>CM030366.1:40632012-41232012 GCA_017893485.1 Hemerocallis citrina
GCTATTGGAGTCAAATGGGTTTATAGGACCAAGCTTAATCATGATGGTTCTGTAAACAAGTATAAGGCAAGACTTGTTGTTAAGGGATATGCCCAAATCTTTGGGGTATATTTTTCTGAAACTTTCGCTCCGGTGGGTAGGTTGGATACCATAAGGTTGTTGTTAGCACTAGCTGCACAAAATGGTTGGGTCATACATCAAATGGATGTCAAGTCAGCCTTTTTGAATGGATACTTAGAGGAAGAAATCTTTGTTGAACAACCAGAGGGCTTTGTTGTTCAAGGACAGGAGGAGAAGGAGTATAGATTAAATAAGGCCCTATATGGGCTAAAAAAAGCACCAAGATCACGGTATAGCAGAATCGATACACACTTGGTGAACTTAGGCTTTGTAAAAAGTCCAAGTGAATTTACCCTATATGTCAAAAAGGTTGATAATGAAATACTTGTGGTATCACTTTATGTTGATGATCTGTTTGTTACAAGAAGTCATGGGGAGATCATTAACAAGTTCAAAGAAGAAATGGAAGATGCTTTTGAGATGACAGACCTTGGAAAGATGACATTCTTCCTTGGAATGCAAGTGCAACAAAAGCAAAATGAAATATTTGTGTGCTAACAAAATTATGCAAAAGAAGTTCTCAGGAAGTTCAATATGGAAGAGTGTAAACCAGCTGCAACTCCAATGAACCAGAAAGAGAAGTTTTGCAAAGAAGGTGGAGCTGAAAGGGTTGATGAAGGGCTGTACAGAAGCTTAATAGGCTGCTTGATGTATTTAATAGCAACCAGGCCATATATTATGTATGCTGTGAGTTTACTATCAAGGTACATGCACTGTGCTAGTGAAATTCACTTTCAAGCAGCAAAAAGAATTCTTAGATATGTTAAAGGCACACTTGATTATGGAATAAGGTTCAGTCAATTTAAAAATTTCGGTTTTCTTGGTTACTCTGATAGTGATTGGGCAGGATGTGTTGATGATATGAGAAGCACCTCAGGTTACTGTTTTACTATGGGTTCTGGAGTTTTTTCATGGTGTTCTGATGTGTCTAATTTATATATATATATTTGTACTCATTTACCCATTAAAAGTGCTTGTTTTCGTTGATATTGTCTATAATTCATCTTATTTATATAAGATTTCAATTAATTAATTATTTCTGAAGAAATAATATTTTTGATGCAAAAATTAAAGATTTGTGGAAAAAATCAACAAACAAAGTAAAACTATGGATTTATTAATTTTTATTGTTTTGTTGAATTAAAAATGTGATAAATAATTTTAAAACGATTTTAATGAGCTATTATGATTTTTAGTTAGTTTAATTAATTTTGAACTAATTTATTTTATTTTATTTAAATCCTAAATTCTGGTCTTAAGTTGTGTATGCAGCAGCACGTGTTTGCAAGGAAAGGAAAGAGAGGAAGAAAGGAGAAAGAAATAAATATCTGGTTAAAGAAGAAAGAAAATAAATGAAAGGAGGGGAGTTTTCTGCAAAAGCACAAACCCTAAAACTCTCTCCCGTTTGCCTATAAATACATACCAAAGGCACTCTTAACGAAGTAGGAGGTGACGGCTGAATCAAAACTAAAAAAAATAAATAAATAAAAAGAGAGAGAGAGAGACCCAGTCTCTCTTGCGTGCGAATTAAAGAGAAAAAGGGAGAGAGAGAAGAAGACGTGACGACAGTGACAACGACCCGAGGCAGACCTGCAGCGGGCCCCACGTGACAGGTGGTGGTGCGTGTCCCAGGAGCTCATGACGTGGCGCTCCTTCTTCTTCTCTCTTGGCGTGCAGGTCCTGACGTGCTGACTTGGACAATGGCGCAGGCTTCGAGGCGACACAGACAGGACGTGACAGGTCCTGTGCTGCTGATCTGACCGGCGCATGTCCTGAGGTGTGCAGAGGCGACAGTTTTGGGTTCGGATTTTGAGACAGAAATAGAGAAGAGAGAGAAAGGGACTTGGACTCGGTTCTAGGAGTTCGGTTTGTATTATTTTTATATCTTTTTTGTATCTCTTCTTCTCTCTATATATATTTTTTTGATGCAATCCCAAACAATTTTTGTTAGTTGCATTTTGAATATGAACTAAATTTATTTTTCTAGAGGCTAAGATGTAGCCTAGTTTTGTAGAACACAATTTTAATTCCTTATTATTATTCTATTTTTCCATGGTTGTGTAGTAATTTTTATTATTTATGCGTACAATGGTAGATAGACATTTGTATGATCTTTTAAATCATGAAAAGACCGAACTGGTGATTTGTGGTTAATAAAAATTAAACACCGTTATTGGAGGACGCGACTATTAAGAAATCCAAATTCTCAATTAATAATTTGATGGATAGACAAATAATTATTTGAGAATAATTTTTAGACTACGTGGATAGAGTGGTTAATATTTTTAAGATTTTGATCTACAATTTGGAAAGATAATATTTTTATTCATAAGGAGTTATAATTTGTGTGTGATAAATAAGGTGAAATCAAGAGCCCTATAACTAATTTTACCATTAACAAATCATAAAAGCTTCACAGTTTCACAACCCTCTCCCTCTTCAAAAATTTAGTTAGTTTTAATTAGATTTATATAATTTAGTTTTTTTATCATTTATAAATTTCGATCTTCCAAATAGTGATTAATCTAGTGATATTGGTACTCAATAAAATATCTAGTCCCTGTGGGTTCGACACTCTATTCACTTAAACTATACTACTTGTTGCGATTTTGTACACTTGCAAATATTCACATCATGTTCTAAAAAACAAGAAGTTATAGCTCAATCAGCAGCAGAAGCAGAGTATATAGCTGCTACTGCTGTTGTGAACCAAGCTCTTTGGATTAGAAAGCTTATGATAGACTTAGACATGGAACAAACAGAAAGCACACAGATATTTGTGGATAACCAAGCTGCAATTTCAACTGCTAATGATCCAGTGTTCCATGGTAAAACAAAACACTTCAAGATCAAGTTTTTCTATCTAAGAGAAGTTCAGAAGGATGGAGAAGTACAACTTGTCTATTGTAGAACAGAGCATCAAAGTGCAGACATACTAACAAAGGCACTCCCTAAAGCCGTATTTGAGTTCCTGAGAAAAAAGACTTGGAATATGCAGCTCCAGTGTCAAGGAGGAGTCTTTGCTAGAATGACCCGTGAATCTGCCTCTAATTTCTAGCCAATAAAGAGACATTTATTTTCCTTATTTCTAGGCAATAAATAGTCAAATAGCGTTGAAAAGAATATTTGATTTGCTTTTATTTAGGCATCAGTTATGCTAATCAATAGCAAATGTTTTGCATTTTTTTTCTCCTCTAATTGTATGAGTACATATTTTGCTGCTCAATAAAATATACAGCCTCTATATTTTTCAAAATAACCTACACCATGCAACTACAAAAAACCAAACCAAATGGGCACATACTATATCAAGAATCATTACATATAGTGTAAACCTTAGAGATCACCTGATATCAGGATATTTCAAGGAAGTAATAACTTGGGCTTGATTTCTTTTAATAATATCTTGCACATCCGTGACCAGCAACATCCTGGTCATATTTTCCTGCATTAAGTAATAAAACACCTGTGAAAGAATTCAGTGACTTCAACTGTGTAAGAAGTGCAGTAGTTGCATCTGTTCCTCCTAATACAGTTCCGTCTCAGAAACTTCTAGATTCTTACTCACTGAAAGTGGAAAAAAACTATAGATAAATAAATTTGAGCACTTACTAGGCCAAGATAACGAATATTCGGTTCAAGGACAGCAATAAATTCCCGAGCAAAGCAACACATTGAGACATCATCTCTTTTTCCGCATCAAGATGCATTACCTTGCAATAATGGTCAACGAAAAAGGTATGAGAATTTGAAGCTTTAAACACTTCTAAACAAAAGATATTGACAATATCAGAAACTCAAGATTGTTGACTTCTAGTTTGGTATGCACAAAACGTGCTCACTCATACTAATAAATTTGAATTTAGTGTGTCAGATTTTTAGACTCAAAGACTATCGAAGAGAGATCCAAGAGAGATTCACAAATGTACAAATAAGAAAAACAATAAATAATAATGGCAAAATAGGAAGATATTCAAAAAGAATTCTTGATTAATTGGTCCACAAGCAAAAGAGAAAGATATCAAGAGCTGTAGTTTTCTTTCTAAATTCGTGAGGTTATAATTGTACAAGATTGATTTAAGAAGGATTAGTTTATGGTAAGAAAATATGGTGGATTCGGAATAAACAACGCATGACCGGTCGACCGCACTTCGTGACCGGTCGACTGCATGGCAGTCGACCGCAACTTTAGTTGTTCGAGGAGGAGTCGACCTTTCACCTCTCTACTTTACGTCAGAGAGCTGAACGGTCGACCACACCAATATGACGGCCGAACGCACACTGTGCTGTGTATATTCTTGGAAAGTATCGTTTCCATTTTTGGATTGATACTCTTCCCCGTCTATTAATATTGACGAATCCACTCTGTCTTTCTCACCTAATTACTTCTCAAAAAACACTTGAGAATTAATCCTTCAGTAAATCAATCCGAGTGTGAGCGTTTATTTGGTTGTACTCTTCAGTCAAGATCTTTAACGATCTTGAGGTTTTCTTTTCATTTCTTTCCACTTCGGTGAGATTGACTGGACTTGGATTAGAAGTCCTGTGGGTGTAATAGGTCTCTCGGCCTGAATCCGAGAATCACTGTACAAGGGTTTTGAGTATAGTGGAATGCTTGTGGCGGAGAATTGCTACAAGTAGGTGGTGTGGACGTAGACCTAGGGGTCGAATCACGTTATATCGCTGCGTTATCTGTGTTTGCTTTTATTATCACTCTTGCCTTTACTTTATTTTATTTTTTTTAATTCCACACGGTCACCCTATTCACCCCCCTTAGGGTGACTTACAAAGATTGCTTGATGTGTGTGATTGATCAACAAGACAAGCTCAAATATAATGAACATTTGTTGGATTTTTCCTACTGATGCTACAAATTTTCATTATGTTCGGCAATCAAGATTTTCTCTCTATCTGGTCATGCATTGATATGGAGATACTGTACAATTTGGTCATTGTTACAAAGATCTAAAATTTTTAATGTTACTAGCTTTACTACTACTTATGAAAGTTACTGCTTATGTTCTAATGTTCGATCATAGTGTGGTTCTAACCCCAAATAATGATGAACCGTAGTGTGTATCTAAGCCATTTATATATTATTACATTGCTATATGAGTATACTTTCATATGAATTCTTGTTGTTATGTTGTTCCTGTTTCTACCTAATATTTCTATCTTCTCTTGCTTTGATATGCAATTACCGTACAGTTCAGTTTATTGTTACTGAGATTTAATTTTTTTAATGTTATTTGCTAAAATGTTGCATATGTTCTCATATTTTGATCATATAATGATTCTGAGCTCAGATGAAAGTTATTGTATATCTGAAATATTTTGCATGCTTCAGATGCATGTTATTAATTTGATGTTATTAAGTTTACTCTTAGAAACTGATGTTATGTTACTGTTACTACTAAGCTACTTCTGCTTGTGGTAGATCCCTGATTACAGTTTACATTTTGGCATTCATAAATTTAATTTTTGACTTGTAATTTTGAAAATAATGTGTTGTGCATTTATGATTAACATCTCATTTTCTGCGTGCCTTTAACATGAACTATGAGCTGATGATGTAACTGAAGCAATTACATTCGTGGAAGCTTGGTTCAGTTATTGTACCCTTGTATATAAAGGAAACATCTTTTATTTTGAGGCATTATGTTATTCCGGCTACACACAAAAAAAAAAAGAAATATTGCATTGTTAAATTAAGCTATCTCCCATTGCTGTATGCTTCATTTTAGAACTGAGTCTTGGCTAGCTTAATTTAATAGAATATGGTGTTTTGTAGCATACTTGGTAAACCGTTGGTTGGTTACAATATGGTGTATAATTTTGTAAGGTTGTGTTATATGGTTTCATGTAGAATGTGAGTCATTAATTGTTTGCATAGTTTATATCGATATGAATTATTATTATTATTATTATTATTATTATTTTTTTTTTTTTTTTTTGCACAGGATGGCCCTATACTTCCATCAAATGTTAGTTGTGAAAATAAAGGAAATTCAGCTGATGAGAATGGAAGCAACTCGAGGGGTATGTAGTAGCAGTTGGCCAAGTCTTATTGGGGTTATGATATTTGTTGTGTCAAGTACTATTTTACTTGAATATTATGTAATTTCTGAATTATGTTGAATGGTTGGACAATTAATCAAATGTATGTCACTTTATTATGCTTAATTAATTATTGTGTTTGGTTATGAATTGTATTAATATGCCTGAAATTTGGAAAATTATTTGTGAATAATTGTACAAGTGATTGAAATGATATTGTGAATTGAATTGTATTGTATTTTTTATGTTTTGAAAATTGAAATGTAAGTACGGCTAGAAAAAAAAATTCATAAAACCTTACCTCGGCGTTTTGAAAACGTCGTGGTATTGAATTTCAAAAAATGAAATAACATACCCTGGCGTTTATAAAACACCGATGTATCTAAGCCAACAATTAGAAATTACGATAGCGCGCGTTTTACAAACGTCGAGGTAGATATTAGATGAAAACAACCTCATATGAAAATACCTCTACACCGGCATTTCTCAAACACCGGGGTAAAGTTAACCTATACCGGCATTTGGTAAAAACGCCGTGGTAGTCCCCATCTCTACCGCGACGCACAGTTTCGCGGCATTTGTACCGGCGTTTTCATAAACGCCGGTGCAAGATACATCGACATTTATAAACACCGAGAAATAAAAAATAAAAATCTGGGAAAGACGATTAGTGTTGTAGTGGCTACCTGCACCATGACTGCTCGCCTTTGGTCATACATAGGGATGTGAAGTTGAACAATATATTACTGGACTCGAATTTTGAAGCACATGTAGCAGACTTCGGTCTAGCTAAGTTTATGCAGGATGCAGAGGCATCTGTTAGGGTTTGGCCTCAAATACATGTAGACACTGAGTACTTGAAGTTTGAGAAGAAGCGGATGAAACAAAGAAGCAAGAGAAGACAAGCAGCGAGTAGAAGAATACAGTCTGGAGAGTTACGGTCGACCGACCTGGGGGTGCGGTCGACTAACCTAGTCTGCTGAGAGTTCTTCAAGTGTATAGGTCCAACAAAGGAGAGGACGGTTGATCGAACTTAGGGTTGCAGTCGACCTGTCAGCTCTCGGGTTTGGTTCTACACGTTGCGGTCGACCGACCTTGGGGGTGCAGTCAACCGACTTCAGTAGCTGATTGTTTTTGAGCTTACGAGTTTAAAATTCCAATTGCTAGATTTGTGTTTATCTTTTAGGGTTTACTTGTTGGCTATATATATAGCCGTAAAATCTAGGGTTTAGTCATCTGAATAGATCTAATCCATAATTTTTGTAATCAAGAGGTGAGTCGTTATCATTGTTCAACTTCAAGAGGGGATTGTACCGAGTGTTTCAAAGGTGAGGGAGAGAGATTAAGAGTTGTAATCTCTTTGTAATCTCTGTATTTCTTGGGAATAAGAAGTATTGGTTATCTCTGCATATTGATTGTGTTCTTATGAGATCTTGCATATATTGTGGTGGCTTGTTCTTGGTTCATCTAAGTCTTGGGAGTTTCTATTGCTTATGGTGTGTTTCCGCTATTAGCACTACGAGTTGTAGGGTAGATCCTCCGACAAGTGGTACTAAAGCAGTTGGTACGAGATGGTCGATAACAAGATGAAGATCGAGAGATTCGATGGGAGTGACTTCACGATGTGGAAGATTCAGATGATAGCATATCTTCGTCAGAAAGATCTTGATGGTCCGTTATTTAATGAGAAGCCGGTAGGTGCAGACAAGGATACGAAGGTCTTGGCGGATTGGAATCGTTTTGATCAGAATGCGCTGGGGAAGATTCAGTTGGGACTGAGTAGGAAGGCATTATTTCATATCTCAAAGGCAAAGACCACAAAGGAGGCTATGGAGGTTCTCACGGATATGTATGAGAAACTGTCGATATCTAATCAATTTCTTCATCTGAATAAATTGGTTAATATGAAGTTGAAGGAAGGGGGTTCAGTAGCAGAGCATGTGAACAATTACTGTATAGTTTACAACCAGATGGAAGCTGCAGATTTGAAGTTTTTAGAGAAGAGACAGTCATTGTTACTTCTATCTACTTTACCCGATAGTTATGGTATGGTGGAACAAACTATTACAAGCACTATGATAGATTCGACAACTCTACAGGATGTGGTGAGTAGCATTCTAAATGAGGAGGTGAGAATGGTGAGAAACGGGAGATATCCATCATCATTTTCTAGAGATTTTGCCCTGTACATTGTGAAGAGACGTGGGAGATCTAAGAGCAGTCGAAGAAGAAAGGTTCAGAGTAGTTCATCTGAGAGTAGGTCTGATGACAGCGATGGGAAACATGGGCCTGAGTGCTGGTATTGTCACAAGAAGGGTCACATGAGGAGCAGTTGGAAGGCTTATATGAAGAAGAAGCAGGAGAAACCGAAGAGAGACCCCAAAGGAAGCTCATGTGGGGCTTGTATAAGATCTATGCTTATCAGCTCGGGAGGAGTTGGGCACTCAAGATTGGTGTATTGATTCAGGAGCTTCTTTTTATTGCACTCCGAGGAGAGAGGTATTTGATGACTACGAGGAGGGTTCCTTTGGAGATGTGATCGTGGAGAATGGTCACCGGTGTCCTGTACGTGGGGTTGGTACTATTCACGTGAACACCATTGATGATCAAACTGTTGTCATGTAGGAGACAAAGCAAGTTCCAGACTTGACGAAAAATCTTATCTCGATTGGAAGGCTAGACAAGGAGGGGTTGTCTACTACAGTTGGTAGGGGGAGTGGTGTATAGCTGCAGGTTCAAGGGTGATTGCAAAAGGAAAGCGTGAGGGAACGCTGGATTTGCTTATATATGTGAGGGGCGTTTCTCCTGAAGTTGACTCTCAGCTGGAATCGAGTAGTAGGTTTTGTGGGGTGTAACCTAGTTCTTTTAGTTGTGGAGGGGAGGTTACTAATTTAGTGGGAGCTGCTAGCCATGGAAGTGATCCTAGAGGGCAAGAAGTTTCTGCAGTGAAGGTACTTTGCGAATTGGCAGTTGAAGCTTCAAGTCGCTCTTGTGTGACAGAGAGCACTAGTATTGATATGCGGGGTGATGTCGATGAGGGTAACCGAATTGGGACTATAAGGGTTGAACAGTCTGCGGAGTTTGTGTATGTGTCGTCCACAGAGGTTTCTAGTGCAGAGGGTGCATTGAGAGGTTTTGAACCATGTCCGGTGTTGATGGAGATTTTGTGAGTTGGGGAGTCTCACCACACAGAATTCGACACGAAAGATTGTTTCTCTGGTATTCGTGCTCTATGCGATTGGTGGAGCACATCCTTCATGAGGCGATTAGGGGTTGTTGGTACACTCTACATGGTGGAGTGGCGGAGGTGCTCTTCATGAGAGTGAGGAGTACTTGGGTCTTCCATGAAAATGGGAGATTGGTAGGGATAATGCGAGGTGAAGATTGCAATAACTTTGAAGCGTGGTGTATTTGGTCCAAGTGGGAGATTGTGAGGTTTGGCCTCAAATATATGTAAGCACTGAGTACTTGAAGTTGGAGAATAAGATGATGAGACAAAGAAGCAAGAGAAGACAAGCAGCGAGTAGAAGAATGCAGTCTGGAGAGTTGCGATAGACCATCCTAGGGGTGCGATCGACTGACCTAGTCTACTGAGAGTTCTTCGAGTGTATAGGTCCAACAGAGGAGAGGACGGTCGACCGACCTTGGAGGTGCAATCGAACGGTCATCTCTCGGGATTGGTTCAACACGTTGTAGTCGACCGACCTTGGGGGTGCGGTCGACCGACATCGGCGGCTGATTGTTTTTGGGCTTACGAGTTTAAAGGCCCAATTGCTATATTTGTGTTTATCTTTTAGGGTTTACTTGGGAGCTATATATATGACCGTAAACTCTAGAGTTTAGTCATCTAATCTGAATAGATCCAACTTGTGTATCAAGTGGTGAACCATTATCATTGTTCAACTTCAAGAGAGATTGTACCGAGTGATTCAAAGTTGAGAGAGAGAGATTGAGAGCTGTAATCTTTGTATTTCTTTGGGAATAAGAAGTATTGGTTATCTCTGCATATTGGTTGTGTTCTTGTGAGATCCATATATTGTGGTGGCTTGTTATTGGTTCATTTAAGTCTTGGGAGTTTCTATTGATTATGGTGTGTTTCCGCTATTAGCATTACAAGTTGTGGGAGTAGATTACTCCGACAAGTGGTATCAGAGCAGTTGGTTCGAGATGGCCAATAATATGATGAAGATCGAGAAATTCGATGGGAGGGACTTCGCGATGTGGAAGATTCAGATGATAGCCTATCTTCGTCAGAAAGATCTTAACGATCCGTTGTTTGATGAGCAGCCGGTAGGTAGATGCGAAGGTCTTGGAGGATTGGAATCATTTGGATCAGAAGGTGCTGGGAAAGATTCAGTTGGGGATGAGTAGGAATGCATTATTTCATATCTCGAAGGCAAAGACCACAAAGGAGGCTATGAAGATTCTCACGGATATGTATGAGAAACCGTCGGCATCTAATCAATTTCTTCATATGAAGAAATTGATTAATATGAAGTTGACGGAAGGGGGTTCAGTAGCAGAGCATGCGAACAATTACTGTATGGTTTACAACCAGATGGAAGCTGCAGGTTTGAAGTTTTCAGAGAGGGAGCAGTCATTGTTACTTCTATATACTTTACCCGATAGTTATGGTACGGTGGAACAGACTATTACAGGCACTATGACAGATTCGATGACTCTACAGGATGTGGTGAGTAGCATTCTGAACGAGGAGGTGAGAAAGGTAAGAAATGGGGGATATCCATCATCATCTTCTAGAAATTCCGCCATGTATGTTGAGAAGAGACGTGAGAGATCTAAGAGCAGTCGAAGAAGAAAGGATCAGAGTAATTCATCTGAGGGTGGGTCTGATAACAGTGATAGGGGACATGGGCCTGAGTGCTGGTATTATCACAAGAAGGGTCACATGATGCGCAGTTGTAAGGCTTATATGAAGAAGAAGTAGCAGAAACCGAAGAAAGATACCCAAAAGGAAGCTCAAGTGGGGCTTGTTTAGGATCTATGCTTTTCAGCTCGGGAGGAGCTGGGTACTCAAGATTGGTGTATTGATTCGGAAGCTTCTTTTCATTGCACTCCGAGGAGAGAGGTGTTTGATGACTACAAGGAGGGTTCTTTTGGAGTTGTGATAGTGAGGAACGGTCACCGGTGTCCTGTACGTGGGGTTGGTACTGTTCGCGTGAACACCATTGATGATCAAAGTATAGTCTTGCGGGAGACAAGGCATGTTCCAGACTTGAAGGAAAATCTTATCTCGATTGGAAGGCTAGACAAGGAGGGGTTGTCTATTATAGTTGGGAGTGGGGAGTGGTGTATAGCTGCAAGTTCAAGGGTGATTGCAAAAGGGAAGCTTGAGGGAACACTGTATTTGCTTAGAGACGTGCGGGGCGTTTCTCCTGTAGTTGACTCTCAGCCGGAATCGAGTAGTAGGTTGTGTGGGGTGCAACCGAGTTCTTTCAGTTGTGGAGGGGAGGTTACTAATTTAGTGGGAGCTGCTGGCTATGGAAGTGATCCTAGAGGGCAAGACGTTGCTGCGGTGAGAGTATTTTGCGATATGGCAGTTGAAGCTTCAAGTCGCTCTAGTGTGATAGAGAGCACTGATATCGATATGTGGGGTGATGTCGATGAGGGTAACCAAATTGGGACTGTAGGGGTTGAATAGTCTGCAGAGTTTGTGGAGGTGTCGTCCATGGAAGTTTCTAGTGCAGAGGGTGCATTGAGAGGCTTTGAACCATGTCCGGTGTTGATGGAGATTTTGCGAGTTGTGGAGTCTCATATCACGGAATCCGATACGGGAGGTTGTTTCTCCGGTATTCGTGCTCTATGCAATTGGTGGAGCACATCCTTCATGAGGCGATGAGGGGTGGTCGATGCACTCCACGTGGTGGACAGGCGGAGGTGCTCTTCATGAGAGTGGGGTGTACTTGGGTCTTCCATGAAAGTGGAAGATGGAAGAGATAATGCGAGGAAAGATTGCAAGAACTTTGACGCGTGGTGTATTTGGTCCAAGTGGGAAATGATTAGGAATTGTGGCTTCGAATACACGTTGGCACGGGGTACTTGAAGTTGGAGAAGAAGAGGAGGAGACAAAGAAGCAAGAGAAGACAAAAAGCGAGTAGAAGAATGCAGATTGAAGGGTTGCGGTCGACCGACCTGGGGGTGCGGTCGTCCGACCCTAGCTGCTGAGAGTTCTTTGAGTGTACATGTCCAACAGAGGAGGGGATGGTCGACCGGCCTTGGGGGTGCAGTCGACCGGTCAGCTCTCGGGTTTGGTTTTACACGTTGCGGTCGACCGACCTTGGGAGTGCGGTCGACCGACATCGGCGGCTGATTATTTTTGGGCTTACGAGTTTAAAGGCCCAATTACTAGATTTGTGTTTATCTTTTATGATTTACTTGGGGCCATATATATAGCCATAAACTCTAAGGTTTAGTCATCTGAATAGATCTAATCCATAATTTGTGTAATCAAGAGGTGAGCCGTTATCATTGTTCAACTTCAAGAGGAGATTGTGCCGAGTGTTTCAAAGGTGAGAGAGATTTGTAATCTTTGTATTTCTTGGGGAATAAGAAGTATTGGTTATCTCTGCATATTGATTGTATTTTTGTGAGATCTTGCATATATTGTGGTGGCATGTTCTTGATTCATCTAAGTCTTGGGAGTTTCTATTGCTTGTGTTGTGTTTTCGCTATTAGCACTACGAGTTGTAGGGTAGATCCTCCGACAGCATCCGAGTGCATGTCCTCGATTGCTGGGTCCTACGGTCCTACGGCTACATCGCTCCAGGTAAAATTATTTCTTTTGAGTTATGTGGGTTTGGACTTTTGGAAGTAGATGTTTTCTCTGTTTGGAGTTTTGAGTTTGCAAGTTTATTAGGGTCAGAGTTGGATTAGTCAGATTCGTTTTTTCAAAGGTTGTTTTTACATATTGGATGTTGAAGACATAGATAAGTTCAAACCAATACTGTCAGAACCGGCTGGAACAGGGAGATACTCGATTCAATTTTTCTAGGGTATGACCGGGTTCAACTTGGATTTAACCGGGTTCAATACAAGGTCATTAACTATTCCACCTTTTCCCTAAAATATAAAATAAAAACTACTCCGACAAGGACATTAACTTTAGTTAGATACTTCTTTGCATATAAAGTTCAAAACTCACATTTCAGATTTATTTTTGAATAAAATTAGTAATAAGGTAATTTAAAACCTTGCCACGTTCCGATTCTCAAAAATACGAAATGCAAGCACGTGACATGGTCCAGCGAATAACTTGCGTCATTCATAGACTGTTATAGATTTAACTCAACAATATAAAACAGGAAGTAAAACAACCACTCATGCAAATAAAGAAGTAACCACATAAATAACAATACTTGAAATTTTATGCATAAAATAACTAGCATAAAATAACCAGCATAAAATCCAACATCTGGAATCAACAACAACAATATTCGAGTCAAAATCCCACAAATACAACAATGTTCAATTATTAAAGTTAAAAAAAAAGGAGAAACAATAATTATTCAACAGCGCAGTAACACAAGTCTTTCACCATTGTTGTTCTCTTAGTGCATCAGGCAAATCTCCCTGATTACCTGTTCAAACCGCCCAGTTCAACTTGTAATTGGTTGAAACATTTACTACCTAGTCGGCCGGTTCAATCCAGTTCTTCCAAAGTTTTCAGTTTTTTTGTAAAATTGAACAAGTTCAAAACCTAGTTTTGATTGAACCTGGTCTGACAAGTTGTTTCGGTCCAGATTTTATAATATACTAGGTTTGCCCATGGCCACGTGCCTATGACACGTCTTCGAAAGATTTCAGCATATGAAAAGCCCTATAAACAGTAAAATATATGTAATCCTGTTTGACTAACAAATTACATCGATATCAACATTAATATGCAATACCACCAGGCTAGAAACCCCACGATAAGTTATAAAAAACATTTAGCGTGCCGTAAATCAATTACATATGTATTTCTAAATTCTTTTTCATATCATACGGATAGAGTCATCAAGGTTCAAGCAAACATAACTAACATCAAAATATTTCACAATTAACTCTAAATTGAGAACACCAAAAATATTTTATACATGTAAATTGATTTATTATAGATATGTTCTAATTGAGAACACCAAAGTGAAAACTTTATAAAATATAGTTAAAGCTATACTCAATTTAGATACTCCGTTTAAATATAACTTTAAAATATAGCTTTAAAATATTCTCAGTTTAGATTCTATACTCTCATTGCTCTGTATATCAAACTGAGACCACCAAAGCTTTAACAAACATAGCTTTAACGGAAAATTTTCTTGGTAAACTCAGAAAGTTTCAGGTTTGGGTAAAAAATGTTATTTAGATTTTTCATTATAGTAAGACAACAATTCAGTGAAACTTTTGAATTCCGCTAATATTTTCAGAAATCTGAAAGTTTATTTAGATTCCTGAGATGTGAAAGTTTTCAGACAACAATTCCTGAAATCCGAAACTTTTCATTTCAACCAACATTTTCATTTCAGCCAAGTTTTACCCAAATCTGAAAGTTCTGAAAAGTTTATTTAAATTTAAGCCAAGTTTTACCCAAATCTGAAAATTTTCTATCTTTACTCAAAAATTTGAATAAACTTCCATCAGATTTGGAATATTTAGATTTAACTGAGAAAGTTTATGTAGCTCAAGTTTCTTTAACTCAGTGAAGCCTAAAAAGAGAGAAATATCTGGAAATCTAATTGATGTGGGTCAGATGACGTGGCTTCTCCTGGGCCACCAGATCCCCTCAAAACCCACTCTCCCGTGATCATCGGATCAACCCAGAGCCTAAGTGGGCTTCTGCCACGTTAGGCCCACGAGCAAATGGGTCCAAACCCAGCCCAGCAGGATCCCAGACCCATTTGCTCTGCCTATAAATACCAGGCCCTCACCTCCCTTCAAAGGTAATCAATCTTTCCCCTCTGAAACCCTAGCTACTATTGTTTTCCAGTAACTGACTAGATCGTCGGAGGGCCTGCCACAGGGATCTCTCCCGGTGTTTCTAGGTAGAGTGCAGGTACACAAGGCCGAGCTGAGCCCCCAAATCCGAGCCGAGCTTGCTGGATCCGAGCTGTCCATCCACCTCCACCTCACTCCTGCTACTCCCGAGCTGCTCCCTCAGCCGAGGGTCGGACATATAGCCAGTACCGGGACTTCCACTTTACAAATTGAGAGAACTCACACCTGTTGCAGCCACACCCCAAAATCAAACCGCATTAGGTTGGTGCCATCTATGGGAACAACTCGGTACTGACCTCAGTCCGACCCCGGCCAGGAATGCCATCCCCTCAGTACGAGCTCACATGGCACCCAGGGCTAGAAGAGCTGTCACTTCTGCACGTCGTCTGGATGCTCCTCCCTAGGACATCCCCGCCGACACTCACGGATCAAACCATCCGAGGGTCACCGGCGAACCCGTACCGGGCGCTTTTCGCTCGGTCGCAACCGACTTACGTCGGGTCATCCAGAACCGGCAAGCCAGTCGAACTAGGGGAGGGGCCGCTTCCAACTCGGCCCCAAACCATCCTAGGCATCCATCCCGAGAGCAGGAGCCGGAGCTCAGTCGCACCGACCGAAGGCTGCCACCCCAACGCGACCCGGCCAGACAAGCTCCGGTCACGCACCGTGAATTCCAAAACATTCAGACCGAGATCCTGGTGGCCATCTTAGGGACCCCCATCAATGAGACACTCCAACACTCTCAATCGCGGTTGGATGCCGGAGCCAGCGCATTTCGCGGCCTAACCCGCCTGCCAGAACATGATGAGGATGTCTTGCGATGCCTACAGGAAATGGAAAACTGCCTCGACCACTTTGGCGAGGGCGGACCGAGGCCGACTCAGGGTCATAGGCCGACCTGACCTCCTTTCTCTGCCACAATCCTACAAGCAGAAATATCCCGAAATTTCCAGCCTTCCCAGTTCGAGACCTATGATGGCGAGGGTGATCCTGCTAATCACATGGAGGGGTTCAAGACCCTCATGATGATTCACAGCACTTCGGATCCCCTATGTCGTGCCTTCCCCGCAACCCTACGGGGTCTGGCTCGGGAATGATTCTCTAAGCTCGTCCCCTGGCTCGATCTCCTCGTTCGATCAGCTGGAGGCCAACTTTCTTGCCCACTTCATGACCAGTAGGAAGGCCAAGAAGACAAGCGCGTCCCTACTGGACCTCCAATAGAAGTAAGGGGAGTCACTCCGTCAGTTCGTCCGGAGGTTCACCACAGAGGCGAGGTCTGTCTCCTTCCTCGACGCTGGGGTCGCCTCGACAGCGTTCCGACACAACGTCCGGCACAGCCAGCTGAAGGCATTCTTGGCCCAGAAGCCTCCCCTCGATTTCCCTGATCTACTCAATCGGGTCGAGAAGTACATTCGGGCGGAGGAGGCCCTAAATTCCAAAGACGCCAAAGAGGTCCCGGAGAAGGGGAAGCTCAAGGCCGATGAGGCAGAGCCAGCCAAGAAGGTTTCGAAAGATGGGACCGACATGAAGAGGGTCCCTCCGATCCCACATTTCGAGAGGTACACGCCACTGACACAAAACTGTGTCGGCCATCCTATTAGCGATCGAAGATAGGAACCTCGTCCAGATGCCTCCTCGACCAACCAGCAACAAGAAAAGGAACCAGCAGTTCTACTGTCGTTTCCACCGGGACAACGGACACGACACCGACTACTGCTGGGCCCTGAAAGAAGAAATCGAGGCCCTCATCCAACGAGGGTATCTCCGAGAATTCACCCGGGAAGACGCCCGGGACCGAAGGGAAACGATGAACCGGAGGCCTTTTCTTCCTCCTCGCGCCCCCAAACAGCATCCCGAGCGAGACCCGGAGCCCGAAGAGACCGGAGGCCAAGCCATTCTACACTGTGTCCATGGGAGGCCTATGGGAGGGGATTCTAGAACTTCCCGCAAGGCATTCGTCCGGGAGGTAAACGCTGTCCGAGACCGCCCTTCTCCCCAGGTCCAGTAGCTCACTGTCTCCTTCTCGGGGAAAGACCTGGAGGGGGTCCGGCTCCCGCACTGTGATGCACTCATCATAAGCCTTGTCATTGTAATGCCCCGATTTTCATTTATGAAAATTATTTATTTTGCATGTAGTGTGCACGTGCAATATTTTTTGTAATATTAAATTTTACAATTATTGTATGATGATGAGTATATGCATATGTGCTCTTTAATTATTTTTATATAAATGGTCTTTTTCAAATAAACAAAAGCCTTTCCTTTAAGCCCAAATTTAATTAATTTATTATCTTTTATAAACTATTATTTTGGCCCATAAACTAAAGCCCATGAGTATTTTTATTTTAAATACAACTTGTAATGTAGAACACATTTTAAAGATTATTTTTATGAAAAATATAATGTACAATTTTTTGTTAAATGGGGACAAGTTGCATGCACGTGCATTGCACGTACACGTGCATATGCATATATGTGGCCAGTTTTGATCTTTGGAGGGAAAGGAAATTTTCAAGTGGAGTCATGGGTGGTGGTTGCTTGATCATGGTTGGTTATTGTAACTCCTCCTTGAATCCTAGCCCTTTGTTTCTAACTCCTAGTTTAATCTTAGCCTTCCATTCACTCCAAATTTTAGTATAAATACCCCCCCTAGCCTAGTTATTTTTGTACTAATTATTTCTCCAAAGCCTATAGTTTAAAATACATTATTAGTAGTATAGCAAGTGAGTTATAAGATTGAGATTGTGTGTGAGGAGTTTGTGCTTGCATCAAAAGGAGAGGCCGGCATTCTTTGGAGCTCGGATTGCATCTTGGAGGCGCGTGTGCACTTCGACGAGGAGGAGGATCACTCTCTTGGCAAGGACATTTGTTTAGGAGGTGTTGCTAATTGTATTCTCTCCAAATTAAGGTGGGTGATTTTCTGTATTTCTAATTAGGAAGCATGCTAGAATTAAATTGAATTAATGATGCATGAAAAAGATTAATAAAGAGTACTTTTTAATTGGAAAAAAATAGCTTATTAATTGATTGGAATGTTAATCAATGGCCTGTATGTGTTTCCATCATTTAATTTAAGTTGTGTGTAAATAAATTATAGCTATGATTTGCTTGAAGAAAAATTTATTATTAGCATCAAGAACTATAAGCAAAAATTAGTAGACAACGATGTAGTTTTGTATGCTTAAATGGACCTTGTGTGATAATATTGTGATGAATGACTAAAAATATAATTTGTGGGTTTGTGAAAGGATTAAAAACAGAGAATTGATGTAGAGATTATTGAAATCAAAATTTGATAAGAAATGTCGAAAAAGAAATGTGTTAGTAGTAGCTTATGATTTAACCAAATTATATGGAAAATATGTGTTTAATTATTGAAAAAATTATTTTTAATATACTGGAGTATAAATTATGATGGGAATAATCAATCTGAAAATTTACAGTAAGTTTAGTAAAAGCAAAATCAAATGAAAGCTTTTGAACATCGAAATGTTTTATTAGACAGAAAGAATGGATTTAATTAAATTTTGAGTTGCACTATTGACAACCTGAGCTTATAGCTCAAGTGGTCGGGATGTCCTTAATTGCTACAGTGTGCGGGGTTCAGTACAGGTCGATGGTTCGAATCCTGTGAACAACACATTTTTTTGTGTGCACATTTAAAAAATTAAGTTAACTGCAGCCGAGAGCATTAAATGCTCTCGACCTCTTTTATATCGTTCGGCGCATGTGGCCTAGTGGCCAGAGCATGCGGCTTGCTTCTCGGGGGTTGTGGGTTCGAATCCTGGTTTCGGCCAGTGATTAATTGTGGGAAAAAATATTTTTTTGGGTGTTTTTGATGATTAAAAAATTATGAAAAAAATATGATTATTATTTCTAAAAATATGTGGGACTTATGAAAAATAATTTGGTAGTTAGCAAAATAAAATAGAGTATATTTTGAGAACAAATGTATAAATAGAACTATGGTTCTACATTTATATTTCGTGGAGTTTATAATTCGCAAAGGAACTTGAAATAAAGTGCTAGAATGGAAGGATAATGAAGAAAGAAATTATATGAAGTGAAGTCGTATGAATTATTCTTATTGAAGAATAGTGTGACAATTATGAGTTGTGAATATTCTTTTGACCATATAATTAGTAATGTAATTTTAATGTGGAAATGATATTTGATGAATTACATGATGAATAATTGAATTCCATGTATAGTTATGGACTCATGAATAATTTAGAAATCATGATTGGAAAAGAGAAATATTTTTGAGTATGACAACTCAAACATGTGAATTTATGAATTGAAATTAAAAATTAGAGTGTAGCCAAAACTCATACTGGCAAGTGAAAAATGATGAATTATGATTATTGACATTGAAAAGACCAAGTTTGGGTCATTGTGAAATGGAAGAAATAAGACCGGTAGTAGTGAAAGGGCTAACTCTAAAAGATTGATTTTGTTCATTATTTCATTAAACTAAGGATTAGTTACATAGTGAAGATGTGATGAAAGTAAGAGAAAAACATTGAGTATGAGGACCATTGGATTGGCGGCGAGAGAGTATCCCAGGATGTCCCATGATGAGTCATGATAGGGCGCGGATACTGCTCCAGAGTACCATCCCGGTGGCGACGCTCGTGGGGTGTTGGACGACTGCGGGTGGTATCATGTCTATGGTAGGAACTGAATTACCACAGGATGCCTGCATGATGAGTCATGTGTCAGTGCGTTGGAATTCCCTCCAGGGCGCCTAGACATGAGTTCGTATGTCAGAAAACATCTAGGATACTTACCGTAGTTATAGAACTAGATTAAGACATGACGAGGGATTGAACCCTACAAGATGAAGAACGATTAAGGGCTTGCCCTCGGACCTATGTAGTATGGGATGCATAGAATCCGAACAAGTTTGCATTAGTGTCATATAATATAAATAATTGCATTAAGGACTAAGTGCACAATCACAACACGACATCAATAGGGTATTCCCTTTAGTTTGATATGTGACAAGTTTGTGTTTGTTAAATATGGAAAATCAGTTATACTATTTCCGGCATAGAAAGGATGGCCCTGTATAATGTTCGTCGGTTGAATAAACTGACGTACCCACAGTTTTGTATGCAGGGTAAATGACATGATAAAGATTAAAGAGGAACAGATGCTTAAAGATTATTCAATGTTGTTGTACTTTATTTAAATGCTGTAAATTTGCTTCCGCTGTACAATGTAAAGTGTAAAGTTTTTCTTGTAAACTCTGATGTCAAGTGAAAAGTTTTAATTTCCTTGTAAAATTGTACTAAATGAAGTGTAAAGATCCTGTGGAATCTCGAATTCAGTGTATTTTGGAATTCGGGGCGTTACAGTCATGGCAAACTACGAGGTCCGTCGGGTTCTCGTGGACAATGGGAGCTCGGTGAACATCCTCTTCCTAGAAGCGTTTGAGAACCTCAAGCTCCCTCGAGATAAGCTGAAGCCAGCCGGGTACATCCTGCACGGGTTCTCCGGCGTCCCGGTGCCAATAAAGGGGATCATGACCTTGGATGTCACTGCAGGTACGACCCCCTACAGACGGACCGAGTCGATGGACTTCATGGTTATGAACGTCAAAGCGACTTACAATGCCATCCTTGGCCAACCAGGGCTCTTGTCACTCCAGGCTGTTCCCTCGGCCTACCACCTGAAATTGAAGTTTCCTACCGAGTCAGGTGTCGGGGTCGTTCGGGGAAACCAAGAGGCAGCACGATCATGCTATATGACGGCGGTCGGGGACGGTGTGTTTCCCCTGGACGCCGTCGAGCTGCAACCCGAAAGGAGCCAACCGGAGCTCGAACCTACGGACGAACTAGAAGAAGTCTCGTTCAAGGCGAATGAAAAGTCAAAAGTGGTTCCGCGTGAGCTACTCCCTCGCGCCTGACCTAAAGTCCAACCTAATCGACTGCATTCGCCGCAATGTCGACCTCTTCGCATGGAAGCCTTCTGTTGGATCCTGTAGGCGAAGCAACAAACACTAGAGGGGGGGGGGTGAATAGTGTTAATTAAAAAACTGCGGAATAAATAAAATTTTCTTCGGTGCAGTCGACTTAGTTGTGAACCAGTCGACTGATATGACCAAATAAAAGAAAATATAACAACTCTGTGCAGTCGACTTAAAGATGAGACAGGCGACTGAAGGCACAGTTAATGTACAACTTATACGAGACTGACCAGTCGACTGATAGTGCAAGGAGTCGACTGTCCAGACAAGTTTCACAAAACATAAGTAAACAAAAAGTAAATGCAAGATCAAGACAACCAATCACAGAGTACACAAGATATATCCTGGTTCGGTCCTTCCGACCTACATCCAGTCCCCAAGCAACCCACTTGAGATTTCCACTATTCTTGAAAAACAAGTTTACAAGAATACCCTACGGCGTTAAGACAACAACCTTGTCTAACCCGTAGACCTTTCTCTCAACCAGAGAAAGCATACCCACTCTACTACCAAGAGTGAACGACCGACTCTACACCCTATAGTCTAACTCTCCAACCGAGAGCAAAAAGAAACAATAAAAATCTTACAGTCAACCTATAGCCTTGTTGGTGTTATGTGTTGTAGAACGTGGCTAAAAATAGGTCGACTTCTATACCCAGTCCAGAACGAAATCGTTGTTATACTGGACTGAGTGTAGAGAACCAGAGATTTGAAACTTTGAAAGCTTTTTCACTTTTTCTCTTAGAAATCTCAAGAATGCTCGGAATCTTAAAAAATGTTGTTGTAAGATCTTTTCAGTGAGATCTGAACTCTATTTATAGAGTTAGATCTCCTGGACATTGGGAGACAGTTATTCCAACTGTCAACCAACGGATCTTAAAGCTTTTGATTTTGAAAAATCGATTTTGAAAACAGAAAAACGGTCAAAAGCACTCGAACAGTCGACTGGGTTGCCATAATGAGTCGACTGATCAAAGTTTGAATAAATTTAAACAGTTTTGTACTGACAGTCGACTGCCAGAGGTATCAGTCGACTGGTACTCAACAGTTAAATTATTTCAAACTGTTTTGACTCTTTTTGTTGTTTTTGAAAAACACACATTATAAAATAGTGAGTGTATGTGTGTGTGACAAGGCTTTACAATCATGCTAAGACTCAACAAAAGTAAAAATTACATTGTTTACAAGACATGACAAAGTATAAACACATTTGAGCTTGAGTCTTGAGTCTTGAGTCTTGAATGAAGCTTTAGCCATTGTCTTTTATCTGGAGCTTTTGTGCTTGTTCATTTATTCAGCTGTATAGTAGTAAGTCCTTTGTGTATAGCACCTGTAAGTTTAGCATTGATACATGTGCAGTGTGTTGTGATCATCAAAATCAAGAATCAACATTCTCTCCCTTTTTGATGATGACAACACAATAGCTCATAATAACAAAAAATATACAAGCATAGTAATGATATGCTCCCCCTATTAAAAACACAACATGCATACATAAAGATGTATCATAAAGTAAGTGTATCAGTCGACTTAACAATAAAGGAGGCGACTGATCAGACAAAAATAAACATACATAGTAGGATCACAGATACAGTAACATCAGTCGACTGATATGCTTGTAGCCAGTCGACTTACCAGAGAAACACAGAAATATAACAAAACACAGAAAACATAGAAAACACATAATAAGAGGATATTTCTCCCCCTTTGTCATCAACAAAAATAAAAAATAACCCGTCTTTTGCATTAAAGAACACAGAAATAAACTAATAAATGTCTCATACATAAATAAGTTCATCAATATATAGAAAATAGAAAATTACATAATAACGAAAAAATAAGCTTCAATCGTCCTCTTTGGAGTCTTCATCAGCAGCTTGAGAAGGAGGGTGAATTTGAGAAGTGAAGAGACCGGTTAGGTGATCAATTTTGGAGTCAAGGGATTGAAGCTGAGAATCAACATTGACTGAATGTCTCATAAGATAATTGACACATTCATAGAGAGTAGCTGGATCTTCATATCTAGCATGGGGAAGAGAGGAGCTAGAGGAGGCTGAAGGTCTAGCACTAGAAGCCAAAGGAACTTGAGAAGGAGGAGTAGACCTAGGGGTTGTTCTAGGAGGAGGATCAAGAAGCTTCATACGTGCTAAACTAGCACGATCGAAGTATTCATATTGCTTAACGACATTGGTCTCGGAGTCGAGATCAATATCATAAGCTGTAAAGACCCTGGTGAGGAGACCTCCAAAGGGTAGAAAATGAACATGATGCTGTTGAAGCTTAGAGAAAATGACACGACCCCAATTAATAGCTATTTTACCAAAAATGGCATAAACAGCTTGTTGCAATTCCATCGAATACTGATCATAACTTCCTCTTTTGGGAAGAATGTTATAAGCAAGTATTCTAGCAACTAATTTGGCAACAGGTGTTATGTTTTTGCTAGTCATTGGGGGTCCTTGATTTGGCAAAAATATTTTAGATAAGATAGAAAAATCATCAAGGACTATGTCACCTAAATCAAGTCCTTCGTCATCAATACCCATTACTAGATTGATCCTCTCGGGTGTGAGTTATCTTGGTATTTTTGACTGAAGAACGAATCACAACATCTCCATCTCTTAATTGAACAACTCTCATGTTTGTATAGAAGAGATAGATTAGTTGTGGGTAATAGTCGGGTTGATTAGCTAAAGAGATAATCATAGAGACTACAATTTTGGAATAGGGGTACAAGATTAAACCTATCCAAATCACCAAAATTAACAAAACGACCTGGGAAAATAATAATGCTACACATTAATTGCCAACGTTCTAATAGATCTGGACTCAACAAATATTGTGAGTAATCTTGAGATGAGCTAGCCTCATGAGACCTCTTAGAACGCTTAGGAGCCATAACCAATATTGATTTTACCAAAGAAAGAGAGAAAGATCAGCACTGAGTCGAGCAACAGCAGCAGATTGAGTCGACTTCTCCTTCTTCTCAGATTAGGGTTTTGAAATTTGGGTGAAAAACTGAGATCGGTAAAAGTGAAGAAAGGGGCTGTTAAAGGGGTTTTTAACTGAAGATTAAAGGCTGAGATTGAGAGAATAGAGATCGACGGCTAAGATGAGTAGTCACGGGTGAAAAGAGATGAGATTTTTATCTCAAAAGCTGTGATGAGTCATCGCTGAAGACTATTGAACTCGCGACAGTCGACTGGTAGGGTATAGCAGTCGACTTAGTCGAGAAGAGACTAAATTTTTATATCTGCTGATCAGTCGACTGGAATAAGGATCAGGCAACTGGTCAGAGAACAAAATAGGTATATATTAAAATACAGTACAGTCGACTTATTCAAAACACAGTTGACTTAACAGATAAAATTTTCAACAAATATCAATAAAATCACATATTCCTAGTTCTCTTCTTAAGTTAATAAAAGTATTTTCTTTAAGGGGTTTGGTAAAGATGTCTGCTACTTGTTTATCAGTAGAGATAAAGTCTAAAGATATATCTCCTTTTAAAACATGATCACGTAGAAAATGATGTCGAATATCAATATGTTTCGTACGTGAATGTTGAATCAGATTTTTAGATAAATTAATTGCACTGGTATTATCACACATAATTGAAGGTTTTTCAAATGAAATACCATAATCTAATAAAGTTTGTTTTATCCACAAGATTTGTGCACATGCCAAACTTGCAGCGATATATTTAGCTTCTGTAGTTGATAGGGATACAGAATTTTGCTTTTTACTGCACCAAGAGACTAGTAAATGTCCCAAAAAGTGACATGTCCCACTCGTACTCTTGCGATCAGTTTTACTGCCAGCAAAATCAGCATCACTATATGACAAAAGTTGAAAATTATCGGTGCGTGGATAAAATAAACCATATTCAGATGTGCCTTTAATGTATCTTAAAATTCGTTTCATTGCTTTTAAATGAGACTCTTTAGGACTAGACTGATATCTAGCACATAAACATACGCTGAACATAATATCTGGTCTACTTGCGGTAATATATAAAAATGAACCAATGATACCTCGACAGAGTTTTTGATCAACACTCTTACCTAATATATCTTTGTCAAGGGTAGTAGTAGTAGCCATAGGTGTGGATTTACTACTAGTACTATCCATGTTAAACCGTTTGAGTAATTCCTTTGCATATTTTCCTTGATTGATAAATATGCCATTTGAGGACTGTTTAATTTGAAGTCCAAGGAAATAATTGAGTTGACCCATGTGACTCATCTCAAACTCGTTTTTCATGGTATTAGCAAACTCTTGACATAGATTATTATTAGTAGAACCAAAAATTATATCATCAACATATATTTGTATGATTAAGATATCATTCTTAACTCTCTTAATAAACAATGTAGTGTCTACTTTACCTATTTCAAATCCTGTTTCTAAAAGAAAAGTTTTCAGACGATACCAAGCACGAGGTGCTTGTTTAAGACCATATAAAGCCTTTTTCAATTTATAAACATGATCTGGAAATTGTTCATGTTCAAAACCTGGCAGTTGTTTAACATAAACATTTTCTTTAATAAACCCATTAAGAAAAGCACTTTTAACATCCATTTGATAAAGTATAAAATTCATGAAACAAGCAAAAGATAATAAAATACGAATTGATTCTAGTCTAGCAACAAGAGCATATGTTTCATCAAAATCTATACCTTCTTCTTGATTATACCCTTGAGCAACTAATCTAGCTTTGTTCCTTACAACTTGTCCTGATTCAACTAACTTATTTTAAAATACCCATTTGGTACCAATAATAGTCTGATCAGGAGGTCGTGGAACTAAATCCCATACATCATTCCTTATAAATTGATTTAGTTCATCTTGCATGGCATTCATCCAAAATTCATTCTCACAAGCTTCTTGTATATTTTTCGGTTCAAAATCTGACAAGAATGCTGTATGAGAAATCATATTAACATGTGAACGTGTCTGAATACCATGGGAGATGTCTCCAATTATTAAGTCATGAGGATGATCTTTAACTTTAACAAAAGATTTTGGTAAAGTTGAAGATATCACAATAGGATCAATCGACTTGACAGGTTCTTCAGTCGACTGCTTTACTTCGGTCGACTGGAAATCCTTATCAGTCGACTTATCAGCCAGACTAGTTTGTTCTAAAGATTTAATCACATTATTTAAAGGTGATGAATCATTTTCATCATCTTTATTTAAATTTGATGAAGGTAGAGATTCATTGAATGTAACATGAATTGACTCTTCAATAGTCATTGTAGACTTATTGAAAATTCTATATGCTTTACTCCAATTTGAGTATCCTAAAAAGATACCCTCATTAGATCTAGGATCAAATTTGTCTAAATTATCTTCAGTGTTCAGAATAAAACACTCACAACCAAATGTCTTAAAGTAAGAGACTTTAGGAATTTTTTTAAAAAACAACTCATAACAAGTCTTCTTTAGCTTAGGTCTTATAAGAATCCTATTTAAAACATAACAAGCTGTAGCAACAGCTTCAGCCCAAAAGTGCTTTGGTAAATTGCTTTCAACAAGCATGGTACGTGCGCATTCTTGCAAAGTCCTATTCTTCCTTTTGACCACTCTATTTTGTGGTGAAGCTCTAGGAAATGCAAATGAATGTGTTATACCATTCTTGTTGCAATATTCTGTAAATGTTTCATTCTCAAATTCTCCACCATGATCACTTCTAATAGTGACTATGGTTAGAGATCTTTGATTTTGAATACGTTTACAAAAATGTGCAAATTCATCAAAAGCATCAATTTTATGTTTTAAAAAGAATGTCCAAGTGAATCTTGAAAAATCATCTACTAAAACAAATACATATCTACTTTTATTTAAAGAAGCAACTCTGGTAGGGCCAAATAAATCCATATGAATTAATTCGAGCGGCCTACTAGTAGAAATTACTTCTTTTGTTTTAAAAGTGGATTTGATTTGTTTTCCTAGTTGACATGCATCACATAACTTATCATTTTTAAAGGATAGTTTTGGCAGTCCTTTAACTAGGTTATATTTAGATAATTTTGAGAGATTCTTTATATTCACATGTCCAAATCTTCTATGCCATAGCCAAGATTCATTGTTAGAGGCTATTAAACAAAAATCATTTGAAAACTCAATTGTATTCAAACACAATTCATAAATATTATTTTTACGAAAACCTTGAAAAATAATATTTTCCATAGTAGAGTCATAAATCAAACATGCATCTTTTTCAAATACTATTTTATACCCTTTATCACATAATTGACTAATACTTAATAGATTATGCTTTAATCTACTAACTAACAATACATTTTCTATAGTGGGGTTAGAATTTTTACCAACCATGCCGATACCTATGACTTTGCCTTTGTTGTTATCACCAAAGGTAACAGTTCCTCCATCTATGCTTTGAATGGTGGATAGAAGGTTGGCATGTCCTGTCATATGTTTTGAACATCCGCTGTTGAGTATCCAGCGATCTTTCTTGGGTACCTATAAAATATTCAAGGTAAATATGGTACCCTTTTTATTGGGTCCAAAACATATTAGTTTGGGGGAAACCAAACCCATGAAGAGTTTGATTTTCCTCCATAAGCAGGAATATAGTTAATAGAATTACACACATTTAATACATATGAAGTAATATACGCAATTCTATCATTCTGATTTAAGCTGACTGGAACCCATACAAACTTGTTCTGTCCAGTCGACTTGACAGTGTCCTTCAGTCGACTTATAGTGTGAGTCAGTCGACTTGATGGTACACTAGGTCGACTTATATGAGGTTTTGATCTTGTTGAATAAGATTCAATTCCTCTGGACAGACGACTGATAGTGGGATCAGTCGACTTAACCGAATGTCAGACTTGCTTTTATCACTAGAATTTACTACTTTAGGCTTTTCAAAAAAAATCATATAATTTGTGTGTAACACTAGAAATAGATGCTGATTTGTTTTTACTAGTGTTTTTAGCAGAAGATTCTTTTATAGAAGAATTTTTGAAACCAAGACCGTATTTTTGACTAGATTTTACTTGATGATGAAGGACATCATTTAAATTCTCTTTGCCTTTGTTAAATTTAGATACGTTCGTTGATATCTCTTCATAATTCTTTTTGAGAGATTCACGATCAGTATCTAAACTTGCAATGCGAGAATTTAAAGATTTCACTTCCTTATCAAGGTTAAGATTTTCTTGAGAAAGTGTTTGATTCACTTTCTCTAGATTCTTAACTCTAATCTTTTCTTTTTTTAACTCTTGAAATATTTCATTAAAGGCATCAAGTAAATCTTCTGAATCGAAGTCATTACTTACATGATCTTGTGAAGCCATGAAGCACATATTTGCCACTTCATTGTTTTCATCCGTTTCTTCTTCGGAAGAGGAATCACTATCATCCCATGTTGCTTGATAGGCCTTCTTGTTCTTGGCAAATTTATTCTTTGAGTATTTGTCCTTCTTGAAGTTGGATGGTTTTCCCTTGTTCTTTGCATTTTCTAGGGGAGAATCCTTCTTCATGTGACCTGTTTTATTGCACCTGAAACAAGTAGGAGGGTCATTAGAATCTCTATTTTTGGAATTAAACTTACCCTTCTTTAAGAATTTTTTGAATCTTCGAGTGAACATTGCTATCTCCTCTTCATCTTCTTCCTCATCTTCCGAGTCTGTCATGGCTTTAAAAGCCAATGATTTCTTCTTTGCTTGATGTGATTCTGCATCCTTCTTTCGATCTTCAAGTTGCACTTCGTATGCCATGAGATTTCCCACAAGATTCTCAAGAGAAAGTTGTGACAAATCATTTGCTTCTTCTATTGTCGTGGTCTTCTTTTCCCATTCTGGAGTGAGTGCACGAAGGACTTTTCTAACCATCTCTGCTTGAGTGTAAGTCTTTCCAAGTGCCACAAGAGAGTTTGTGATATCAGTAAATCTGTTGATCATCTCGGACACAGTTTCATTGTCCTTCATTCGGAACATCTCAAACCTTGTGAACAAGAACAGAGATTTTAGACTCTTTAACTTTATTTGTTCCTTCATGTGTTACCTCGAGTGTATGCTAGATTTGATGTGCGGTTGTAGCATTTGATACACGGTTGAACTCTTCCTTTGTGAGTGCACAAGATCAACCAAAAGTAAATACACGGTTGAACTTAAGTAAACAAAAAGTAAATGCAAGATCAAGACAACCAATCACAGAGTACACAAGATATATCCTGGTTCGGTCCTTCCAACCTACATCCAGTCCCCAAGCAACCCACTTGAGATTTCCACTATTCTTGAAAAACAAGTTTACAAGAATACCCTACGGCGTTAAGACAACAACCTTGTCTAACCCGTAGACCTTTCTCTCAACCAGAGAAAGCAGACCCACTCTACTACCAAGAGTGAACGACCGACTCTACACCCTATAGTCTAACTCTCCAACCGAGAGCAAAAAGAAACAATAAAAATCTTACAGTCAACCTATAGCCTTGTTGGTGTTATGTGTTGTAGAACGTGGCTAAAAATAGGTCGACTTCTATACTCAGTCCAGAACGAAATCGTTGTTATACTGGACTGAGTGTAGAGAACCAGAGATTTGAAACTTTGAAAGCTTTTTCACTTTTTCTCTTAGAAATCTCAAGAATGCTCGGAATCTTAAAAAGTGTTGTTGTAAGATCTTTTCAGTGAGATCTGAACTCCTGGACGTTGGGAGACAGTTATTCCAACTGTCAACCAACGGATCTTAAAGCTTTTGATTTTGAAGAATCGATTTTGAAAACAGAAAAACGGTCAAAAGCACTCGAACAGTCGACTGGGTTGCCATAATGAGTCGACTGGTCAGAGTTTGAATAAATTTAAACAGTTTTGTACTGACAGTCGACTGCCAGAGGTATCAGTCGACTGGTACTCAACAGTTAAATTATTTCAAACTATTTTGACTCTTTTTGTTGTTTTTGAAAAACACACATTATAAAATAGTGAGTGTATGTGTGTGTGACAAGGCTTTACAATCATGCTAGAACTCAACAAAAGTAAAAATTACATTGTTTACAAGACATGACAAAGTATAAACACATTTGAGCTTGAGTCTTGAATGAAGCTTTAGCCATTGTCTTTTATCTGGAGCTTTTGTGTTTGTTCATTTATTTAGCTGTATAGTAGTAAGTCCTTTGTGTATAGCACCTGTAAGTTTGGCATTGATACATGTGCAGTGTGTTGTGATCATCAAAATCAAGAATCAACACCTTCGACATGCCCGGGATCTCCGAAGACCTGATCATGCACAGACTAAGCGTGATCCCTGGCTCGAAGCCGATCGTCCAGAAGCGATGCAAGTTTGCCCCGGAAAGGCAACAGGCTGTGAAAGCGGAGGTAGACGAATTGTTGTCTGCCCGGTTCATCCAGGAGGTCAGCTACCCCGAGTGGCTGGCGAACGTCATGATTGTGAGAAAGTCTAGGGGAAGTTGGAGGATCTGCAGACTTTACGGACCTGAACAAGGCATGCCCCAAAGATCCGTTTTCTCTCCCCAGCATCGATGCTCTGATCGACGAAACATCGGGTCACGAGCTCCTGTCCTTCATGGATGCCTTCTCGGGCTACAATCAGATCCGAATGTTCCTTGCTGATATAGCCAAGACATCCTTCATCACCGACCATGGTCTCTACTGCTACCAGGTTATGCCCTTCGGGCTCAAGAACGCCCGTGCTACCTATCAGAGGCTCGTCAACCGAGTCTTCAAAGACCATATCGGTCGCAACATGGAAGTATACGTCGACGACATGCTTTTCAAAAGCCAACAAGGACAGGACCACGTCGCCGACCTAGAAGAAGCCTTTGGCGTCCTTCGGACCCACAATATGAGGCTCAATCCGGCCAAGTGTGCGTTTGACATCTCTTTGGGAAAATTTCTCGAGTTCATCGTCAGCAAGCGCGATATCGAGGCAAACCCCGAGAAGATCTGGGCCATAATATACATGGCCCCTCTGAGAAACATCATGGAAGTCCAACGGCTCACGGGAAGACTGGCGGCCATCGGCCATTTCCTCTCCAAGTCTGAAGAGAAGTCCCTCCCGTTCTTCAAGGCTCTGTGCGGAACCGGAGGCTTCGAATGGGGCACTCAGCAACAGGAGGCGTTCACCCAATTGAAAGAGTACCTCGCCAATCCTCTGCTCCTTAGCAAACCCGAGCCATACAAGCCTCTCTAACTTTATCTTTCAGCCTCGAAATGCGTACTCAGTACTGTTCTCATCCGAGAAGAAGACCGAGTCCAAAAGCCATTGTACTATATGAGCAAGGTTCTGCTCTCGGCCGAGACCAGATACGCGAAAATGGAGAAGGTGGCATACGCCCTGGTCATGGCCGTGCGAAGCTCCGTCCTTATTTCCAGGTGCACTCAATTCAGGTCCTCACTGACCAGCCTCTAAAGGCCGTCCTTCACAAGCCCGAGAGCTCAGATCGCCTGGTCAAGTGGTTGATCAAGCTCAGTCAATACGACATTGGCTATCAACCAAGGATAGCAATCAAGGGATAGTCCCTCGCCGAATTCATCATAGAATGCACCATCTCCGAGCAATCCGAAAGTGGGGAGGCCAACCAGACGTGGGAAGTTTACGTCGATGGCTCTTCCTACGAAGCAGGGGAGTGGCACGAGCATCATCTTGCGATGACCCGACAACTTCCTTCTCCAATATTCCCTCCACCTCAACTTTCCAGCCTCCAACAACGAGGCCAAATATGAAGCTATGATCGTGGGGCTCACCCTAACACACCACGCAGGTACCAGACAGACCAGGGCCTTCACCGACTCTCAGCTCGTGGTTAATCAGATCATCAGAGAGTACGAGGCCCGTGACGATCAGATGATCCGGTATTTGGCAGTGGTCTAGTGGCTCTTGACATCCTTTGACGATTCTATAGTCTGAAGGATCCCAAAAGAGCAGAATGCCCAGGCCGATGCCCTGTCAAAGTTAGCCTCCTCGTCCTTCGAAGGTCTCGACCGCACCGTTCTGATCGAAGTACTTCTGAAGTTGAGTATCGACCTCCCCGAGACCCTCTGCAAGATGGTGGAGCTCAGCCTGATGATTGGACCACTCCCATCCCAAAGTTTCTGATCGAAGGATAGCTCCCCCAAGACTGAGCCGAGGCAAGGCAGATCAGGGTCCACTCGAAAAGGTTCACTGTGATCAACGGAACCCTCTTCAAATGCTCATACACAATGACGACGGAAGATCCTACCTTCGCTGCTTAAACCCTGACGAGGCCAAGTATGCTCTGAAGGAGTTCCACGAAGGAATTGGCGGATGCCATATGGGAAGTCGATCCCTTTCTCGAATGGCTCTGAATCACGAGTATTACTGGCCCATGATGTTGCAAGATATCCTTGCCCTGGTCAAAAAGTCTGGTCCTTATCAAAGATTCTCCTCGGTGAGAAGGGTTCCACAAGCAAACCTCCGCTCCCTAGCCAGTCTGACTCCCTTTCCTATGTGGGGGATGGACCTGGTAGGCCCCTTTCCGAAAGCAACGGCTCAAAGGAAGTTCCTGATAGTAGAGATCGACTACTTTAGAAAGTGGATTGAGGCTGAGCCCCTAGCCACGATCACCGAGCAGTAGAATCAACAATTCTTCTGGAAACACATCATCTGCCGATTCAGGATTCCGCACATACTCATCACGGATAATGGGACCCAGTTTGTGGTTAAGAATTTTCGAAAGTTCTGCGAGGATCTCGGAATCCAGCAATGCTTCTCTTCAGTGTGCCACCTGCAGTCAGCGGTAAGGCCGAGAACGCGAACCGTCAGATCCTTGACGGTCTGAAGAAATGGCTTGATAATTCTTCCAAGGGATTATGGGTCAACAAATTGCCGAGCATTCTCTGGGACCATTGAACGACGAAGAGAATTCCCACGGGAGAGTTGCCATTCAATCTGACTTACAGCGCGGAGGCAGTAATTCCCCTCGAGATCGGGCTCCCTTCACCCCGAATCATGGCGTTTGATGAAGAAAGCAACTCGGCGCAACTGCGCACCAGCCTGGATCTCATAGACGAGGTCAGAAAAAAATCCGCCATCAGAAGGAACACATACCAGCATAGGATCGAGAAGTTCTACAACAAAAGGGTACGTCCCACCAACATCAAGCTAGGGGACCTCGCCCTCCGAAAGCTGGCGATATCTAACCCCGGCCAAAAGAGGAAGCTGGCTCCAAACTGGGAAGGTTCATACAAAGTTTCTGAAGTTGTATGTCCCGGCACATACCGCCTTACCGACCCAGAGGGCAAGGCTTTCAAAAGACCCCGGAACGTGGAGCACCTTATTAAATTCCTCGAAGGGGAGGATTAGTCCTTGTAGATACCCTTATGTAAATCATAAAATGTAATCGGTACCTCGTGCCTTGCTTTGTAAAGTCAATATGATGTAATCGCTTACCCACCTTGGCCTCATACCAGCTTTCTTAAAACAAATTTTGGGCGTATTGCTCAGACGTCAATGCGAGCCACAAAAGCTTCTCTTGCAAGCTTTAGGCTCGACGCTCGAACGTCACCGTGAGCTACAAAAGCTTCTCCTACAAGCTTAAGGCTCGGCACTTGGACATCACCGCGAGCTACAAAAGCTTCTCCTACAAGCTTAAGGCTCGGCACTCGGATGTCACCGCGAGCCACAAAAGCTTTCCCTACAAGCTTGAGTCTCGGCACTCCAATGGCACAGCGAGCCACAAAGGCTTCTCTTAAGGTATGGGGGCTCGGCATCGACCTCGAGCAAGGCCTCGGTATTTTCAAGCCCTGCGACTTTTACGCTCGGTGATGTCCTCCAGCTGCACTCATAATGTCTTCTCTTAAGGTATGGGGGCTCGACATCGACCTCGAGCAAGACCTTAGCTTTTTCAAGGCCTGGGACCCTTACACTCGGTGATGACCTCCAGCTACGCTCATACTGTAACCTTTGTTTTTCCAAAAATTGTATTTTCCATGTATTTTCTGTAATAAAAATTTTTGTAAATTATTTTTCCGCTCTTAAACTCTTTTTGTTAAAATTTATTTTTTGGAACTTCTATTAAAATCTATTTATGATCAAAAGTTTTACCTGTAGCTATTTTTCCAATGATTTTTATACAAACCCTATTAGTATTATTGAGACTACGGTTATTTTTATTTTATTTTTATTATTATTAAGATTATTGTTATTATTGTTATTATTATAGCTTTGATTGTTTATTTAAAAATCCATTTCTATTGTTAATTGTGTTTGTAGTTATTTCAAATAATTTTCATAATGTAATATAATTATATTTTGTTATCTTGTCCCCTATTGGATTTTAAAATCCATTTCTATTTGTAATTTCAATTGTAGCTATTTCAAAATAAATTCTATATTATAATTTAAATTACATTATTTTATAAAATTATATTTTATTAGTTATTGTATTTTTCTTATTGAACCCCTTTCATACCCAAACCCAATAATACCCTATAACCCATTATACCATAACCCTACTCCAATACCCATATACTACCTACCCGGTTTTCACCCTATAACCTGTTACCCAACTATCCACTAAACCCAACCCGTTATCACCTAATGCCCTACCCGCAACCCGGTTCCCTATATCCAACCCTAAATTTCCCCACATATATATTCACCCTGTTACCCATCCCCCTGACTTCTCACCTTCTGCAAACCCATGCAGCCGCCCCCCAGCCGCCTCTCCTTGTTCTCCCGATCACCTCCTAGCCCTCCACCGCCTGTGTCCCCTCCTGTGACTTACCTGACCGCCCTATCAGACCCCCCTGCTCCTCCTCCTGCAGCGCTGCAGCCAGCCGCTCTCGCCGGTGCTGCCCTGTACATCGCCTGCCCGTCGCGCCAACACCGTTTCGTCCACCGTCAGCCGCAGTGCCTCTCCATACCGCAGTAGCAACATCGCGATGTCACCAGCCTCCCTACCGCCCGCAGCGTGCTTCCCGTGCTGTGCCGTAGCCCCCACCGTGCAACAGCCCTGCCGGCGATCCCCCCTAGCCGCCGCTCCCCGTCCACCGTGTCCTTTGGTCGCCATCACCGAAGCCATGCAGCCAGTCAGCCGAAGCCTTTGATGGGTTTCTTTTGATCATGTTTTGATTATGTGGATCCAGAGCCGTCGATCGCCGTGATCATCTTGATCACATGATCATGTTCCCTTGGTTTTGATTCTGGCCGTCCATTGGATCTTGATCATCATGCTTGATTGGATGTGGGCCGTTGATCTCCTCTTGATCATCCGATTAGATCCTAGCCATCTGATCTCTTCTTGATCGTCACGATCATGATGATCATCAATTTCCTTTGATCGCAGCCGTTCAATCGATCGATCTTGATCTTCATCATTATCTTCATCATCAAGGAGATCTGACTATCCGATTTGATCCGATCATCTTGATCATGATCTTCGATCTCAACCGTCCGATTGTGTTCGTGATCTCGATCGTCTTCATCTTGTTCGTGATCGTGTGTTCATGATTGGTTCATGATTCGTTCGTTGTATTTGTGTTCGTTCCCGAAAATGCGTTTCCGTTATTCTTGCTTTTGTTTCGTCGGTTTTGTCGTCTCTCAGGCAAGTAACTTGTACTCAATTCCTCTGTATGATACAAGTCATAAATACCACTTGTAGTGTAGTTGGGTTCTAGAGAAAACTCATGTATGATGTATTTTTGATGAGTATTATCTCTATAGTGCTATTGACCATAGTTTTCTCACGACACAAATTTGACATGAAACAACTTAGGTTTCGACCGTTCTTGATGTGATTATATTTGTGAGATAATTATTAGAATTTGTGTGTTGTTTGGATCCATGTGATATACTTGTTGTGGACATTCCATATACCTTATTTCATGATGTTTGGACACTTAGTAGACTGTTTAACATGTTTGGTTGTGTTTGGAATGAGTTCCGTATGTTGTATATTGATTTGTTGTTAAAAGGAAAATCTGTATTTTGTCGATGATCGGTTTTGATTGCTATTTTAGACCATATTAAGGTCAGTATCTTAGCTTCAGCATTGAACATGATTTTTAGAGAAATCCGTCTTCTTTCCAAACTTTTTGACCTTGATCAATTTCGTTTTCGTATGTGTGAGATATGATTGTTTTACTACAGAGGTGTATTATATTTCCAGATTTCGTTTCTTGATGATTTCGATGACTAAACTATTTTGATACTAGTGCTAAACATATTATTTTGATCTGAAATTTTGGACAGGATTTCTATACTTGATTAGGGATTATCCAGAATTTTGGTGGATTTATTTGATAAGATTTACATACCGTTTCATGCTTTTGAATAGAAACTATACTTGCTGGATTTTGCTTGCTCTTCCGTAAAGAATTATATTTTCACCCTAGTTCCTGTTCCTGTATGAAATATTTATGAAATATGAAAGTTAGCTTATTTTGTCTATTTTCTTCTCCCTTTGGCGGATTTGGATTTCGTTTCACGGTTTGTGAGATATTACAGTTTTCGTACAGCAGTGTTGGGAATTCCAAATTTGCAAAACTATCGTTTCATGATGTTTTCTGATTTTTGTTGACTGAACTAATATTACTAGAAAATTATGAAACTTTATATTCTGATACTATACATATAGGGGAATACCTCAGATTTTTTGTGAATTTAATTAATGAGTTTTCATGCTGTTTTTGTGACTTTGAATACAAACTTCTGATTTCTAACTGAACGTGTTTTCTGGATTCAAACCTGTTTTGAGACTTGTTGTTCTAAAATACTATATATGTTTTCTGGATTCGGCCTAGTCATATGTTTTCTGAATTTGGCCGAGAGTCTATTTTCTAGACCTTTCAGCGGATTCAGGTTTGCATGTTTGCAATAATGGGAATCTCAGTTTTACTACAGTATGGTCTTGCTGTCCTGAATTAGAAATCTCGTTGTTTTATCCTTTTATGTGTTATCTTGCACCCGTATATGTTTATCTTGCAAATTGAACTTGTTACTTGTTTATAACATAATGTACTTGCCTTGTTCGTGACACATACATGTTTGTTTGACACTAATAACAAACAATCAAGCCGAGGTTTAAGGGAAATATCTAGTAGTGGATAATACAGAAACATGTACTCAGAAGGGGATCTATTGATCCTACGTGATATTTGGAGATTGATATTTGATTATTGGAACTTAACACATGATTACTTGACACTTGACATAGAGCTTGATATTTTGGGTATTTGGAGCTTGTTTATTTGGTTATGTAGAGCTTGTTTGGAGCTTATTTATCTAGTTATTTGGAGCTTGTTTATCTGGTTACTTGAAGCTTGATACTTATTTACTTGGAGTTTGTCCCTGATTACACTACCCTCTATGGTCCACTATGAAATCTAAAACGAAACTGTGTTAACTTTATCAACCATGTAGTAAAAGGATAGATGCATGAAGTGCTACCTAGATAGTAATAACACAAGACTTGAACATGATCACTTGACACTCGTTACTTGATTACTTGTACCTGATACATGATACCTGATACTTGTTTACTTGATACTTGCTCCATGCTACTTGTACTTGACTACTTGACACTTGATTCTTGTTACTTGATTCATGATACTTGATACTTGTTTACATGATACTTGTTCACTCGACACTTGATACATGCCTACTTGTACTTGTTCACCTTACCATGCTAGTTGTTATATTTTGTTATCATGCATATTCCATGCTATTAGTTAGATTTCTCATATACTTGTATCCTGTATTACAAGCAGTCCGTAACTTGCATTGACGGGAGTTTGTTTTCTTTTTCCTATTCCTGCAATTGTTAAATTACAGATTTTGAAGAGCAGGTACCAGATGGTGTGGTGATATGAGATATTAGTGCTAGAGTTATTATTATTATTTCTGTTTCTTTGTTGAACAATTGTACTTGATACTTGGATTTATTTGTATCTGGGCAATGTGACCTAGGATATTTGATTTATTGAGATCTGGATTATTTGAGATTAATATATTTTGGTTTCAAGTATTCTTGTTGGTATTTTGGTTCATATGTGCATGCTTGGTTGATTCTTTTGCTTCCGACTCTGATTATTCCTGTGAAATATTGTAAAGATTCTTGAACAGCTTATGGATGATGAAAATCATTCGCTGGGCTTCGTCACGTATCCGTATTTCGTAATTCTCTTTTGGGAAGCGGGGCTTGACACATACTATCTATCCGAGAACAGGTATGGGGGCTCGACATCGACCTCGAGCAAGACCTCGGCTTTATCAAGCCTTGCGACCTTTACGCTCGGTGATGACCTCTAGCTACACTCATAACAGCTTCTCTTAAGGTATGGGGGCTCGGCATCGACCTCGAGCAAGGCCTTGGCTTTTTCAAGTCCTGCGACCCTTACACTCGGCGAAGACCTCCAGCTACGCTCATATTATCTATCTAAGAACAGGAATGGGGGCTCGGCATCAACCTCGAGTAATGGTTTTTTCAAGCCCTGCGACCTTTACGCTCAGCGATGACCTCCAGCTACACTCATAACGGCTTCTCTTAAGGTGTGGGGGCTCGACATCGACCTCGAGCAAGGTCTTGGCTTTTTCAAGCCATGCGACCCTTACACTCGGTGATGACATCCAGCTATGCTCATATTATCTATCCGAGAATAGGTATGGGGGCTCGGCATCAACCTCGAGCAAGGCCTCGGCTTTTTTCAAGCCCTGCGACCTTTATGCTCGGTGATGACCTCCAGCTACACTCATAACATCTTATCTTAAGGTATAGGGGCTCGGCATCGACCTCGAGCAAGGCCTTAGCTTTTTCAAGCCCTGCGACCCTTATGCTCGGTGATGACCTCCAGCTACGCTCATACTATCTATCCAAGGACAGGTATGGGGGCTCGACATCGACCTCGAGCAAGGCCTCGACTTTTTCAAGCCCTGTGACCTTTACGCTCGGCGATGACCTCTAGCCACACTTATACTATCTATCCGAGAACAGGTACGGAGGCTCAGCCCTATGGGATTCCGGCTCTTCTCCCTACCCAAAAGTTTCAATTAAGATTTAAGGTGCTCGCCTTCGGCAAATGCCCGAGTCCCAAACCTTAAATCGGCGCACCTTTCACCCGCTAGCAACTCAGGGTAAACGGCCCTCAGAGCCGAAACACCGAATTGTCAGAGGGTGGCAGGGGAGCCAAAAATCTAGGACTCTTGGCCAAGAACTTTATTTTTGGGGTGCCCTGCCTTTGGCAGGCACCCCGAATTTCTCCCCCGGGATCGACCCACCTCTCACCCACTGCCAACTCGGTGTTAACGGCCCTCGGAGCCGAAACCCCGAATTGTCAGCGGGTGGCATATAGGTCTCCGAAAATTCCTGGTGAACGACTGATAAGGGGTGGGGGTTATATAGCCCCCCGGAGAGGCGCATTTATGACATTGGGGAGTACAAACGGCGGAAGATGAAATGTCTCCATTAGTTTTTATCGGTAGGCGAAACATCCCTTATTAAATGCTACCTGCGAGGAGTAATAGTTCGGCTCCCAAGCGAAGCCACAACCCGACAGCTTTTTCTGCCTCGGCGGCAACCTCAAGCAAAGCCATGCTCGGCAATGGTCTCGAGCTATGCCCCTACCTGGTCTCTCCTAACAAATTAACAAAGTAAAGAAATCAAAGTTTTATTACTCATGGAGAGCCAGAAACAACCACACAATATAATGAAGACATTACAAATCACTCGGCTTAAAACTCGAACTCAGTGCTCCCCACTGTACCCTCCGCGTGCTCTGCCTGTCCGGCTAGTAAGGACCTCCCGACAATGGAGCTCTATGCGTCAGTGGGCCTCACCGTTTCCAGATAAAAAGTCGGAGAAGGACCCAATACGAAATGGCTTGCACCCTTGAGCGGACCGGTGCCTATCATGAGCTTCAGCCTCCGAATCTCCAACTCCTTCTCTACAATATCCTCGCCAAAAAAGGACTCTGAAGCCGGTCGCCTGGTGGAGGCATCCGAGATTGACCAGTTCGTCTCAACTCTCCACCAGTCCCGGTCGGCTATGGCCTTCTTCAGGCGAGCGGGCTCTAGGCTGAGATCCTTAGACTTGTTCATGAAATAATTCACTGCAACCTCTCGATCACAAGCTTGCTTATGATGGCGAGCCAATACACTCTCCTTGGACCCCAGCTCATTTCGGAGCCAGGAGATCTCGGCAGAACAAAAGTCGGTGCCAAGGGCCTCATGCGTCTATCAAGAAGATGTGAAAACAACGGGTCATAAAAGAGACTGGAGAAAAACAACAAGTCATAGAGGATCGGCCAAAAATATTTTCTTTTATAAATTAAAAAAATTTGGATTACAAAATGCGGTGGCCAGTTCGCGTAAGGCGAATACAAAGTCAAAAGAGTAAAAATCCTAAACTACTTTATAGATGGGGACCACACCTCTTCGTCAACATGGTCGCCCCCGGCCTTGTAGCGCCCCGAATTTCTAATATAATATCTTAAAAAATACGTGGCACAATCCCAGCATCAACTTCAATGTAATAGTACACATAGCCCAAAAACACAAATAATTTTATTCCAAACTTTTATTACATCAATCTTTACAAACACAGCGGATTACAAAACACCTTGAATTACAACATTCTTTTTACAACACTTCTTTTTACAAAATTTTACACATAGCTCTATTACGTCAGTTTATCTCCAAAACTATCTCAAACATCCCAACCTCCAAACTCTAAGCAACAACCTGTAACACATGAGGCTAGAGATGATCCCTAACCCCCAAACTAAAGGGGTCAGCCATAGATGGTGTGAGTGACATAAAAACATACAGCATAATCTATATAATAAAACACAAAGAAAGCTATCAAGTGCCTCTCCGTCAATCCCCTCAAAAATCAAAGGTCCAGATCTAACCTCCCAAAACATATTTTTCCCCCAAAAGTTTCCCCCCAGAACTCAAATTTAAATCATCCACTTAAAACAACTCATATATTTATTTAATTTTTTTTCTCTCTCTTTCCCTCCATTTTCTATTTGAAAAATTAAGAAAATAAAAATTTTAAAAATTTTAAAAAAATTAAAAAAATTAAAAAACTAAAAAAATAAATATTTTAAAACTTTAAAAATAATTTAAAAAAAACATATAATATGGTTTTTGTCGGACCCCCAAAAGTTTCTTATATAATATGTTTGCTACTTCAATTAATTTGCTGGACCTCTAAAACTATTTTATATGATCAAACAAGGTACACCATTCCGAAGACGTGCCGTAGGCACGTGTCAACGGGCAAACCTAGTTGAATCATAAAACATAAAGTCATCAACAGCATGTATTAACAACAAGGATAAATGAATGAGAAATATCAAAGATGTAAGGCATAAAAACATCATGGAATGAAAACAATAAGTGAAGCTAGACTAAGTGTCGAGTGTAGAAAACAGGAAAACCACATGCATAAAACCAAGTCAAGAAAACACAATCTCTATATGCTGACTCTCTAATGCATACTTGTCGGAGTTTATGCATCCCACTCTACATAGGTCCGGTGCAACCCCTTAACGATCTCTATGACCTAGAGATAACCCCTCGTCATGCAACTAATCCTACTACGGTGATAGGAAACAAGATTCAGAATACTCCGCGAATAGGCGTCACCGCCCCCGACGCGCAAGCATCAAGTAAGATAACTCAAAACAACAACCGGAGAATCATCTCCCTGCCGTGTACCCCACGAATAGGCCTTTAAGACCCCCAACGTGCAGATACACCCGGTACCTACAAATGTACCCTGCCTGCTCCGTGATTAGGCCCGTAGACCCTCGACACGTGAACATATCCGGAGAATCATCTCCCTGCCGTGTACACCCGGTACATACAAATGCACCCTGCCTGCTCCGTGAATAGGCCCGTAGACCCACAACACGCGAACATATCCGGAGAATCATCTCCCTGCCGTGTACACCCGGTACATACAAATGCACCCTGCCTGCTCCGTGAATAGGCCCGTAGACCCACAACACGCGAACATATCCGGAGAATCATCTCCCTGCCGTGTACACCCGGTACATACAAATGCACCCTGCCTGTCCTTAAGTAGGTTATTATTAAGTCATCAAAATCCCTATCTCTAGAGTTAGTGTACCCTACCGGACTTCAATAACAACTAAACCAAAGCCCCTCAGGCCTAACTCACTAAATCTCAACTGCCGGTTTACAGGACTCCCACTCAACTCCTAGAGACCTCAATCAGGACCAAACTCACTAATCCATCGTCAAATGATCAAGGAGAAATCTCTCCTTTCAACAAAACCCAACTCTTATAAATTTCCAACATCCAAATCCAACGATGAAGTATCTTGAAAATATATGTTCTATAGAAGAATAATATTTAGAATAGTAAGTTACAGATCCAAAACATTTAAAGAATTAGTCGTTTAAAGAACATCAAAATGCCTTAGGAAAAGTACCAGAACCAGTCGACTGCAAAAGGTCACCAGTCGACTGTCCAGAGGAAACTAACATCATTAAGAAAATAGAATCTAAGTATCTACAGTCGACTGCAAAACTCACCAGTCGACTGTCCAGAGAGAAATCCAGAAATTTTCGGAAAATAAGTCTAAGTATAGTAGAAGTCGACTGCTAATAGTATAGGTCGACTGTCCAGAGGAAATTGCAACATTTCTTTAAGAAAATATTCTAAGTGTTGTAAGTCGACTTAAAAAGTCATAGGTCGACTTACCAGAGAGAAAAATTACAGTAACTTTAAAAATAATCTGGGTGGTACCAGTCGACTGTAAAAGTCGTCAGTCGACCGTCCAGAACCCAATTTCAAGAAAACTAATATTCGTAGCAGCTGGGTCGTATTAGTCGATTGAAAGGTCGTATCAGTCGACTGTCGGCCTACAGTCTGAAGAATTTAGATCGTACATATGTCAAAACTAGGGTTTTTAAGAATCAGTCATATAACAAAAATAACTTTGTATTATTTTCCAAATCTTATTAATACCAAAATAAATAGATTTAAACTTAGCATTTGAGAAATCCAAGTCCAAACAACTTCTTTTACAAAAGTCACAAATCCCCAATTTAAATCCTCATAACTCAAATTCTCAAAACGTGGTCTTCTAAACCATTAATCATTCACAAAATTCCTCAACTAAATCTCAACTATTCTCTATAGTTGATCCATGAACAAAACCAATTTATCCTCAACATGGTCAAGTTGTTTTTATCCAACTCACCAATAGTCCAAATTCTCATCTCTAATTTAATTTATGCATGGCATCTATCGAACTCAATCAAATCAACATTAATTCAACATTTTAAGAAAATATGACCTAAGCAGTAGCAGTCGACTGTTTCGACTCACCAGTCGACTGTTCACCACGAAAATCTAATATTATTAGTCCACTAACAGTTTATATTAGGTTCTCAACAGATCTACATCATTCATATGCAGATATCCAGAGTTCTTCTCGGAGATCCAAATTTTCATCCATTCATACATATACAAATTCAACATCCAATCAATCTAAACATTCATATTGTTCTCATATGACGTACACAAATCAAGAGAAACAAATAAAACAACCAAACAATTATATTTACTCATCTACAACATACACAAACAAAATAAACAGAACAATGTCACTCACCTTAGGAATGAAGAGATCCAACAAGAAAGCCCCTCTTTTGTGAGATCCAAAATCCTCCTCTTCAATCACCAAGAAAATAAAAAATATAATAGAACTTGTGTTGTGCAGTGAATGACGGCTACACACACTCTTTTATACAGGCCGGAAATAAGGATTTAGGGTTTTAGAAATACATTTGCAAAATAGTCCTTCCAAAATATAACTTTACATATATAACATTTTCTTTGTTAAAATAGGTTAACTAAATCAAAACCAAATCAAATCTTCTTATCACTGAGTTGTCCAGCAATCCAGCACAGCCCAGTAAATAAGAAAAATCCGGATTTACCACTCAGGGTGGCGATTTTGCATAAAATCCTACATGAATTCCATATTTGCAAAAACACCCTTTTTGATTAAATCTTCACCAAATCGACTTTAAATAAAATCTAAATATATTTAAATTCAAATGATAACCATGGAGAACAAAAATATCAGTAAAAACGAAATTTCATGATCTATTTAAGATCCAAACTCCTTTTACATAGAAGCCCCTCCTTTTCGAGGTATTTATAAAAATAGTTTCTCTACTCAGAAAAATCCCGAATTTTAGAATATACTCCATCATAATTAGGAGAATTTACTAAAAATATAAAATTGATTATTTACACCAAAAATATTTGTACGTGTAAAAGATAAATCTTTAGAAAATATTTATTAAATCTCCAGAAAATCATTTTAATTCATTTTCAAATCTTTAAAATAATATTTGAAAATACGGGTACTACAGGCCTCCTCCTGATGAGGGTCCCCCATCTCCTCCTCTTCCTCGCCGCCGGGCGTCGGCGGATGCATGGGAAGCCGCCAGTTGTAATGGAGGTGATCGACCCGAGCATCCGGGTAGATCTGCAGGAAGTGTTCCTTGGCCTTAGTGTAGGCCTCGTTCTGGGCCAAGATCAGAGTGTCCGCCATGGTGATCTACATCTCCGCCATGGCGATCTGCATCTCAGCCTCCGCCTGTGCCTTATTCCGGAAGTGTGCCAGCTCGTTCGCATGATGGTCTTGCAGCGAGGCCATATGAGCTTGGTAAACCGCTTGGGGCGACTGGGCCTTCGTCAGCTCGTCTTTCAGTTTAGTCGCCTCACAGAAGTACTTGTCGGCGTTCTTCTTCTCGACAAGGATCTCTTTCTCCAAGCACCTGTGGAAGTGCTGCCCATGAAGCAGTGCCTGGCCAAGAAAGAACAAGTTAGAGAAATCCCTAAGTTCTATGCACATTGCAAATACCAAACACTTACCGAAAGCTACGCCTGAGCCCACCTCATGTAGGCCATCGCGGACGTCTCTGTTGCCAGAGCCATCCGATCTCGCTCCGTGGCGAGATGCTCCACCACCTCCAGTGCCACCGGGCCCTCGAGCAGGGTATCCCCTGCCTTGACCCCCCAATCTGGGGTGTGCGGCCTCAGGCCCTGCTTGCCCACCATTTGCTCGGCGGTGGGGTGTAGTAACGGGAGCCCCTTCTCCAAGACCTCAGCCACTTTCTTGCTGCCGGAGCTCGCCCCCGGTTCCTTCGTCAACCTCAAAGAATAGTGTTGCTTCTTCGTCCTCTTCGAGGACGGCTCCACAATTCCTGAGGCCGGCCCTTTATTGGGTCCCACTGCCGATGCAGCCTTCTTCTCTTGGTCTGCCCTCCTCTTAGCGGCTATGTTCAAAGTCCTGTCGTTTGTCGAGCTGCTTGGCAGAAATCTCGCAAAAAGGAAAGAAAAAGAAACAAAATGTTAACACGAAGGCAGGGAGATAAACAAATTCAAAACAAAAAACATTCTAGGGTCGGCTGGGCTTAGTCCGGCTCGGGCCAGGTGCAGCTCCGTGATGCTCGGCCACCCTATGCTATGCCCTTCCCCAATATTCTCCATTGTCACCCACTCTTTATCCGTCAACTCGCTACGCTTCGGGAGCTTGTGGTTCGGCTTACTAAAATTCCAAAAAGTTGGAATCTTCCAAGGCTTCTCGCTCCGGACAATAAAATACTTCTCCTTCCATCCTTTGATGGAGTCCGGGTGGCCGTGCATCACCCTCTTGTGAGGAGTGAGAGGTAAAAAATCCCCTCCACATCTCCGAGCGAGCTCATCCTTTGGATGTCACGGAAGTACGTGAGCTCCGGCTTGATCCCCTTCTCCTGGCACTTTAGAATAAAGCAAACCAGGTGTTTCCACGAGTTGGGGCCATACTGTATCGGACTCAACTCCCCCCACTTCAAGACCATCACGATGAATGGGTGCAACGATAGCCTCAACCCCTGAGATGAAGGCGTCCACGGGAAACATGCAGAAGCTCGACTCCAGAGTTGTGGTCAGGCAAATTCCGGGGTACGGCATCAGAAGTTCGAACTCCTTTGGAATGAAGTATGCTGCCCTTAGGATATGCAGATAGTATGCCCTTAAGACACACTGGACACTGTCCATCTTGATCATAGGCCGACCCGAGTCCCGCAGCAATGAGGTGAACGCGAGAAGCCCCTCCACGTCGTCAGGGTACATCCTGATCGAGCCTGGGTTTCTATTGGACATGGGGGGAACCTGAACCTCGGCTGAGGTCCGTATTTGTCTGGCGAGCCCGGACTATCGGGACGAATCCGCTTCATTTTCCTCCTACGGGGGCAAAGCTTCTTCTACGGAGATGGGGTCGCTAACGGGGTCAAAGGTGGAAGATCTTCCTCTTCCTTAGCTGCCACTCCCGCGGCCCCTCCTTCCTCTTCTCCCCGACCGTTGCCTCCCTCGGTTCCCCGTCCGGGCTCCTCTTGGTCGCCCTCCGCACCAAACTCCTCCCCCGCAGGGTCTCCTTCTTCGTGCTCCCCCTCCCCAACAAACTCCTCTCCCTCTAGGTCTCCTCCCTCGTGCTCACCATCCTCCACTAGCTCCTCGCCCAGCCTACGGACTCGTAAAGGGGGAACGTCATACACAATGATGCCCTCACCCCCCCGACCCTAAGTCTGATTGAACCTCCTCCTTCACTTCAAAGTCACCTAGAGACTAAGATGTCGACGCCCACTGGACCTCCTCCTTAGAATGACTTGAAAAGCTTGCCTCGGAGCTGGAATGAGAGTGCAACATTACGAATCAAAAGTACTAACCTTGTATACCGACGGGAAGATCACCGAAAAAATGGTCGTTGACAGGCTATTAAAGAAATTCCTGTTGTCTTAAGAGGGTGAGCACAAAGTAAGGAAATGAGGGTGGGAGGGGGGGGGGGGGAGATTTATAATAGAGGAAGGGACTCCTCAATTTTCGCAAAAAGATCTAACCGTTGGATCTTGATCATCAAGATCCAATGGCCACCATGATCTAAAGCGCTTCGATTCCCACGCCAATGACGTTAGCCTAGGGTGCAAAATTACCTCTTTACCCTCAGCCCTATCGACTGGTACAATAGCTCGGAAAGCGTGGCCAACAACTCGAGTACTACACCAGGCTTCTCTAACAAGCTTGAGGCTCGGCACACGGATGGCACTGCGAGCCACAAAAGCTTCTCCTATAAGCTTGAGGCTCGGTGCTGGGATGGCACCGCGAGCCACAAAAGCTTCTTTAACAAGCTTAAGGCTCGGTGCTCCGAAGGCACCGCGAGCCACGAAAACTTCTTCTATAAGCTTGAGGCTCGGCGCTCGGACGGCACCGCGAGCCACAAAAGCTTCTCCTACAAACTTGAGGCTCGGCACTCGGATGTCCACGCCAAGCCACCAAAGCTTTTCCAACAAGTTTCGGAGGCTCGGCACTCGGAAAGCACCACGAACCACAAAAGCTTCTCCTACAAGCTTGAGGCTCGGCGCTCGGATGGCACCGTGAGCCACAAAAGCTTCTCCAGCAAGCTTAAGGCTTGGCACTCGGATGGCACCGCGAGCCACGAAAGTTTATCCTATAAGCTTGAGGCTCGGCACTCAGATGGCACCGCGAGCCACAAAAGCTTCGCCTACAAACTTGAGGCTCGGTGCTCGGATATCACCGTCAAGCCACCAAAGCTTTTCCAACAAGTTTCGGACGGCTCGGTTCTCAGATGGCCCCACGAGCCACAAAAGCTTCTCCTACAAGCTTGAGGCTTGGCGCTCGGATGGCACCGCGAGCCACAAAAGCTTCTCCAACAAGCTTAAGGCTCGGCGTTCCGATGGCACCACGAGCCACGAAAGCTTCTCTTATAAGCTTGAGGCTCGGTGCTCGGATGGCACCTCGAGCCACAAAAGCTTCTCCTACAAGCTTGAGGCTCGGCTCTCGGATGGCACCACGAGCCATAAAAGCTTCTCCAACAAGCTTAAAGCTCGGCGCTTGGATGGCACCACGAGCCACAAAAACTTCTCCTACAAGGGAGGGGGCTCGTCTCCCGACCCTCGATGCTCAGCTAAGCGGGCACCTACCCTTCAAATCTCGACATCCTCTAGCTTTCCCAACAAGTGAGGGGGCTCGTCTCTCGACCCTCGATGCTCGGCTACGCGGGCTCCTACCCTTCAGATCTCGACGTCCCCTATATTTTCCAATAAGTGAGGGGGCTCGTCTCCCGACCTCGACGCTCGAAAAAATGAGCTCATACTCTTCGACACTCAAATGCCCCTCGTGATTTCAAAGGGGGATCCCCTTCATCCTACCCCGTTGGCCTCTCCAGGAAGATACGGACCCCATTCTTCACCATACACACCACTCCGCTCTTCCTACAGAATCAAAACCACTATTACACGGCTGGGTTATCCAGCCCTCCAGGAGTGGGGGGCTCCTGATATGGGTCAGATGACATGGCCCCTCCTGGGCCACCAGAGCCCTTCAAAACCCGCTCTCCCCAGATCATCAGATCAACCCAGAGCCTAAGTGGGCTTCTGCCACGTTAGGCCCACGAGCAAACGGGTCCAAACCCGACTCAGTAGGATCCCAAACCTGTTTTCTCTGCCTATAAATACCAGGCCCTCTCCTTCCTTCAAAGGTAATCAATCTTTCTCCCCTGAAACCCTAGCTACTATTGCTTTCTAGTAACTGACTAGATCGTCGAAGGGCCTGCCATCGGGATCTCTCCCGGTGTTTTTCTAGGCAGAGTGTAGGTACACAAGGCCGAGTTGAGCCCTCAGATCCGAGCCGAGCTTGCTGGATCCGAGCCGACCATCCGACCTCCACCTCACTCCTACTACTCCCGAGCCGCTCCCTCAGCTGAGGGTCGGACGTATAGCCACTACTGCGACTTCCACTTTACAAATTGAGAGAACTCACACCTGTTGCAGCCACACCCTAAAAACAAACCGCATCACTATCATATTAGATCAAGAGAGTTTATTCCCAAAACTTTAATCAAAAAATGCATAAAAATCTAAAAAAATCCGGAAATTTACATACTTGAATAATTTCCGGGCAGGGAGAGAGAAAGATCCAAAAAGGTGAAGAGATGAGAGAGGGGTAGTAATAAAGTGAGGAATTTTTTTTTTGGTGAGGAAATTTTAGTTTTTTTTTTTAATTTGCGGGGGGGGGGGGGGGGGTTTGATTAGTTTTGGGGAGAAAATATCTTTTTGAAGGGTAAAAATTAGTCATTAATTTTGTTTCAGTTAAAGGTGGGCCACTTAAAATCTTTTTAAAGTTGCCTTATGATTTATTATATAGACTAATAATGAGATTGAATTCTAGATTCTAGTTGGAAAATAGTTCGTGCACCCACCAACCAAGCAAGGAGGTGCTTGTTTAGCATGAACTTTACTGTAGCAAAATAAATCCTAGAAAAAGCATTGTTCAAGAGGTTTCGATGACTAGGATTTAGTTGGAAATATATTCTGCTTGTTAGCTACTGTAGCGCCCAAAAGAGTCTGAAGAAAAAAGCTCCAAATTCAGCAGAAAGCTGTTGTAAGAGCACTGTAGCACTACTCTAGCATTTTTAAAAATTATTATTGTCACGCCCCGCTTCCCAAAAGAGAATATGAAATACTGAAAAGTGACAAAAGTCCAGCGAATGATTTTCATCATTCATAAGCTGTTCAAGAATCTTTACAACCTATCACAATATAATCAGAGTCGGAAGCCAGAAGAGTCAACCACATGCACATATGAACCAAATACCAACAAGAATACTTGAAATAAAATATATAAATATCAAATAGTCATGATCTGAATAAAACAAATATCCTGGGTCACATTACCCAAACACAAAGAATACAAGTAACAGATACATTGTTCAAAATGAGCATCAGGAAATAAATAAAGATAGCAAAAGCTCCAGCCAACTAGAACTTTAGATCACATACTCCATCGGGCAGCTAACCAACCTGATCTGCAATTAGTAAATTTGCAGGAGAAGGAAGAAGAAAAAAAAAATATCCGTCAAGTACAAGTTACGGACCACTTATAATGTAGGATACAAGTACATGGGATAGGTAAATCTAAGTAACAAACCTAGCATGGTATAATCATGATAACAGAATATAAATCATAGCATGGCAAGATGAGCAAGTATAATAGCATGTGTCGAGTGTCAAGTAAAGAAGTGTCATGCATCAAGTAACCAGTATCAAGAATCAAGTAATCATGTAGCATGTATCAAGTATCAAATCTCATGTATCATGTAGTCAAGTGTCAAGTAGGCATGTATATTGTTCAAGTGTCATGTAAGCATGTATCATGCTCAAGTGTCAAGTTTAAGTCTTGTAGTTATTACTATCTAGGTAGCACTTCATGAAACCCGGTTTTTACTACATGGTTGCCACAACAAACAGTTTCGCTTTAGATTTTGTAGGGGACCATACAGGGCAGTGTACCCAGGGACAAGCTCCAAGTATCATGTAATCATGTATCATGTATCATGTAAATAAGCTCCAAAACCCAAACAAGCTCCAGTGTCATGTGTGTACGTATCATGTATATCGTGTCAAGCTCCACATGTAAACAAGCTCCAATAACCACTAGGTTCTTCCGAGTACACGTTTCTGCACTATCCACTACTAGATCTTTTCCTTAACCCCTGGCTTGGTTATTTTATTATTAATGTCAAACACGCATGTCGGTGTGCAAAATATATCAAGAATATCATGTCATGATCATGTAACAAGTTCAAGTTGCAAGATAAATATGTATGTATGCAAGATATCTCATAAAAGAACTAAAATAAACAAATCTCAAGTTCAGGACAGCAAGACCACACTGCTGTAAAACAGTGATTCCCAGTGTTACAAGCATCCAAATCTGGATCCGTCGAACGATCTGGAAAATAGACTTCCACACAAATCCAACGAGTATAAATAAGTCATATATTAATTCATAAAAACATAGCTCAAAACTGATTTGAATATAGAAAATAGGTTCAGCTTGAAATTAGGAAAACGAATTCAAGTCCAGGAAAACAGCATGAAAACACATTAAATAAATCCACAAAAAATCTGGGATATTTCACTATATGTCCAGTATCTAAATATAAAATTTCATTATTTTTCAGTGAAATTAGATCAGTCATGAAAAATAAGAGAGCATCAAGAAACCAAAGTTTGGCAAATTTGAAATTCCCAATACTACTGTACGAAAACTATGATATCTCGCAACCAGTGAAACGAAATCAAATTCCACCAAAGGCATATGAAAATAGATAAAATATACTAACTTTCATATTTCACAAATATTTTTGATACAGTAAAAGGAATCATAGTGAAAATAAGGTTCTTTATCAAACAGCGAGCAAAATACAGCAAGTATAGTTTTCATAACCGAGCATGAAACAACACATAAAACTCATCAATAAAATTCACCAAAATTCTGGATAATCCCTAACTAGATAAAGAAACACTGACCCAACTTTTGGATCAAAATAATATGTGTAGCATCAGTATCACAATCATTTAGTCATCAAAATCATTGGAAAACAAAAATCTGGAAAAGATCGACACCTATGTAGTAAAACAGTCATAACTCACTCGTCCGAAAAGGAAATCAAGCAAGATCAGAGGGGTTTGAAAATAGACGAAATTCTCTAAATCTCATGTTTTATACTGAAACTAAGATACTGACTTCAAGCTAGTCCAAAACAGTAAAGAAAATAGATCAACGACAAAATACAGATTTTTCTCTTAAAAATAAAATCAACATAGATTCAAGAAAATTGATCCAAACACACCCAAACATAAAATCGAGTCTACCAAGTGCCTAAACATCATGAATTAGGGTATCTAGCATGTCCACACCATTTACATCATATGGATCTCAACCAAATCACGAATTCTCACAAAAATCTCACATACATGATCAAAATCAAGAACGGATAAAATCTAAGTTAAATCATATCCATATTGTGTCATGAGTCATCTATGGTCAAATTTTCACAATAGAGACAAAAGCCATCAAACATAACACAACCAAGAGTCGTCTCTAGACCCAACTATACTATAGGTGGTATGTTTTGACTTGTATCAAACTAATGAATTGGAGTACAAGTTACTTGCCTGGAAGACGACGAATCCAACGGAGCAAAGAGCAATTATAACAGGAACATATTTCCGGGTATGAACAAGCAAACACGAACAAGATCACGAATCCAAAGAACTTATAACCCACGAACACGATCGGACTGCTGAGATCATGAGATCAAGTGATCAAGGCGATCGGATCAGATCGAACGACTCTAATCGAAGATCAAAGATTAAGATCGAGATGTGATCAGTATCTTGATGAAGAAGATGATGATCGGATCGGATCGATGATCGGACGACCACAATCAAAGCGACCAAAGAACTCCAAGATGACGATGATCATGATGATCGATATGTGATGATGATCGGGCGGATGATCGAGACTTGATGATGATCAAGATCCAACAGATGGCTCTCAATCAAGGGATCAAAACCAAGATGATGATGATCACGATGAAGATCAACGACCTATATTCAAACCATCAAATCTCAACATCAAAATAGAGCATGGGGGGACTAGGCGGCTGCACAGCGGCGTGCAGCGATGCGTAGTCGTGGAGGACAACTGAGAGGGTGCTGCATGGACGATGCAATAGCGCACGGGGTGGCTATCGCGACTGAGCATTGGCTGTGCCACTGCAGCGAGAGTACAGGGCTGCTGCAGTCGGGTCGTGGCTGACGTGACTGGCTACAGCGATCACGACGGGTGGCCATTGCCACAGGTGGCTGTGGGGTCTGGTGGCGCCGTCGAGGCACTGTTGTCGATGAAAGGAAGTAGGGGGCGGCTGCAGGGTTTCCAGGAGGTCAGGGGTGCGGCAGAACTGAATGAGGAGAGGAAATGGATTGGTGATGTGTTGTGCAATCTAGATACCTAAATAAATAGACTAAACTAGACACAAATTATAAAAACCTCGCAAGTGCACGAATCGTTTGACAAAGCGTAGCAATAGCAAGGGTCGATCCCACAGAGATTGTAGACTTTAACTTACAAATCAATAAAAAGAATAAAAATCATAAAGAGTTGTTCTAAAGGTCTAAAAGAAATAAAAAGATTAAAACTGAATGAAGGAGTGTTGAATCACAAATATTTATGAAGTAGTTGGGTTTAGATTGTCACCAATAGTCAGTAATGCTAGTCATCTTCTGAACTTCTTCTTATTACTCATGTTTGTTCACTTCAAGGGCATGGTATCTACTCTAATTCGTTTCTTTCATTAAGTGTTTAGCATGGTATCTACTAAGTTGTGCTTAAAGAAAACATAAGATCAGTGGAAACGAACAAACACTCAAGGTTCTAGAAATTGGTATCAGATCTAGATCCCTTAAGTTGATTGAACCAGGAACCCCTAAAGATTCCTTTGTTACAATTATGGGCACGAGATACGGGTCGTCTCAATATGCTCATATAACAGATTCAGATAAATGGTAATGCAAACTTGATATTCTCTAGCTCTGTTTGTCAGTCGACTGGCTCTCACCTCAGTCGACTGCTCTCAGAGCTTTGAGAACCAGTTTGATTACTATCAATCTATACCAATACAAACGGATTCAATCAATAAGTAAAGTAGAAGAATTCAGAAGAATATAGCACTACATCACTACAGCTTCAATCTACCCAACTATGAAATTAGTTCCACATAATAATACTTTTATTAATCAACAAGTTCGAATACATGATCAACATAAAAGAATAGAAGGAGAAGAAATAAACTAATGAAGTCCGGCAATAAGGTCGACTGGCTGTCACACAGTCGGCTGCCTTCGAATACAGGATCTCCTCTCTCCTTTCTCGATGCTGATAGAATGATACCCTTGTTGATGACTTGAACGTTCAGAACCCTTGTGATTCGGTGGTTTTGGAACCTGGAAGAGTGCCAATCGAGAGTGCCTGATAATGCTTCTTTTCTGATATTTATAGAACACGGCTGAGAATTAGGGTTTTGCACTTTTTCAGGAAACTCCTTCTTTGTTTGATTTGATGATTTATTTCTTTCCCTTTTCTTCTTTCCTTCCTTATCTGTTAACCACGTGCTCTTGGAAATCCCCAGTCTCTAGATTTGATTTGCACAAATCTGGATTCAGATAGATTTGAAATTAGATTTGGATGAATCTTCGAATATCTTATCTGTTTACTCCGCCGCGTACCAGTCGACTGCCTTGGATATAAGTCGACTGGTCTCTGAGACATCTGTGGCTTCACGATTTCTCGGTCAAGTCGACTGGTGTTTGGGGAAGTCGACTGTACCGAAGCTTAGCAAACTCTCTGTCTGGTCGACTGCTGAAGAGCCAGTCGACTGTTGCTTCTGCAGTTCCCTGTATATTATTTCTCAGTCTGTATTCGTCTGGAATCTGCTTCGTTTTGCTGCTTTTGGTTATTTCCTATTGAAAAGAGAAAATAATAGTTAAATACCACATATAGAGCTTTTAAATGTGCATTTATAATAAGATTATTGCTTCTAAATGTGAATATTCTTGTGTTCATCATGATGAGAGGTGGGGACGCAGTTGGCTGCTGCTGACGATGCAGGTGGGCGGCACGATGAGGGAGCCAGGGAGGGGGGTCGCGAGGATGAGGTGTGGGAGGAAGAGAGCAGGAGATGAGGGAAGTAGAAGACAATGAAATGGGGGGATGGTTAATGAAGAAGGTGATGGCTAGGGGAGGGGTAGACGAACAGGCTCCTTATAAATAGGCAGGGTTAGGGTTGTATTCGGGTCTGGGGTTGTAAACGGGTTTGGAGGTAATGGTAATCGGGTTTTGGGGTTTTAGAGTGGATATAGGGTAATGGATAAAGGTGGGTAGTTTAAGTGAATGGGTATGGGCTTTAATTGATAAATGGGTTATTGTATAATTGGGTTTTGAATAGGGTATTGGGTTTAATAGAGAAAAATCCAATAGGTTAATAAAATATCCAATAAGAAATAGGGTATTGGATATTAAAATCAAAATAAAATAATATAACAAATAAAATATACAATTTAGGATTTTAAAAAAAATAACAGTATTAATAATAATAATCGAAATCAAAGTAATAATAACCAAAATAAGATTTGCATTACAGTAGAGATCATAGAAAATAGTTACAATAATATTATTGGATCAAAACAGATTTTGATAGGAGATCCAACCATACATTTGGACAAAAAAAATTTGAAAATTGAAAAAAAATTAATTTGCGAAAATTTTAAATACAGAAAACATACAAAAATACATTTTTAGGAAAACAGGGGTTACAATCCTTCCCACCTTACAACAAAATTTCATCCTCGAATTTTGCTTAGGCTGTAATAGGACAAGGCAAAAACAAACTAGGGGGAAGGGTAACAAAACAGCGGAATTAAAGGAAAGGAACAAAACAGTGGCAACACCAGAAAAAGAAAGAAGATGAATAACAAGAATGTCAAATGGGGTGCAAGAAAGAGAATAATCAGTTTCAAAAAGGAAGAAACCACACAAGATAACAAATCAAGACAAGGAGTAAGCAGAACTGAAATCAAAGAGAGAAAAGAGAGGGAAGAATTGAATCAAACAATAAGTCAACGGATGAGAACAATTGCAAGAGATAGGGGAAACCAAAACAATGCAAGGAAGGAGAAGCAACAATATGATCCTGGGACCTGTGAGTTATGGGCCCACCACGCTTCCGCTGTGCCACTCTGATGGTGACGTTCCAAGCTGCAGACATGTCGTTGTAGACCACGTGACACCAAGCGATGTTCCCAGCACGAAGAAAAGAACGAGACACTAAACTAAAATTGGCTTAGAAGAGGGCTTTCATTTAAATAATTAGGTCAAAACTAATGGGCGTTAACAAAAATTATATTAATAATACAAAAATCAACACATATTAATAATAAAATAATAAAAAATAACAATAACAATGATAATCATCATAATCATACTGGTAATAATAATAATAATAATAATAATAATAATAATAATAATAATAATAATAAATACATTAGCAATACTGGTAAGGATAATAATGCAAGATAGAATATAATTTGGGGTTCATCATTTTGGTGAAAGTAATTCAATATCAACATCAAAAATAAAATAGTAAGAAAAATACAATAATAATAATAGTGATAGTAATAACAGTAATAATAATAATACTAATAATAATAAGGAAAACAATAATAATAATAGTAGAAATTCTTTGATGTGGGTTCGCCTCATTTATATCCATTTGTAGTCTTGCCTTCTTGACATCAAGTTGCAGATTTGCCTTAACGACAATAGGTTGCAGGCTACCATCTGGATATTTGGTTGCACATTTTGCCTCCTCGATATCCAGTTGCAATTTGCCTCCATTGACGTCTAGTTGCATGTTCGCCATCTCGACATCCAGTTGCAACAAAACGATGAATAAGATGATGCAATCTTCCACACGTACTTAGATATTGATTGCTCAATTTAAGTACGAAGTAGAAATTTGTGATATTAAAATACACAGTTATTCGAAACACAAAATTTTCGTTTTTAGAAAACAATTTTATGGAAGATCCAAAATATAACAAATAATAGTCGAAATACACAAAATATTCGAAAATATATATGTATATATATAAAGAAAATATAGGCAGGAGAAGAATGAATTTTATACTTGTTGCCGCTAAAATTGGTGTGGGGGCAAACAGATAGATTTGTGGATTCGAGGGATGTTGAATAGTCAAACCTGAACAACTTCATCGGAGTTTGACCGAGATTCTCCCACCGTTGACCTGCAAAAAGTGCGAAACATCGGGATTGATTCCGGCAACGCACCCTCCGACGCTCTTGTCAGTAATCAGAAAGATTATTAAAGAGCTTTGATTGGAAAAAGATTGATTACCTGGTAACAGTGGGGGGAGGGGAGTATTTATAGCCGTCCTAGGAACCAGTTTTAGGATAAGATCAAATCTCTACTTCCCAGTCTAAATGGATAGAAGCAATTAGGACCGTTGATCAAGGACAATCATAAACCCTAGTCCTCTCCTATCCAGCTGGACTGGGTTTCTTGTGGGTTGGAAACCGTACCCAGTAAGATGGATCCGTTTATGGGTTATTGGGCTTTTGGAAAAAGGCCCAGTTCCCATTTCAGACCCATTTGTAGGTGAAATGACCATTTTACCCCCGAACTTTAAGATTTGTGCCTGATTTGAACGGTTCCAATTTAACCCTATTTTAGCCATATCACAAGCCCCCCACTCCCGAAAGCTGGATTTGATCAGCCTTTGAGGGGTTGTTTTACTGATCTAATGGCTTGCGGGGTTGTATCGGAGTCCAAATGAGGGGTTTCGAATCTTCATACGAGGTATTATGGTGATTTTTGGAGTTGGTTGTGCGCTCAGGATTGTTCTTAAGATCTTTTGGATTTTTGGTGAATTTTCTTAATTTTTTATTTATTTTTCGGATCATTTATTTAATTCTGCGAAGCGGTGATTTATTGTTTGAAGGCATTAATTAATTATTCTAAGCAATAATTATTTTTTCAGGGGCTCAAAAAATACTTCCCCGAATTTATAATTATTTTTAAAAAAATTTTAATTAATTTTCCTGAATTTTTAATCATTTTTCGTAATTTTTAAATAAACAATTTGAATTTAATAAATAAAAAATAGATTTTTATATCTATTTATGACGTGGCAAGATCTGGGCCGTTCATCAGCTAACAGCGCAAATATCTGAGCGATCTGACGGTTTGAGTAGCTCGGCAGCACTTTTCTCCGCGTGTGAAGGTCGGTGCCCCGGTAGCTCGGCATAGTGCCTCGGCAGCTCGGTAGCTCGGCACTTCGTGAGCTGCTGAGCTACATGGCCAAATCTGGATCGTTCATCATGGTGCGAATCACGATGCGCATGGCTCAGATCACGAGAAAACGCATTTTTGTCGTTTTGTGGACGTGGCGAAATCTGAGCCGTTCATCGTCTTTTGGCACGAATCTTTGGACAATCTGATGGCTCATGAAGTTCGGCGGCATTTTTCTCCAAATATGGAGGTCGGTGCCCCGGTTGCTCGGCAAAATGCCTCGGTAGCTCGGCGCTTCGTGAGCTGCCGAGCCACGTGGCTAAATCTAGAGGGTCAATCAGGGCGCGAATCTTGATGCAGGAGGCTCAGATCACGAGAAAACGTGTTTTTTTCGGTTTGTGGGCGTGGTGAGATCTGAGCCGCTCATCAACTTTCGGCACGAATCTTGGGGTGATCTGACGGACCAAAGAGTTCGGTGGCGTTTTTCTCCAAATATGGAGTTCGGTGCCCCGTTAGCTCGACAAAATGCCTCGGTAGCTCGGCGCTTCGTGAGCTGCCGAGCCATGTGGCTAAATATGGAGCGTACATCAGGGTGCAAATCTTGATGCAGGAGGCTCAGATCATGAGAAAACGTGTTTTTGTCATTTTGTGGGTGTGGCGAGTTCTGAGCCGCTTCAAATTATGGCGCGAATCTTGGGATGATCTGACGGCCCAAAGAGTTCGACGGCATTTTTCTCCAAATATGGAGGTCGATGCCCCGGTAGCTCGGCAAAGTGCCTCGGTTGCTCAGCGCTTCGTGAGCCGTTGAGCTACCTGCCTTTTTGTATTCTATCGTTTAGTCTTCTTTAACGGGCTTGAGTGAGGCCCAATGCGTTAGAAGCCCAAGAGTTGCCTACCCCCTTACCCTTTCTCTCATTCTTTCACTTTTCACTCTCAGAATTCACTTTTGCTCTCGAGTCGCTCTGCTAGCAGAGATTTTCGTCCAAGGGTGATTGTGCTAGCTGTCGCGGCGTACCAAGGCAATTTCCAACGATGTTATTCCGACCGAGTGCGTCACATTAACGTTAGTATATATATTTTCAATCGTGTGTATATATACATTCGAGATGTTACGAGCGTCCTCGGGTAACGAGGCTTCTTCCTCGGAGGGTCGGAGTGAAGAGCGGTTGGTTCTCGAGGAAGGGGGAGAAGTGTTAAGTCAGGAGAGGGGGAAGGAGATAATAGGGTCATCCTCGGCCGAGCTGGTCCCTTCGCTCATCAAGGTGACGGGGAAGGAGGTGGCGCAGTCAGTGGTCGTCGAAACGGTGGTAGAGCCCGTAAGACGAGGAGGAGAAATGGTTCGGCTGCTGACAGTGATATCCGGCCATGGGGGGATCAGGCAGTATACCGGTGAGCTGCTGACCAAGGCCGTCTACGGACGCTCGGAAATGTACGAAGAGAATGAATTGAGGGAGGTTACCGAAGTCGACAATATCCCCTCGGTTCTGACGGAGAGGGACTTGCTTCGGATTCGGAAGAGCTTTGTCATCCCTCCGGAGTACACCTTGATCCTCCCCGGTCCCGAGGTGCGAGCGTGCCCGGCATTCACGCCCGACACTTGCGTCTTCGCCTATGACGCGCTGAATGCCGAACTACACCTTCCCCTTCACCCCTTCGTTACCGAGGTGCTTTGGTGGTATGGACTGAGCCCGATCCAGTTCATGCCAAACATGTGGCGACATGTGCTCAGGTTTCTTCTCCAGTGCCGAACGGCGAAGGTGGAGCCTCAGCTCGCCGTCCTTAGGAGCTTGTACCGGATCAATCGGATGAGCAAGACCGAACACCGATACTATCTGTCGCCATGGAAAGGCGTCAAGTTGATAGAGAACCCGAACTCTATCAAGTCGTGGATGGGTAAGTTCTTCTTGATCCGAGCCCCTTCGGAGTGGGACTTCCCGACCCGGTCGAAGGAGGACGTGTCGAAGTATGCGAAGACCGAGCCGGTGTTGACTCCGACTGAAGCAGAGGTTACGGAGAAGCTGGTCGGCCTCCCGACCTTGAGCTGGAGGGACATGACTGAGGAGGTGCTCCACGGGTCGGGCCTTAGTCCGATCGACCTGAGTACGCTCCGGACATCTCTATTTCCTTTTTTACTTTCTGTTACGCATTGTATTTTCTTAACTTTATTTTCTTCATTCGATAGAGGCTCCAAGCATGAACTTCAGGGCAATCATGGACGAACTAAACAAGGCCTCCGAAGCCAAGAAGAGGAAGAGGATGAGTGCGGGGCCTTCGTCTGGTCGACCCGCCAAGATTTCTTCTGCCGCGATCGAGACCTTCGACCTGGCTTCTCTTCGGCGGTCAGCCTCGGCTGTTGGTCTTCCTCAGTCGACCATGTCTGATCCTTCGGGCGAAGGCTTCTCCGTTTTGACGGCTTTGGCACTCGAGGCCCCACCCCTTACCGAGCAGGCCGAGGCCATTCTGACCGAGGATCACAAGAAGTTGTTCGTCCCCGACTGGCGGGTGATGAACCACAATGGTTTCTTGGGGGACTCGACTATGAGCATGCAGGTCCTTCACCATCTCCCGACCCCAAAAGACCGAGCCGCGATGAAGGCAGGGATGATGGGCGACAATGCTCTAGAGATAGCTTGGGCAACCATGTCGGTAAGTTTTCTTAGTTGATTTCGATAACCTTTGAAAATTTTCTAAGTTTTTGCTCGGCTTTCATTGCGCTTTAATTACTTTTTCTTGTAGATCACGTGCCACTTCAACCACCTTCTCAAGCAATACGCCGAGCAGGAGAGGGAGCTGAAGGCCGCGTGTGACAAAGACCGAGCAGAGAGGGCGAGGGTCGTGAAGCAGTATGAGGTGGAGCAATGCCGCTCGGATGTTTTGGCAACACAGGTCACCGATTTGGAGGCGGCCTTGGCGCAGGCCGAAGGAGAAGGTCGCCTCGGAGGTGGCCAGGGCAGCCGAGGAGAAGGCCGAGGCGAAGAGGGCCCTGGAGGCAGTGAGGTGGCAGAAGGACGAGGCCGTAGAGGCGGCAAGGGCAGAGATAGAGGCCGAGGCTAAGAAGCATATGATGGCGAACATGGAGTAGTCCTACGCCACCACGCTCAAGCACGTCGAGGCTCGAGTCCCCGGCTTCGACAGGTCGAGATACGGGCTGTGGGGTCCGGTTGGCGAGGAGGACCCCGAAGCCGAGCAAGAGGCCGAAGGAGAGGAGGGGGAAGAGCAACGAGGTGACGATGCTCCAGGCGATCCCGAGGCCGTGGTGGTGGAGGGAAGGAGTGACGAGGCTGTGGCCGACCCCCAAGCCGAAGTGGCAGAGGAAGGGGAGCCGTCAGCCGAGGTGCCCATCACCGAGGTACCACCCAAGGTGGCCCCTTTGATATTTGTTGCCTTGTATTTTTTCTTCTCTTTTTTCATGTATTGCCTTGTAGCGGACTGGCCTCCGCTTTTTTGTTATGAATGAAATTTTCCTTATTTTGACTAAGTGTTGGGGTCGATCTTGTTTTGGAGATGTTTTAAAATCTGGCTAAGTGTTTGAGAACAACTCGCTTTGAGATCTAGCTAAGTGTTTAAGTGTTGAGAACGAATCGCTTTGAAATCTTGCTATGTGTTGCTCGAGCTTAGTGTTGTTGTGTTCTTTCAGATCGCCGAGTTGTGTCTAGCGGAGGCATCGCCGAACATGGTAGCGGCTGAGGTCTCTCATCTCCGAGCTGACTTAGGAGCGATGAAGCTGGCCCTTTCTCGCAGTCGAGAGTGTTTTCTCAAGAGCGAGTTGGATCTAGATCATCTCAAGCTAATGCTGGCGAAGCGTCTCTCCGAGTTGAAGCAACTAAAGAAACGAGCTCAAGAAGCTCCTCCCGAAGGGGAGGTGGAGTCGCTTCGGCAAGCGCTATTTGATGTCACGGCGGAGAGAGATGAACTGTTAGCTGAGATTTCCGACTTGACGATAGCAGAAGACGAGCTTTTGGAGGGGAGAGAATAACTAACAGCAGCGATGGACAAGTTGACGGCAGAGGTTGATGAGCTGAAGAGGGTTACGGTCGACAAGATCATCGAGGTTACTCATCTCCGTCGAATTATCGCCGACAGTCCTGGTGCTACAGGCTCCGCTCGGCTTCCTCGCATAAAGATAGCTGTGAAGGACAACTCTCTTAGGGAACGAATCGTCGAACTCGAGGCGGAGGTCGCTCGCCTCAAATCCCCAACCTGAACGGGTCAATGTCAGAAGCACGTCGTGTACTCGTGAAGAGAGCGAGAGAGGAATTTTCTTTTACGAGCTTGCGAATCGCACGCCCGTTGCTCGGCAAAGCCCCGGTGACGCACAAAATGGGGTGGCCGCTTCGTCGAGCGGTGCATCCGTTGGGGCCACCGTCAGAGGCAGTGCTGAAGATGCGTTTCAGTTTGCCGGTCTAGGGACGAGCTCCGAGGTTAGGCGTCGGCCATACAACGTTCGCCGTCCCCGGGTGTCTTTAAACTGGAACATCCCTGTCCCGAGGAGGCGTTGAAAGAGTTGTCTGTGTTTTTGTTCTTTTTTGTTCTCCAAGTTTTGTCCAAGTCTTGTATCTTGTCATGAGTACGAGAAGTTCGTCTTGTAAATGGATTTGTCCCTCGATCTTTGATGCAATGATATTTGTTTTGCAAACTTGCACGTATTGTTGGCACTTGTTATTTGTTTGGCACACACTTGGAGCGGGGTCGAACCATGTGTTAGGCCCCAGGCTTGTGGTTTTGAGAGTGTTAATGGTTGTGTGATTGGTTCAAATGGCGAACCGCTTTTAACTCGCTTAAGGGCAAGTTTGGGAAGCGGAGTCGAGCCAAGTTTTGGACTCTGAACACGTCATTTGAGTATGTTTCAACGGTTGTGGGAGCAGTTCCGAATAGCGAACCACTTCTAACTCACTTAAGAGCAAAGTTTGCGAAGTGGAATCGAGCCAAGTTTTGGACTCCAAACTCGTCGTTTGAGTAAGTTTCAATGGTTGTGGGAGCAGTTCCGAATGGCGAACCACTTCTAACTCGCTTCAGAGCGAGAATGTGAAGCGGAATCGAGCCAAGTTTTGGACTCCGAACTCGTCGTTTGAGTAAGTTTCAACGGTTGTGGGAGCAGTTCCGAATGGCGAACCACTTCTAACTCGCTTAAGAGCGAGCTTGCGAAGCAGAATTGAGCCAAGTTTTGGACTCCAGACCTGTTGTTTTTTTAGAACACAATTAAGGTTTTAAACAGAGAGATAAAACGATCACAAGCGAATTATTATGCGGAAGAAGTTCTTTATTAATAATTTCTTAATCGACCGCTTCTAAGTTGCAGGCCGTTATTACAATGGGAGAATAAAGAAACAAATACAAATAAAAAGAAGATAGGAATGGCCCGACATTTGATGGCACTCAGAGAGGCGTTCAAACACCCTCTTGGTACTTCAGTAAATGGTCGGCATTCCATGTTCTTGGTATCTCCCTGCCTTCGAGGTCTTCAAGACGATATGCTCCTGGCCAAACTACCTTGGAGACCTTGTATGGTCCTTCCCAATTCGGGGCTAGCTTGCTCTTTTGGCTGGGGAATGCGATGGCTAGCTTTCTGAGGACTAAGTCCCCCTCCTTGAGATCTGTGGGACGGACCCTTTTGTTGTAGGTCTGTTCGATTCTTCTCCGATAATTCTCTTGGCGAATCGAAGCTCTTTCGCAGAGCTCATCGATAAGGTCCAAATTGGCTCGGAGCTCCTTGGCATTCTGCTCTTCATTATATGAACCTAGGCGAGGGGATGGCAAACCGACTTCTAAGGGGATTACGGCCTCGGAACCGTAGGTGAGATTGAAGGGCTACTCTCCTGTGGGGATCCTTTCTGTAGTGCGGTAGTTCCACAATACGTTAGAAAGTTGTTCAGCCCATAAGCCTTTGACCTACTTGTCTAGTCTCTTCTTGATGCCCGAGAGGATTTGCCTGTTGGCATTTTCTACCTGACCATTGAATTGAGGGTGAGAGACGGAGGAGAACCACTGCTGAATGCCGAGGTCTTCACATAAGGAGCGGAATGCTGTTCCCGTGAATTGTGTCTCGTTATCTGTTACCAAAACTCGGGGTATGCCAAACCTACAGATCACATTTTTCCAAAAAACTGCTGCACTTTGTTCTCAGTAATAGTTGCCAGCGGTTCGGCCTCGATCCATTTGGAGAAATAGTCGATTGCCACGACTAGAAACTTGAGCAGGCCTGGAGCTGGTGGGAACGGACCTAGCAAGTCCATCCCCTACATTGCGAAGGGAATTGGACTCGAGAGGGATGTGAGTTGGGCTTGCGGTAGGCGGCTGATATTGGAAAATTGCTGACAGGGGCTGCATTGCCGGACATGTTGCTCGGCATCCCGAAGTTGGGTAGGCCAGAAGTACCCGTAGTTCAAGACTTTTCTGGCGAGGGACCTTGATCCAGAATGGGCTCCGCCTATACTTTCGTAGAGTTCTTTCAAGGCATACAAGGCTTCTACCGGAGAGAGACATCTCAAGTAGGGTCGGCCATCTACTTGGGTGTAAGAGCGTTTGTACAAGACTCCTTCAACGAGGGTGTACCATTCTGCTATCGTTTGGATTTGGCGGGCTTCTTTAGGATCTTGGGGAAGGTTCCTGTCTCTGAGAAACTCAATCAAAGGCCTCATCCAGTTATCCCTGAGTTGGACAGGTAGCGACTCCATCGAGTCGGGGGCTTCTTCTTCGATACTGGGCCTTAGTAGAACTTCGATCAGGAAGGTCTACTCGAGACCTTGGAGAGAGGAAGAGGCAAGTTTTGAGAGGGCATCTGCTTGGGCGTTCTCTTCTCTAGGGATCCGCTGGAGTTGGGCCTCTTCGAACGAAACCATGAGACTTTGGACCTTGGCTAGGTACTTGGCCATTCGGTCGTCTTGCGCCTCGTATTCTCCTATGATCTGTTTCACCACGAGCTGAGAGTCACTGAATATTCAGACACGCTACGCTCCTGCCTTGCAAGCCATGCCCAAGCCTGATATTAGGGCTTCATACTCAGCTTCGATGTTGGAAGCTTTGAAATTGATGCGGAGGGAGTATTGGAGAACGAAGTCATCTGGGCCTGCCAGAATAACTCTGGCTCCGCTCCCTTCAGCGCAAGAAGAACCATCTACATACACCGTCCAGATGGGTGGCCCATTTGCTGCTTGACTTACTTCCGGGATTGTGCTTTCCATTATAAATTCGGCTAGGGCTTTGAGCTTTGATTGCAGTCCGAGGCTGATAAGATATGTCGTGTTGACATAGCTCGACTCGATTGACCACTTCATTAGACGTCCGGAGGTCTAGGGCTTATACAGGACCTGCTTGAGCGGCTGGTCGGCAAGGACGACCACCGAATGGGATTGAAAATAGGGGCGGACCTTCCTAGCTGCCATAACCAAGGCGTAGGTAATCTTTTCCAATCTCGGATAGCGGAGCTCGGCGTCTCTAAGAACCTTGCTGACATAGTAGATAAGCTTCTGTGCCTTTTCTTCTTCCCTCACTAGGACAACACTGAGGGTTTGTTCGGAGGCAGCGAGGTAGATGTAACGCCCTGATTTCCGGTAACTGGGAAACCGTGACACATGCCAGAATCTTTGCCTTCAAATGCATCTCAACACAGTTAATAACACGGAATTTTAAACACTTTTATTGCCATCATTGTTATTACACAATAATTACAATTATCAACTTGTCATATCAAACTGTAAAGCCCCCCCCTCCCCCCGCACCGCATTTTTTTTTCTTTCTTTTTGACTCCTAAATCAATTCTTTCAATTTCTATATCACTTTAAACATAAACTAAGATAGTTATAGTTCAAAGAAAATTTTGGCAGAGTTTCCCCGGAAATTTCTACCCCGAAACACAAAAGCTTACGGAATTCTACTCTAAATTCCGTAGCCCACATCACATGCAATAATATTATGGGCTCCCCAGGCCAAAATGAGCAAATCACACAGGCAATATAAATATAATGCTCTGGGGGCCAAACTCATAACAGGATATCAATTATCAATTAAAAACCATAAATTCCTTTGAAAACGTAGTAAGGTTTTTAGAAAATAACTTATAAAACATACCACAGAGCCCGGTACTCCACAACAAGATGGGTACGGGTCAAAAACATATCATGCTACTCCACACTATACTCATCATCATCATCCACATACTTATACATCAAAAATACAATTTAAAACATAAATTTCCCTATTTGCATAATTAAACCTTAGACAACAAATTGTAAAATGAAGCTCCACTCCACAGAACCATGAATCTACACCTCACCTCTGCACTGCTAAGGACCTGTAACAGTAGGGGACCTAGGGTAGTCCAGGTACTCCCTAACCCCCAAACACTAAGAGGTTAGCCATTTCTGGTGTGAGTATAATTTACTAAATAAGCAAATAAATTAAACTTTATAAATAAAAACAAAACGAACTTACGAATACCAAGATAGTCAATTTTTACCTGAAATCTGAACATGTAAACATCATAAATGGGATTTCACATCAAATACTCTTCGAGTCATCACCTGTATGTATATCCATACCCGCTCATAACATACTTATCTTTAGTTTGGAAATCATTCCCAATTTAGTCTCTTAACTCACAAATGCTTAACGCCCATCACTCTATGCCTTATACAAATATTCCTATAACTTTACTTTCCCATAAGGCTTTACATTCACAAATAACTCTACTTCCACATAAACTGCACCTCATTTACCATTTATTTGCATTTATAGACTCACGAATTATATTCTTTCGTGCTCATCTCCATTCATAAACACGATCTTTCTCAATCTCATATCACATAATCATCGCATTCATTCATTTCTTATAACATATATCATCACGTCCAGCAATACATCACTTTCACACTCATTATACACTTCAACTATCACACTCGCAATTCATTTTTGAATGGAAAAGAAACGTGTACATATAATTGATGTGCCTGTGTATGTTATGACTTAAACTCTAATGCAAGATTACCAATACAATGATGCTCTTTTTCTAATGCAAGCAAGTCTGCGGAACAGTATGCATCCCATACTACATATGCCCCATCTCAAGCCGTTTCTCCAGTTTCAGGGATTCGAACCCGCGTTATGAATTTCTATTTGTACACAACCTATTCCTGACAGATACAACGTGACTGATGAGGTTGCAGACGTGGTCAAGTCCCACCAATGCAGTACGCTCATGGTGTCTATGTTTGCCACTACTACCCGGCTCACCGCACCTCACTCAAAAACCAGACGAACCCTCGGGGTTACCGCAACACAGGTAACCTCGAAGCATCCCCTGTGCCCCCCTAACTCATAGACCGTCGTCTATGGCCTGTTCGCTTCCCCGACATAGAACACGACGGAGTTCCGGGGTCCATCCCCTAGCTCCGCCCGCCCTTATCATGGCACTTCAGAAATTAACAGTGTGAGATACGCAATCCGTGCTCCCAACTCGTGAGAAGGCACCGTACCTATCCCTTTGACAAGAAGGTACAACCCAATAATACCACCTAATGTCAGCACAAGGGACGAGTTGGGTCATAAGGTGTCACCCCAAATACCAACCCCTCTCTTTTGGCCAAATAATGATAATAAGTAACAGTTAAGTAGTACTAGCCATAAGTTACTACCCTAACGATGTCACTAACCCTGAACAATCCTAGGGATGACAATATTATAAACACAACACGCTAGGTCTTAAATTAGACTTTGCAAGATAACTCTACTAGGCTGCTCAACCTAGACTTACCAGAATTCTCAGGATCCGGTTCATGGCCTATCGATCCAAGACCCCGGAAATACAAACGTATTCGCATGCTACTACCCTGAACTTAGATTTTGTCACACTCCGGTCTGCGATCAACCAACGGTTAAGATCTGATGGCACACGCGAAGTGACTCGTCCACAGTCCCTTAGGAGTAAGGTAAACACAAGTCTTAATGGTCGATAGCCCTGGAGCAATGGTATCACCCTAGATGAGCACAACAAAGTGCGTAATAGCTAAGAAGCTACATATGAGTAACCAAAAACACATACGAGCTAAATAGCTATGTATGGGACCAACAGCTACATATGGGTCAGTCGAGCTGCGTATGAGACAACATACACATGAGCCAAACAAGCTACGTATGAGACCAACAGCTACATACGGGCCAGTCGAGCCGCGTATGAGACAACAACATACATACGAGCCAAATAAGCTACGTATGAGACCAACAGCTACATACGGCCCAGTCGAGCCCGTATGAGCAAACCACACATAAAAAATAACCATACAGTAATCAACCTAGAAGCAACCAAACGTGCTTACTAACAAACTTGATCTTCTATAATTAGAAACAACAGAAGAATTTACTAACAATCTAAAATAGGCATTCTACTAATGAGAAGCCCAAGAAGCGTCATCAAACTATTATCAAGCTAACGATTATTAGTGACCTTTCCAACCCTTATTATCCATGAAGATGAGTAATGTTCATGTGATATGGTCCAACTTTACTTAGGGTCTCATACAACTAGAATCCGTGGTTTCCCTCCCCAAGTTGAACTAGAACTACATGCACTTGATTCGTGGGTTCTTTCTTCAAGTTTGAGCTAGAATCACCTAGGACTAAAAGCATGGGCTCATGGGTTCTTTTTAATCTTCCACTACAATCATAATACAATTCAAGTGTGGTTCCTTTGAATCTAGAACTACTATGCAACTCGAGTATTGCAACTGCAACACGATGGTTCTTCACTAACGCTTCTACCACAACATGATAGTTCTCTACTACACTACCACTATAACGCGATAGTTCTTTACTAATGCTACAACTACAACATGATAGTTCTTTACTAATACTACGACTACAACGCGATAGTTAATACCACAACTACAACAACATGATTCTTTTCTATTACTTAAGCACGAATCTACAATGGCCTTAAGCATGGTATATAACTTAAACATCAACCTACAACACTTTTAAGCATGAATACAACTTAAGCATGTACTTACAACAATCTTAAGCATGTATGTTACTACAACTTAACATGAATACCTTTTCACTTTAGCATGGATATTTACTACAACTTAAACATGAGCATTTACTACCATTCAAGCATGAGTAACTACTGCACTCTAAGCATGGATGTCTATTACAACCTTAAGCATGGATAGGAACATTGACTACAATTCAAGCATGAGTGACTATTACACACTAAGCATGGATATCTACCACCACCTTAAGCATGATTTATAACTTTCCTACAATAATCCAAGCATGGTATATAACTTCTATAACTCAAGTATGATTTACTACACTTAAGCATGGTTAGAGGTGGTCGATCATACCGAATTGAGCCAACCGACCAGTTTTCCAACCGAACCAATTGATTCGGTACTGAAAATTTTGGTTACCAAAAGTATGGTATGGTACAACCGTACTGAGTTCTAATATCCGATTCAGTTTCCTTATGAATATGGTTTAGTCGGTATTTCACCGTACCATACTGAATTGGATGAGACTGCTCTGACACAATGGATATATAGATGATGATTAATGCAAACTCAACTGTCCCCATAATACCTAATCATATTTGTAATACATATCCTGGACGCATTTAGTTCTTGATGGCCTGTATTAATTCAATGAACATTTTATGTTGCAAAAGCATTTTGTAGAAGGAACTCGTAAAAGTTAGAATCATGTACAGATGATTTGAGGCGTTCACTGATGCTTTGAGATTTGTATAATTTTATTTAATATTCATAATGGATGATTGGATAATGTACTATTGTACTGATCCTTTATAGAAGTACTTATCCTCTATAGAACTGGAAAAATATGTATCTGCAGATTTAAGCTGACCATGGAGAGAGCAGCAGTGCATAGAGTTTTAGTTGACTATCATGAATAAAACCAACCTCATTCAAGTGTAAAATTGTTATGATCATTACTCATTCAATAGCTTTCCACTATAAGACACTGCAAATGTGTGATAAGATAACTAGCAGGCAATGTAAATTAATTGGATACCGGTATATGCTTCAAAACTTTCAGTCATGCAAGTATCTTTCTCATTTAGACTATTTCAATAACAACAAGCTCTATTGCATTTGGACTAGTTTGCAATCAAATTCATCTAGAATGATAAAAAAGTATAATGAGAAGTGTGTAGCAATATAAGCTTCGGTCATTTGATATACATCACTTTCACACTCATTATACACTTCAACTATCACACTCGCAATTCATCTTGAATGGAAAAGAAACGTGTACATATAATTGATGTGCCCGTGTATGTTATGACTTAAACTCTAATGCAAGATTACCAATACAATGATGCTTTTATTCTAATGCAAGAAAGTCTGCAGAACAGTATGCATCCCATACTACATACACCCCATCTCAAGTCGATTCTCCAGTTTCAGGGATTCGAACCTGCGTTATGAATTTCTATTTGTACACAACCTGTTCCTGACAGATACAACGTGACTGATGAGGTTGCAGACGTGGTCAAGTCCCACCAATGCAGTACGCTCATGGTGTCTATGTTTGCCACTACTACCCAGCTCACCGCACCTCACTCAAAAACAAGACGAACCCTCGGGGTTACCGCAACACAGGTAACCTCGAAGCATCCCCTGTGGCCCCCTAACTCTTAGACCATCGTCTATGGCCTGTTTGCATCCCCGGTACAGAACACGACGGAGTTTCGGGGTCCATCCCCTAGCTCCGCTCGCCCTTATCATGGCACTTCAGGAATTAACAGTATGAGATACGCAACCTGTGCTCACAACTCGTGAGAAGGCACCATACGTATCCCTTTGACGGGAAGGTACAACCCAATAACACCACCTAATGTCAGCACAAGGGACGAGTTGGGTCATAAGGTGTCACCCCTAATACCAACCCCTCTCTTTTGGCCAAATAATGATAATAAGTAATGGTTAAGTAGTAATAGCAATAAGTTACTACCCAAACGATGTCACCAACCCTGAAGAATCCTAAGGAAGACAATATTATAAACACAACACACTAGGTCTTAAATTAGACTTCGCAAGATAACTCTACTAGGCTGCTCAACCTAGACTTACCAGAATCCCTCAGTATCCGGTTCATGGCCTATCGATCCAAGACGCCGGAAATACAAACGTATTCGCATGCTACTTCCCTGAACTTGGATTTCGTCACACTCCGATCTGCGATCAACCAACGGTTAAGATCTGACGGCACACGCGAAATGACTTGTCCACAGTCCCTTAGGAGTAAGGTAAACACACGTCTTAATGGTCGATAGCCCTAGAGCAATGGTATCACCCTAGATGAGCACAACAAAGTACGTATTAGCTAAGAAGCTACATACGAGTAACCAAAAACACATATGAGCTAAACAGCTACCTATGGGACCAACAACTACATATGGGCCAGTCGAGCCGCGTATGAGACAACATATACACGAGCCAAACAAGCTACGTATGAGACCAACGGCTACATACGGGCCAGTCAAGCCGCGTATGAGACAACAACATACATACGAGCCAAATAAGCTACGTATGAGACCAACAGCTACATACGGCCCAGTCGAGCCCGTATGAGGAAAACCACACATAAAAAATAACCATACAGTAATCAACCTAGAAGCAACCAAACATGCTTACTAACAAACTTGATCTTCTATAATTAGAAACTGCAGAAGAATCTACTAACAGTTTAAAATAGACATTCTACCAATGAGAAGCCCAAGAAGCGACATAAAACTTTATCAAGCTAACAATTATTAGTGACCTTCCCAACCCTTATTACCCACGAAGATGAGTAATGTTCATGCGATATGGTCCAACTTTACTTAGGATCTCATACAACTAGAATCCGTGGTTTCCCTCCCCAAGTTGAACTAGAACTACATGCACTAGATTCTTGGGTTCTTTCTTCAAGTTTGAGCTAGAATCACCTAGGACTAAAAGTATGGGCCCATGGGTTCTTTTTAATCTTCTACTACAATCGTAATACAATTCAAGTGTGGTTCCTTTGAATCTAGAACTACTATGCAACTCGAGTATTGCAACTGCAACACGATGGTTCTTCATTAACGCTACCACCACAACATGATAGTTCTCTACTACACTACCACTATAACGCAATAGTTCTTTACTAATGCTACAACTACAACATGATAATTCTTTACTAATACTACGACTACAACGCGATAGTTAACACCACAACCACAACAACATGATTTTTTTCTATTACTTAAGCACGAATCTACAATGGCCTTAAGCATGGTATATAACTTAAACATCAACCTTCAACACTCTTAAGCATGAATACAACTTAAGCATGTACTTACAACAATCTTAAACATGTATGTTACTACAACTTAACATGAATACCTACTCACTTTAGCATGGATATTTACTACAACTTAAATATGAGCATTTACTACCATTCAAACATGAGTAACTACTACACTCTAAGCATGGATGTCTATTAAAATCTTAAGCATGGATAGGAACATTGACTACAATTCAAGCATGAGTGACTATTACACACTAAGCATGGATATCTACCACCACCTTAAGCATGGTTTATAACTTTCCTACAATAATCCAAGCATGGTATATCAACTTCTATAACTCAAGTATGATTTACTACACTTAAGCATGGTTCTTCTACTACTACTTAAGCATAAATTCTTACTACTACCTAAGTATGGTATATAGCATGAGCCTCAATCCTACAACAATCCAAGGTTCAATCTTTATGTTCTTATTAAAGTTCTACCATTCACTTCTTAGGTGATCATTTATTTTATCCATGGCATCATTCGTAAGCTTAGGACTTTGTCCAAGTTGTTTTAGGACAACATACATACAAGAGAAACAACAACCCAACAACACACCACATACATAAAACAAAAGCGATCATACTCACATATTTCGATATTATTATATAAGTATAACTCATTCCCATATACACATATACGTTATTCCGATACCCTTGATCCAAATACGCCTTATCCATAATTCATACCAACCATTCAGGTTATTATAAAATTTCTCTTAAAACACAAAAATACGTAAATATATTCATACTCACATATTTCGCGAAGATTCGAAGCGCCACCATGCCACCCCGCATTCAAAGTCGCTAATATATCCTATCATCAAATTTCAAAGCAATTAAAAACTCAAATCATGCAAACCAATCACAAAAGCTAATAACACTATTCCAAATATCACACAAGTGTTTATTGAACGCCTGGTATGCACACGTGCGATGCACGTAATAATCTAATGTCTATGGAATTTTTATCCCCAAATAATTTCTTGAACCACTCCTAAAATTTCTAGTGGCCCAACTATACTTTCCACTAATATACGAGAAATAATTCATACACATATAGTTCTCTTTTACAAACCCAAAATTCTAATTTATTATTAACTTACAAATTCTCTAACTTACTAATTTCTCGCATCTACCCTTCCCAACATCTCTTAATTTTCCTACCATAATACTCCTACTCAAAAGAAATTAACCACACTCAATTTTATACAATAAAATAATTTAGGATTTACCTTCCCAAATTTCTTTCGAAAATCTGATGCTACCACGATGTAGAGAACCCTTCAATTAACCTATCCCTCAATTTAATTTGAAAACCACGGAGAAATGGAGGGGATTTGAGGTGGGGAAGTGATCGGCCGAATGGGTTGGTTTGGGTTTTCCTTTTCTTTCGGTTGGGAAAGGAACGGGAGAAGGAAAGAAGGAGGAAGGAAGGAGAAGGGGGTTGTAAAAAGTAAGTTAAGTAAATAAATAGGTAAATAAATAATGTAAGGGAATATTTCATATAATCCCCCAAGTCTCAATATATTTCAAATAAGCCCCAAATTTTTACTTTAATATTATAAACAATACAAAATACATTAAAACTACCTCGTAATAATCCATCAAAATTATAAAATACAGTAGACAATAAATCGGATATTTCTCAATTAAAACAATTGTTATTAAAAAAATACATAATTGCGTGCAATTCTCAATTGCGCACAGATTACGATACAAAATAGCCATATGCTATTTTTGAGGGGTATTACAGTAGAGGTAGAGGGTTTTCCCGGGAGTAGGCTTGCTGAGGTGTGGGGGGGTGACCAGTAGGCTTTGAGTTGGTCGAACGACTCTTGTTGCTGCTGGCCCTACTCGAAGACCTTAGCCTCCCTCAGGGCTTTGAAGAAAGGGAGACACTTTTCCCCGGACTTGGAGAGGAAGCGCCCTATAGCCACGATGCGTCCTGTGACCTTTTGCACTTCTTTCACATTTGTAGGAGGAGCCATGTTGAGTATGGCTTTTATCTTCTCGGGGTTGGCTTCGATCTCCCTTTAACTGACCATGAAGCTCAGAATTTATCAGATGAGACCCCGAATGCACACTTATTCGGGTTCAGTCTCATGTTATGCTTCCTCAATACGTCGAAGGCTTCTTGGAGGTCAGCGACATGGTCGGACCCATGGATGCTTTTTACTAGCATATCATCGACGTAAACCTCCATGTTCTGCCCGATCTGATTTTTGATGACCTTATTGATGAGGCATTGGTAGGTGGCACCGGCATTTTTTAGCCTGAAGGGCATTACTCTATAGCATTAGAGACCTTGATCTGTGACGAAGCACGTCTTCGGGATATCTGGAGGGAACATTCGATTTGGTTGTATCCAGAAAAGGCGTCCATGTAGCTCAAAAGCTCATGGCCCGAAGTGGCGTCGATCAAGGTGTCGATGCTGGGGAGTGGGAAAGGATCCTTAGGGCATGCTTTGTTCAAATCTGTGAAGTCGATGCAAATCCTCCAACTTCCATTGGCCTTTTTAACCATCACGATATTGGAGAGCCACTCCAGATAGTTGACCTCTTGTATGAACTGGGCTTTGAGGAGCTTCTCCACTTCTTCCTTTATGGCCTGCTAGCGTTCGGTGGTGAACTTTCGCCTCTTCTGCTGGACCGGTTTGGACCCCGGAGCGACACTTAGATGGTGTACTAGGAGCTCTTCAGAAATCCCGGGCATGTCAGCTGCTGTCCATGCAAAGAGGTCGCGATTCTTCTTTATGCACTGGACTATGTCAGAACAGAGGGCAGAGGGAAGGTTTTACTGATGAAGAATTTGCGGGTCGGATCTTCTTGCGAGAAGAGCACTTCCTTTAACTCGTCTATCGGCTCCGACATTGGCTGGGTGTTCCCCTGGGGAATTTCAATGGTCTCGAGGGAAAGGATGGGTCCTCCGGTCGAGGTCATATAGCATTTGCAGGCCATCTCCTGACTTTCCCTTACTTCCCCTACGCCTGCTTTGGTGAGGAAATTCATTTTTAGATGATAGGCTGATGGGACGGCTTCTAAAGCGACCAGGTCAAGTCAACCTAGGATCACATTGTAGGCGGTCGGGACGTCAACAACCATGAAGTCCATTAGCTTCGTTCGGGTAGTAGGAGTTTTGCCAGTGGTTACGTCGAGGGTTATAACACCTTCGATCGTCACTAGCACTCCCGTGAACCCATGGAGAGTATAGTCGGCGGGCTTGAGCCTGTTCCGTGATAATTTGAGCCCTCGGAAGGCCGCTAGGAAGAGGATGTTGATAGAACTACAATTATCCACTAGAATCCTTTCTACTTTAAAGTTTGCCATGTGGAGGTTAATTACCAGTGCATCACAGTGGGGGGTTCGGACACCCTCTAGATCTTCATCTGAGAAAGTAACCGGGACTCCAAGACCTTTGGGAGGGGGGAGGCTGTGCACCGAATTGACTTCCCTGATGAAAGCCTTTCGAGATGAGTTGGAGGTTCCTCCCATTGGACCTCTGTGGATGAGGTGCAAGATGTGCTCTTTTTCGAATTCGGGAGTCTCGTCATGCCTCTCGGGCCGCTTGTTAGCCCCCCTGAGGGGTGGAGGAGGATTGACCCGGTCCTTTCTTACAAACTTGGAGAGCTGCCCTATCTGAATAAGTGCTTCAATCTCATTTTTCAGAGCCCGACAGTCATTGGTATCGTAGCCGTGGTCTCGATGGTAGCGGCACCACTTTTTCTTGTCCTTCTTCTTCCCAGGAGTATTCATCTTTGGGGCAGGAGGTAGGATCCTTTCCTTCTCTACCTCCATTAGAATGGTTGAGACATTGGCATTAAGAGGGATAAACTTTTCAAATCTGGGAGGTGGACGACGCTGACCCCCGTTGTCCTTCTAGAGCTTTTTAGTTCATCATCTTCAGTGGCCTTCCTTTTATTTCCATAAGAGGACCCCTCGAATGTGGGGCGATGTTCAACTTCCTCCGCCCGGATGTACTTCTCACTTCTGAGAAGAAGGTCGGAGAAGTCTCGCAGGGGCTTTTTGGCTAGGGAGGACCGGAGGTTCGAGTTGAGGACATTGGACTGGAAGGTGGCTGCAGCGATCGATTGATCGAGAGAGGTGATGGACCTGGCTTCCTTGGTAAACCACTTGACATAGTCTCTCAGTTTCTCGCCCTTCTTCTGATTAAGGAAGAGTAGTGAAATACTCATTTTTTCGGAGCAGCGGCTGCTCACGAAATGGGTTATGAAGATGGTCTTGAACTGTTCAAAGGAGAAGATGGAGGACGGGGCGAGGCGAGAGTACCATTCTCGAGCCGGGCCTTTGAAAGTGGCTGGGAAAGTCTTGCATAGGAGGGTATCGGAGGCCTGATGGATCATCATGAGAGTTTTGAAAACTCTCGATGTGATCCATGGGATCTATTTCTCCTGTGTATGTCTTGAACTGTGGGAGCTTGAAATTTGCTGGAACGGGGGCCTCCATGATGGTTCGGGAGAACGGAGGTCTGCTTGGACGAAGTGTCCTCCCTCTTAGCTCCTCATCCTTATCTAGTTGACCAAGGCGCCTCTCAATCTTGTGGAGACGGCGGTAAATAGCATCATCCCTTCGATGGTATCCTGGTGAGCCTCTGGACTCGTCTTCGTACGAAGAGGAGCGTGGGGTACGACGTCGGTAGCTCGGAGACTGGTGAGGGCTAGGAATGTTATGGCGGTGGCTCGGAGCTTGAGGAGGACTTAAGGACCGATGGAGAGGGCTTCGAACCGGCTCATGAGTGGGGATCCTCTGAATATTATTGTTGTTGTTTGGCAGGATATTGAAGGCCTGCAAGATTGTTGCCTAGAACTCTTAAAATTCTGCTCGGGTGATAGGTCCGTTCTGGTCCCTCTAGGACTGTCGACTAGCAGGAGAACGGCGCCTTCTTCGACGGTACTCCGGGGACTCCCTCCGTCTCCAATGAAGAGGGGACCTCCTGTGGTCACGACGGCGAGGAGATCGCACATATGGATGTTCTGAGTGGGAGGCTCCTTCTCGGGCCCGCCTTTCATCCAAACGGTGGCGAAGGTCTTCCTCTTTCTGCCGGTTGATGATGATGTTGCGGAGGTCTGTGAAGGCCGAGGGTTATGGGATGCCATGGAATCGGTGGAAGGGTTATGTACAGAGATATGGTCGCGATGAAGAGGTTGCTTCTGAGGGTGAGGACGAGAGGTCCCTATACCAGCATTTTGGGGCCCGAGTGGAGCCTGCTGGTGTTGAAGATTTTGGAGAGGAGGCTGCCCCTGCTGCAGCGGCGGATCGGGTTGAAGAGGGAGCTGTTCTTGGTGCTAGACGGGTTGGAGGGGAGCCCCCGGTTGTTGTGGTTGAGGAGGAATGGGAGTGGGTCCATGGTTGGACCCTCTGGATCTTATTTTCCTTGGTAGCATGGCTGGAGGCGGTATTGAGCGGTGGAAGATGCTGGACTGCTATTCGAGTTCCCACAGACGGTGCCATTCTGTTGCTGCTGAAATTGGTGTGGAGGCAAACAAATACATTTGTGGATTCGAAGGATGTTGAATAGTCAAACCTGAACAACTTCACCGGAGTTTGACCGAGATTCTCCCGCTGTTGACCTGCAAAAAGTGCGAAACACCGGGGCTGATTTCGGCGACGCACCCTCCGATGCTCTTGTCAGTAATCAGAAAGATTATGAAAGAGCTTTGATTGGCAAAAGATTGATTACCTGGTAATAGTGGGGGGAGGGGGGTATTTATAGCTGCCTTAGGAACCAGTTTGGATAAGATCAAATACCTACTTCCCAGTCTAAATGGATAGAAGCGATTAGGACCGTTGATCAAGGACAATCATAAACCCTAGTCCTCTCCTATCCAGCTGGACTGGGTTTCTTGCAGGTTGGAACCCGTACCCAGTAAGACGGATCCGTTTATGGGTTATTGGGCTTTGGGAAAAAGGCCCAGTTCCCATTTCAGACCCGTTAGTAGGTGAAATTACCGTTTTACTCCCGAACTTTAAGATTCATGCCTGATCTGAACGGTTCTGATTTAACCCTATTTTAGCCATATCAGTACTCAATACAGAGTCAACAAAGGAGGACAACTACAAGAGACGACAGAAAATAAGAAATCAAAGAATTGAATATGAAGAAAGAGGAATGAGGGGACACAAGCGGAATTTGAAGAGAATATGGTGGGGAAGGAATAACTAGCATGATACACAAAATGAATCAATAAATAAAGATGAATGAAAGGATCAAAGAAATATGGGTACGGAAAGAACGAAACCACACCAAATAAAGAATCAACAAATGATAACAACTAAAAGGGACGGAAGAAACAAGGAATCAAGGAATTGAATAAGAAGGGATCAATTGAATGGAATAAGACTAGTATCTAGATCAATGTTTATTATGATTCATTTATGCATGCATGGTTGGTGAAATATTGAGCCGATCCCATTTCGAGCCAAGCTTGTCTAATATATTAGGAAACTAATACATTAGCCAAATTTGGTGCTCTGATACCACTACAAATCCTGTCACGCCCCGCTTCCCAAAAGAGAATACAGAATACGGATACGTGACAAAAGCCCAGCGAATGATTTTCATCAACCATAAGATGTTCAAGAATCTTTACAACCTATCACAATATAATCAGAGTCGGAAGCCAGAAGAGTCAACCACATGCACATATGAACCAAATACCAACAAGAATACTTGAAATAAAATATATTAATCTCAAATATTCATGATCTGAATAAAGCAAATATCCTGGATCACATTGCCCAAACACAAAGAATACAAGTAACAGATACATTGTTCAAAATGAGCAACAGAAAATAAATAAAGATAGCAAAAGCTCCAGCCAACTAGAACTTTAGAACACATACTCCATCGGGCAGCTGACCAACCTGATATGCAATTAGTAAATTTATAGGAGAAGGAAGAAGAAAAACAAGTACCCGTCAATTGCAAGTTACGGGACACTTATAATGTAAGATACAAGTACATGGGATAGGTAAATCTAAGTAACAAACCTAGCATGATATAATCATGATTATAGAATATAAATCATAGCAAGGCAAGATGAGCAAGTATAATAGCATGTGTAGAGTGTCAAGTAAACAAGTGTCATGCATTAAGTAACCAGTATCAAGAATCAAGTAATCAGGTAGCATGTATCAAGTATCAAATCTCATGTATCATGTAGTCAAGTGTCAAGTAAGCATGTATCATGTTCAAGTGTCATGTAAGCATGTATCATGTTCAAGTGTCAAGTTTAAGTCTTGTAGTTATTGCTATCTAGGTAGTACTTCATGCATCCCGATTTTTACTACATGGTTGCTACAACAAACAGTTTCGCTTGATATTTTGTAGGGGACCATACAGGGCAGTGTACTCAGGGATAAGCTCCAAGTATTATGTAATCATGTATCATGTAAACAAGCTCCAGTGTCATGTGTGTACGTATCATGTATATCGTATCAAGCTCCACATGTAAATAAGCTCCAATAACCCCTAGGTTCTTCCGGGTACACGTTTCTGTATTATCCACTATTAGATCTTTTCCTTAACCCCGACTTAGTTATTTTATTATTAATGTCAAACAAGCATGTAGGTCTGCAAAATATATCAAGAATATCATGTCATGATCATGTAACGAGTTCAAGTTGCAAGATAAATAAGTATGTGTGCAAGATATCTCATGAAAGAACTAAAATAAACAAATCTCAAGTTTAGGACAGCAAGACCACACTGCAGTAAAATAGTGATTCCCAGTGTTACAAGCATCCAAATCTGAATCCGTCAAAGGATCTGGAAAATAGACTTCCACAGTAGTCCAGCGAGTATAAATAAGTCATATATTAAATCACAAAAACATAGCTCAAAACTGATTTGAATACAGAAAATAGGTTCAGCCAGAAATCAGGTAAACAAATTCAAGATCAGGAAAACAGCATGAAAACACATTAAATAAATTCACAGAAAAATCTGGAATATTCCCCTATATGTCCAGTATCTAAATATAAAATTTCAAAATTTTCCAGTGAAATTAGACCAGTCATCAAAAATAAGACAGCATCAAGAAACCATAGTTTGGCAAATCTGAAATTCCCAACACTGCTGTACGAAAACTATGATATCTCGCAACCAGTGAAATGAAATCCAATTCTGCCAAAGGGATATGAAAATAGATAAAATATACTAAATTTCATATTTCACAAATATTTTTCATACAGTAAAAGGAATCATAGTGAAAATAAGATTTTTTACCAAACAGCGAGCACAATACAGTAAGTATAGTTTTTATAACCGAGCATGAAACAACACATAAAACTCATCAATAAAATTCACCAAAATTTTGGATAATCTCTAACTAGATAAAGAAACACTGACCCAAGTTTTGGATCAAAATAATATGTGTAGCATCAGTATCAAAATCATTTAGTCATCAAAATCATCGAAAAATAAAATCTGGAAAAGATCAACACCACTGTAGTAAAACGGTCATAACTCACTCGTACGAAAACGAAATCAAGCAAGGTTAGAGGGGTTTGAAAATAGACGAAATTCTCTAAATCTCATGTTTTATACCGAAATAAAGATACGGGTTTCAAGACTGGTCAAAACAGCAAACAAAACAGATCAGCGACAAAATACAGTTGTTTCTCTTAAAAACAAAATCAACATAGATTTAAGAAAATTGATCCAAACACACCCAAATATGAAATCGAGTCTACCAAGTGCCTAAACATCATGAATTAGGGTATCTAGCATGTCCACACCAATTACATCACATGGATCTCAACCAAATCACGAATTCTCACAAAAATCTCACATACATGATCAAAATCAAGAACGACTAAAACTTAAGTTAATTCATGTCCATATTGTGTCATGAGTCATCTATGGTCAAATTTTCACGATAGAGACAAAACTCATCAAACATAACACAACCAAGAGTCGTCTCTAGACCCAACTACACTATAGGTAGTATTTTTTGACTTGTATCAAACAAATGAATTGGAGTACAAGTTACTTGCCTGGAAGACGACGAATCCAATGGAGCAAAGAGCAATTATAACGGGAACATATTCCTGGGCACGAACAAGCGAACACGAACAAGATCAAGAATCCAAAGAACATATAACCCACGAACACGATCGGACAGCTGAGATCATGAGATCAAGAGATCAAGGCGATCGGATCAGATCGGACAACTCTGATCGAAGATCAAGATCAAGATCGAGATGTGATCAATATCTTGATGATGAAGATGATGATCGAATCAGATCGACAATCGAACGACCACAATCAAAGCGACCAAAGAACTCCAAGACGACGATGATCATGATGATCGAGATGTGATGACAGATCGGGCGGCTGAGCGAGACTTGATGATGATCAAGATCCAACAGAAGGCTCTCAATCAAAGGACCAAAACCAAGATGATGATGATCATGATGAAGATCGACGGCCTATATTCAAACCATCAAAACTCAACATCAAAACAGAGCATGGGGGGACCAGGCGGCGGCACAGCGGCGGGCAGCGATGCTCACGGCAGCACCGGCGAGATGCTACAGTCGTGGAGGACAACAGGGAGGGCGCTGCATGGACGACACAACAGCGCACGGGGTGGCTGTCGGGGTTGAGTGTTGGCTGCGCCACTACAGCGGGAGTACAGGGCACTGCAGTCGGGTCATGGCTGAGGCAACTGGCTACAGCGATCGCGACGAGTGTCCATTGCCGCAGGTGGCTGTGGAGTCTGGTGGCATCGTCGAGGCGTAGTTGTCGACGACAGGAAGTAGGGAGCGGCTTCAGGGTTGCCAGGAGGTCGGGGGTGCAGCAGAACTGAAGGAGGAGAGGAGATGGATTGGTGATGAGAGGCAGGGGCGTAGCTGGCTGCTGCTGACGACGCAGGTGGGCGGCACGATGAGGGATCCAGGGAGGGGGGTCGCGAGGATGAGGTGCGGGAGGAAGAGAGCGGGAGATGAAGGAGGTAGAAGACGATGAAACGGTAGGATGGGTTTAATAAAGAAGGTGACGGGCTACGGGGAGGGGTAGACGAACCAGATCCTTATAAATAGGCACGGTTAGGGTTATATTCGGGTCTGGGGATGTAAACGGGTTTGGGGGTAATGGTAATCGGATTTTGGGGGTTTATAGTGGATATAGTGTAATGGATAAAGGTGGTAGTTTAAGTGAATGGGTATGGGCTTTAATTGATAAATGGGTTATTGTATAATTGGGTTTTGAATAGGGTATTGGGTTTAGTAGAGAAAAATCCAATAGGTTAATAAAATATCCAATAAGAAATAGGGTATTGGATATTAAAATCAAAATAAAATAGTATAACAAATAAAAATATACAATTTAGGATTGAAAAAAAATAATAGTATTAATAATAATAATCGAAATCAAAGTAGTAATAACTAAAATAAGATTTTCATTACAATAGAGATCATAGAAAATAGTTATAATAATATTATTGGATCAAAACAGATTTTGATAGGAGATCCAACCATACATTTGGACAAAAAAAAATTTGAAAACTGAAAAAAAAAACAATTTGTGAAAATTTTAAATACAGAAAAGATACAAAAATACATTTTTAGGAAAACAGGGGTTACAATCCTACCCACCTTACAATAAAATTTCGTCCTCGAAATTTTCTTAGGCGGTAATAGGACAAGGCAAAAACAAACTAGGAAGAAGGGTAACAAAACAGCGGAATTAAAGTGAAAGGAACAAAACAGGGGCAACACCAGAAAAAGAAAGAAGATAAGTAACAAGAATGTCAAATGGGGTGCAAGAAAGAGAATAAACAGTTTCAAAAAGGAAGAAACCACACAAGATAACAAATCAAGACAAGGAGTAAGCAGAACTGAAATCAAAGAGAGAAAAGAGAGGAAAGAATTGAATCAAACAATAAGTCAACGGATGAGAACAATTGCAAGAGATAGGGGAAACCAAAACAATGCAAGGAAGGAGAAGCAACAATATGATCCTGGGATCTGTGGGTTATGGGCCCACCACGCTTCCGCTGTGCCACTCTGATGGTGACGTTCCAAGCTGCAGACATGTCGTTGTAGACCACGTGACACCAAGCGACGATCCCAGCACGAAGAAAAGAATGAGACACTAAACTAAAATTGGGCTTAGAAGAGGGCTTTAATTTAAATAATTAGGTCAAAACTAATGGGCGTTAACAAAAATAATATTAATAATACAAAAATCAACACATATTAATAATAAAATAATAAAAAATAATAAAAAATAACAATAACAATGATAATCATCATAATCATACTGGTAAAAATGATAATAATAATAATAATAATAATAATAATAAATACATTAGCAATACTGGTAAGGATAATAATGCAAGACAGAATATGATTTGGGGTTCATCATTTTGGTGAAAGTAATTCAATATCAACATCAAAAATAAAATAGTAAGAAAAATACAATAATAATAATAGTGATAATAATAACAACAATAATAATAATACTAATAATAATAAGGAAAACAATAATAATAATAGTAGAAATTGTTTGATGTGGGTTCGCCTCATTTATATCCATCTGTAGTCTTGCCTTCTGGATATCAAGTTGCAGGTTTGCCTCCACGATAACAGGTTGCAGGTTACCATCTGGATATTCGGTTGCACATTTTGCCTCCGCGATATCCAGTTGCAATTTGCCTCCATTGACGTCAAGTTGCATGTTTGCCATCTCGACATCTAGTTGCAACAAAACGATGAATGAGATAATGCAATCTTCAACACGTACTTAGATATTGATTGCTCAATTTAAGTACAAAGTAGAAATTTGTGATATTAAAATACACATTTATTCGAAACACAAAATTTTTGTTTTTAGAAAACAATTTTATAGAAGATGCAAAATATAACAAATAATAGTCAAAATACACAAAATATTCGAAAATATATATGTATATATATAAAGAAAACATAGGAAGGAGAAGAATGAATTTTATACTCAATAAAGAGTCAACAAAGGAGGACGACTACAAAGGACGAAAGAAAATAAGAAATCAAAGAATTGATTATAAAGAAAGAGGAACGAGGGGACACAAGCGGAATTTGAAGAGAATTTGGTAGGGAAGGGATAACTAGCATGATACACAAAATGAATCAATAAATGAAGATGAATGGAAGGATCAAAGAAATATGGGTACGGAAAGAACGAAACAATACCCAATAAAGAATCAACAAATGAGAACAACTAAAAGGGATGGAAGAAACAAGGAATCAAGGAATTGAATAAGAAGGGATCAATTGAATGGAATAAGACTAGTATCCAGATCAATATTGATTATGATTCATTTATGCATGCATGGTTGGTGAAATATTGAGCCGATCCCAGTTCGAGCCAAGCTTGTCTAATATATTAGGCAACTAATACATTAGCCAAATCTGGTGCTCTGATACCACTAAAAACCCTATCACTCCCCGCTTCCCAAAAGAGAATACAGAATACAGATACGTAACAAAAGCCCAGTGAATGATTTTTATCATCCATAAGATGTTCAAGAATCTTTACAACCTATCACAATATAATCAGAGTCGGAAGCCAGAAGAGTCAACCACATGCACATATGAACCAAATACCAACAAGAATACTTGAAATAAAATATATTAATCTTAAATAGTCATGATCTGAATAAAACAAATATCCTGGATCATATTGTCCAAACACAAAGAATACAAGTAATTCAAAATGAGCAACAGGAAATAAATAAAGATAGCAAAAGCACCAGCCAACTAGAACTTTAGATCACATACTCCATCGGGCAGCTGACCAACCTGATCTGCAATTAGTAAATTTACAGGAGAAGGAAGAAGAAAAACGAGTACCCGTCAATTGCAAGTTATGGGCCACTTATAATATAGGATATAAGTACATGAGATAGGTAAATCTAAGTAACAAACCTAGCATGGTATAATCATGATAACAGAATATAAATTATAGCATGACAAGATGAGCAAGTATAATAGCATGTGTCGAGTGTCAAGTAAACAAGTGTTATGCATCAAGTAACCAGTATCAAGAATCAAGTAATCATGTAGCATGTATCAAGTATCAAATCTCATGTATCATGTAGTCAAGTGTCAAGTAGGCATGTATCATGTTCAAGTGTCATGTAAGGATGTATCAAGTTCAAGTGTCAAGTTTAAGTCTTGTAGTTATTACTATCTAGGTAGCACTTCATGCATCCGGTTTTTACTACATGGTTGCTACAACAAACAGTTTCGCTTTAGATTTTGTAGGGGACCATACAAGGGTAGTGTACTCAGGGACAAGCACCAAGTATCATGTAATCATGTATCATGTAAACAAGCTCCAGTGTTAGGTGTGTACGTGTCAAGCTCCACATGTAAAAAAGCTCCAATAACCACTAGGTTCTTCCGAGTACATGTTTCTGCACTATCCACTACTAGATCTTTCCTTAACCCCGGCTTGGTTATTTTGTTATTAATGTCAAACAAGCATGTAGGTGTGCAAATTATATCAAGAATATCATGTCATGATCATGTAACGAGTTCAAGTTGTAAGATAAATATGTATGTGTGCAAGATATCTCATAAAAGAACTAAAATAAACAAATCTCAAGTTCATGACAGCAAGACCACACTGTAGTAAAACAGTGATTCCCAGTGTTACAAGCATCCAAATCTAGATCCGTCGAAGGATCTGGAAAATAGACTTCCACACTAGTCCAGAGAGTATAAATAAGTCATATATTAATTCACAAAAACATAGCTCAAAACTGATTTGAATACAGAAAATAGGTTCAGCCAGAAATCAGGAAAACAAATTCAAGATCGGGAAAACAACATGAAAACACATTAAATAAATCCACAAAAAATCTGGGATATTCCCCTATATGTCCAGTATCTAAATATAAAATTTCTAAATTTTCCAGTGAAATTAGATCAGTCATCAAAAATAAGACAACATCAAGAAATCGTAGTTTGGCAAATCTGGAATTTCCAACACTTCTGTACGAAAACTATGATCTCTCCCAACCAGTGAAACAAAATCCAATTCCGCCAAAGGATATGAAAATAGATAAAATATACTAACTTTCATATTTCACAAACATCTTTTCATACAGTAAAAGGAATCATAGCGAAAATAAGGTTCTTTACCAAACTGCGACCAAAATACAGCAAGTTTAGTTTTTATAACCGAGCATGAAACAACACATAAAACTCATCAATAAAATTCACCAAAATTCTGGATAATCCCTAACTAGATAAAGAAACACTGACACAAGTTTTGGATCAAAATAATATGTGTAGAATCAGTATCAAAATCATTTAGTCATCAAAATCATCGAGAAACAAAATCTGGAAAAGATCGACACCTCTGTAGTAAAATAGTCATAACTCACTCGTACGAAAACAAAATCAAGCAAGGTTAGAGTGGTTTGAAAATAGACGAAATTCTCTAAAACTCATGTTTTATACCGAAATGAAGATACTAGTTTCAAGATTGTCCAAAACAGCAAACAAAACAGATCAGCGACAAAATACAGATTTTTCTCTTAAAAACAAAATCAACATAGATTCAAGAAAATTGATCCAAACACACCCAAACATGAAATCGAGTCTACCAAGTGCCTAAACATCATGAATTAGGATATCTAGCATGTCCACACCAGTTACATCACATGGATCTCAACCAAATCATGAATTCTCACAAAAATCTCACATTCATGATCAAAATCAAGAACGGCTAAAACTTAAGTTAATTCATATCCATATTGTGTCATGAGTCATCTATGGTCAAATTTTCACAATAGAGACAAAAACCATCAAACATAACACAACCAAGAGTCGTCTCTAGACCCAACTACACTATAGGTAGTATTTTTTGACTTGTATCAAACAAATGAATTGGAGTACAAGTTACTTGCCTGGAAGACGACGAATCTAATGGAGCAAAGGGCAATTATAACGGGAACATATTCCTGGGCACGAACAAGCGAACACGAACAAGATCAAGAATCCAAAGAACATATAACCCACGAACACGATCGGACAGCTGAGATCATGAGATCAAGAGATCAAGGCGATCGGATCAGATCAGACGACTCTGATCGAAGATCAAGATCAAGATCGAGATGTGATCAGTATCTTGATGATGAAGATGATGATCAGATCAGATCGACAATCGAACGACCACAATCAAAGCGACCAAAGAACTCCAAGACGAAGATGATCATGATGATCGAGATGTGATGAAGATCGGGCGGCTGAGCGAGACTTGATGAAGATCAAGATCCAACAGACGGCTCTCAATCAAGGGATCAAAACCAAGATGATGATGATCATGATGAAGATCGACGGCCTATATTCAAACCATCAAAACTCAACATCAAAACAGAGCATGGGAGGACCAGGCGGCGGTACAGCGGTGGGCAGCGACGCTCACGGCAGCGCCGGCGAGATGCTGCAGTCGTGGAGGACAACGGGGAGGGCACTGCATGGACAATGCAACATCGCACGGGGTGGTTGTCGCGGCTGAGCGTTGGTTGCGCCACTACAGCGGGAGTACAGGGCACTGCAGTCGGGTCGTGGCTGACGCGACTGGCGGTAGCGATCACGACGAGTGGCCGTTGCCGTAGGTGGCTGCGGGGTCTGGTGGCGTCGTCGAGGTACTGTTGTCGATGACAGTTAGTAGGGGGCGGCTGCAGGGTTGCCAGGAGGTCGGGGGTATGGCAGAACTGAAGGAGGAGAGGAAATGGATTGGTGATGAGAGGTGGGGGCACAGCTGGCTGCTGCTGACGACGGGGGTGGGCAGCGCGACGAGGGAGCAAGGGAGGGGGGTCGCGAGGATGAGGAGCGGGAGGAAGAGAGCGGGAGATGAGGGAGGTAGAAGACGATGAAATGGGTGGATGGGTTTAATGAAGAAGGTGACGGCTAGGGGAGGGGTAGACGAATAGGCTCCTTATACATAGGCAGGGTTAGGGTTGTATTCAGGTCTGGGGATGTAAACGGGTTTGTGGGTAATGGTAATTGGGTTTTGGGGTTTTAGAGTGGATATAGGGTAATGGATAAAGGTGGGTAGTTTAAGTGAATGGGTATGGGCTTTAATTGATAAATGGGTTGTTGTATAATTGGGTTTTGAATAGGGTATTGGGTTTAATAGAGAAAAATCCAATAGGTTAATAAAATATCCAATAAGAAATAGGGTATTGGATATTAAAATCAAAATAAAATAATATAACAAATAAAAATATACAATTTAGGATTTAAAAAAAATAACAGTATTAATTATAATAATTGAAATCAAAGTAATAATAACCAAAATAAGATTTGCATTACAATAGAGATCATAAAAAATAGTTACAATAATATTATTGGATCAAAACAGATTTTGATAGGAGATCCAACCATACATTTGGACCCAAAAAAAGAATTCGAAAATTGAAAAAAAAAAATTGCAAAAATTTTAAATACATAAAACATACAAAAATATATTTTTAGGAAAACTAGGGGTTACAATCATTTCTCTCTCCTACTTTTTTTTATCTATCCAAAAAAATAATTCCACCTAACCCTTTGTATTAAATTTTTTTCTCTCTCTTCGTTATCCTACATTACAATAAAACTACATCTAAACAAACCACTTTTTTAGAACTCAATCCACAGATTTTTTTTTCTTTACATTAATCATCATAGTTTAGAAATATTTTACAACCAACCACACACCTCTCAAGTGTAACACAAAAATGGAAAATAGAAAATGGTGAATGTGATAACGAGAATACATCAATACAATCGTAATGAGTGCAGAGAAGTTAATTTATGAGTCAACATGAAGGTCTTGGAATTTTTCCATACTGACCCATTTTTTGAAAATACTGACCAAACTCGCCCACTTTCGAAAATATTTACCCAACTGACCCAATTTTGGATACGTCAGCATAACACGCTCTTGGTAAAAGTGGCATATGTTATAGATTAGAGTAAGCTTGACTATAAGCTGCTGTCAGAACCCTTAAACTGTAAAGATTAGAGTAATCGACCTAGTTATAGTTAGAATCAATTGAAACTTACTGAATATGAATTGTAGCCCCATATGTCTAGTTTACAGACCTTTTGATGGAATCGAATTCTGAATTGTAGTTTGTGAGTTATTGCTGTTTTAGTACTGTTATGTCTGCTCTTTTCAGATTTACAATTACTTGTATAGTATTAGGCATCGCATCATTTTGTTGCATCCTATCATCTCCTTGACACTCTTATACACATTGCATGATCATGAATGATTAATAAAATATTAACAAGCCGAGGTAATAAGGGTTGACTTAGTAGTGGATAATCTCAGAAAATCTACTCGGTAAGGCCTTATCGTTATATTGTATTGTCATGGAAGGAAGAGTATCGATTGTGAATTATTGATTGTCAATTATTGATTGTAAACTATTGTTATTGATGCCGAGTACACGCTCTGTAGATCCCACCACGATGTCTAAAACGAACATTGTTTTGTATGCTCCGAACCTGTGATATGGGACGCAGTAGTATGTGCATTAGTTAGGCTAAATACTAATAGACTAAATTGACACTTGCATCCTTGAATCATGACTATTGATATTGACATTGTTTATCGATTATTGTTATTGAAAATTGCATTGTTAAATCTAGACTTTTCATAAGTCCCTGTTATTGCTTTTGGATTTTTGTTCTTGCTTCATATTCCTTGATGTACCATGTTCCTTTTCTTTTTGCTTTTCACTACTTGCTGTCCGTACTTGCTCTAACGGAAATTTTCTCCAACTCTAGATGATCAAACTACAGGTGCACAAGGAGAATTGCCAGAAGGCATTGGTGAGCAGTTCTTCCAGGATTGGAGCAGGAGCTTGCTTTACAATAAATTGTTTCTTCCATGTTATTTTTCTATCGTATTGTTACTATTGTTGGACTTTGTTTCCCGGGCTTTGTTGACCCGTAATTGTTGCTTATTTTCAGTTGTTGGTTATTATATTGGACTACTGCATGTTTATTCTAGTATCTGTTTATGTGATTATATTTTTATGCATGGTTGTGATTATTTCCTTTCATGTTGTTGAGTTAAAACTGGTACAGCTTATGGATGTTGTTAAAATCATTCGCTGGGCCCTTCGTCACAGACTCGTATTCCTGTATTTTGGGAAGCGGGGCGTGATAATTCTTGTAACACCCTGCAAAATTGAGCTATGACAATTTTGGCCCACATGTGTTATACACGTGTATTTTTGTACCGTTACGGATAATATCCGTAACATTATTAATGTAAATATTTTTACATATTTAGTATTTCTATTTTATAAATATTTTCCGTTCTCTCAAATTCATTTGATCTCTTATTTGAACTCAACCCAAATATTTTTTGATCCATTCTAAATTTCCAGATTTTTAATTGGGGTTTAAATTTAAGTTTTAACTCTAATTAATCATACTCCTAATTAAATCTCTTAATCCTAATCCCTAACGCAAATTCCTTCCGTAACCCAATTCCATTTAATTCCACCTCCATCTAAAACCTACAGCCTACTCTCTATTTCATTATACTCTTACATCAACCCTTTCCTCCTTCTCACTCCACAGCTCAACATATCCCTAACTTATTAATCTACCCCCTACTATCCACTATACTCTAACATAAAATACACTCATCTTCTCATTCTACAACCCTCTCTCACTCCTATATATATATATTCCTACAACTCATACAACTCACTACCTATCTCTTTCTCTCTCTCTAAACACAGCTCTCTCTCTCTCTCTCTCTCTCTCTCTCTCTCTCTCTCTCTATATATATATATATATATATATATATATATATATATATATATATATATATATACCCACTCACATTCTTCTTCTTTCTTCTTCTTCTTCTTTCCACATCCGAAACCCAAGCCCCCTCACTTCGTCGCCAGCACCACTACCGAGCTCCATCTCCATCTTCGTCACCACCATCACCCTCACCCTCACCCTCACCCTCACCCTCATCCCATCATCGACCACCATCAACATCCTCGAGTCTCCATCGAAACCCACAGCTACCACCGATCACCTCCGCTTCCTTCTCCTTACCGTTGTCACCTCCCCCAACCACCCTCTCCTGTCTCCATCGCTGAGCACCCATGCCAGCCCTGAGCACCTGCAACCTCGCTGCGCCATTGTTGCTGCTCGCCATTAATGCCTCGATTGCCATCATCATCACCATCCCTCCACCTTCGAACAACTCAACCTTGCTGCTTCCTCCTCCCCGCCATTGCCTCCCACCGCTGACACCTTGTCGCAGCCACCTTCAACCCCTGACTGCCTCGTACTCCACCACAACCCCAACCTCCATCTCCAGCACCATCTCTCCTTCACCTTCTCCACCTCCAAGCTCCATCGCAGTCGGCCAGCACCGCCACCTCCACCGCACTCCATTGCCTCGCCAACTCCACCTCCGAGCACCGATGCCTCGCTGCTTGCAGCTCCTCCACCTTCGACAACCTTCCTCTCCTCTCGCTGTCGCTAGCCCCTGAGCACCCCCGAAGCTCATACATGCCATCGCCAAACACCAAGCTCCAATCACATCGAAACCCGAAGCTCCTTCGAAACACCGTGCTCCATCACCATCGCCGAGCACCCGAACTCCACAATCCCCTACTTCAACTCCGGCCATCACCTCCTCCTTGCCGCTGCCACCGCAACTGGAGCTACTCCCCCTCGAAACGCATTCTCACTGTCTCTCTCTCACTCTGTCTATCTCTTTGTTTATATATATATATATATATATATATATATATATATATAGAGAGAGAGAGAGAGAGAGATAATACCTACATATAATTCCAATTCTTTAACTTTTTTTGAACTCGACGAACAATTGCAGTCTGTAGTACCATCATCATCAAACGTGATTATTGTCTGTGGTGCCGTAGTCTTCATTCAACTAGAGCGCAGAAACAACCGAAATTTTGGAAACTATCAAGTGGGTAACAACTTTAACCAATTCTATTTATTATGTGGAAGATGTGCATGCTAGATAATTAGTATGAATTGAGTATTCGTGCTTAGATTATATATGTATTGGTGTTCCATTATGTGTTAATTGTTGTTAATTGATCTGGTGATATTATGATATGATTATCTTAAAAACGTTATAATAGGTATGTCCGAAATTTGATCTTACTTCAGAAAATCGTTTCAATTTAAATACATGGATTATGAGGTTGAAACTTTTGTTTGTGTATCCTGTATGTGTGTAAAACATCTCCTCAAAATTTTATAATTTTTTTATGTCGCTTGGTATTTTAATAAAATCTAAATACATTACTAGTTTAGAAATAAAACAGAATTTACTCTAGCTGAATATCGTACTTATTTCCAAAAATCTTATCTCTCCAAATATATTGAATTGGAAGCTTAACTTTTTACATATGAATTTAGTATATGCCTATTATATGTTCATTGAGTTTCATGAATTTTGGATGTCGTTTATTATTTCTAGTAAAATCGAACTTATGATTGGTTGACAGTTATCCTGGATTCTGGAAATTTATACACCTTCTGGTATTTGATCATTTTAACCCCTTAAATGAAGTATTTTGAGAAAAATACAAAAATACAAACTGAGAATTTGAAATAGACTCGTTAATCTTTCTTTTGAGTCTAAGAAATACAATTTCCAAGAAGTGTAGGATTTTCTGTGATTTTTGAAAGTAGCAAGAGCTGCAATTTCAAGATTCTGAACGTCCTAGATTATAAATGGATATAGATAGATAATTTGTGGTTAAAATTTGATGTTCTTAAATACAATGTTGTAGTATACTCATTTAAGTTTCATGTGAAACTAAGAGATCCATTTATTAACAAGTATTGGAATTTATATAATTATTGGGAGTTGTATTCACCTATCAAGGGGACACGTACAACGTTGTATCGACTGTTAATTTCTGGGATCTAGTGTTAAGAACGGGGGTGCGGATGTATAAACCGTAGACTCCAATCGAAACTTAGGGGATGGACCCATAAGTGTCCGTCGATGTTCTACGTTATCGGATACGAATGGGAAGTGAGAGTTTAACTCTGTGTCTCTAGACGGAGTAGGAAATGCCTGTAGGATCTTCTTATATTCGTGATAACTTTTAGTGAGGTCCGAAAGCGGAGAAAGACCACAGGGTTCCGGTAGTATCGGGGAGTGGAGAGAGACTGCTGGGATTCGGGTGGGGTGGAATATGCAAGACCGGGGAGTGGAGAGATACCACAAGGGCTGGGCATCATTATGGATGCTCAGGAGTGGATAACTAACACAGGGTCCCGGCATGGCCATTCCCAACTGCAATTGCGGAGATAGACCGCAGAGTCTGCAACCTTATCTAGTCACTAGATGAATGTCAGAAACAGTGTAGAAAACAGTGTAGAATACATGAGTAGTATTTCATAACGATGAATTGAACCCTGTAATGAGAAGAAATGCTAGTAGCTTGCATTCGGAAAATACATTGTATGAGCGGTATATCGTTCCAAACAAGCGTGCATTAAAAGAACATATTTGGATTGTGCATGTTTCATGATAAATGTATGTTTAATGTTTTAATAAATTGTTTATACACACATTAATATGACATTGTATTATTTGACTATTTCCTATTTACATTTATTACATTGATTCCAATTTTATTTCTGTTATGATATGTATGTTGTTTTGTTATTTTTGGAGTTAGTTAAAGCTGTTGTGATTCTTACCTTCGGCCTCACAAGCTAACGAACTCAATGTTGTGTTGTCAGGTAAAAGTACCTAAAGTTTAAGCATAGAGGTGTGACATTCTGAGCCCGTCATCTTATCAATCCAAGAGGTTTGAATTTATAGTAAGATTTCTGCATTTTCCTGTATTATATTATGGATATGTACTCAATTGAAGGAAAAGATTTCTGAGTGTGCTATGATTTTCCTTTGTATGGAATTCGGGGCGTTACAATTGCAGATGCACAACCATTTAATGCCGATTTGCATGGTGTTACCGGTATAAGTCGACAACCGGGTCACTATTGGGCCACTTGTTTGAACACCCACGTCGATATAAGGAACAATCATCGTTTTACTCACGTGATTGTTAATATTCCCTCATTCGATGCCAATTTACATGGACCATATATGATGTGGTATCGAAGAATGACTCAACTTTATATATCTTCTGCATCCCAAATGCCTGCGGGTGTGCAAGTACCAACTCGGCGACGAGCCGCTGATCTAGCTGACGACCATTCTGTTCATTTAGCAATGTTTCAACCGAAGGCAACATTGATTCGGAATCTCGTTAGTTTTATTTTGTATCTGTTCATTTTACATTACACATTACACATATACATATACATTATACATTATGCCTTTAATACATGTTATTTGTTTGAGTGTAGATGTCACGCCCCGCTTGCCAAAAATACGGAATACGAGTGCGTAATGTAGGTCCAGAGAATGATGTAAACACCATTCATAAGCTGTACCAGACTAACTCAACAATATAAAACAACAAACACAACCACGCAGGAAGATACAATCACATGAATCAAGATAACTCCAATAATGAAATAATCCAATAACAATAATGTCCAACACCAAAAAGAATCCAACATCTGGGAAAAACAAACTCCAGGAACATAAGCCCAAAACAAAGTACAAAGTCATAACAATGTTCAAGAAATAAACTAGCAAGAAAGTAAATCTAAGCAGTGCAATTCAGCTCCATCTTTAGAATCGTTGCTCACCAATTCTTCTGGTATAACTCCTTCAGTACCTGTAAATACTTGATCCAAAAAGAAAGAAAAGAGTGTCCTTAGAGCAAGTCATGGACAGCAAGTAGAGGAAAACAAAGAATAAAGGAAACATGATAGATCAAAAGGAAAAGCACATGATCAAAGTCAAATAGCAAAGCAAAGAGCAGGCAATAATGTCAAAGGTCTATGTTTAATTAGGCATGTACAGGATCAAGCATGAGATGATAAATGCAGGTTATTAATTATTTTATTAATCTATCTAGTGTACGTACTATTACATCTCACTCCACAGTTTCGGCGCAAGCACACAATGTACGCTTTAGACTGATGGTGAATTCACGGTTCGTGTACTCGGCCCAGTAATTATCCGGGTTTAATGTTCAGTGTCAGTGATTATCAGGCAGTATTTTATGGCCATCAGTATAGGTCAGTACAGTAGGGCCCGACCGAGTACAGTTTTCGATTGTTCACTACCAAGTCATCCCATAATACCCCGACTTGTTAGCTTTTTATTTCATCCTATGTGAGCATGCAAGAAGGTTTCAATGTTTTATGAGACTAAGTGTGACTAATTCTATTCATTACAGACAAATCATGAAGCAAACAAGTCAATTATACACACATCACATAATCAGGACAGCATGACCTTGCTGTACTAAAACATGGATTACTGCTACTACAGAAAAGAAAATCTGGATCCGTCAGAAGTTCTAGAAACTAGACTTCCACCCGGTTCCAGCAAATATATATAAGGCATATAAAAGATACAGAAGCTAGGGTGAACCTCTATTCTATTCAGATTTTATGTTCAGACAGCATGTTATCAATTGTGTTCACCTATTTGTTTTCTCGTCAGAAAACTCATCAAATAAATCTATTAAAATTCTGCGTCATTCCTACACATGTGTAAGTTCAGAAAAATTTATTTCAGATTTTTATTTTACTGTTATCATGGTCAAATAAACTATAGAACAACAAGATACGCATGCATTTGTGAATCTAAAAATTCTGACACAGCTGTACTAAAATGATGATATCTAACAGATTACACATCAGAATTCAAATCCACAAAAAGGGTAGTATAATAGACATCAGAGGCTAAATTTCATGTTCATAAAGTTATTTCAAAATATGATAGCAACATGATCGAAAATCTGATTAAAAAAGGAACAACTAGCAGTCCAGAATTTATTTTGACATGAATATGCAACAATTAAATCATACAATCATATATTTTTCATGCAAATTAACAATCAAAGTGCCATTAGATGTTTAACATGCATAATTTCAGTTTCTTAGATGCAATTTTCACAGGCATGGTAATCAATCAAATTCAGTCTAACAGGTTCAGTTGATCAAACGAGTCTACATATGGATCTAGTTATTTTCATGTAATTGTGCATATGCATGAAACAATAGGAACTAGGTTTTAGATCAAAGAGAGCGGCACGATATTAAGAATATCTCGAGTTAGCTCGTGTAAACCCTTAATAGACTTAACAGAATTGTCAAATAACAGCATGATAAGGAAAAAGACCGGATCTACTTACAGAGATCAAAGGAATCTTGAACAAAAGAAAATACTAGTTCAAGAAGAGACTTGCCTGTTATTTAGTAGATTCGAATAAATAGAATAACGGGATAAGAATCCCGGGCGAGGATCCAAAACACGGCGAGACATGGGCAAAATCCGAAACAACAAAACACCACAGCAACTCAAGAACCCAACTCCACACTCGATCCTAGCGAATAGCACACAGCCACTTCGGATCCGCTACGCCCAGAACACCAAACACGAAAATCCACCACTCTGGCTTCTTCTTCCCTACTTCGACAGAGAGAGAGAGAAGGAGAGAGCGGGAGAACTTCGGCGACATCTGGCGGCGGTGCGGTCTTGAAGCAATGGTAGCAGCGACCACGACAAGGGCGGCGACGACGGACAACGGTGGCGCTGCGGTCGGGACGCGACGCAACGACCAAGCTTCGATGGCGCCTCTGTTTCTCGACGAAAACAGAGGAGCGAACAACGGGGGGTGTTTGAGCTTGGACAACGAGGACGAATGAGGATGAGGGGTTCTCTGGTGGTTGCAAGGGTGCACGGAGGATGAAGACGAGACAGCGACGATGCAAGGGTGACAGACGGCAATGGGTTTTGAGCAGGAGGTGTTGACGAAGGGGTTGATGGCGATGGGGATGGTCGGAGGATGACGATAGGTCCAAGGAGAGGGTGAGGGGATGAAGGTGGTGGTCAGAGAGGCGACGGGATGATGGAAAGGGCGACGGGAAATATGGGTTCGGTTGGTTGGGGTGAAGACGAAACAGAGAGGGGAAGGGATCGGGGAGAGAGAAAGCGGCGGATGAGAGAGAGGGGGATTATAATTAATTAGGGTTAAAATAATAGGGTATTTATAGGAGATTAGGAAATTGGGTTTTGGGTTGTGGTTTATTGGGTTTTGGGTACCGGTTTTGGCTCCAAAAAGAGAAGAACAAGCATAAAATAATGAGATGAACATATGACGGAACAAATCAAACTCGAAATAGAAAGAGGGAAATTTTGTGATGAACCAAGAATAGCAAAATCCCACCAAAAGAGCACAGAATGATCAAGAGAAAATAAAGAGCCCAAGAAAGCAAAGATATAATATAATAAAAGAATTCGGATACAATAATCAAGGAAAGAAATAAAAATACAATAAATCCAAAATAGGGGTTACAAATCCTACCCACCTTACAAGAAGAATTTCGTCCTCGAAATTCATACAAGAGGTACATAGGGCGAACCCCGAAACAAAACAAAACAAAGCACTACTCAAACAAATGAGGGAACCTCTCCCTAATGTCCTCCTCCAACTCCCAAGTCAATTCACCTGGCGAGTGAGGATTCCAAGAAAATCGAACCAACTTGATAACTCTGTTCTTCAACACCTTCTCTCGACAGTCTCAGATAGAGACTGGTCGAATTTCACAGGACAAATCTGGCCTCACAGACAAGTCTGAGTAGTCAACCACATGACTGTCATCCCTGATGTATTTCCTGAGCGTAGAAACATGGAATACATCATGGACACCCGCTAAAGCTGGTGGTAGCGCGAGCATGTAAGCTACCTTGCCCACACGTTCCACAATATCGAATGGACCGATGAACTGAGGACTCAACCTGTCCCCGCCTCCAAACAGATAACACCTTTCCAAGGCGATACCTTGAGGAACACATGCTTGCCTGCCTCAAACTCTAAAGGTCTACGACGACAGTCAGCCCACTTCTTCTACCGATCCTGAGCAGCCTGCAAATGCCTCTGGATCTCAGCCACAGCATCAACTGTCTTCGTGATCAACTCAGGACCCAAAAGCTTCCTCTCGCCGATATCATCCCAACAGACTGGCGATCTGCACCTACGCCCATATGAAGCTTCAAATGGAGCAGTCTTGAGACTCGCCTGGTAACTGTTATTGTAAGAGAACTCGGCTAAGTAAAGATGATCTTCCCACGAACCTCCAATCTGAAGAACACAAGATCTCAACATGTCTTCTAGGGTCTGAATTGTCCTTTCTGACTCTCCCAGAACTGAGACCTGAATCTCGTATCTCTATCCGATACGATGCTGATAGGAACTCCATGCAGACGAATAACCTCCTGAACATACTGCTTGGCCAAACTCTCCATGGACTGATCCACACGAAAAGGAATGAAGTGAGCACACTTTGTCAGCCGATCCACTATCACCCAGATAGCATTATGATCCTTGGGACTCCTTGGCAAAGCTGTCACAAAGTCCATCATGATATGCTCCCCCGATCCTCTGATGCTCTGCCTTCACTTGCTGACAGATCAGGCACGGGGCGATGAATCGAGCCACTTCCCTCTTCATGCTGTGCCACCAGAAATATTGCTTCAAGTCCCTGTACATCTTGGTACCACCAGGATGAATAGAATACGGGGACCGATGAGCTTCTTCCAGTAGCAACCGCCTGACTTCTCCTCTAGATACACACAACCTAGAGCCAAAACAAAGCGACTCATCAGCATGAATGACCAAATCAGATCTCAATCCGGCTTCCACTTCACCTCGGAACGGTTGTAACTGCAGGTCACCCACTTGGGCTTCCTTAATCTGCTCAATCAAAGAAGACTGCAACTGCAACATCATGAACTGCCGATCTGATCTAGGAAGCAACACATCCAACTCCAGCCATCTCATGTCCTCCACTATTTCCTTCTGCACAGTAAGGAACATAGCGGCAGGCCTCCTACTCAAAGCATCTGACACCTAAGTTTACTCTACCCAGATGATACTGCAAATTGATGTCAAAATTTGCCATCAATTCCAGCCTTCTCCTTTTCCTCATGTTCAACTCCTTCTGCGTGAACACATACTTGAGGCTCTTGTGATCTGTGAATATCTCCACTCCATCCCCAAGCAAATAATGCCTCTACAACTTCAAAGCAAAATCATGGCTACGAGCTCCAGATCTTGCATGGGATAGTTCTTCTCATCAGGTCTCAACTACCTTGATGCATAAGTGACAATCCTGCCTCGCTGCATCAGCACTGCTCCCAGACCTCTACCCGAAGCATCACAATGGATCACAAAACCACCCAAACTGTCGGGAATAGTCAGCACAGGCGCTGACGTCAACCAACGCTTCAACTCGGCAAAAGCCTCATCGCAAGCTGCATCCTAAATAAACATCTACTCCTTCCTGGTCAAACTGGTAAGAAGTCCAGCAATCTTCGAAAAATCCTGAATGAACTTCCGATAAGAGCCGGCCAAACCAAGAAAACTCGGCACCTCAGGAACAGAATTCGGAATAGGGCAATCCTTGACCGCAGAAATTTTCACCGGATCCACAGAAACACCAGCCCCAGAAATAATGTGGCCTGGAAAAGCAACCCGATCCAGCCAGAACTTACACTTATTGAGCTTCCCATACAGCTGGTTCTCCTTCAAGGTCCGTAGAACCTCCTTCAAATGCTCATCATGATCTTCTCTATTCCGAGAATACACCAATATGTCGTCCATGAAGACCATGACAAAATGATCTAGGTACGGTGAGAACACCCGGTTCATCAGACTCATGAATACTGCCGGTGTATTAGTCACTCCGAAGGGCATCACCAAGAACTCGTAATGTCTGTACCTCGTTCAGAAAGCCATTTTCGGAACATCTCCTGACTTAACTTTGACTTGATGATAGCCGGAACGAAGATCCAACTTCGAGAACACTGAAGCACCTCCCAATTGGTCGAATAAATTATCAATCCTCGACAATGGATACCGATTCTTGACAGTGACATTGTTCAACTTTCTGTAGTCAATGAAAATCCTACGGCTTCCATCCTTCTTGCTGACAAACAGAACTAAGGCTCCCCAAGGCGAAACACTAGGTCGGATAAAACCCTTATCAAGCAGCTCCTGAACTTGCACCTTCAGTTCCGTCAATTCAACCGATGCCATACGATACAGACTCTTGGAAATAGGCGTCGTACCTGGCTGAACATCAATGCTAAACTTCACATCTTGGTCTGGCGGCAAGCTGGACAAATCCTCGAGAAAAATATCAAGAAAATCCTGCACAACTAAGGGTTCAGCAACCCCATCAGAGCCCAACGACACAAGCAAAATAGTCTTGGGATCCATCGAGTTCTTGACATGCCCTGACGGTGTCTCACCCTCATGGAAAACAAACTCTGGTTGACCAGAAAACCTAAAAGTCACCTTCTCCCGGCAACCAGTCACGGCACAAGAAATATCCAACCAGTCCATGCCCAGAATGATTGGGAATCACAATCAGATCAGTCCAGAAATTCACACCACCAATCAGCAACGGACTCCGCTTGCATACTCTAGAATAGACAATGACACCTCTATCTGTGGTGATGTCCCAATCTGTGGGCATAGCATCGCTAGTCAAACCATGTTGATCAACAAAACGAGATGAATGAAAAAGCGGGTTGCATCAGAATCAAACAAAACATGAGCTGGAAGGGAGAAGACTAAAATCACACATGTAACCACTCCAACAGCAACCTCCGCTTCCTCAGCTGTCAGGTTATAAGCCTGACCACAACTTCCAGTCTGGCCTCCTCTAGGAGTCACACACCTCTGCTCAAAGGTCTGCCTCTGCAGGGGAAGAGGCGGTCTAGCCTGACTATGAGCCAGTGCTCCCTGCTGAACGGTATCTCTAGCCTGAACAGCTGCCCTACTCCTAGGGCAGTCCCGAATCATATGATCACTGCTGCCACAAGCAAGGTATAGTTGATTAGCTACCCTACAGTCAAGCTGTGAATGCCCAACCTTATGACAATAGCCACAAGTTTCGACTATCCTTGGAACAACAGGTGCGTACGGTTGTGCCCTTGCAGGAGGAGGTGGAACTGGCCTCCGAATAGGTCCTTCGGTAGGCCGAGCTAGAACAGGGTGCGAAACAGCCCGCTGGGGAACAATTGATTTGCTGAGGGTCTGCTCTTGAATCTGAGCAGCATAAAGAACATCGGCATAGGCATGAAGCCAAAGAGCAGCCAAATGGTCCTGGATGGGAAAACTCAAGCCTGACTGAAATCTACGAGCTCTATCCTCATCAGTGGCTACGAGGGCAGGAGCGAAGCGACTGAGCCGAGTAAACTCTGCAGCATACTCGTCTATGGAATGGTGTCCCTGATTAAGACAATGCTCAAATTAATACTGTCACAGGTGAAGTAGGCAACAACAATGACATTTAAGAACATTATTTAGCTGACCTGAGTTAGGAAAATAAATTGTCGTTCCATCTCCGCCTTGGTAACACTGGGAAAGAACTTTGCCATGAAGCTCTCACAGAAAGTGGCCCACTCGATGGGTCGCTCCATCCTTCCAGATTCAACCCGCCACCAGATATGAGCGAGATCCACCAATTGGATGCGAACCACATCCACACGATCTGCCTCGGGAACACGAGCGGCGATCAGCAGTTGCTCCGTCCGAATAAGCCATTGCTCGGCCTCCAATAGCGACTCGGTACCCGAAAACTTATCTGGGTGTAGCCTCATGAAATTTGCTACTGTACCAGGCCTAGGTGGCAGTGACCCAGGTGCAGGTCCAGCGGTAGGTCCATTGGCCGCCAAAGTGGCTCTCATCAGCTCATTGAGCTCCTACTGGAGAGCCATCATCTGCTAAATCATCTGGAGAATAGCAGCGTTGTCCGGCTGCACATCCCTCAGGCGAGAAGAAGAAGAATTCCTACGAGCCATAGCCAGAAACACGAGCAAAGATGGTCAGTACCCAGATGATATGTTGGTTATTATATGCATGCATTCATGTGATCTTCGTGGTGTGCACATTACTGAGTCATCCTGGTTAGAGCCAAACTTGACTAATATATCAATCAAAGCCAAACTTCATAAAGATAGTCATGTTTGACTGATATATCACTCAAACCTAGTGCTCTGATACCACTAAAAACCATGCCACACTCTGCTTCCCAAATATACGGAATACGAGTACGTAACGTAGGCCCAGCGAATGATGTAAACACCATCCATAAGCTGTACCATACTAACTCAACAATATGAAACAACAAACACAACCACGCAAGAAGATATAATCACATGAATCAAGATAACTCCAATAATGAAATAATCCAATAACAATAATATCCAACACTAAAAATAATCCAATATCTGGAAAAAACAAACTCCGGAAATATAAGCCCAAAACAAAGTACAAATTCATAACAATGTTCAAGAAATAAACTAGCAAGAAAGTAAATCTAAGCAGTGCAATTCAGCTCCATCTTTAGACTTGCTCACCAATTCCTTCTGGTATAGCTCCTTCAGTACCTGCAAATACTTGATCTAAAAAGAAAGAAAAAAGTGTCCTTAGAGCAAGTCGGGGATAGCAAGTAGAGGAAAACAAAGAATAAAGGAAACATGATAGATCAAAAGGAAAAGGACATGATCAAAGTCAAATAGCAAAGCAAAGAGCAGGCAATAATGTCAAAGGTCTATGTTTAATCAGATATGTACAGGATCAAGCATGAGATGATAAATGCAGGTTATTGATCATTTTATTAATCTATTTAGTGCACAAACTACTGCGTCCCACTCCACAGTTTCGGCGCAAGCACACAATGTACGCTTTAGAATGATGGTAAATTCATGGTTCGTGTACTCGGCCCAATAATTATCAAGGTTTAATGTTCAGTGTCAGTGATTATCAGGCGGTATTTTATGGCCATCAGTACTGTAATACCCCTGATAATAAAATGCTTATATATATATATATATATATATATATATATATATATATATATATATATATATATATTGTCTGTATATATGCATATATTGCGACGTTGTGTGATTGTATACGTATGATTGATGTGATGTGCATTTATTTGTTGTTTGCGGGGAGGTTCGTATGGGTGGTTGCATTCTTGACAAATACACAAGAATGAGATGGACTGATATTGGTACATGCACTAGTTTTGAGTGCGGTACGTCTGCAAATGTGCAATTGTATGAAGCTACAATGGATATACTTTGCGTACACACAAATCTAACCTCTCACATCTCATTGAAGGGTTGATCAAGGATAAAAAATTCCAGCCAAGTCCCAACTCAAAACAATGGGCTAAAAGACTTGGTTTTTGGCAAAACCACTTGCCACCTCACCACCCTACACCCCCCTAGCCCTTTGGTTGGGCCTCCCCCTCTCTCCCTCACTCCATTTTCATTAACCACTCCCCCCCCCCTCTCCCACTCTAGAGCTCTGAAATTTTAGAAAAAAAAAAAGAAAAAGAAAGGAGAAAGAAGAGGAGTTCTCACCTAGAGAAGGATCTTTGGAAGAACAAGTCAAGACAACTTCTCAAGCAACTCAGGGTGGGGAGTTCTCTAATCTCTTTCTTGTTCATTCTTGTTGACTTTCTTGCATGCATGAGTAGTGGTAGCCTTAGAATGGTTGTATAAGACTAGAATGTTAGTAATCTGAAACTGGAACAGAAAATCATGATCTGCATGTCAATTTCTAGATTTTCCCAAGAACAAACTACTTGAAATTTTATGATGAAACTTTCACAGATTGGTCCATACATGTCTAGAAGATGCATGAATTATTTCGGAATTTTCTGATGATGTTTAGTATTTTAATCAAATCCATTTTTGGGACAGAACCGTAAGGCAGAAGCAGGATCTGTTTATTATGATAACTGAGCTTGTGCGATTTCTTATAATTAATTCGCACATGATATATGTCTAAAATTTTTACCATGATTTCTTACATATATCTATACTCTACAGAAAAATCATGAATTTAATTGAATAAAGGTACATGCATGTTCAAAATTAATCTATCAACAATAGTTAAGACTGTAACTGAAGAACAGTATGATTTTTATGCATATTTGTAACAGAACTCAGTGAATGCTTAGAATTTGAGTATGAATCTTTTTGCATGTTGTTCATAATGGTGTCTAGTTTCTGTAATACAAATTTGGTGACCATTGGATGAGTATATGATTTATGATGAATTTTATAGCATGTACTGTGCATAACACAATCAGAATGGACACTTTAATAAGATGATACATTTGAGGCTCTGTAAGAGCAGATTATGAGAAAGTGTTCTCTTAGGGAATTATAGTAGACAACTAGAGCTTTCCAAAAATCCGTATTTGAAGTAATTTCTGTGAGTATATGATTTAATATGAATTTTACAAGACTGGACAGCAACCAGGTGTTGAGTTGAAGGCTCTGTTTGAGTAAAGCTCAGTGTGTGGTTCTGTACATCAGACAGTAATGTATGTTTTAGGGTAATCAAATGACACATTTTGGATTGGTGATCAACTAGGAAGTTGTAGAGGATATTCACACATTTCCATAGAACCCAGATTGGTAGCATTCTGATGAGTAGGTAGTGATTTATGCTACCGTTAAGTTGCAGCCAGTGTACATGATATACACATGCTGAGGCTTGTAAGGCTATTTTGAAGATTTAGATGACTGAATCTGAGGTGATGATCAACTAGAGAGTTGTATCCTAGATCTTTACCTTTCCATATTGGGCTTGAACACCCCAAGGATTTCTATGCCTTGTATTATGCATTAGATTCTAGGTCATGGCATACACGAACACTAGGGAATTAGGATGCATGTTTCTTTTTCCATTCAAGATGGCTTGTGGTTGCCAGTTTGGAGATCGTTGTTTCTTATCAGTATTGCGTTAGTCGAAGTACTGACGTTTCCCACCTTTTAGGTACCGGTCCTACCCTTTCGAGCAAGTACAGAAACATCAGATTCACGCAGCAGAAGACTCAAGCCGAGGAGCAAGTTCCAGGAAAGCAGATTGACCACTTAGCGGAGGTTCGGGGGTGATCGGTCGAATGCCATTCTGGAAGATAGCTAATAGCTTTACAAATGGATTTTGTGAATATTTTTGTAATAAATTGTAATGAGTTAATGTAATTTGTATTTTTGTTCTAAAATGAGATATCAGTTGTAATTAATGATGTAAAGACTTATTTGGCAATAAATTTTTTTAAATTTCCGTGTTATTACTGTGTGGAGATGCATTTGAACGCAAAGATTCTGGTTGCATCACGGATGTCCGATAACGGAAATCCGGGGGCGTTACAAAGGTGGTATCAGAGCTGACTTCAAATTGCAGTCTAACACGGTAGGAAATTTAAAACTTAAAAATGCCAATTAGAGGCAGGTTTATGTTTGGACATCACAATATATGTCTGTGATTCCTCTCTAAACGGAACAAAAACCTGTGTGTATGTGTGTTTGTAGGATGGTGTTTGAAGATATCTTCATCGAGGATGGGTCAGTAGAAGTAGGTGAACCAATTCCTACCAGGGAAATGATGACAGTAGAGGAAGAAATGAGAGATGTGATACAACAGGCTTAAAATGAAGAACACACACCCCCACCATCGCCAGACCCAACCGCAGAGCGACAGAGGATAGCCATGTTGTATCTGAGAACGAGGAAGCTGAAGGAACGTAGGGACAAGGTGATCGGCCAGACCAAGCGGCAGATCAAAACTTACCAGACACAGATGGCACGCCTGAAGAGAGAATGAGAGAAACTTCAATCTGATATGGCACTCTTCCAAAACCGTTGGCGGGGACTTCAGAAAAACACCAAGCCAAGAGCTACTGGGAAAATCACCAAACCTTCTAATGGAAAATGCCCCAAGGAAGCAATTGAAGCTATTAGTTGTTACAAATGCGGGAAAGTCGGACACTACAAGTCGAATTGCCCAACAACTATCAAGACTTGTTACAACTGTGGAGAACTTGGGCATATCAAGCCAAATTGCCCACAAATTCAAGGGGGGTGCTCATCAAGCAAGTAACTGGATATAAATAACAGGGTGAAAATATTACGTGGACCTACTATATTTTGAAATATTTTGGAAGTTGAAGAAGTAATGTAATCAAGTTTATGCTCGATGTGGACTCATTAGCGGCAGCTTATGCTCTTGTCCTCGGTATGGATTCCCTTGAAGCAAGTTCCCATTACAAGTCCAGCAATTCGATGGATCATTCCTCCAGAATGAATCCTCCTGATCCCTCTAGACCTGAGCATTCCTCTCCTTAGTACCCTAACAAGTCTGACCCAAACAAACATACTTCAAATTCCTATCCACTTAGAAATGACAACACGGGTAAGAACACTGAAAGAGACTATTCTAAGATTGATCCTCTCACTAAGTGCTATAAATGTAAGGGATACGGCCATATTGCTGGCAACTGTCCTAACCCAAGTAGGATCAATATAGTAAGGGTACTACAGTCATCGCTGATGAGCCCGATACTGAGTTTACCTATGAACCTAATGTAAGGGATGACTTTATTGAAAAAGAGGATGACCAGTCTCTCAATTATATTCAATCTGTCCAGTCACCTCCATTGAGTGTACCTGAGTCACCCATCCCATCCCAAGTCAGTTGGCAGCCTATAGATTTTATTCATGTGTTAGAACATCCTAGAGTCACAGAGTTCACACCCACATTTGCATATCACATTCATGACTTGCATAGAGAAATTTCCAAGAAACTTAATGAGAATAATTTTAACTACAAGTTAATAGCAGGTGCTAGAAGGAAATTTATAACTTTTAATATTGGTGACGAGGTGATGGTTCGGATTCATCCAGAACGGTTTCCTGTTGGACCCGTTAAGAACTTGAACATACGTGCTGCAGGCCCATTTAAAATTCTATATTCAATCAATGATAATACCTATGTCGTTGACCTTCCTGAAGGTTTTGGCATAAGTAAGACTTTCAATATTGAGGATCTAGTACTTTATGAAGGCTCAAAATTCAACCCTAGAAATTTTCTTATAGATGAGCCTACCCTGCAGCCTAAAAGTGAGATTCCCAAATTTACCCCTCTACCTTATACTACTTACCCACCTACAGAAGAATTGAATAATATTTTAGATGATCAGATAATCTCTACAAGAGATGGTGATATGCATAAATATTTGGTGAGGTGGAAGAACAAACCGAAGTTGGATGATACTTGCAGTGATCGTGAGGAGCTCCCGCAACTGGATCCAGATCTTTTGGAGCACCATGACAGGATCACTGGTTTTGACTCGACTGGGTTGAGCTCTCTCCCACCTGGAGTGAATGAAGAGGACATTTATTCTGTTTAGTTTAGTATTTTATTTCAGTACTATATTTGTTTTTTTGCAATTATAGTCATATGTAATATTTCTTTTAAGCATTAGAATATTTTGAGATTTTGTATCAAGATTTGTTTTGAGCCTATTTATAGGCCTTGAGATTAATGAGAAAGTATGCTATTCCTGATTAAAAATTATTGTGTTGAATTTTGCTCTTCTCCTCTCCTTTGTGTGATACAATTGAGATCCAACTCATTAGGGTTTGTGATAAATCCTAATACAATTCTAGGGTAAGTGATTAACTCTAAAATCTACCCCTAAATTAAAATCTCCAAATAAAATCAACCTAAACCCTAATTCCCAAATTCGAAACCCTAATCTCTCATCTTCGTCTTCCTTCAAGATCCCAAAACCCAATCCCTCACCTTCTACCCATCGCCACCCCTACCCCACTTCGCCGTCATCTCGACCAACCGCAACCCTGACGACCACCTCCTGTTGTCATCCCATAACCTTTTCCCCACACCATCATTGACCTCCTTTCCCCCTCTTCCCCCACCATCGCCATCGACATCTCCCTCCCATCTTTTGTTGATGCCACCGTCGAAGAGCCACCATACCCTCTCGCACCCCCACCATTAACGCCGACCACCCCCATACTCCCAAACCTGTTCCACCGAAACCTTAACCCCTCAACCTCTACCCCATCGAAGCCCGTAGCTCCCTTTCCTGTCGATGATTGCAGTAGACCCAAGCCCCCAAGTTGCTGCGCCACTCGACGCCCCTAACGCGTCGTCGACCACCTCCAGATCCAGCCTCTTGCCATTTCCAATAGTAGCTTCCTCTTCGATTGTCGCAATTGGTCTTTGAACCTCGGTATACACTTTCCACTTCTCAAGTATTTGTGTTATACTACTTATTATCTCTATTATATTATTCGATTTAACTGTCGACCACAAATACTGAGATTGAGCATTCCACTTGCTTAATTAGAGTACAAATCAGTATTGAATCTTTTACTTGCTAAGAACGCTTAGGAATTTAATTATTGGTTGTTAGAATTAAATTATTAATTAGGATTGTTAAATGTGATTCAGTTCTTGAAAATCCATCAAACCGATTAACTGTTTAAAATTTCTAACTTTGATCCGCACTACGTGTTGGTAAAATTAACTCGTTAAGATTCTTGGAAATTCTCTATTTTAGGGTTAGTTTTACATCATATACCCATTGAATTTTGGAAGTGTCTTGGGGATGTAAGAGTGGGTTGACTAACAAAATTATTTAATGAAATTTTGCGGACTACAAAGATGCCCGATGAATGGAGAACGAGTATTTTAGTACCTATATATAAAAATAAAGTAGAAATACAAAGTTGCTCCAACTACCGAGAAATTAAATTAATGAGTCATACGATGAAAATTTGGGAGAAAGTGATCAAACATAGACTGAGACTAGAAACTATAGTGTCTGAGAATTAATTTGGATTTATGCCTGGAAGGTCAACAATGAAAGCAATTTATGTACTGAGGAGACTTATGGAAATATATAGGGAGAATAGGAACGATCTACATATTGTTTTTATATATCTAGAAAAAATATATGATAAAGTCCCTAGAGACATATTATTGTGAGTGTTAAATAATAAAAGAGTAACTATTCGGTATATTGAGGTAATTAAGGATATGTATGAAGGGATAACGACCACAATTAGAACAACCACAGGAGAGATCAGTGATTTTCCTATTACAGTAGGTTTACACCAAGGCTGACTTTCAGCCCTTACCTCTTTACTTTGGTTATGGATGAATTGACGTGAGGAATACAAGATGCGGTGTCTTAGTGTATGTCTTTTGTCGATGACGTCGTCTTAGTGGACAAGACTGGAGCAGGAGTCAATGCTAAATTAGAATTGTGGAGAGAAACATTAGAAACTAGAGGCTTTAGGATAAGCATAACTAAAACATAGTATATGGAGTGTAAATTTAATGATATTCGAAACACAACTGAGGAAGTAGTGAAGCTTGATGGTCAAGAGATACCTAAGAGAGACAATTTTCGATATTTAGGCACGATTATACAAAGAGATGGGGAGATTTGTGAAGATGCTATACATAAGATCCAATCAGGGTAGCTTAAGTGGGGAAGTGCGAGTGGTGTTTTGTGTGACAAACGTATACCTTTAAAGTTGAATTTTTTTTATAGGACGGCTATTAGACCGGCAATGATGCATGGAGCAGAGTGTTAGGCAACAAAAAATAACATGTCCAAAAAATGAGTGTAGCAGAGATGAGGATACTCAGATGGATGTGTGGTAAAACAAGGAAGGATAAAATTAGAAACGAGCATATACGAGACATGCTAAAGGTAGCTAGAATCGAAAATAAGTTAAGAAAGAATCGCCTTAGGTGGTTTGGACATGTCACACGTAGACCTAGTAGTGCCCTGTTAGAAAGAGTGATTTGATAAGGATTGAGGGTAGAGTTAGGGGTAGAGGAAGACATAAACTAACTTGGGTGGAAACGGTGTGAAAAAATATGATAGCTTGTGACCTTACAGAAGATATTGCACTAAACCGAGCAGAATGGAAAACCATGATTCATGTAGCCGACCCCAACTAGTTGGGAAAAAGACTTTGTTGTTGTTGTTGTTGTAGGAATAAAAAATTTGTGTTTGAGCTGTAGTTGTTCTAACACAAAATTTGGGTTTTGATTTTTAAAAATCGACGGACGAATAATAATGTCTTGTCCTAACATAAAAATATATATTTTAAAATTACAAATGTGTCGGACGAGGGATGAATTCCCGTCCTTTGATTTTTATTTTTTTTATAAAAAAACCAACGGACGGAAAATTATTTCTCGTATGAGGTTTAAAAAAAAAATTTCACAGACGGGGAATCATCCCTCGCCCATCCAAACTACCTCAGATTAGGAGCTTAATTTAATATTAATTAATTCTTAATTTAAACTTAATTAATCTTAAATCTTAATTAGAGCTCAATTAAATCCTAATTTGTACCCATAATAATTTCTACAGGCTCTATTCCATTGAAATCCCTCAAATCTTTTCCTTTGGACATTTTATTAAAAAAAATTGATCCGTTTGATAGATTTTTTTTAAAAAAATGTAGACCTTTCGTCTCGATGAACGGACGAAAGATGATCTTTCGTTAGCCAAATTTTGCAAAATGCTATATCTTTTTTCCAAATATAGCCAACGACTGTTCACCTAAAACCCAAAATTTGGATAAATAGCCAACGGTTGCGGGACAATTTTTGCCAAATTTTGCAAATTTTGGAAATAAAGCCAACGACTATAGATGCTTAATGCCAAATTTTCCAAAAAAAAGGAAAAAGAGTCTTGTAGTCATTGGCGATATACCCAAATTTTGGGTTTGAATGGAACAATGGTCTGCTATATTTGGGATAGGATATAGGAATTTGCAAAATATAACTGTTCATTAAAAAAAAAAAAATCAGACGAAAGATGATCTTTCGTCGCTTTAAATTTTTTAAAAAAAGTATATCGGATGGGAAATGATTTCCCAGTCGATATTTTTAAAAAAATGATCATAAAAAAATAATTTCTCGGACGGGTGATGATCTCCCGTCCAAACCAATTTTGAATTTTTTTTTTTAAAGAACTAGGCCTATACAAATTATTATGGGCATATATTAGGTTTTAATTGAAATTTAATTAAGATTTAATTAGGATTTTTTAAGAGTTAATTAGGATTAAATTAGGAGTTAATTTGGAAAAAATTTCTTGGACGGGAAATGTGCTTTAATTTTTTGAAAAATCCTCATACTGGAAATGATTCCTCGTCCGACACATTTTTAAAACGACATTTTTTTTGTTGTTGTTGTGGGACGAGACATCATCTATCGTCCGTCGATTTTTTTAAATGAAAACCCAAATTTGGGTTTAAACGACTACACCTAAAACCCGAAATTCCTACTCCTATATTCCAAATACCCAAAATTTGAGATTGAACGACTACACATGCTCTAATTTGCCTTTGTTTAATGATTTTTTGTTCATGTTTTTGCGCAATTCTGTTTCATGTTTTTAGAGTAAAGTGTTGGTTCATTTTGATAATTTACGCTTATTTTGATGCTAGGTTTCAATTTTGTGCAGTACAGTGGGCCTACGAAAGATGCATTGGCATATGCCGATTGGGTGAAAGATGATACTACTTTTCTGATATTTTGGTTCAGACTTCACCAGCTTTAATGGACATGCTTTTCCACGTCTGAAACTTCGGTATAAACCTGCACTTGTACAGGCAGGGCAAACTATATTTTACTGGTTCTTCAGGTCATTTACTGTGATGTTCTGAGATTTATCTGATCATGTTCCTAATTTATGAGATACACTCTTCCTTGAACCACAGAAAAAGTAAGAGTGATGACTTATCCAGTAGTTATGTAAGTGAATTATAATACTAAGCATTTTGTAGGAAATAATATCTTACACATCATGATATGCTTCAGTATTTACAAGATATTGTATGACTTTACCAAGTTTGTCATGGCTCAAAAGTCCAGATTCAAATGTGCTAGTATGGTGAACTTGTTGGCATATATCTGCAAACAAAATGGGGTTTCACTTTTCAGTGTAAGGGGACGTAATATCTTTTGGTCACCTCACTACCTGGTCATCAAATGAAAGCAAGAGTAGCATAGCAGCAAAGACTCATTGGTTATCCTTTGTGAAATGATAAGATGAATACTAAAGTCGGTCACCTTTAATATAAATCATAAAAAGGAGTACACTGATTAATATTGCAAACATCGTGTTTTACTAAAAATATCCAAAACTGATGTTTGAAATCTGCATGGGTTATCCTTTATTGCATAGAGCATCAGATTTACTTTCTTAGATGTACATTCATACATGCACATATCCCCAAATATGGATACAGGCTTTCATGTGTGTCAAGTTCTTAGGGCGAATGTTTTATAAATATCTTAGTACACCAGTCTTAAATTTTTCTGCTTTCCCAATATATGATGACTAATCTGCGACTGTAGCTTTAGGTTCTTAGTGATATTAAATTACTAATTTCCAATGTATATTGCACTAGTCATCTATCTTCATTTTTGCATGAGTTTTGGGCGGCGATGTAACTCCTGTTAGGTTTTGTGAGAAATTAACAATTGGGAAATTAGGGTTTATCTCTAGATCTAAGTTGCTTGAGATATTCACCCTAGGTATCAAAATTGGAATGCCTAGACTGCTATCACAAGCCAGTATTTATTCCTAAATACTGGTTTGGGTATCGGGTTATAAGCCCACAAACCCGCGTTCCAATATCCAATCAATTGTACGTTCATTACACGTGTTACACATATGCACGTGCTATATTTATATAGAGAGAATATACCAATATATCCAACAATCTCCTCCTATATTCTCAATATATAAAGTACAGGATTATCTCATCAGATCAGTATACAACTGACTGGCTGATAGCAGTCCATAAAGGAAAAGCATCATAAAGGTATAGTTTCATAAGAACCAATAGAATTATAAAACTGAATAGTTCAATCAAGACTAAACCAAAATAATTAACTAGTTCCAAACCATATCCAATTCAGAATAGTTCACAAAGACTAAACCAACTGGAATAATCTGTCATAGTTTCAAAATCAAACAAAGCAAATAAACTTCAAGAACAAGATATGAGTTTTAAGCTCATGAACACAAGAGTCTTAAACTCAACAGAAGTTTTACCAAGCAAGTGACTAATTTATTCTCAAAAGAAATAAATTGAAATTCTATCCTTGCACACTGCTTTATGTTTACTCCTCCATTTTGAGCAAATCATTATTTTTGAAATCTATGTTGACAGATTCAACTCCTCCATCTTTGCTAGCTTATTGAAAACAAGAATATCAAGAGACACATCTCTAAGAATTCCAACATATTTCACAAAGTATCTAGTTCCACAAAAGAACTTAGTACAATTCATAATTAGCTTAGCAAAAATGTAACGCAAGCATCACAATCAAGTATCTTTAATAAGTAAAGTACATGAACTTTATAGTTTCTACACAAGAACCATACTATGTTTCATATTGGAATGAAAAGACTGCCGTTTCAATCATGGTTTAACATTGAATCATCAAAATTGGAATGAAACATGTATCCATAAAAGACATATCATCAAAATTGGAATGATATTTAGGACAATTTAATCATCGGAAACACATCGACAAGTTTTCATGTTTCGTATTGGAATAATATGATTATTCTAAGTAAATTTCCTAGATATATAATACCATCAAAATTGGAATGACATTATATATCTGTGGAATTTATGTCGAATCATCAAAATTATCTAAAACATGTCAACTGCCTAAAATTGATGCTTAAGTTTGAACTTCTCTATGGCTCCAATTGGATTCTAAATTTCAAAACAACTTGGATGTTAAAGCTTTTTACTCAATAGCTTTCAACTCCACTTCCCCCCACAGTTTTGATAATTAGATCACTTTCAAGTCTCTTAACAAGAGCATTAGCCATACTTGTCGTAATTGCACTTTATCTATGAGAAAGTTCAACTAGGCTTCTTTAAGCCTTAATATACTCCTCTTACTATTATAGAGTGAGTTATGAGCTACAGTGCATTGTAGCTTAATAGTCGCATAACAGAATTAGAAAGTTACTTAAACTTCTTAATGGATAATTAGCAACATTTCTTCAATCCACTCAGCCTTTTCCCCTGCAGAGGATTACACATAGAGGTCTAATTACATGGATGATAGCACAGTGCCTGTTTGCTTTTTATTTCCATAACATTTCTGTTTCTCCTAGTGTAAACACATATCTACTAGTTATCGACTTTTACTAAATTCTGAGCATCTAATGCATTAGATCAGCCATTCATTCGAAGAATGACTAGAGTAGCACAAAGAAAACTCTTGAATACCACTCAGGTATCTCATTAGCCTCTTAAGGGCACTCAAATGTGTATGGGATTATTAGTGAATCTGCAGATCATACCTACCTCAAAGGCTATGTCTATTCTAGTGCAGATCTTTGTATACATGAGACTGTCAATTCCTTTAGAATGATCTACATGTCTCATAGTCGCACCATCATTAGGTGTTAACCTTTATCATTATCATAAGGTGTTTCAAAACACACTTTCAATCACTATATCCCCACTTTTGAAACACATTTTGATTTGATGAGTTTGGCTAAGAGTTATCCCTTGCCAACTAAAAACTCACCCTTATACCTATGGTGTTCACAGTACCTAGGTTTTCGTGTTGAATTCTTTGGATAGCATAATTTTAACTTCATTTATAATAGAGAGGTCACTTCCAAGAACTTGCATGTCAACAGAACAAGCAAATAATAGCCACTATAGTTGACACACCACAAAGTTGAAGGCACTGATCTGAATTACTTGATTCATATACTAGGCTCTTTCAAAAATTTGTCAAATTATTTATCTGTTGGCTATACATGTTTTAAGAACATACAATGATTTTACTATATTGTAAATCTTGTTCACTAAACATATTAGTTCAAAACTTCCCAGTACAAAACTGTTCAGTACAAAACATCAAGTACAAAGCCTTTTAATTATCCTTTATGAATGACAAAATTTTCAATAGATGTAAGGGTAAGAAGAATACTTATTGTAGCAATATGACAAACATGTGAGTAGACATCAAATGAATCTACCCCATTTTTCTCAGTCAATCTATTAGCTACTAAAAAGCATTAAAATTGCTACTGAACAATCAAAATTAAGTTTCTTCTACAAAACCCCACTTACTTACTATAGTTTTAGCCCCCTTCGGCAGATCAACTAAATTAAAGTATTATTGTATGACACAGAATCATCTCATTGTCTACTAAAGACTCTTCTAAGCTCATTTGTCATTCAGGTTTTTAAGTGTCAGTAAGGCTGGTTCTTGATTCAAACTGTGAATCATTGAACATGTCTATAGGACTAGATTATTTCATACATTTATCTTTGATGAACATATCTTCAAAGAACTTTGCAAGTCTAGATTCTTCTAACACAAATTAGATAGATCCAACATCTATCCACAGAGCTACATTCTGCACTTTCTAAGCACACAAACATTTGTTGTAGGTCCTACTTTAGGCCTTCTAGGATCATGTACTCTAACAAAAGTATCACAACACACATTTTCACTTTAATAAAACTGTTTGTGTTTTCATACCATGATTTACAAGGTATATTCAATTTAGAGTGTAGTAACACATTAGAGATATGAATAACAATACAACATCACTCATAATTACACAAGACAAACAACAGTCAATAATATAGAATTCAACATTTCACACAGTGTTTGATTCTAACTTTTATCAATACCGTTTGACTGTTGTAAGTAGAGTGCTCTAGAGATTATGCCCAATGCAAACTTCTCTAAAGTTGTTAAAACATATTCACTACCTCTATCAAATCTGAACTCTTGATTTTTTAGCATTTAACTATAATTTTTAATTCATTAAGAATAACAAGTGCTTCATTCTTCATATATATGACAAACTTATATTAGTAATCTACAAAAGAGATTAAATACTTCTGACCAACAATCGTCTCATCTAGTCACAAAGCTACTGAGATCACAAATATCAGAATGTATTGACTCTAGAAATTGTGTGCTCCTAGAGACCATACTAAATGATTTTCTAGTGATTATAATCTGAGCACAACTTTCATATTTGTCATATTTTAATGGAGTGTCATTTAGTAGAGTTATGAGTTTTAACAAGAACAAACAATTTAATATATAGTTCATAGTGATTCTAAATTTCAAAACAACTTGGATGTTAAAGCTTTGACTCAATAGCTTTTAACTCCATTTCCCCACAGTTTTGATAATTAGATCACATTTTCTCACAAACAATTGAATATATAGTTCTCAAATCTTAGCCAATTATGCTATGTTCAAGAACACAATTAGAACTATTATTATTAATTGTCTCATTTGTTAAACTCAACTTATACATACGATTGACAATATATGCACTTTATAAGAGTTAATACAAAATTACTCTATCGCTTTTTTTTCAAAAAATTATTTGCTTTCTCTAATAGTTCTAACAATGTCACTAGCTCAAACACATTGAGCAAGAAAAATTCTTTCCTTTACTCGTTCTTCATCATCTTCATAACGCTAAATGATATAATGACTAACATATCATGATTCAACTTTGTACACACAGTACAATGAACGAGATGGAACACCACGTAACTAGTAGAGTCATATTCTACATTAAGAGATGCTCTCTCCTAAGTTACAGACATTTGTTATACATCTTATACAATTTTATTTTATTTTAAATTTTAGAGAAGCAAATATGTAATCTCACACAAACTGCAAACAATGAATTTGTCAAAATGTCTATACACATAGTATGATAAAACACTTAATAACCCTAAGCATGCTAGTTTTCCAGAGCGAGAATAACTATGATCTAAAACTCTCAATCATATGATTAAACGCACAAAACGTTAACACATTCATCACATAAAAAATACTGAGAAAATTAAAATAGATCATACCGACACTTCAAGTTAGAAGTGTTTTTCCAAATTCGATGGAGAAGCCTGCGTAGTGCAGACTTATCATACCACGATGCAAATCCATTGTCTCCAACATACACAATTTGTAGGTAACATTAAAGTTCCTACATTCATCAAATTGTTAAAGATTAGCCAATTAAACAAATTATTAGCACAATCTAATTCTAGCAACAATTTAATTGGAGATCCGATTTTTATAGTCAACATACAGTTTAACTTATCAAAATAGATATTGTGTTTTAGCACATAGCCAAAATATTTAACAGAAATTTAATACGAGGAAAGTAAAGAACTTATCTTTCACTGTGTCTTCCCCTTCAATTCATTAGACTCATGTCTGTTGGGAACAAATCCAAACAACAAACTATTCTGCGCCAAAGTGACCCAGCATCAAACACCTTGTGTGCGTCTCAACAGATTTGATAAGAATCAAGAAAAGTTGGAGGATTAGATCTAATTCAAAGTGCACAACAGCAGATCCGCTACTGGCCCCAAACATGCAACACAGATCTCAGCCAATGAGATTCTTGTTTGGTACAAATCTCAGTCAAACCCAAGAGAATCTTGGATCCCCTCTTCAAACCCAAACATGGAACACAAAATTCAACCACTAAAAAAAAACAGATCAGATCTGATTGGTCTCCACCTTCTCCCCTGTCGATTTCTTCTCACAGAGGTGGAGATCGGCGGCCTGCAGAAGCACCAGCGGCGGCACCTGTGACAGCGATGACGGCGGCTGGCCTGGACGGCGGATTCGGGGGGTTTGGAGCTCGAGTTGGCCACCGGCCTGCGACAACCGGCCTGTGGTGGGGTGCGCCACCGGCCTGCGACAACCGGCCTGTGGTGGGGTGCGCCACCGGCCTGCGACAACGCCGACGGCGGTGGCTTCAGTCGGAGACAGTGACAGGCTCCGACGCTTGCAGTTCTACGACGGCGTCGCCAACCAGTAACGATGGTGACGACGGCGTTGATCAATCAAATCCCGACGAACGGTGATTTCATTGATCTATCTTAATCTCACAAATAGATTAAAAAATATCTCAAGATTGTTAGGTTTTGTGAGAAATTAACAATTGGGAAATTAGGGTTTATCTCTAGATCTAAGTTGCTTGAGATATTCACCCTAGGTATCAAAATTGGAATGCCTAGACTGCTATCACAAGCCAGTATTTATTCCTAAATACTGGTTTGGGTATCGGGTTATAAGCCCACAAACCCGCGTTCCAATATCCAATCAATTGTACGTTCATTACACGTGTTACACATATGCACGTGCTATATTTATATAGAGAGAATATACCAATATATCCAACAACTCCTAACCATGCTTTTGCAATGTTATTCAGCTTGAGGGAGGTACTTCACACCTTCCATTGTTGGACCCTTCAATGCGAGCAACTCAATATTAGAAGTTGAAAGTAAGGGGGGCGGTAGGTAAAAGAAGACCGGAACTTTCTGCTTCTTGATGTTAGGAACGGTATTCAAAATGTGTAACATTTCTTTCCAAATTGATTTCATGAGAGTATAGTGAGATTAATAATGTAGCATGCATGGTTATTAGATTTATTAAATAATCATTGAAAAACTCGGTCTGTCTTTCAATTTTTTTTTCTTTAAGAAAAAGTTTTTTTTTTCTTTGGATTCGTTTGCTTTAGCTGAACCTTGGATACTGGAGAGTGGTACCTTGTTATATAATATTTGATTTGATTAACAGCTAAAATAGTTTTGGCCAGCAAATTGGTCGTATTTCCTTTCTGGCTTTCTGTGGGGGAGGAATTTAGGCGGAATTTAGGCTTGTAATTATAACATCCCCAAATTTCTCTAATCTTACCTTACCATGACCTCGTAACTTGAGCTAGTATGGTTGACTCTGGTATTCATGGGGAAAATTATTCAGTAATTATAATTCAATTCTTTGTAAACTGGGAAAAATGTTAAGACAGTAGCAAAAAAAAATGTTGTTCATTCTTTTGTTATCTAGATCGTAACTAAGTAACTTCCATTTCCTGTATTACATAAAAGATTGAGTACTTATTCTGAATTTAAATATTTATAGAGGGTTTTTATCACTTAGTTGAGAGGATTCTCTTTTGTATCTTTTGAGACTCTAAGATTATCAGAGATGGTGCTCTTACGTCTTTTCTCTACTGTCCCAACCATAGCTAATCTACAAAAATCCAGTTTTGATGTTTACCCATCTTGTAGGTGTCTAATTTAGTTTTTGTCTTCTACGCTGACTGCTTTCCTCTCCTGTCCCGTCAATAGCTAATCTACAAAATCCAGTTTTGATGTTTACCCATCTGGTAGGTGTCTAATTTAGTTTTTGTCTTCCACGAAATCTCCTCTCACTGATTTTAGCTACTTTTTGATATAATTATTAAGTTGGGGAAGAAGCTAAGCTTATGTGTAAATCATAAACTCACTGATTTTAGCTACTTTTTGATATAATTATTAAGTTGGGGAAGAAGCTAAGCTTATATGTAAATCATAAACAAGAACAATCATGTATATTTGAGTGAGTGTTGATTTATAAAGTATGACCTATTGAGAAAGGTTTCATCGTTATGACTAAGAAACTGTTTTTCTGTATTCTCAAATTTTAAGGCACACGATCATTTTACTTTAATTGATTTTGAAACAGGCTATGAATGGGAATCATGGGATATTGGTCATTTTCAAGGAGCTGAGCGACCAAATGTAGATTGCTTTAGAGGCACCTCATTTGGGCTCTCTGTTCAAGAGGTATGGCTATATTTTATTCCTTCCCTCTGTTGAATGAAATGCCTGCAAGAGATCTCTTGGTTGCATTCCATGTGACTTTTGCAATCTAAGCTGACACCATATTCTTTGTCTTTCAGCATTTATGCTTGTATTATGTTATAAGCATAACGTGCTTATGTAGAGGCTGAATGGTTTAAGAGAGCTAATCACCTGCTTATCATGGGAAATTAGAACAAGCATGAGAAAGCAATGATCTAGACTATACTTCCATTAGGATGAAATTTAATGATTTTTCCAGTAAGCTACCTTTACAAGGAAAAAAAAGTAATCTGAATTTAGAGAATATGTAGTTCCTTTGTATTCTCTATCAAAAATGTCTTGCATTTATCTTTCAATGTTTCACACAAGTATCCAATTCTCATTTCCCAAGCATCAGAACATTACTTATTAGTGGGTTGGGCTACCTTTTCTCTTGAACTCAATCAGATATGAATCACTTCTTCTTCTAGACTTTGAAAAATCATAATAGGCATTCATTTAACATGGTTTCCTCTCCGTTGGAATATTTAACATATCTTCCATATTTAGTGATAAATTAATATATAAAAGTTGTCATATTAGTTGATCTACATTCTATATGTGGTTAATTTATATTTATATACATATTTGATTATATTAGGTTAGAAGACTTTCTTTATGTCCAAGTTTTGTAATTCTATATAAAGGTCTCTTTGTTTCTCATTATGTATCTCAAGAAGATCAATAATATTTTATGTCTTTACTCCGATATTTTATTCTACAACACTCTCCAAACAAGGTTATGTTAGTTAGCATTTATTGTTCTATTGTGAAAAAATGTTGTAATTTGATTGGGCATTTTGAAATAACTATCGTTGCCATACAAATCTCTAATATTTTAATGGGAGAGTTAGGGTTGTGTAACCAAACAAATACATGCAATGAACATGCATAACTAATATAAGCATAACTAATATAAAGGAAGTCTTAGGTTCAATGCCAGACATCATCAGAATTTTTACTTTAAAAAATATCTATAATATCTCTAATCTCTAATCTAATAATAATAATAATAATAACAATAATAATCTTTTGTTACAAACACGTGCAATGCACATCAATATTAAATACAACAAAAAAACGTGCACTGCATGTATGCATCTAATCCAAACAGTTAAAAACCCTTCATCTTCCCTTTATTTTCTCTAATAATAATCTAATAGTATAATGGGAGAGTTGGAGTTGTCGTTTGTAAACATACCAACTTACGTGTATCGCGTGTATATAACTAATATGAAGGAGGTCTCAGGTTCAAGGCTAGACTACATCGTAGTTTTTACTTTTAAAAAATATATATTTATTAAGACGTGCATTGCACGTGTAAATTACTAGTCTGCCGACTTCGTGAAAGACAACAGCCTTGTAAAGTTAGTTTTCTGACAGTTTTGAATATTTGGATTGTTTTTGAGAAAAAAGGTGACATCGTCACCGCTTCATTAATAGGAAATTAACGATGCAAGTAGTACAAAAATGTTACATCTATCTGTTCCTAAACGGAACAGTGGAAAATAATTACAAAGCTAATCCTACATCCCTAACTAGTCCCTCCCTAGCTAAACTTGCAGACGCTGCTTCTGTACTTTGTTCTCCCACCTATCACTCTCAATAGTACTAAGGATTCCCCACAAGTCTGATGTGGGATTCATAAAAACCTCCTAGAAGTCACTCCACCCCCGAAACTCCCTCCACATTCCCCCAAACGTCCACATTGGCAATAACCACATCTACCATCTCTTGCTGGCATACTAACTCCTCTCCCCACGACGTTGTTGTCATGTATCCGTCAATCCAATCCCACCGCGATGCCGTCTTTCGATTGCGTCAAATCCAGCTCTCAATAGTAGTCGTTGTTCTCAACCGAAACTGAGCCGCTTGAACTCGCCGAGCACTCCACAAAAAGTAATTTGAATTTCAACCGAACTAGTTTGAACTTCAAATTGCCCCAGAACAATCTCCTCACATTCCTTGTCTGAAATTAGAATTTCAAAAATCTATATTAAAATTCAAAAATCAAGGAATCTCCCCCTCCTCCACTCCTCCAATTCAAATTTGAATTTCGAACCCTAACTCTAAATTCAAATTTGAGCATCACAATCATAATTCGAAATTCAAATTTTGAATTTCAAAATCTGTCTCTCTGCTTCCACCATCGTCGATTTCGGGTTCACCTCCACTCCTCCAAGAATTCTCGTCGTACGCATCCCGTCGTCAGCTCCGCTGTATATCCAATGATGCCACTCTTGACATCACCGAAACGCGCCTCCTAACACAGCGACGCTCTCTACGCCCTATGTCCAACCAGGCCCGACTCCATACCTTATCGAGCCCAACTCTATTTAGGAACTCAATAAGCTAAAGCACAACCTCCGGCTAGCTACGCAATTGTGCCACTTCGACGAACCCTAGAACGAGCCTCGATGCGCTCTATCCCGACAATAACACCACTGACCCTCCTACCACCCCTTCCCCTGAAAGTCTTGAGAAATTTCGAAATCTAAGAAGAAATTCCTCAAATCTGATTTTGCATTTCAAAAACTCTAATTTGAAATTCAAAATTCAAAATCTCAACCCGATCTCCTCCTCCATCTAATTTGAAATTCGAAACCCTAATTCAAATTTCAAAATAGAAAGTCAGTCCTGACTCCTTATCTCCACTCCGGCTTCGGCATCTACTCCGACCGTCGTCACGCTCCGATGATTCCGACATGGGCTCACCACGATGAGCTTCCCGGCACCGCAACGCTCTCTGCGTCCTCTACCGAGCCAAGCCCATCTGCAGCCGTCGTCGATCCAAGCCCAAACTGGATACACGACGAAGCAAGCCCTCCTCCACCTGCTATCCTCCATCTCTGCCCCATTCTGATCAGCAATGGAACCCAACCCCAACGAAACCCTCCAAGCCTCCCAATCCCCTCACCGACAGCCTTCAATACCATCGACGAAGCACAAACCCCAACCAAACTCACCTCTCTCGCTTCTCCTTCTCCTCTAGGGCGGCGCTGCTCCCGCCGTCATCCCAGTCCTCGTCGAGGCGACCCCTTCGCTGCGCTGTTGACTCCACTCCGCCACTACTCAACCAACATCGACCCAGATCGATGAAGGCACCACACGAGCGCGCCTCAGCCGGGGAAAAGGGGGGGGACGAGGGTCCCCCCCCCCCCCCCCCCCCCCCCCCGCGTTCAGATCTAGAGTTAGGGTTTCTTTTTTGGGATTTTTTTGAGAGCTTCTAAGCTCTTGTTGTGGCTTTCTAATATTTGGATTGTTAATTCAAAGACTATGCTCATTGATTATTGACCTACTGTTTTTTGGTTTTGTTTTTCAACTCAAGTCTCTCTTCTCCATAGTTTCATATGCTGAGATGTTATGATACTTTACAATTTTGCTATGGAGCCTTCTATTCTATAGTCATCTCCTTTTTGATGGTTAAAGATTAGATATGATGCTAATCTGGACTAGATTAACGTCAAGCAAATTTCCAAAATATGGTTTTCTCGTAGGGAACATCAGAAGTGCATTTATCATATGTTCTATCATATGTTCTATATAACAACGTATACTAGATATTTTATTTACCACCTGATATGGCTAAAAATAGGAGTCAATCGGAACCGTCCAAATCGGGCACGAATCTTAAAGCTTAGGGGTAAAATGGTAATTTCACCTACAAGCGGGTCCGAGATGGGTTCTGGGCCTTTTCTACAAAGGACCAATAACCCACGAACGGATCCGCCTCAACTGGGTGCGGGTCCCAACCCGCAAAAAACCCAGTCCAGCTAGATAGAATTAGAATTTATGATTGTATTTAATCAACAGCCTTGATTCACTCTCTCCTTTCACTGGGAATTAGGGATTTCATTCCTAAACTGGTGCCAAAGGCGGCTATAAATACCCCCCATGCACCACCATTAAGAGGTAATCAATCTTTTGCCAGTAAAAGCTCATTCATAATCTTTTCTGATTACTGACTTGAGTGTCGGAGGGTGCATCGCCGGGATCAACCCCGGTGTTTTGCACTTTTTGCAGGTGAACGGCGGGAGTCAACGGTCAAACTCCGGCGGAAAGGTTTCAGGTTCGCCTATTCGGTTTCCCTAAGAATCCACAAATTCTATCTGTTTGCCCCCACACCAGATTTAGCGGTAACAGATTGGCGTCGTCTGTAGGAACCCACGAATAGCAACCCTTCCTCTTCCAATCAGTCATATCATTTCCAGCCATGCCTCCAAGGAAACTAAGATCCAGAGGGTCCAACCGTGGATCCACTCCTCCTCAACCACAACAGGAGGTCCCCCTCCAAACCGTCCAACAGCAGGAGCAACTTCCACCTTAGCCTGATCAGCCCCTACAGCAGGAGCAACCTCCTCTTCAGAACCTTCAATCCCAAAGGGCTCCACTCGGGCCCCAGAATGCCGGCACATGGACCTCCCGTCCTAATCCTCTGAAACAACCCCTTCATCGTGACCACATCTCCGTGCACAACCCCTCTACTGATTCGATGGCATCTCACAACCCCCGAGCTTCCGAAGACCTCCGCAATACCCTGCTCAACTTGTAGAAAGAAGAGGACATTCGCCACCGTTTGGATGAAAGGCGGGCCCGTGAGGGAGCCTCTCGCCCGGAACATCGAAATGAGCAATTTCCTCGTCGCCACGACCACAGGAGGTCCCCTCCTCGCAGGGGGCGGAGAGAGTACTCTGAGTACCATCGAAGAAGATACCATTCTCCCTCTAGTCGGCAGCCTCTGAGGGGCGATAACGGACCTATCACCCGAGCTGAATTCCAAGAGTTCTAGGCTACAATCCTACAGGCCCTCAACCTCCGGCCGAACAACAACAATGCTCAGAGGGTCCCCACTCCTCCTCCGGTCCAAAGTCCTCGCCATCAGTCCTTAATCCCTCCTCAAGCTCTGAGTCACCGCCATCACAGTCGTCGTCATTCCCCTAGCTACCATTGCCAAACTCCGCGCTCCCCTTCTTACCAAGACGAGTCCAGAGGCTCGTTTAGCTACCGTCGAAGGGACGATGTGGTCTACCGCCGTCTCTACGAGATGGAGAGACGCCTCAGCCAATTGGATAAAGAAGAGGAGCTGAGAGGAAGGACCCTCCGTCCAAGCCGACCTTCCCTTCTCTCGAACAATTATGGAGGCACCCATTCTAATAGGCTTCAAGCCCCCGCAGTTTGAGATTTACTCTGGGGAGTCAGACCCTGTGGACCAAATCGAGAGCTTCAAGACCCTTATGTTGATCCACCAAGCTTCCGATGCCCTACTTTGCAAAACCTTCCCAGCTACTCTCAAGGGTCCGTCCCGGGAATGGTACTCTCGCCTTGCCCCATCCTCTATATTCTCCTTTGAACAATTTGAGACCCTCTTCGTCACCCACTTCGTGAGTAGCCGCCGCACAGAAAAGACCAGTATTTTGCTACTCTACCTCAGCCAGAATAAGGGTAAGAAGCTTAGGGACTATGTGAAAAGGTTCATCGCGGAAGCCAGGTCCATCGCTCTCCTCGACCAGTCGGTCACTACAGCAGCCTTCCAGTCGAATGTCCTTAACTCAAGCCTTCAGTCCTCCCTAGCCAAGAAGCCCCCGCAAAACTTCTCCGACCTCCTTCACAGAAGCGAGAAGTATATCCAGACTGAGAAAGCTGAGCATCGCCCCACATTTGAGGGGTCTTCCTCCGGGAACAAGAGAAAAGCAGCTGAAGAAGAGGAAGCTAAGAAGCTCCAGAAGGACAATGGGGGCCAGCACCGCCCACCTCCCAGATTCGAGAAGTTCATCCCTCTTAACGCCAACATTTCCACTAATCTCATGGAGGTTGAGAAGGAAGGGGTCCTACCTCCTGCCCCGAAGATGAATACTCCTGGTAAGAAGAGGGACAAAGAGAAGTGGTGCCGATACCACCGGGACCACGGTCACGACACCAATGATTGTCGGGCCCAGAAGAATGAAATTGAGGCCCTCATTCAGAGGGGGCAGTTGTCTAAATTCTTGAGAAAGGACCGAGTTGATCCTCCTCCTCCTCCCAGGGGGGCTAATAAGCGTCCTGAAAGGCGCGATGAGACTCCTGAGTTTGAAGTGGAACGCATTCTGCATCTCATTCATGGAGGCCCCATGGGAGGCACCTCCAACTCCTCTCAAAAGACTTTCATCAGGAAATTCAACTCGGTGCATGGCATACCCCCTCCCAAACGTCTCGGAGTCCCGGTCACCTTTTCAGATGGAGACCTGGAGGGAGTCCGAACCCCCCATTGTGACGCACTAGTCATCAACCTCCATATGGCAAATTTTAAAGTGGAGAGGATTCTGGTGGACAATAGTAGCTCCATTAACATCCTCTTCTTGGCGGCTTTCCGAGGGCTCAAGTTATCACGGGACAGGCTCAAGCCTGCCGGCTACACGCTCCATGGATTCATGGGAGTGCCAGTAACTATCGAAGGGGTGATCACCCTCGACGTAACCGCTGGCAAAACTCCTACTATCTGGACAGAGCCGATGGACTTCATGGTTGTCGACATCCCAACTGCTTATAATGTAATTCTAGGCCGTCTAGGCCTAGCTTCTCTAGAGGCCGTCCCGTCGGCTTATCATCTCAAGATGAAGTTCCCCACCAGGGAAGGAGTAGGGGAAGTAAGAGGTAGTCAAGAGATGGCCCGTAAGTGTTACATGACCTCCACCGGGGATCCAGTCCTCTCCCTCGAGACTCTTGAGATTCCCCAAGGGAACGCCCAACCTATGTCCGAACCGGTGGATGAGTTGGAGGAAGTGCTCTTTTTCAAGCAAGATCTGAACCGCAAGTTTCTTATCAGCAAGACCCTCCTATCTGCCTTATGTTCCGACATAGTCCAATGCATCAGAAAGAACCACGACCTCTTCGTATGGTCAGCTGTCGACATGCTAGGAATCTCCGAGGAGCTCCTCGTCCACCACCTAAGTGTTGCTCCGGGGTCCAAACCGGTCCAACAGAAAAGGCACAAATTTGCCCCCGAGCGCCAGAAATCAATAAAGGAAGAAGTGGACAAGCTCCCTAAGGCCCGATTTATTCAAGAAGTCAACTATCCCGAATGGCTCTCCAATGTTGTCATGGTTAAGAAAGCCAACGGGAGCTGGAGAATTTGTATCGACTTTACGGACCTAAACAAAGCATGCCCTAAAGATCCATTCCCTCTCCCAAGCATCGACACCCTGATCGACGCTACTTCGGGCCATGAGTTGCTCAGCTTTATGGATGCTTTTTCCGGGTATAACCAAATCCGGATGTTCCCTCCGGGTATCCCGAAGACCTCATTCGTCACCGATCAAGGGCTCTATTGCTACAGGGTAATGCCTTTCGAGCTGAAGAATGCAGGTGCCACCTACCAATGCCTAGTCAATAAAGTCTTCCAGAATCAGATCGGCCGAAACATGGAAGTGTATGTTGATGATATGCTCATTAAAAGCATCCATGGGACCTGACCACGTTGCCGATCTCCAAAAAGCATTTGATGTGTTGAGGAAGCACGATATGAGGCTCAACCCGAACAAGTGTGCATTCGGAGTCTCGTCGGGAAAGTTCCTAGGCTTCATGGTCAGCCAAAGAGGAATCGAAGCCAACCCCGAGAAGATCAAAGCCATACTGGACATGGCCCCTCCCAAAAGTGTGAACGAGGTTCAGAAGCTCACTGGTCACCTTGCAGCCATAGGGCGCTTCTTGTCAAAGTCAGGGAAGAAGTGTCTTCCTTTTTTCAAAGCCCTCAGGGGGGCTAAGGGCTTCGAGTGGGGTCAGCAGCAGCAAGAATCGCTCGATGAGCTAAAGGCCTATTTAGTCAGTCACTCTCTTCTCAGCAAGCCTATCCCCGGGGAAACACTCTACCTCTACTTAGCTGCCTCCGAGCAAAACCTCAGTGCTGTCCTAGTGAGGGAAGAAGACAAGGCCCAGAAGCCCATCTATTACGTGAGCAAGGTACTTCGGGATGCCGAACTCCGGTACCCAAGATTGGAAAAGATGGCATACGTCTTGGTCATGGCAGGTAGGAAGCTCCGCCCTTATTTTTAGTCCCACTCGGTGGTCGTTCTTACCGACCAGCTGCTTAAGCAAGTTCTACACAAACCCGAGACATCCGGCCGTCTGATGAAGTGGTCGATCGAGCTGAGCCAGCATGACATATCATACAAGCCTCGGACCACAATCAAGGCTCAAGCCTTAGATGAATTTATTATTGAGAGCACCATACCAGAGGTCAATTAAGCAGCAAACGGGCCTCTTATCTGGATAGTGTATGTAGACGGGTCCTCTTGCGCCGAAGGGGGCAGAGCCGGGGTCATTCTGGTTGGCCCAGATGACTTCGTTCTCCAATACTCCCTCCGCATCAATTTTAAGGCCTCCAATAATGAAGCGGAGTACGAAGCCCTTATAGCCGGCCTCGGCATGGCTTGCAAGGCAGGGGCACAACGTCTCCGGATATTCAGTGACTCGCAGCTGGTTGTGAACCATGTCTTAGAGGAGTACGAGGCACGAGACGACCGAATGGCTAAGTACCTAGCCAAGGTTCGAAGTCTCATGAAGAGGCCCAAATCCAGCGGATCCCCAGAGAAGAAAATTTCCAAGAAGATGCCCTCTCCAAATTGGCCTCCTCCTCCCTTCAAGGTCTCGAGCAGATCGTCCTGATTGAAGTGCTCCTAAGACCGAGTATAGAAGAAGAAACCCCCGACTCAATGGAGTCACTACCCGTCCAACTTCAGGACAACTGGATGAAACCTTTGATAGAATTCCTTAAGGATGGACTCCTCCCTGAAGACCCTAAAGAGGCCCGTCGAGTCCGAACAAGAGCAGAGCGGTACACCCTTGTTGAAGGAGTCTTGTACAAATGCTCCTACACCCAAGTAGATGGCAGACCCTACTTGAGATGTCTCTCCCCGGAAGAAGCCTCATATACCTTGCAGGAACTCTACGAAGGCATAGGCAGAGCCCATTCAGGGTCAAGGTCCCTTGCCAGGAAAGTGTTAAACTACGGGTACTTCTGGCCTACTCTCCTACAGGATGTCGAACTACATGTCCGGCAATGCAGCTCCTGTCAGCAGTACTCCAACATTCGTCGCATGCCCCTAGCTCAACTCACGTCTCTCTCAAGCCCGATTCCCTTCGCAATGTGGGGATGGATTTACTAGGCCCGTTTCCACCAGCTCCTGGTCAACTCAAGTTTCTAGTCGTGGCGATCGACTACTTCTCTAAGTGGATAGAGGCTAAGCCATTGGCTACAATCACTGAGAACAAAGTGCTACAGTTCTTTTGCAAAAACGTTATCTGTAGGTTCGGCGTGCCTCGGGTCCTAATAACAGATAATGGAACACGGTTTACGGGGGCCGCATTTCGATCTTGTGTGAAGACCTCGCCATTTAGCAACGCTTCTCCTCTGTCTCCCATCCTCAATCAAATGGCCAAGTGGAAAATGCCAACCGGCAGATCCTCTCCGGATCAAGAAAAGGATAGATAAGACGGCCAAAGGCTTATTGGCAGAATAGCTTCCCAACGTACTGTGGAACTACCGCACTACGAAACGGACCCCCACATGTGAGTCGCCATTCAATCTCACCGATGGGTCCAAAGCTGTGATCCCCTTGGAAGTCGGTCTACCATCTCCTCGCCTTATGGCCTATGAAGAAGAGCAGAATGCCAGAGAGCTTCGGGCAAATTTGAACTTAGTTGACGAGCTCCGTGAAAGAGATTCAATCCGCAAGCAAAACTACCGAAGAAGAATTGAGCAGGCCTACAACAAAAGGGTTCGTCCCACCAATCTCATGGAAGGGGACTATCTCCTTCCCCAACCAAAAAAGTAAGCTAGCCCCAAATTGGGAAGGACCCTACAAGATCACCAAGGTAGTTTGCCCTGAGCATGTCGACTTGAAGACCTTGAGGGCAGAGAGATACCCAGGACTTGGAATGCCGACCATTTACTTAAGTACCAAGAGAGAGCTTGAACGCCTCTCCTCGTACCTTAAATGTCCAGCCATTCCTCTCCTTCTTACTTCTTGTATTTTGCTTCTTTATTTTCTCGATTGTTATAACGGCTTGCAACTTAGAAGAAGCCGATTAGCAGTTATCAATAAAGATGATCTTTTCCCATATTTTCCTTGTGGATTATTTTTATCTCTCTGTGTAAGGCCTTTAACCAAACTCACTCAAACGACGAGTTCGGAGTCCAAAACTTGGCTTGATTCCGCTTTGCAAGCTCGCTCTTAAGCGAGCTAGAAGTGGTTCGCCATTCGGAATTGCTCCCACAACCGTTAAAACTCACTCAAACGACGAGTTCGGAGTCCAAAACTTGGCTCGATTCCGCTTCGCAAGCTGGCTCTTAAGCGAGCTAGAAGTTGTTCGCCATTCGGAATTGCTCCCACAACCGTTGAAACTCACTCAAACGACGAGTTTGGGGTCCAAAACTTGGCTCGATTCCGCTTCGCAAGCTCGCTCTTAAGCGAGCTAGAAGTGGTTTGCCATTTGGAATTGCTCCCACAACCATTGAAACTCACTCAAACGACGAGTTCAGAGTTCAAAACTTGGCTCGATTTCGCTTCGCAAGCTCGCTCTTAAGCAAGCTAGAAGTGGCTCGCCATTCGGAATTGCTCCCACAACCATTGAAACTCATTCAAACGACGAGTTCGGAGTCCAAAACTTGGCTCGATTCCGCTTTGCAAGCTCGCTCTTAAGCGAGCTAGAGGTGGCTCGCCATTCGGAATTACTCCCACAAGAGTTGAAGCTTAAACGACGTCCACAAAATGTCTACAACTACACTAGACATGGGAGAAGAGTATTTGGAGGTGCTGAACCTTTGGTTCCCATGGTTCAGTTAAAGTTGAAGTGAGACATTCCGTGCCTATAAGAAGAAAGACTGGCTTCTAATTTTGAGTAGTTGTTAAAAGTTGGAGGAGTTGTACTTGAATAAAAATACCTACCAACAAAACACACAAACACAGAAGAGAAACAAGCTTTCACTTATATAAAATTTTAGCGTACAAGAGCGCTCAAGTTACAAGACCAAGTTACTACTACGAGGTGCTACAAAAACTCAAAGAAGCATAATCACAGCAACTTATTCAATGCTTCTTCGGAACGGGGACGTTTCGGTTCAGAGACACCCGGGGACAGCGTCGCCTAACCTCTGAGCTCGTCTCTAAACCAACGCCTCTTCACCACTGCCTCTGACCGTGGCCCCAACCGAAGCGCCACTAGACGAAGCAGCCACCCCACTCTGAGCGTCAGCCAGACTCGGCCTAACGGCAAGCTCACGAGTCACGAGCTCATAAAATGAGATCCCCCTCTCGCTCTCTACACGAGTACATGATGTACTTCTGACATTAGGTCGCACGGATTGGGGTTTAAGTCGAGCAACTTCCTCCTCGAGTGATGATCCGATCCTTCAAAAAGTTGTCTGTCACGGATATCTTGAAGCAAGGAAGCCGAGCAGAGCCTGCCTCAACAGAGCCATCAGCGACGATTCGACGAAGATGGGCGACTTCGATGCTCTTGTCGACTGTAACCCTCTTCAACCTGTCGACCTCCCTCGTCAGCTCATCGTGCTCGACCATCAACCTACCCACAATCGCCATTAATTCTTCCTCCTCCACCGAAAGCTCTTCTTCTACTATCTTCAGGTGGTGTTCTTCCACCAGTAGCTCGCCTTTCTCTGTCTCAGCGTCGAACAGCGCCTTTCAAAGCAATTCCACCTTGCCTTCAAGACGAACCTCGCGAGATCGCTTCCGTAGTTGTTTCAGCTCGGAGAAATACCCTTTCGCCGTTGCCTTAAGATCCTCTAGGTCCAATTCACTATTGAGGAAACACTCTCGGCTACGAGAGAGGGCCCACTTCGCTGCTTTCAAGTCAGCACGAAGACAAGCGACTTCGGCTACTGAACTCGACTTGACTACCTGAAAAAACGAGAGCATATCAACAAGAAGTACAAGGGGCGATGCCCAACACTTAGCCAAATTTCGAAGAAACTTCAGAGAGATTTCAAACAAAAGTTATATTTATATTAAAAAAGCGGTGGCCAGTCCGCTACAAGGCAGTACAATAGAAAAAAGAAATTTTTTTACAAAAGAAAAAGGATCAAGGAGCCACCTGCAGCGGTGCCTCGGCGACAGGCACCTTGGTGGATGGCCCTTCATCCCCTGTCGCTCCGGCTTGGGGGTCGGCCTCGACCTCGTCGTCCTCGACCTCGTCATCCTCATCTACCGCCACCACTTCGGCTCGAGGGTCGGCTACCCCGGTCTCGGGATCGGTGGGGGCCCCGTTGCCTTGCTGCTCGTCCTCCTCCTCCTCTTCCTCTTCCTCTTCGCCTTTTTCCTCGCCACCGGGCCACAGCCTGTACCCCAACCTTTGGAAGCCGGGGACTCGAGCCTCGACGTGATCGAGCGCTCTGGCATAAGACAGCTCCATGTTCGCCTCCATGTGCTTCTTGACCTCCGCCTTGATTTCCGTCCTCACCTTCTCCACAGCCTCTGCTTGTTCCAACTTCACCGCCTCCAAAACCTTCGCCGCTACGGCCTTCTCCTCGGCTGCCTTGGTGACCTCCAAAGCAAGCTTTTCCTTCGCTTGTGCCAAAGCCACCTCGAGGTCGGCGACCTGGGCCGCCAGAGCATCCGAGCGACGCTGCTCGGCTTCGAGCTGTTTCACAGCCCTCGCCCTCTCTGCCCGGTCCTTGTCGCTGAGGGCCTTCAGCTCCCTCTCCTGCTCGGAATACTCCTCGAGGAGATGGCCGAAGTGGCAAGTGGCCTGCACGAAGAAACAATTAGAACACCAGGAAAGCTGAACTAAAGACTTAGAAAATTTTGAAAGGAAAAATTTCGAAACAGCAAAGGGGGACTTACCGACAGGAGTGACCGAGCTACTTCGAGAGCATCATCACCTGTCGTCCCCGCCTTCAGGGCGGCTCGGTCCTTCGGGGTCGGCAGGTGCCGAACGGCTTGCATGCTCATCCCCGAGTCTCCCAAGAAGCCATCGTGATTCTTCACTCGCCAGTTGGGGATGAACAGCTTCTTGTGGGCCTCGGTTAGAATAACCTCGGCATGTTCGGTCAGTGGCGGGGCCTCTAGCCCTAGCGCCGCGGAGACAGAGAAGCCCTCACCTATAGGGGCAGAAGGGGTCGGCTGGACAACAACGGCCAAGGACGGCTCTCGAGGAGAAGAAGTGACGACCGCCGAAGGTGCCTTGGTGGGTCGTCCGGACGAGGGACCCGTGCTCATCCTCTTCCTCTTCTTGTCGTCGCCGGCTTTGCTTCGTTCCGCCATCATCCCCTTGAAATCCATATTCGGCGCCTCTACCCAAGCGAAGAGAAAATCAAGTTAAAAAAAATGCACAAGGCATTAAAGAAAAGAAAATCACAAAAGTGAGATGTCAGGAGCATACTCGGGTCGATCGGACTAAGGCCCGACCCGTGCAGCACCTCCTCGGTCATCTCCCTCCAACTCAACATCGGGAGATCGATCAACTTCGCCGCCACCTCTGCCTCGGCCGGAGTCAACACTGGCTCGGCCTTCGCATGCTTCGACACTTCGTCTTTCCACTGGGTTGGGAAGTGCCATGCCGAGGGCCCTTTTATCAGGAAAAACTTCCCCTTCCACGACTTTATCGAGTCGGGATTCTCGATCAACTTAACTCCCTTCCGAGGCGACAGGTAGTAGCAAGGCTCGAGCTTGCTCATCCTGTTGATTCGGTATAAACTTCGGAGGATGATGAGCTCTGGCTCCACTTTGGCAGTCCGGCATTGGAGCAGAAAGCCGAGCACGTGGCGCCAAGTGTTCGGCATGAACTGTATGGGAGCCAGACCGAACCACCGAAGGACTGCGGTCACGAAGGGATGAAGGAGGAAGCGCAGACCGACATTCAATGCATCGTAGGCGAAGACGGAGGTGTCCGCTGGGTTGTCGGTGTTCGCTCGCACTCCGGAGCCGGGGAGAACCAGCGTGTACTCCTTGGGGATGGCGAAACCCTTCCTAGTCCAGAGTAGATCCCGCTCGGTTAGGATCGAGGGGAGGTCATCCACCTTGGAAATCTCCCTCGGGTCATTCTCCTCATAAGTCTCCGCGCGACCAACCAGCAGCTCACGGCTGTACTGCCTTATCTCGGCATGACTGAACAACACGGTCGGCATTCGACCTAGCTCGCCCGACTGCTTCACTGTCTCCACCACCTCCTCAGCTACCGAGGACCTAACAACTCCCTTCCCCTTCTCGTCGGTAGTGGACGACCCCACTATCTCATTCCCCTTCCTCTAGCTTACCACCTCTCTTCCTTCTTTAGCATTCCAACCCCCCCCCCCCCCGATGCCTCACTACCCGAGCTTACTCGTGACATCTCGAATAAATATCTAAGGCAAAGAAAACTGACCTTGATGTGACGTTCACGGTCGGAAAAAGTTTGCCGAAAATCGCCTGGCCTTCTCGACAGCTAGCGCAACTGCCCTAGAGCTCAGATCTCTGCTAGCAGAGAAACTCAAGAGCAAAAGTAAAAACTTTGAAGTGAAAGTGAAAGAATGAGCTAAGGAGTGAGGGTGTGAGAACTTATAGCCAAAGAAGGGCAACGATTGGGCTTTTGTAAACGTTTGGGGGGCCCATTAAGGGAGATGAAACGACAGAATACAGAAAGCTGCGACGGTTCAGAGGAAGGTCGCGTCGGTTCACTTTGCATCGCAACTCGGCGCCTCGTAACTTGCTGAGCAACCGAGGCACTCTGCCGAGCTACCGGGGCACCGACCTCCACATATGGAGAAAAAATGCTACCGAGCCACTTCCATCGTCAGATTGCCTCAATATTCGTGCCCAAATCTGATGAACGGCTCAGATCACGCCACGCCCACAAAATGACAAGATAACGTTTTCTCGTGGTCTGAACCCACAATTTCGAGATCCGTGCCATGATGAGCGCTCCAGATCCAACCACGTGGCTCGACGACTCGTAACTTGCCGAGCTACCGGGGCACCGACCTCTACATATGGAGAAAAATACTGCCGAGCCACTTCCACCGTCAGATTGCCTCAATATTCATGCCCAAATATGATGAACGGCTCAGCTCACGCCACGCCCACAAAACGACAAGATAATATTTTCTCGTGATCTGAACCCACAATTTCGAGATCCGTGCCATGATGAGCGCTCCAGATCCAACCACGTGGCTCGACGGCTCGTAACTTGCCGAGCCACCGAGGCACTCTGCCGAGCTATCGGGGCACCGACCTCCACATATGGAGAAAAATGCCGCTGAGCCACTTTCACTGTCAGATTGCCTCAATATTCGTGCCCAAATTTGATGAACGGCTCAGATCACGCCACGCCCACAAAACGACATGATAACGTTTTCTCGTGATCTGAACCCACAATTTCGAGATCTGCACCATGATGAGCGCTCCAGATCCAACCACGTGGCTCGACGACTCGAACTTGCCGAGCCACCGAGGCACTCTACTGAGCTACCGGGGCACCGACCTCCACATATGGAGAAAAAATGTCGCCAAGCCACTTTCACCGTCAGATTGCCTCAATATTCGTGCCCAAATCTAATGAACGGCTCAGATCACGCCACGCCCACAAAATGACAAGATAACATTTTCTCGTGATCTGAACCCACAATTTCGAGATCCGCACCATGATAAGCGCTCCAAATCAAGCCATGTGGCCCAGCAGCTCGACCCGAACTACCGAGCTACCGAACAGCTTAGCCGAGCCACCAAAGCGCTATGGAGAAGAGGACGAACTGCCAAACCACCGGGGTGTTCAGCCAAGCTACCGAATAGCTTACCGAACTGCCGAGCTACCGAGGTGACCAGCCGAGCTACCGAACAGCTTAGTCGATCCATTGAGGCGCTATGGAGAAGAGGACGAAATGCCAAGCCACCGGAGTGTTCAGCCAAGCCACCGAGCTACCGAAGCCCTCTAGCCGAAGTGCCGAAGTACCGACCTCCACATATGGAGAAAAATGACGCCGACCTACCCCAGCCATTGGATCGTGTCAAAAAACATGCCAGAATATGATGAGCGGCTCAGATTACGCCACATCCACAAAACGCCAAGATAGCATTTTCTCGTGATCTGTACCTCGCCCTCGTGATTCGCGCCATGATGAACGCTCCAGATTTTGCCACGTAGCTTGGTAGCTCGCTACGCGCCGAACTACCGAGCTACCGAGGACGACCAGCCGAGCTACCGAGGCACCGACCTCCGCATACGGAGAAAAAGCCTGCCGAGCTACTCCGGCCGTCCGATCCTCTAGAGAGTCGCGCCGCAGGCTGATGAAAGGCCCAGATTGCGCCACGTCATAAACCAGATTAGAAAATTAATTTTTATTTATTAAAATCGATTTATTTATTTAGAAAATTGCAAAAAATGATTTAAAATTCAGGAAAATTAATTAAAAATTCTAAAAAATAATTATAAATTCGGGGAAATACTTTTGAGCCCCTGGATAAATAATTATTGCCTAGAACAATTAATTAAGGTCCCCGAACAATAAATCACCACTTCGCAAAATTAAATAAATGGTCCGAAAAATAGATAAAAATTAAGAAAAATTACCAAAAGTCCAAGAGAGCTCAAGAACAACCATGAGCACGCAAATAGCTTCGAAAATCACCATAAAACCTCATACAAAGATTCAATACACCTCGTTTGGACTCCGATACAACTCCGAAAGCCATTAAAACAGTAAAATTACTCCTCAAAGGCTGACCAAACTCAGTCTTCGGGAGTGGGGGGCTCGTGATATGGCTAAAAATAGGAGTCAATCGGAACCGTCCAAATCGGGCACGAATCTTAAAGCTTAGGGGTAAAATGATTTCACCTACAAGCGGGTCCGAGATGGGTTCTGGGTTTTTTCTACAAAGGCCCAATAACCTATGAACGGATCTGCTTCAACTGGGTGCGGGTCCCAACCCGTAAGAAACCCAGTTCAGCTGGATAGAATTAGGGTTTCTGATTGTATTTAATCAACGGCCCTGGTTCACTCTATCCTTTCACTGAGAATTAGGGATTTCATTCCTAAACTGGTCCCAAAGGCGGCTATAAATACCCCCCATCCACCACCATTAAGAGCCATAGGTGTATATATGTATTAGGTGGAGAAGCATAGGAATATGGCTAGATAATTTGGTTTCGGATGTTGACAGAGGAGAAGGGAAAGAGGAATAAGGAGATAGTGAATGGAGGTATAAGTATATATATATACACATATGTATATATATACACACACATTTGTATGGTGAAATTGAGTGGAGAAGAAAAGTGGTTTGCTGGATGGATTGGTTACGGCAGAGCAACAGGGAAAGAAAAAGAAGAAAGGGATGATGAGAAGTGGATGGGTATTAGGGGGTAATTATATAAGAAATTATGTGATGGTTATAATAACCTACCCCCCATCACTTAACTCCCCTACCCACTCATGCAAATTCAAAAGCTATTTTCTTTCCCTCCCAGTCCAAACAGCCGGTTGACAATTTCATGCCCAAAACACGTGCACGTGCGTTGCACTTGCACACACTTCATTCATACACACATTTATATTAAATTTAAAACATATGTATATAATATTTAAGATGCATATAAATTTAGCTTAATTAAAAATTATAGTTTTTCATGCACAAATAAAATAGACACATACACACTTCAAAATTTTATTTTGAAAACGAATACGTCTAAATACGTGCACTGAAAAAACACGTGCGTCGCCCGTAAAATGTCAAAATACGAAATCACTTTATCAATGGGTAAATATCAAAATACAACATAAGAAAAAATATATTTAATATACACATTCAATAATGTACTCAATACGTACATTGAAAACACGTGCACCGCACGTATAAAATATTTTAATTAAAATAAGAGAAAAATGAATTTGTATTTATAAAATGAATTCAAACACGTCATTAAATAATTGAAATACATAGAAAATATCACACGTAGTGGTGGAAAAATATGTAATCGATACGTGCAACGATAACATATATAAAGCACGTAAAAACACAGAGATTGAATTTAATATTTGAGTTAACTCAAATAAGATTTTAAGAATACGGAAACTGCTTAAATGGTCGAAAATCAAAATATGTAGTGAAACACATTACAAATGTTACCAGTAACGGTACAAAATACACGTGCGTAACACACGAGGGCAAAATTATCATTTCCAATTTTGCGGGGTGTTACACATCCCCCGGTATCGGCTCTTATCCTGGCTGCAAGCCCAGATGGTACCTTTCCTTTCCAAGTGGGGGGAAACCTCGATGACGTCCTCAATAGCTTTGTAGTAGGACTTCTTCATGTTGGTGAACATATGGTCCTCCACCTCCGACCTGACACGAGAGATCGCATCCTCCTTCACCAAGACCGCATTCTCCTCCTTCTTCTTCAACTTCACCTCAAGCTGAATAACTCGCTCGCCAAGAGCCTTTCCCCGAAGCTCGGCCGCCTCCCAGGCCTTCACGGTATTTGTCTTCTCTAAGTTGGCCTTGTCAATCAACAATCCCCAGTGCTTCTCATCCTCCGCAACCTGTTTAAACATGTAGCTAAAATGGTAGGTGATCTATCAAAAAAAGATGAAGAACTTTAGAGCTTAGAGGAGGGATACAAAAACTTCAGAAATGAACAAGAAAAGCAAAAATACTGTACTCACAGACATGTTGGCCTGAGCTAAATCCAAGGCGGACAAGCCAGACCCCCTCCACGGCCATCCTAGTCCTGTCCTTCGGGGTCGAGAGGTGTCAAATGACCTCTATGCTACTATCCTAGTCCATAAGAAAGCCGTCTTGGAGCTTAATGGTGAAGTCTGGGATGTAGATTGGTTTAAGCCGCATCAACTACAACAGTTTGGGGCCGGCGCTCTCTCTCAAGCATGAACTCTAAAGTGGTACCCCTGGGGCGGGACTCCTAGAAGACACCTGGGGTGAGCACAGATCTGCTGCAAGTATGGAGGTCGATGAGCCCCTACACACCTCTGCACTCCCGGGCCTGGTCACCATTTGCTTCCTCTTCTCCCCCTTGGGCACTTTGGAGCTGAATCTGGTGTAGTTCGCCATGATCGCCATGAAGTCCATACCCTTAGTATCTGCCAAATGAAAACAAGGGAAGACATTAGAATGAGAAATAAACACGGGGAAACGAGATACTAAAACTCTTAAGAAAATAATAAGCTAAAGTCGTACTAGGGTTCTATCGGGCTCAGACCTCCCAGATAGAGAACCTCCTCCATGACCTGCTTCCACCTTAGCGGCTCCGACTTAAGGAGTTCTTCATACAACTTGATCTCTGCATCTCCCAACACCTGGTCCACACTAACCATGTTGGGCACACAGTCGACCACTTAGTCGGGATCCCCCACGGCTCTGGACTAGGCAATATAAGGAACTTCTCCTTCTAGAATATGATCAAAATCGGGACCTCAATCATCTACACCCCTGTGCAAGAGTGAGGAGAAGCAAAACTTCAACTTGCTCTTCTTATGCAGCCTGATAAGGGCCCCAAGTACTGCTAAGCTAGGCTTAACACCCAATGCTCGACACTGTAGGGTGAAGGCGTTCACCTACCTCCACAATTTCACAACAAACTGTACAGGGTTAATCGTATACCACCTCAAAACTTCCTTGATGAAGGGTGTACCGGGAACCAAAGGTCGACATGGAGGGCATCAAAAGGAAAGAATCTGGGAGCAACATTAGCACAATTGATACTTCAACCTACTTTGAGAGATCAAATCATCGAAGGGTAATAGTTGGACCCAGAAATACAGAAGATGAAGACGCAAGTTCTTGTCGGGAAGCTATCAGAATTCAATGTGAAGGATGGAGTACTCTGGTCAGGAGAGATGTTGTGTGTGCCTGAAAGGACAGACTGAAGGAAAACATTCTACATGAAGCACACATCACTTTATTGTCGATACACCCATGTGTACTAAAATGTATAAAGACATCAAACAACATTTCTGGTTGTTGGGCATTAAGAGAGATATAACAGACTTTGTAGCTAAATGTTGTCAAAAAGTCGAAGCGGAAAACTAGAAGCCCGGAGGATTGTTGCAACCACTGCCTATTCCAGAATGGAAATGGGAGAATATCAACATGGGCTTCATTACAGGACTGCCGAGGAGTTCAAGAGGGAATGACACCATATGGGTGATAGTGGCCAGATTGATCGAATTTGCACATTTTCTACCGATGAAGATTACCAGGTTAATGGAAAGATTGGCAGAGCTGTATATTGAAGAGATCATCAGACTGCATGGAGTGCCAGTAACTATCATATCAGACCTCAATACGAGGTTCTCTTCTAGATTCTACAAGGGTTTACAGGCAGTGCTGGGTACCAGGACTGATTTCAGCATGGCCTTCCATCCGCAAACCGACGGTCAGACGTAAATGGTCAACAGAACTTTAGAAGATATGCTTCGGATGTGTATACTGGACTTTGGAGGATCGTGGAAAAAATATCTACCTCTAGTAGAGTTTTCTTACAACAACAGTTACCAAACAAGCATAGAGAAGACACCATTCGAGGCTTCGTACGATAGGATATGCAGAACACCCGTGTGTTGGTATGAAGTGGGTGAGATGATTGACTTGATCCATCAGAGAATGGAAATAGCCGACACAGGAGTTATGCGAACAATAGAAGAAGTGACCTAGAATTCGAAGTCGAAAACTTTGTATTTCTGAAAGTTTCACCAACTAAAGCAGTAATCTGTTTCGGGAAAGGAGGAAAATTGGCGCCGAGGTATATCAGACCATACCAGATTCTCAGGAAGATAAAGTAGCCGCCTACCAACTGTAATTACTTGCAGAACTGGCACAAATTCATAATGACTTTCATGGATCGATGTTGAAGTAGTATATACCAGACACTACACATACTACCAAAGACCCCAAAGGACCTTTAAGTGAATTTAACTTACAAAGAAACCCCAATGCAGATTGTAGATAGGAAAAAGAAGGCTTTGAGGACCAAAATGATTCAAATGGTAAAATTTCTCTAGAGGAATCACCAGGTTGAGGAAGCCACTTGGGAATCGGAGGATAGAATGAAGAAGGATTATCCAGAAATTTTTTGTTTAAGGTGGGGTGTTCAAGATATAAACTTGTACCCTAGTAAGTTCTGAGGACAGAACTTTTCTAAGGGGGGAGGAGTGTAACACCTCACAAAATTGAGTTATGATAATTTTGCTCCCGAATGTTTTATGCACGCGTATTTTGTACAATTCTGTATAATATCTTATGTATTACCTTGAATATTTTTAGATGTTAGTTGGTGGAATATAAATATTTGGGAATACCCATATGCATATTTGATATTCTATTTTGTGAATAAGGACTTAAGAGTAATTGTGTTGGTGACTAGGGACTTCTAGAAAATGAGTATCATGAAAAAATGCCTTAATGAAATTATCCAACTTTTTATCATGCATGATTCTTGCTAGTTAGTGACATAGGTGAGGTTTAGGGGATATGATTAAATGATGTAGGATGAGGTTTATGGGAGGTGATTAAATGATGTAGGAGGATGTGATTAAATGAAGAATGAAAGAATAACGAGTGTTTGTATATAAAAGCCAAGAATACCACCCCTCATTCTCCACCATCCCTTTTTTCTCTTCCAACTAAACTGAAGATCTTTGGAGTATAAGTTTTCGTAAGGTTAAATTTATCGAGTTTGGTGTTGGAACGCTTCGTGAAGCTTATAAGCAATCAATTTTGGAAATTATAGGTGGGTAACAACTTAACTACTATAATTTTAATTTTATTGTATGCTGTATGCATGTTAGAGAAGCTATATATTTTGTATTAGAAGAGTTTTCATGCTTCGATTGATTGAATCATGTATGAATTATTGTCAACTAAATATGTGAAATTATGGTAAGATTAACTTGGAAACGTTTTACAGTTTCTGTCCTGAATTTTGGACTTAACTTCCGAAAATCATTTCTCTTGAACTAGATGGAATCTAAAGATGAAATGTTTATATGTGTATCCCGTATATGTCTATAACACCTCCTCAAATTTTCATGATTATTGGAAGTCATTTGGTATTTTAAATAAATCCGAACACATTCCTGGTTAAGAATTGAAATATGATATATTCTATAATTCTGTCATGAATATCATGCTTACTTCCAAATATTATTTCTCCCCAAATTTGAAGCTGAACTTTTATGGGTGAATCTAGTATATGTCTATACTAGGTTAAAAAAGTTTCATGAAGTTTGAATATCGTTTAGTATTTTAAACAAATCTGAACTTAGGATTGGTTGATAGTTTTGCCCTTGTTAAGAAATGTGTACACCTTTTTGTTTCTGACCATTTTAACCTCTTACATACATTATTTTAAGGAAAGTCAAACTAAGAATTTGTTGTAGATTCGTTAATCTTTCTTTTGAGTCTAAGAAATCAAATTTCCATGAAGTTGTGATTTTTATAAGTGGCAAGAGCTGCAATTTTCTGGAATCTGAACCTACTGTGTTGCATATGGATTTAGACAAAATAATTGTGGTTAAATTTAGATGTTTTTAACTACGATGTTGTAGTAGACTCATTTAGGTTTCATATCAAAATAAGAAATCCATTTGTTTTCTGATAAGTATTGGAAATTATATGATTGTAAGGACATACACTACTTAGGAGTTGTATTCACCTGTCAAGAAGACATGTAAGGTATTTTTTCGACTGTTAATTTCTGGGATCTAGTGTTAAAAATGGGAGGCAGATTTATAGACCATAGGCTCCTGTCGAAACTTAGGGGATGGACCCTTAAGTGTCTGTCATTGTTCTATGTTATCGAATACGAATGTGGATTACATAAATAGGATTGCATAGCGAGTGATTGAACCCTATAATGGGGAGAAACGTTAGTAGCTAGCATTCAGACACTATGTTGTATGCGCAGCATATCGTTCCAAACAAGCGTGCATTAGAAGAGCATATTTGAATTGTACATGTTAGCATAGTAAGTATATGTTTGACAATTTAGTAAATTAGTTCCACACTATCTCATACGATATTTTATAATTGACTACTTTTCATTTACATTTAACATATATATTGATTCAAGTTTTACTTCTATTATGCTATGTTTTGGGAGTTTGTTGAAGTTGATTTTTACCGTCGGCCTCACAAGCTGACGATCCCACAAATTGTGGTTTTGCCGGTAAGGGTGCCTGAGGTGTTATCATAGAAGGGTGAAATCCTTAGCCCGTCATCTTACCAATCCAAGTGGTTTGAAATTGTAGTACAATTTATGCATTTTCTTGTATTATATTATATTTATGTACTCAATTGAAGTAAAAGATTCTTGGTGTGTCACGAATTTTTCAGTGTATGAAATTCAGGGTGTTACACCCTAGCTCCCGGACAGGGTATAAGAAGCTCATAATGGGAGGGGATCTCGAAACCGTCTCTAATCCGATGAAGATCCGCTTCAGATATAGGATATTTGAGATGAAGTTGGCCTAGGTCACCTCATGAAACTAGGGCTTCTCATATCAAAGACCATGCACCACTAGATCCCTAAGTCATTAAGGGTATTGTCAAATACGGGTGAGACCCGTAAGAGGACAAGAGTGTCTCCCAAACTCGCCTGCCCTCCTATCCACCTCTACAATTGTCTCCACCTTCACAGAAGATTGCTCTGCTACCCCGATGTGGACACTTCTTCTACAGACCAGTTGGAAGATGAGTCGTCGTCGCTAGGCAAGACCCTAAACATCATATAAATAATATAAATTACCTAAGTTGACCTACACAGTCGAAAAAGATCACTGAAGAACAGAAGAAGTCCCTAGAAATTTTCTAGAGAGAGAAAGAGTCAGGAGGGGGAGAGAGAGGAGCATGGAAATGAGAATAAGAGTTGGGGGGGGGGGGGTGAGAGTGAGGGGATTTATATTGGGGGGTGGAGGGGCTTAGGAGGTCGAGGACCCAATGGTTGGGAGAGGCCTTGACACCCCCAAACAGCAAAAGAAAATAAAAAAGAAAAAAAGGAGATGAAAAGAGAAGAGGGAAAGTGACACGTGCAGGCACACGCGTTGCCCTCCAAAAAAAGGGGGTGTGGCAGGGAGAAGGTCATTGACCAAGTCAACGTTGAATAGTCGGAAGAGGCCCAGACACCCCAAGCAACAAAAAAAAGGAAAAAGAAAAAGAAAAATAGTAGGAGAAGAGAGGAGGAAAGAGACATCTGTGCCACATGTGTCGTCTCGTGAAAAAGGGGGTGAGGGAGGGAGGAAAGAAAGCCATTGACCAGTCATAGGATTCTACATGGCGCCACGTCGAATGGCATGTCAGCGCCCTATGATAGAGTAATTGCTAACGGTAAGTTTTGATTCTCCTAATGGATAGATGTTTTTGTCATTGGCAAGAAGAAACTCAAACTAATGAAAGGCATTGACACTGCAAATACACTTGACATATTGAGGGGAGCCACAACCTCCAACCCCATTAGTGTAAGCAACCCTATACTAAAGGGAGCTTTTGTAGGTTTGCAGCTAAAGACGTAAGCGGTAAGACTATCTTGAGTCTGAGAATATTATCTTCTTTTGTGATAGATTGATACATCTCCTAAGTAAGTAATTCTGGTGTAGAAACTACTGTGTAATTAACCTACACGTTGGTTGTTATTCGGTGGAGGGTGATGCATAATTTTGTTAAGGAGATGCTCCTTGTGGCTGGTTGAAGCAATAAGTTCTTAAACGTACTGTAAGTAAAGGTATACGATAATAGTCCTCTGCCCACTTTGCATACAAACTTCAAGTTCTCTCCAGCTCTCAACCTACATTGGCTAATCCTATCTACGTTTATCCCCTCTCATTGTACTGGTATGTTTTCTCACTACAAAACACAACGTCTTCCTCGGCATTTGGTTTGGAAAGCCGGGATAGATGACAATTGTTTTATATAAAATATTCGCCAATCTATCCCACCGTTATGCCCAAACGCCTGGATTGATAAGGTCTATTCTGGTGTTTATGTCGTAAATGCCATGATAGACCACGTAAATATTTTAAAACATTAAATTAATGTATATCCTAGCGTTTCTATACAAATGCCGGGATAGAATATACGTTATATATATATTACATTTTTTTAAACACAGATAACATGAACAATTTTTTATGGAATATTATTATGAAGAATACAAATTATTCTGAAATATGAATTTAATGATGTAGGAATTTAATGAAGTAGAAATGTCAGTATGAAGACACCATTTATCAAATATTTATTCTCTCCTTTTGAATATATTTTTAACATCTCTTTACTAATAACTGTATTCTACATTTCGTGAACAAGGTTTGTACTCTTTTATAATCAATTATAGTCTTTAGGTTTAGCTTGTTTTATTTTAGGTTGTTTGGTTTTACTTTTACCGGTTAGTATTACCCACCAAATAAAGAATATGTGACATGGGTAAAATTAGAACCAAATCGGGACCGTTCATATCAGACACAAATCCTAAAGCTCTTGGAGGGTAAAATGGTAAATTTTGCAGATACGGGCCCGTAAAAAGGATTTGGGCCTCTTTCGAGCCCAACAACTCAAAACATGCTTGTCATACTGGGTTGCCATAGTGGCCCAACATAAAGAAGTTCATATTTATTTGAAGTGCCGTCTTAAACTCTCTATCTCTAAGTGTAACACCCCCAAAACAGACTGAATTCGAAGTTTCACATGATCTTTACACTTCTCTTCGTATAATTTTAGAAGGAAATTTAAAACTTTCATTACATCAGAGTTACATCTTTGAATTACATTTAAACAGCAGAAGCAAATTACAATAATTACATGAATAAAATATACAACACTTGAAACATTCTTTAAGCAGCTTGCATACTTATTCTTGTCAATCTCTTTACCCTGCATAGAAACTGTGGGCTCGTCAGTTCATTCAACTGACGCAAGGATATAAAATATCAATTTCTCTTACTTAGAAAACACACACTTGTCACACGCAAAACTACAGGGACTATCCTATAGATGTTGTGTTGTGTTGTGTTGTGCACTTAGTCTTTAATGCAGTTGTTATGTTATATGACACTAATGTGCACTTATTCGGATTCTATGCATCCCATACTACATAGGTCTGAGGGCAAGCCCTTAATCGTACTTCATCTTATAGGGTTCAATCTCTCGCCATGACTTAAACTACTACGGTGACTACGATAAGTATCCTATATGTTCTACGATCTATGGGCCCATGTCCAGGAAGTCTGGAGGGGAATCTCACGCACTGACATGACGCATCAAGCAGGCAGGCTAAGGACAATTCAACCTCCGCCATGGAACGATGGCACCACCCGTAGTCGCCAAACACCCCACAAGCGTCGCCACCGGGACGATAATTCTGGAATAGTGCTCACGCCATGTCATGACACATCAAGCAGGCAGTCTGTGAATCACTCTCACACCGCCAATCCGATGGCCCTCATACTCGTGTTTTTCTCTCACTTTCGTCACATCACCACTATGTATCTAAATCCTTAGTTTATTTGAATCATGAATAAAATCAACCCCTAGAGTTAGCTCTTTCCTCTATACCGGTCTCAATCAACAAATGACCAACTTGGTCTTTCATTTCAATAATTCAACTTTACAATTTTAATTCATTCAATTGCCGGTAATAGAATTTTAGCTACCCTGTAGTTCAAAATCTCATTTCATGTCCATAGCATTTGTGTATTCATATTCATAAGACTTTTCATAATTCATCAGGATATTTGATTTTACCTTCATGCTTAATTTTATGCATAAGACAAATAAATTCATTTTCTAATTTGTTACATCCATAATTCATTCTTTCCACATCATTCTCTTATTCTCTTTGCCAATACTAAATCAAACATTCATACCTTCAATTTCCTTTTTATCAAAAAAAAATCTCTTTTCGAACTCTTTTAAACAATACACTTTTCTTTATCCAAAAATACTTTAAACTAACAATTTAGAATAAGTTCTTTCTTGAAAAAGTCTCGATTTCTCCGTTACACTAGACCAAGGGTTATAGAAAAAAAATTTCATGAAATCTGGATATCAATTAAATCGTCAGGACAGTCGACTGTTAAAGCACGGTCGGTCGACAACTCTGTGAGGATTAAAACTCAAAAATTAAAATAGTCAGGACAGTCGACTGTTAGGACATGGTCGGTCGACTCTTCTGTGATGATTAAAAACTCAAAATTAAAATAGTCAGGACAGTCGATTGTTAGGACATAGTCGGTCCACTGTTCTGTGATGATTTAAAACTCAAAAATAAACAGTCTTGACAGTCGACTGTTAAGACATATACAGTCGACTGTTCAGTAACTAAAGTCTGAAATTTGGAACTTATACAGTAACTCAAGATTTTCAAAATACCACTTAACTCTCATTTTCCATATAAAGTACCTCTTTTTTTTTCCTACAACTGTACATAAAAAATAATCACATAATGTTCTATTAACAATTCCCTTTTCAAAGAGACATTTTTCTTGGTTTCTTCCAATCATATTTTGGTTCTTCTTTATTAGACTAATGAGTTTTTCTTCCTCCCTTTTGATTTACACACAAAATGATCATTTCTTGAATTTGGCCTAAATAATAAAATGTTCATTTTCCCCAACAAATAACATACAACTTTTAGGATTATTTAGTAACAATCATACTAGCCATAAACATGCATAATTTACTAATCAATCTTATTTTAATTACATGGAGATTCTCACCATTTGTATTTTTCACCTAAGCATACTTCTTAAATTGCACTTTTCCCACATACACGAATATTTTAACATGGAGAAATAATTATTCTAATTTAGCATGCTAGATCAATATCAAAATATTACAACAACAATCATATCATTCAATCAATTTCACTTAGTCATTTCATGCAATTTCACATATGTTCCATTTTCACCTTAATCATGGTATTATCAAAGAGCAATATTTTTACTTATTTATTCTAGCACGATTAGCACACCACCTAGCATGATACTACTTAGAAGTTAGAGAAAATTGCCCACCTATTTGAAGAAACAAAAGAAAGAACTCCTAGAAATCTCCTTGAACAAAGAGCGATCCTTCGCCTCCTATATCGAGCCGCAAATTACCTTCACCTCCTCGTGCTTGATGGAACTCGAGCTCCCCTTCTTCTTGTCGATTTGGCCGGCTTCCAAAGGTGCACACACACTAGCACACACTCAATCTTTCTCTCACTTTCTCTCAATTTTTTTCTAACTCTTTATATTTCTTTCTTTTTCAAGTGCAAAAATGAGTAAATGAGAGGGGGGTATTTATACACATTTTTGAGTGGATTGAATGACTAGGATTAGTCCAAATAGTTAAGGATCAAAGGCTAGGATGAGTTTGGGAGTTGTAGCAACCACCCTTGAATGAGATAACCACCTCACCAGTACTCCTATCTCTCCCTCTCTCTTTGCACTATCCGACCTACTCCCAAAGGTGCATTTGCACGTGCAAGTGCAATGCACTGCAAACTAGTACCCCTACAAAATTTTGTTCATGCACTTTTAATTAATTGTTTATTAAGTATGTCCACATTAGAAGTTGGGTTAATTAAAAGAGAATTTAAATTAATTGGGCTCACTAATGGGCCAAAAGACCATGGGCTCAAGAGAATTAATTAATAAATTAATTATAATGGGCTAGAATTAGGCCTATGATTTTATTTAGGCTTTAAAAATAGATCTTTTAGGAAACAAGGAGAATAATTAATCGCTTAGGCTATGAAGAAAATATTTGTCTCTAGAAAAAAATGCATATGAAATCATACGTGCAAAACATGTAAAATCTCAAACTCTTATAAAAATTCAAGATGTTACACTAAGAGGGTAACCACTTCTGTCTCTCCATCCATAACAAAGGGTTTAAAAACCTTATCCCTTTATAAAGAGAAGAGTCCTAATTCTATCTCTACAACTACTATCTCTTCCTGAAGAACAAAGTCAACAAACTCTCTCTCTTTATCAAGAGAAGAGTAATCGACTCTATCTCTTCATGTAGAAAAAAATAACCAACCTTATCAAAACACTGGAAAAAAATAGATAAATAAATATCTTGAAACTTGCCCCCTTCCCCCCTAGCGACTATAAATATCCCATAACTTCTTCAGAAACAAGGTAATCACAATATTTGCTCTCAAAACTCTTCACATCTTCTGAGTTTTCTGACTTGGGCTTCAGAGGGTCTGTCACCGGGGTCAACCCCGGTGTTTCAGACTGCTCTGCAGGTCAATCGGAACGATCACAACTATTCAGATTAGATCTAAGCGTTCACACGAGTCAGATTTGAAATTCAGGATTAGTTTACGCCAATCAGCATCAGCGAAAAGTAAAGGTCAGATATTTTATTGTTTCCATAAAAGAGTTCACACTATCTGTTTGCTCCCACACAGAAAATAGCAACAACAAGAATCTTGAAAATGGTTTTATGTTTAATCCATGTGCCAACAAGCAGATTACAACCAGATTCAGTTGATGTTGTATATAAAATGAAACCAAGGGGCAATTTTAGAAATGGCAAATGGAGGATTGAAACATAAGAACAGTGAGAACGAAAAAGCCAACGAGCAAGGGAGAGATATCATAAGGAAGAAAAGGAAGCTCAAACGCTAGCTTAATAAGAATGTTACCTCACCTGATGTGTAAACACTAGGTACAAGTCTATTTGCTGTTAGTGGCAATAATGATTCTAGTATAATTTGGTTCATCAAGAATTATATGCAAATTGTTCTCTATTGTTTATATGATAAGTGATGTGGGTGAAAATTGTGATCAAATCAGGGCCCCCCTCTTCCTCCTCCGGGGCAATATTCTTGCTCATTATTGTTGCCTCGTGATTTAGGATTTGAGATTTTTAGAGAGGAAAAATTAAAAACTGGTGGGGGGGATTCGAGATTTTTAGGAAGGGGTCTATCCCGGGATATAACGGGTTTCCCAGCATTTTGTATCCCGAATTTTTGTTTATAAAAGATTTTTAAATACAAAAAGCTGGGATATAACAGGTATCTTGATGTTTTCTATCCTGGAAAGGATAGAAACGCCCAAAAAATATCGAAATGCCATGCCCCATGTGCCCTTTCCCACGTCGCCGTGCCCCTAACCATCCTAGCCCCCCACATCTCTCTTTCTCACAAACTCTAGCCCTGACACCATGCCCCGATGTCCTCATTGCCGTCACAATTGTTGTTCCAATGTAATCACTATGATCACCATCATCATCCTCCTTCTGTCAAACCCTAGGTATGTATTTGAGAATTTGTTTGAGAATTTGGGATTGTGATTAGAATAATTAGAGGTTCTAGATATTTGGAAAAATTATGGTCTGTTTGATTGTGGGAATATAGTTTTTAATGAGTAGAAATGATGGGATAGACGTTAATTTTACTTTTTAAAATTATCAATCGTCGTCGTCGTTTTCAGCCACTCCTGCCATTGTCCCCCCCCCCCCCCCCTCCTCCCCCAATTGAATCACCGTGCCCCTTTCTCATTCCAAAACCCTAAACCCGACCGTCGCCGTCTCCTCCTCCGTTGCCAAATCTGATGCCAAACCCAATGCCAAATTCGACACCCATTGCCGTCTCCTTGTCTTGCTCCTTCTCAATAGTAGCAGTGGCTCTGATCCGCTCCGGTAATTTAAAATTTGTGTTTGATGTGTTAAATGATTGGATATGGTATAATATGTCAACTTTGGGCTTGATATGATATACCTGAAAATTTTGGGCTTTAGATAGTTTAGTGATCGGATTTTAAATTTGTGCTTGATATGATAAATGATCGGATTTTGTATGATATTTTAAATTTGTGCTTTATATGATATGATACATTTGTGCTTGGTATGATATAATGACCGGATTTAAAATTTGTGTTTGATATGATAAATGATTGGATATGGTATGTATGATAAGTTTGGGGTTGATATGATATGTGATAAATTTGTTCTTGAGATAATTTAGTGATCAGATTTAAAATTTGTGCTTGATATGATAAATGATCAGATATCGTGTGAAATTAAAATTTTGGGAGTGATATGATATGATACATTTGTGTTTGATATGATATAGAGATCGGATTTGAAATGTGTGCTTGTTATGATAATTGATCGGATATGGTATGTTATGATAAGATTTTCAAACTATATAAGATTGTTCTAGTCATATAATTTTTTTAGCTTGTTTATAATTTTTGAAATTACAAAAGAATCTTCTGATTATGTATGTTAAGATATACCCGAGAGATGAAAACAATACTGATTATTGAATTGTGAAATAACTGAGTACAATATCTCCTATATATAGGAGTGAACCAAATATAAAACTAGCCCAATACCCAATGTGGGATTATAATATCTAACACCCCCTCTCAAACTCACGGTGCGTTAAACAGTGTGAGTTTGCCCACTAAATATCGAAATCTCTGAACAGTATGAGAATTGGTGAAGAAGTCTGCCGTCTGCTGTGACGATGTAATAGAAGGAAGTGAAATGGTCCCTTCTTCAAAGCGCTCATGAACATAATGACAATCAATCTCTATATGCTTCGTTTGCTCATGGAAGACCGGGTTGCTTGCAATGTGTAGTGCACTCCGGTTATCACAATGGAGAGGAGTAGCTCCTGAAAGAGTGACACTCATATCTGATAACAACCAACGAACATGAACAATCTCTCTAGTAGTAGCTGCCATTGCTCAGTACTCAGCTTCAGTCGAAGAACATGCAACAACTGCATATTACTTACTTACCATGAGATCAGCGAATTACCAAGAAACAGACAGTACCCAGTGGTAGACCGCCTGGTAGTAGGATCACTTACCTAATCTGAATTAGAATATGCCTCAGTTCTATTTTGGATGTAGTAGGCATGAATAATGAGTGAGTAATAGTGACCCAAAGATATCAGAGAATCCGAAGAAAGCACCTTAGTGAACTGATGTAGGAGCGGAAACAAACTGACTGATAACACTGACTGCGTAAGCAATATCAGGTCTGGTCATGCATAAGTAGACAAGCTGTCCAACAATCTGTATGTATCTAGTGGGATTAGGAAGGAGCTCACCATCAGTGGGACGAAGCTTCACATGAAGCTTTAAGGGTGTATCGGCTGATCGACTATCAGAGAGGTATGCAGCGGAGATAATATCTGATGTGTATTTCTGTTAAGAAATGAGTATCCCCCGAGATCCATGCTATATCTAGACCCAAAAAATAACTTAGTCTACCAAGGTCTTTCATATGGAACTGCTGGTGAAGGCATTTCTGGGTGGATGTAATGCCTGCGGAGTCATCCCCAGTAATGATCATATCATCAACATAGAGTAGTAGAAGTACCCTCTCTTGCGGTGATGACCGCATAAACAGAGAATGGTCCTGGAAAATCTGACTAAAACCAGCCTTGGTGATGACAATGCGAAAACACTCAAACCAGGCTTGAAGGGCCTGCTTCAAACCATATATTGTCCGACGCAGCCGGAAAACATGACGAGGAGGAGTAGGGAGGCCAGGAGGAGGATCTATATAAACAACCTCAGATAAGGCACCATGAAGAAAAGCATTTTTCACGTCCATCTGGTATAACGGCCACTGACGGATGGCTGCAATAGTAAGAAGAGTGCGAATAGTAGTCATCTGTGCAACAGGAGAAAATGTCTCATCATAATCAATGCCATGCTCCTGAGTAAATCCTCGGGTTACTAGACGAGCCTCATGCTGCTCAATAGATCCATTATGTTGATATTTGACCTTGAAGATCCACTTGTAGCTAATAAGCTGAACGCTCTTTGGCGGAAGAACGACATCCCAAGTGCCAGTCTGATCAAATACACTGAATTTCTCTGCAATAGATTTCCTCCACCCGGGATATTGAATTGCGTCCAGATCGGTTCTGGGCTCACATGTAGAGTGTATAGCAGTGAGATATGCAAGAAATTGTAGTGAGTAGGAAGTTAGGGTGGCAAAACCAAACTGGTCAGAAGGACCAATTGCATCAGGTGTATAATGTGCCAGAGGAATACCAGAAGTGGAACATGTAGACTGACGAAGCGGTGGTGGACTGACAGGGTGTAGGGGTGAGGACGGTGAAGTTGGTACATGTGTCGGTGTGGAAGGAGGTGGTGTTTCAGTAGGGGGAACAATAGATGTAAGGACTGCAGGAGATGTGAATGGATCAAGAGGAGTGGGATCAAAAGGAATGTGGAAAGATGAAGTTGGGAGCTAGTAACAACTGGGTAATCGAAAAATCTAGCATCCTCGGGAAAAGTCAGGTAGTAAGGAGAGTCTTCCACAAAGGATACATGTCAAGAAATGCAGACACGACTCGCTGATGGATCAAAATAACGATAACTTTTGTGTACGGGATTGAGACCTAAGTGAACGCACTTAGCAGCATGAGCGGAGAGCTTCGTGCACTCAGTAGGAGGGAGAAGGACGTAACAGGTGCACCCAAAGGTACGAAGCATACTGTAGTTGGAAGGTGAGTGATAAAGAGCCTCATAAGGCATCGTACCAGCTAGGACAAATGAGAGAGTAATGTTAATGAGACTAACAAAGGTCATGACTGCTTCATCCCAGAAAGAACGAGGAGCGGAAGAGGAGAGTAAAAGAGCGCGAGCCGTCTCAAAGGTGTGACGATGCTTGCGTTCAGCTACACCATTCTGCTCATGTGTTTGAGGGCATGATTGCTGAAAAAGGGTGTTGTGAGACTGGAGGATCGATCTCATAGTGGTGGAAGTGTACTCACGAGCATCGTTCGATTGGAAATTCTCAATGCGCACACCGAACTGAGTGTGAATCAGTCGTAAAGAGCCGGTAAATATTAGGTATCTCAGATCACTGATGCATAATAAAAACCCATGTATGTCTAGTGAAGTCATCGATGAAGGCAACATAATAATGATAGCCTTTCCACGAAGGTACAGGAGAGGGTCCCCATATGTCAGAATGAACAAGTTGAAAAGGATTAGTGGTTTGAGAAGTGCTTTTGTGACTAGAAGGTAGTGCGATATGTTTGGCCAAATGACAACTATGACAATCAGATAAATGTTTCAAAGTAAGAGAACCAATGACACCACTACGAGCTAAAGTCTGGAGACGAGACGTACTAATATGACCTAAATGTCTTTGCCACAGATCAGCATCAGAGGAAAACAATACCAGCAAAACTAGAAGGAGAGTGATGTGCACGAAGAAAATCTAGATGATATAGACGACCTTGACGACTAGCATGCTAAAACTCCTTACCGGTGCATGAATCAGTAATAGAACAACCGAGAGAGTCAAAAGTAATGACAAGACCACTATCGCACAACGCACTAATAAAAATAAGATTTATGGATAAATGAGGAGCATAAAGAACATATGGTAATGTGAGAGTGGGAGAGCTAATTGCCCCTGAGTGTGTAACGAAAAGTGGTGAGCCATCAGCTGTGTGTAGAGATGGAGAGTGAGAGGGAAGTGCAGTGCAGGTGGTGAACAGTGTCTGATTACTAGTGAGATGATGTGATGCACCAGAATCTAAAATCCAGAACGAATTCATACCGGGAGTGACAGAGAATGCAAGAGCGGAGGAGCCAGCATTGATAGACTGACAGATGAGCTATAGTTCCAACTGAGTGAGGCATTGCTAAAGATTAGCCCAATCAGCAGGAGATAGAAAGGCTGAAGTGACGGGCATGGCCGAGTATGTAAGGGAAGAAGCACTGCGAGGAGGAATAAGACTAGTGCTGCTGTGACTGAGAGCACAATGAGGAGGGAGATGCTGCTGGTATCTGGATTGGGGTAGGGGGTAGGACGGTGCTACCGGTGTCGGAAGTAGAGGTTGGGTAAGGTGAGGAATGATGCTGGGAGAAGGTAGGAGGTCGGAGGCAAACTGAAGGTGGCACTACTGAAGTATGAATCTGGAGGAGGAATGAGAGGCGGTTGCAGTGGGGAAGTCGGTGGAGGTAGAAATATGTGGGAGAGACTGAGATTCCATCAAGTAGTAGTACCTGTAATTTTTTTTTTTAAAACAGAGAGGTTACGGGTATGGAAGTTTGGATGTGGGTATAGGAGTTGAACGGTAATATAATATCCGTAATGCCCCGAATTTCAAATAAGGATAAATTAGAGATTTCACAGGATCTTTACTTCACTTCGTACAATTTTACAAGGAAATTTAAAACTTTTCATTCACAATACATCAGAGTTCCTTTACACTTGGTTTTTACACAGCGGAAGACTAAAAGATTACAACAATGAAATACAACTTGTATAACTTTAACATCATTTGCAACATCTTTAATTTCTAAACAGCAACAGCATATCCACTTTATAACTCCATGAATAGTCCATTACCTGCATGTCAATCTGTGGGCACGTCAGTTACTTACAACTGACGAAATGTTATACACGGCTATCCTCTCTATGCCGGGAATAGTATAACGATCTCATACTTTAACAAATCACAAAAAAAGATTGAATGAACAAGTAAAGTGTCAAAAGTGATTATTCTAAACATAAGTGTATGTCATGTCTTAATGCCGAATGCATACCATTCTACACTAGGATGACACTAATGCACACTTGTTCGAATTCTATGCATCCCATACTACATAGGTCCGAGGGCAAGCGCCTACGTACTCCATATTGAAGGGTTCGATCCCTCGCTATGAGACTACCCGGTAATAAAACAAGTTTTAGAGTTATTTCACAGATACGGATCTCAGCCTCCCTGGCTATAATAACAGATCCCAACCTCCCTGGCTATTATATCGTGAGATTAGTCCCGTAAATGCCCCTCTAGCCCCGGTATATACATATTCTTTGGAGTATGGTAAACATCCGCCGACTACCCTAAGTTCCGGATAAAATACAGTCCATCTCCTACAGAGCAACCACAGTCCACCAACTGGGTCTATAGCCACGGAGATCCACCGCCGACTATATAGAAGCACCCATTTACGTTTGCACAAGTCTATTACATCTTCACCTAAGTGCCTAATTATTTTTAGTTCAAGACATGAATATGTTATCACCCTAGAATCAGTTTTACCTCATACCGGACTTATTCACAAAATACGAGATCGCCCGACGGCATTATCTCGAAATCAAGTCTCAAAATCTTTCTTTCAAAATTACTGGTAACAGAGATCTTACTAATTCTAAATCATAAACCTTTCATGTACAAGAAACATGGGTACACATACCCTTTAATAATCATGTCTTGACTTAGATATTTTCATGTCTCTAGCTTATCCACAATTTGATCTATGTCTTATTTGGCATCAATCATAATTCTCTTATAGTTCATTCATGAATCAACAATAGCAATTTCATTTGCAAATTTAAGCACATATAATAATCAAGCATTCAACATGAATGAATAATCCCATCAAAAGGCAATTAATTCACATAATGTATATTTCTTTTACTCTTTAAAGTCATACCTTTTTTTTTCTTTATAATAAAATCTTCAATCATTCTTGCTTTCTATATCAAATTTTCCTTTTTAAAGCCTCATATTTACTTTCTTAAAATATACAATAAAATTTCCATAACAATCTCTAATAGCTTCTATTTTATCTTATAACCATAATAGGAATTTATTCATACTTAAAAAAAAAACATCTTATTCTATTAAAACCAATCAAAAAAATTATGAAAGAATGGCTCAGGTTTCGAACCCATCACCACACCCAACAGGGAACTAATCCCACTCCAATAGCCAATAAGTCTATGTGGCTGTGTGTCACATTTGTATACCGAAATCCTCATATATTAATTATCGGTTTCAGGATCAATTTAAAAGAATAGAAATAAAATGTAACTATCAAGTTTCGAACCCGAGATCTCTTATAAGTAGTACTCACTGGCTAACCAGCAAGTCCAATTGTGATTTTTGTCTAAGAGTTGTATTTGTATACTTTTGTTCATACTTTTCTGAAATTGTTTCTTTTTAACAAAACTTGTTTACCCAATAATCCAATCATTTAGGATATTGGAATAAACTTCTCTTTGGACTAAAAGGAAATCTTAAATAATAATCAACAAGTCCAAACTTATTTTTAGCATATATCTCATTTTTTTAAAAAAAAAAATTCCTTTCTTTACAAAATTTACATTTCTTTTCAAACTCGGAAATTAAAATCATGTTTTTCTAAAAACTAGTTTATGACCAACATCCTACAAATAAAAATTTGTGGTAAGAATCAAACATATCTTTTAATCGATTGTGGATGTCTCAAAGGAATTCCTTTCATACAAAAAATTGTATTTTTTGACATATGTCAACATACTTCATAAAAAAATTATTTCCTTCTCTTTTCTTTTTCATCATATCTCTAATCATATGTCGAAATATAGCATTCTTTAACAATTTCTCATACATATCACACATTTGATATACCTAGATTTACGAGTATTCTAACATTTTTCATAGTAATAATTCTTTAGTTAAACTCTTCTTTTCAATTAGCACATAAACTTGCATTTCTCAAAACTTGAATATAAAAAAAAAAAAAAATTGTTTAATTTCTCTTATACAAATTGGGAATTTATAGCATGCCAACAAGTCTCAAAACATAAGAATTTTACAAAATATCTTTCATGAACAAATTATTATTTTCCTAATGTAACAATAAAAAATATACATATGTCAATAATAACAAAATTTTACTTTCTTCTTTCTTAGTCAATAAATCATAAAGCATGTTTATCATATGATATTCATCACTAAAATTCCCACATACTCAACAAGTACAAAAATTGCAATCACATTAACATGATTCATGGTATAAAGTAATTCTTCTTTTTAATTAGCATGATATCACAACAAAATCATCCTCATTCAAAACATGATATACTAACATAAATTTTATCTTATAATTCTCAAACAATATCTTCTTATACTACTCTTTTTTGTATGCATATCCTACACTAGAAAATAATGAAATCACCCACTAACACAATGTTAATCTATTTGTCAACATAGCATGATTCACTATTAATCTCACCACAATCATGGCATAGTTATTCTATTTAATCAAAACTACTCATTCACTTTTATTAGCATGTACATTCTAAAAAATTTAGAAAGTAGGAGAACACCCACCTTATAGAAGCTTGACAATGAAAGAAAGAACACCACTTCTAGCTTTAAGAACTCCTAGCTCTTCTCCTCCTAGTAATGGCCTCCAAACACAAAACTCTCTTTCTTTTCTTTCTTTCTTTCTTTCTTTATGTCTATAATGTTTTTGGTGCAAGAGAAATGTAGAAAATGAGGCTCTATTTATAGGGTATGGTTAGGGTCTATTATGCATAATTTTACACCTAATAACTCTCCATATTAATTCTTACAACTCTCCACTTTCCTAACTTCTAAAACCCCCATCTCTTCATCTCCCCACTCTCCATGAACTTAACTCTCCACTACTCTCTCCCCTTCACCATAACCGGCCACCCCCCTTGCCCAAAATTTGGTCCAAGTACATTTGTGTGTGCATGCACACATGCACAAACAAATATGAACACATTTCTATAACTCAAAAATGTGTACTAATATTGTAACTTGTCATGTATTAGTACATGTTTACCTAAAAATGTGATTTTAATAATGGGCTTGCTACATGGGCCCATTACTAATTAATTAATTTTAATTATCTAGTGGACTCCTTTCTTAATGGGCTACATTTTAGTTTATAGGCCCGTGGATCAAAAGAAAGGCTAAATAAAACCAATGCATGCTAAAAATAGTAAAATGAGAGTAGCAAAATGAGAATAAAAATTTTCACGTGCACCATACGTGCAGAAAAATCGAAAAATGCATCTTAATCAAAATAAGGGGAAAATGAATTTTCGTTTTATAAAAATAGATTTATAAACATAAAATAAATAATTGGAACCTAGAAATTATCACCCGTAGCGGCAGAAAATATGTAATTAATATGTGTATTGAAAATACGTACAAAGCACGTAGAATACAAATATCGAAATATTATATTTCTATTGATTCAAAATAGGGAAAAATCAATATTGAAAATAAATAAATAGTCGATAATCAAAATACGGGATGAAAACACATTACAAAATACACGTGCATAACACACGAGGGCAAAATTGTAATTTCCAATTTTGCGGGGTGTTACACTCTCCCCCCCTTAGAGTAGTTCCGTCCCCGGAACTCGCTAGGGTAAAGATTGTATTTTGTACATGTCACAGAAAATATTGTTCTTGTATTTAGGAAACTGCAAACTTTAAAATATGCAATGAGGAAAACAATACAACTCTATATAGGAAAATTATGAATATTCAAATGTTACAAGACATAACAAGAAAAATAGGAAAATGGCATAGGAAATGAAATGTGACAGTAGACAGAATAGTCTAAGCGAAATTTTCATACAAAAATAATATTAGGTAAGCTATTGGATAAAAGAGAAAAGTTGATTAAGTTGTTAATTTCGAAGTAGTTCGGAAAACAATGTGGCGAAGAAAACATAGTCACTCAATGTAATAAACTGTAGAAAATTTGCAAAATGTATAACGAAATTGAATTAACAATTTAAAATAAGACCATTGAATATGAGTTTGGAAAAATAAATGGAAATGAGACTTAGTTAAAAGTATTAATAAAATGACTTTGTATACCAATTAATAAAATAGTTTGTAAGGTAACTATAACAATTATACACACAATTTGAAAAAAATAAAAAAAAAAATAAAAGGCTTACGTCGAAATACTTTTGAATATACAAATTTTTGTAGTGATGAAAATAATTTATAACATTAAGACAAAATAGTGTAAAGCACATACACGAGATGAAAACACAATTGAAAACAATAATTATATAGTATAGCAAATTAGGACAATAGACATAAACAATTATATACAAAAATTTTAATGTAGTAATTAGACGAGAGTAAAATGATATGTATAATAAGAATATTGAAATATGTGATATATATATAGAGATCATTGGAAAATATAAGTAATAACTAAGAGTGTAAAGATAGTTAAAATTTGAGAAAAGATAATGTATAAATAGTGAGTATATGCATTATATTAAAGAAGCGTAAAACTATAAAAGTAATGAGTAGCGATTAGTAATAATATATCAAAACAAATATGCAATAATAATAATACCGAATGTAGACAGTAAAACAAATGGTAGGTCATATTCATATAGGTAGAAAATTTCAATCTTGATAAGATAATATAGTATCACAGAAATCAAATCAAATAAAATGAGTGCACATAAAAATTTTCATAAGAAAATCCAAAATAATAAATGAATAGAATAGTGGTTGCAATATTAATTTAATAAACAGCAACTTGACAAAATACGTAAAGTAAGAGTAGATATAAACGGGTAAACATAAAGTGACATAAATACATGAAAGATGAAATTTTAAGTTTGAAAAACAAGTTTAAAATATCAAGACTAAGGAAGATAGATAAATAATAAATATTCAAATGATTTAATAACATAAGAAAATATTTATTTGAAAAATATTGAATATGGAGAAGGTACCATGATAATGATTTACAAAAAATAATTTGAGAGGGAAGTGTCTAGGTATCATGAATGACAGGTCCAAGCCAACCACGCTTCCACTGCGCCACTCTGATACCCAAGGGAAAATGTGCTCGCATACACTCTCATATCAATGAATACGAGAAAAACATCATGAATGAAGTCAATAACTACTGCATTCACGACTCCAGCCATTCAAAAGAAAAAGAAAATATCAGTGCATAGAGCAACACTAATGTAAATCACTTACATTTAAATCTCTATAGACTGAAACTCACACTCTAGTGTCTGCAGGAATAATATTGTAACTACTCAATAAGGTGTCACGGGTTCTAGACTATAGTTAATGATCTTACTACTCTTCCTAAACAAATCTTTAGTCTATCAAGTTCTGATTTACTTGGGTTAGCTGTAGGAGTCGGTTCCCAGCTAGCGGTGGTCCGAAGACGCTTAAATACCGTGTCGCTTAGAGCTGTTTACACCCGGTTGACAGAAGGACTCCTTTAGCTTGTTCCCAAATTTATCGTCCTTTTTTATCGTTCCTTATAAACTTGTACTACTTGTGAAGCATGCTCTGATACCATCTATAACGCCCCGAATTTCAAATAAGGATAAATTCGAGATTTCACAGGATCTTTACTTCACTTCGTACAATTTTACAAGGAAATTTAATACTTTTCATTCACAATACATCAGAGTTCCTTTACACTTGGTTTTTACACAGCGGAAGACTAAAAGATTACAACAATGAAATACAACTTGTATAACTTTAACATCATTTGCAACATCTTTAATTTCTAAACAGCAACAGCATATCCACTTTATAACTCCATGAATAGTCCATTACCTGCATGTCAATCTGTGGGCACGTCAGTTACTTACAACTGACGAAATGTTATACACGGCTATCCTCTCTATGCCGGGAATAGTATAACGATCTCATACTTTAACAAATCACAAAAAAAAGATTGAATGAACAAGTAAAGTGTCAAAAGTGATTATTCTAAACATAAGTGTATGTCATGTCTTAATGCCGAATGCATACCATTCTACACTAGGATGACACTAATGCACACTTGTTCGAATTCTATGCATCCCATACTACATAGGTCCGAGGGCAAGCGCCTACGTACTCCATTTTGAAGGGTTCGATCCCTCGCTATGAGACTACCCGGTAATAAAACAAGTTTTAGAGTTATTTCACAGATACGGATCTCAGCCTCCCTGGCTATAATAACAGATCCCAACCTCCCTGGCTATTATATCGTGAGATTAGTCCCGTAAATGCCCCTCTAGCCCCGGTATATACATATTCTTTGGAGCATGGTAAACATCCGCCGACTACCCTAAGTCACGGATAAAATACAGTCCATCTCCTACGGAGCAACCACAGTCCACCAACTAGGTCTATAGCCACGGAGATCCACCGCCGACTATATAGAAGCACCCATTTATGTTTGCACAAGTCTATTACATCTTCACCTAAGTGCCTAATTATTTTTAGTTCAAGACATGAATATGTTATCACCCTAGAATTAGTTTTACCTCATACCGGACTTATTCACAAAATACGAGATCGCCCGACGGCATTATCTCGAAATCAAGTCTCAAAATCTTTCTTTCAAAATTACTGGTAACAGAGATCTTACTAATTCTAAATCATAAACCTTTCATGTACAAGAAACATGGGTACACATACCCTTTAATAATCATGTCTTGACTTAGATATTTTCATGTCTCTAGCTTATCCACAATTTGATCTATGTCTTATTTGGCATCAATCATAATTCTCTTATAGTTCATTCATGAATCAACAATAGCAATTTCATTTGCAAATTTAAGCACATATAATAATCAAGCATTCAACATGAATGAATAATCCCATCAAAAGGCAATTAATTCACATAATGTATATTTCTTTTACTCTTTAAAGTCATACCTTTTTTTTTCTTTATAATAAAATCTTCAATCATTCTTGCTTTCTATATCAAATTTCCTTTTTAAAGCCTCATATTTACTTTCTTAAAATATACAATAAAATTTCCATAACAATCTCTAATAGCTTCTATTTTATCTTATAACCATAATAGGAATTTATTCATACTTAAAAAAAAAACATCTTATTCTATTAAAACCAATCAAAAAAATTATGAAAGAATGGCTCAGGTTTCGAACCCATCACCACACCGAACAGGGAACTAATCCCACTCCAATAGCCAATAAGTCTATGTGGCTGTGTGTCACATTTGTATACCGAAATCCTCATATATTAATTATCGGTTTCAGGATCAATTTAAAAGAATAGAAATAAAATGTAACTATCAAGTTTCGAACCCGAGATCTCTTATAAGTAGTACTCACTGGCTAACCAGCAAGTCCAATTGTGATTTTTGTCTAAGAGTTGTATTTGTATACTTTTGTTCATACTTTTCTGAAATTGTTTCTTTTTAACAAAACTTGTTTACCCAATAATCCAATCATTTAGGATATTGGAATAAACTTCTCTTTGGACTAAAAGGAAATCATAAATAATAATCAACAAGTCCAAACTTATTTTTAGCATATATCTCATTTTTTAAAAAAAAAAAAATTCCTTTCTTTACAAAATTTACATTTCTTTTCAAACTCGGAAATTAAAATCATGTTTTTCTAAAAACTAGTTTATGACCAACATCCTACAAATAAAAATTTGTGGTAAGAATCAAACATATCTTTTAATCGATTGTGGATGTCTCAAAGGAATTCCTTTCATACAAAAAATTGTATTTTTTGACATATGTCAACATACTTCATAAAAAAATTATTTCCTTCTCTTTTCTTTTTCATCATATCTCTAATCATATGTCGAAATATAGCATTCTTTAACAATTTCTCATACATATCACACATTTGATATACCTATATTTACGAGTATTCTAACATTTTTCATAGTAATAATTCTTTAGTTAAACTCTTCTTTTCAATTAGCACATAAACTTGCATTTCTCAAAACTTGAATATATAAAAAAAAAAAATTGTTTAATTTCTCTTATACAAATTGGAAATTTATAGCATGCCAACAAGTCTCAAAACATAAGAATTTTACAAAATCTCTTTCATGAACAAATTATTATTTTCCTAATGTAACAATAAAAAATATACATATGTCAATAATAACAAAATTTTACTTTCTTCTTTCTTAGTCAATAAATCATAAAGCATGTTTATCATATGATATTCATCACTAAAATTCCCACATACTCAACAAGTACAAAAATTGCAATCACATTAACATGATTCATGGTATAAAGTAATTCTTCTTTTTAATTAGCATGATATCACAACAAAATCATCCTCATTCAAAACATGATATACTAACATAAATTTTATCTTATAATTCTCAAACAATATCTTCTTATACTACTCTTTTTTGTATGCATATCCTACACTAGAAAATAATGAAATCACCCACTAACACAATGTTAATCTATTTGTCAACATAGCATGATTCACTATTAATCTCACCACAATCATGGCATAGTTATTCTATTTAATCAAAACTACTCATTCACTTTTATTAGCATGTACATTCTAAAAAATTTAGAAAGTAGGAGAACACCCACCTTATAGAAGCTTGACAATGAAAGAAAGAACACCACTTCTAGCTTTAAGAACTCCTAGCTCTTCTCCTCCTAGTAATGGCCTCCAAGCACAAAACTCTCTTTCTTTTCTTTCTTTCTTTCTTTCTTTATGTCTATAATGTTTTTGGTGCAAGAGAAATGTAGAAAATGAGGCTCTATTTATAGGGTATGGTTAGGGTCTATTATGCATAATTTTACACCTAATAACTCTCCATATTAATTCTTACAACTCTCCACTTTCCTAACTTCTAAAACCCCCATCTCTTCATCTCCCCACTCTCCATGAACTTAACTCTCCACTACTCTCTCCCCTTCACCATAACCGGCCACCCCCCTTGCCCAAAATTTGGTCCAAGTACATTTGTGTGTGCATGCACACATGCACAAACAAATATGAACACATTTCTATAACTCAAAAATGTGTACTAATATTGTAACTTGTCATGTATTAGTACATGTTTACCTAAAAATGTGATTTTAATAATGGGCTTGCTACATGGGCCCATTACTAATTAATTAATTTTAATTATCTAGTGGACTCCTTTCTTAATGGGCTACATTTTAGTTTATAGGCCCGTGGATCAAAAGAAAGGCTAAATAAAACCAATGCATGCTAAAAATAGTAAAATGAGAGTAGCAAAATGAGAATAAAAATTTTCACGTGCACCATACGTGCAGAAAAATCGAAAAATGCATCTTAATCAAAATAAGGGGAAAATGAATTTTCGTTTTATAAAAATAGATTTATAAACATAAAATAAATAATTGGAACCTAGAAATTATCACCCGTAGCGGCAGAAAATATGTAATTAATATGTGTATTGAAAATACGTACAAAGCACGTAGAATACAAATATCGAAATATTATATTTCTATTGATTCAAAATAGGGAAAAATCAATATTGAAAATAAATAAATAGTCGATAATCAAAATACGGGATGAAAACACATTACAAAATACACGTGCATAACACACGAGGGCAAAATTGTAATTTCCAATTTTGCGGGGTGTTACACTCTCCCCCCCTTAGAGTAGTTCCGTCCCCGGAACTCGCTAGGGTAAAGATTGTATTTTGTACATGTCACAGAAAATATTGTTCTTGTATTTAGGAAACTGCAAACTTTAAAATATGCAATGAGGAAAACAATACAACTCTATATAGGAAAATTATGAATATTCAAATGTTACAAGACATAACAAGAAAAATAGGAAAATGGCATAGGAAATGAAATGTGACAGTAGACAGAATAGTCTAAGCGAAATTTTCATACAAAAATAATATTAGGTAAGCTATTGGATAAAAGAGAAAAGTTGATTAAGTTGTTAATTTCGAAGTAGTTCGGAAAACAATGTGGCGAAGAAAACATAGTCACTCAATGTAATAAACTGTAGAAAATTTGCAAAATGTATAACGAAATTGAATTAACAATTTAAAATAAGACCATTGAATATGAGTTTGGAAAAATAAATGGAAATGAGACTTAGTTAAAAGTATTAATAAAATGACTTTGTATACCAATTAATAAAATAGTTTGTAAGGTAACTATAACAATTATACACACAATTTGAAAAAAATAAAAAAAAAAATAAAAGGCTTACGTCGAAATACTTTTGAATATACAAATTTTTGTAGTGATGAAAATAATTTATAACATTAAGACAAAATAGTGTAAAGCACATACACGAGATGAAAACACAATTGAAAACAATAATTATATAGTATAGCAAATTAGGACAATAGACATAAACAATTATATACAAAAATTTTAATGTAGTAATTAGACGAGAGTAAAATGATATGTATAATAAGAATATTGAAATATGTGATATATATATAGAGATCATTGGAAAATATAAGTAATAACTAAGAGTGTAAAGATAGTTAAAATTTGAGAAAAGATAATGTATAAATAGTGAGTATATGCATTATATTAAAGAAGCGTAAAACTATAAAAGTAATGAGTAGCGATTAGTAATAATATATCAAAACAAATATGCAATAATAATAATACCGAATGTAGACAGTAAAATAAATGGTAGGTCATATTCATATAGGTAGAAAATTTCAATCTTGATAAGATAATATAGTATCACAGAAATCAAATCAAATAAAATGAGTGCACATAAAAATTTTCATAAGAAAATCCAAAATAATAAATGAATAGAATAGTGGTTGCAATATTAATTTAATAAACAGCAACTTGACAAAATACGTAAAGTAAGAGTAGATATAAACGGGTAAACATAAAGTGACATAAATACATGAAAGATGAAATTTTAAGTTTGAAAAACAAGTTTAAAATATCAAGACTAAGGAAGATAGATAAATAATAAATATTCAAATGATTTAATAACATAAGAAAATATTTATTTGAAAAATATTGAATATGGAGAAGGTACCATGATAATGATTTACAAAAATAATTTGAGAGGGAAGTGTCTAGGTATCATGAATGACAGTCCAAGCCAACCACGCTTCCACTGCGCCACTCTGATACCCAAGGGAAAATGTGCTCGCATACACTCTCATATCAATGAATACGAGAAAAACATCATGAATGAAGTCAATAACTACTGCATTCACGACTCCAGCCATTCAAAAGAAAAAGAAAATATCAGTGCATAGAGCAACACTAATGTAAATCACTTACATTTAAATCTCTATAGACTGAAACTCACACTCTAGTGTCTGCAGGAATAATATTGTAACTACTCAATAAGGTGTCATGGGTTCTAGACTATAGTTAATGATCTTACTACTCTTCCTAAACAAATCTTTAGTCTATCAAGTTCTGATTTACTTGGGTTAGCTGTAGGAGTCGGTTCCCAGCTAGCGGTGGTCCGAAGACGCTTAAATACCGTGTCGCTTAGAGCTGTTTACACCCGGTTGACAGAAGGACTCCTTTAGCTTGTTCCCAAATTTATCGTCCCTTTTTATCGTTCCTTATAAACTTGTACTACTTGTGAAGCATGCTCTGATACCATCTATAACGCCCCGAATTTCAAATAAGGATAAATTCGAGATTTCACAGGATCTTTACTTCACTTCGTACAATTTTACAAGGAAATTTAATACTTTTCATTCACAATACATCAGAGTTCCTTTACACTTGGTTTTTACACAGCGGAAGACTAAAAGATTACAACAATGAAATACAACTTGTATAACTTTAACATCATTTGCAACATCTTTAATTTCTAAACAGCAACAGCATATCCACTTTATAACTCCATGAATAGTCCATTACCTGCATGTCAATCTGTGGGCACGTCAGTTACTTACAACTGACGAAATGTTATACACGGCTATCCTCTCTATGCCGGGAATAGTATAACGATCTCATACTTTAACAAATCACAAAAAAAAGATTGAATGAACAAGTAAAGTGTCAAAAGTGATTATTCTAAACATAAGTGTATGTCATGTCTTAATGCCGAATGCATACCATTCTACACTAGGATGACACTAATGCACACTTGTTCGAATTCTATGCATCCCATACTACATAGGTCCGAGGGCAAGCGCCTACGTACTCCATATTGAAGGGTTCGATCCCTCGCTATGAGACTACCCGGTAATAAAACAAGTTTTAGAGTTATTTCACAGATACGGATCTCAGCCTCCCTGGCTATAATAACAGATCCCAACCTCCCTGGCTATTATATCGTGAGATTAGTCCCGTAAATGCCCCTCTAGCCCCGGTATATACATATTCTTTGGAGCATGGTAAACATCCGCCGACTACCCTAAGTCCCGGATAAAATACAGTCCATCTCCTACGGAGCAACCACAGTCCACCAACTAGGTCTATAGCCACGGAGATCCACCGCCGACTATATAGAAGCACCCATTTATGTTTGCACAAGTCTATTACATCTTCACCTAAGTGCCTAATTATTTTTAGTTCAAGACATGAATATGTTATCACCCTAGAATTAGTTTTACCTCATACCGGACTTATTCACAAAATACGAGATCGCCCGACGGCATTATCTCGAAATCAAGTCTCAAAATCTTTCTTTCAAAATTACTGGTAACAGAGATCTTACTAATTCTAAATCATAAACCTTTCATGTACAAGAAACATGGGTACACATACCCTTTAATAATCATGTCTTGACTTAGATATTTTCATGTCTCTAGCTTATCCACAATTTGATCTATGTCTTATTTGGCATCAATCATAATTCTCTTATAGTTCATTCATGAATCAACAATAGCAATTTCATTTGCAAATTTAAGCACATATAATAATCAAGCATTCAACATGAATGAATAATCCCATCAAAAGGCAATTAATTCACATAATGTATATTTCTTTTACTCTTTAAAGTCATGCCTTTTTTTTTCTTTATAATAAAATCTTCAATCATTCTTGCTTTCTATATCAAATTTCCTTTTTAAAGCCTCATATTTACTTTCTTAAAATATACAATAAAATTTCCATAACAATCTCTAATAGCTTCTATTTTATCTTATAACCATAATAGGAATTTATTCATACTTAAAAAAAAAACATCTTATTCTATTAAAACCAATCAAAAAAATTATGAAAGAATGGCTCAGGTTTCGAACCCATCACCACACCGAACAGGGAACTAATCCCACTCCAATAGCCAATAAGTCTATGTGGCTGTGTGTCACATTTGTATACCGAAATCCTCATATATTAATTATCGGTTTCAGGATCAATTTAAAAGAATAGAAATAAAATGTAACTATCAAGTTTCGAACCCGAGATCTCTTATAAGTAGTACTCACTGGCTAACCAGCAAGTCCAATTGTGATTTTTGTCTAAGAGTTGTATTTGTATACTTTTGTTCATACTTTTCTGAAATTGTTTCTTTTTAACAAAACTTGTTTACCCAATAATCCAATCATTTAGGATATTGGAATAAACTTCTCTTTGGACTAAAAGGAAATCATAAATAATAATCAACAAGTCCAAACTTATTTTTAGCATATATCTCATTTTTAAAAAAAAAAAAAATTCCTTTCTTTACAAAATTTACATTTCTTTTCAAACTCGGAAATTAAAATCATGTTTTTCTAAAAACTAGTTTATGACCAACATCCTACAAATAAAAATTTGTGTTAAGAATCAAACATATCTTTTAATCGATTGTGGATGTCTCAAAGGAATTCCTTTCATACAAAAAATTGTATTTTTTGACATATGTCAACATACTTCATAAAAAAATTATTTCCTTCTCTTTTCTTTTTCATCATATCTCTAATCATATGTCGAAATATAGCATTCTTTAACAATTTCTCATACATATCACACATTTGATATACCTATATTTACGAGTATTCTAACATTTTTCATAGTAATAATTCTTTAGTTAAACTCTTCTTTTCAATTAGCACATAAACTTGCATTTCTCAAAACTTGAATATAAAAAAAAAAAAAATTGTTTAATTTCTCTTATACAAATTGGAAATTTATAGCATGCCAACAAGTCTCAAAACATAAGAATTTTACAAAATCTCTTTCATGAACAAATTATTATTTTCCTAATGTAACAATAAAAAATATACATATGTCAATAATAACAAAATTTTACTTTCTTCTTTCTTAGTCAATAAATCATAAAGCATGTTTATCATATGATATTCATCACTAAAATTCCCACATACTCAACAAGTACAAAAATTGCAATCACATTAACATGATTCATGGTATAAAGAAATTCTTCTTTTTAATTAGCATGATATCACAACAAAATCATCCTCATTCAAAACATGATATACTAACATAAATTTTATCTTATAATTCTCAAACAATATCTTCTTATACTACTCTTTTTTGTATGCATATCCTACACTAGAAAATAATGAAATCACCCACTAACACAATGTTAATCTATTTGTCAACATAGCATGATTCACTATTAATCTCACCACAATCATGGCATAGTTATTCTATTTAATCAAAACTACTCATTCACTTTTATTAGCATGTACATTCTAAAAAATTTAGAAAGTAGGAGAACACCCACCTTATAGAAGCTTGACAATGAAAGAAAGAACACCACTTCTAGCTTTAAGAACTCCTAGCTCTTCTCCTCCTAGTAATGGCCTCCAAGCACAAAACTCTCTTTCTTTTCTTTCTTTCTTTCTTTCTTTATGTCTATAATGTTTTTGGTGCAAGAGAAATGTAGAAAATGAGGCTCTATTTATAGGGTATGGTTAGGGTCTATTATGCATAATTTTACACCTAATAACTCTCCATATTAATTCTTACAACTCTCCACTTTCCTAACTTCTAAAACCCCCATCTCTTCATCTCCCCACTCTCCATGAACTTAACTCTCCACTACTCTCTCCCCTTCACCATAACCGGCCACCCCCCTTGCCCAAAATTTGGTCCAAGTACATTTGTGTGTGCATGCACACATGCACAAACAAATATGAACACATTTCTATAACTCAAAAATGTGTACTAATATTGTAACTTGTCATGTATTAGTACATGTTTACCTAAAAATGTGATTTTAATAATGGGCTTGCTACATGGGCCCATTACTAATTAATTAATTTTAATTATCTAGTGGACTCCTTTCTTAATGGGCTACATTTTAGTTTATAGGCCCGTGGATCAAAAGAAAGGCTAAATAAAACCAATGCATGCTAAAAATAGTAAAATGAGAGTAGCAAAATGAGAATAAAAATTTTCACGTGCACCATACGTGCAGAAAAATCGAAAAATGCATCTTAATCAAAATAAGGGGAAAATGAATTTTCGTTTTATAAAAATAGATTTATAAACATAAAATAAATAATTGGAACCTAGAAATTATCACCCGTAGCGGCAGAAAATATGTAATTAATATGTGTATTGAAAATACGTACAAAGCACGTAGAATACAAATATCGAAATATTATATTTCTGTTGATTCAAAATAGGGAAAAATCAATATTGAAAATAAATAAATAGTCGATAATCAAAATACGGGATGAAAACACGTTACAAAATACACGTGCATAACACACGAGGGCAAAATTGTAATTTCCAATTTTGCGGGGTGTTACACTCTCCCCCCCTTAGAGTAGTTCCATCCCCGGAACTCGCTAGGGTAAAGATTGTATTTTGTACATGTCACAGAAAATATTGTTCTTGTATTTAGGAAACTGCAAACTTTAAAATATGCAATGAGGAAAACAATACAACTCTATATAGGAAAATTATGAATATTCAAATGTTACAAGACATAACAAGAAAAATAGGAAAATGGCATAGGAAATGAAATGTGACAGTAGACAGAATAGTCTAAGCGAAATTTTCATACAAAAATAATATTAGGTAAGCTATTGGATAAAAGAGAAAAGTTGATTAAGTTGTTAATTTCGAAGTAGTTCGGAAAACAATGTGGCGAAGAAAACATAGTCACTCAATGTAATAAACTGTAGAAAATTTGCAAAATGTATAACGAAATTGAATTAACAATTTAAAATAAGACCATTGAATAAGAGTTTGGAAAAATAAATGGAAATGAGACTTAGTTAAAAGTATTAATAAAATGACTTTGTATACCAATTAATAAAATAGTTTGTAAGGTAACTATAACAATTATACACACAATTTGAAAAAAATAAAAAAAAAATAAAAGGCTTACGTCGAAATACTTTTGAATATACAAATTTTTGTAGTGATGAAAATAATTTATAACATTAAGACAAAATAGTGTAAAGCACATACACGAGATGAAAACACAATTGAAAACAATAATTATATAGTATAGTAAATTAGGACAATAGACATAAACAATTATATACAAAAATTTTAATGTAGTAATTAGACGAGAGTAAAATGATATGTATAATAAGAATATTGAAATATGTGATATATATATAGAGATCATTGGAAAATATAAGTAATAACTAAGAGTGTAAAGATAGTTAAAATTTGAGAAAAGATAATGTATAAATAGTGAGTATATGCATTATATTAAAGAAGCGTAAAACTATAAAAGTAATGAGTAGCGATTAGTAATAATATATCAAAACAAATATGCAATAATAATAATACCGAATGTAGACAGTAAAACAAATGGTAGGTCATATTCATATAGGTAGAAAATTTCAATCTTGATAAGATAATATAGTATCACAGAAATCAAATCAAATAAAATGAGTGCACATAAAAATTTTCATAAGAAAATCCAAAATAATAAATGAATAGAATAGTGGTTGCAATATTAATTTAATAAACAGCAACTTGACAAAATACGTAAAGTAAGAGTAGATATAAACGGGTAAACATAAAGTAACATAAATACATGAAAGATGAAATTTTAAGTTTGAAAAACAAGTTTAAAATATCAAGACTAAGGAAGATAGATAAATAATAAATATTCAAATGATTTAATAACATAAGAAAATATTTATTTGAAAAATATTGAATATGGAGAAGGTACCAAGATAATGATTTACAAAAATAATTTGAGAGGGAAGTGTCTAGGTATCATGAATGACGGTCCAAGCCAACCACGCTTCCACTGCGCCACTCTGATACCCAAGGGAAAATGTGCTCGCATACACTCTCATATCAATGAATACGAGAAAAACATCATGAATGAAGTCAATAACTACTGCATTCACGACTCCAGCCATTCAAAAGAAAAAGATAATATCAGTGCATAGAGCAACACAAATGTAAATCACTCACATTTTAATCTCTATAGACTGAAACTCACACTCTAGTGTCTGCAGGAATAATATTGTAACTACTCAATAAGGTGTCACGGGTTCTAGACTATAGTTAATGATCTTACTACTCTTCCTAAACAAATCTTTAGTCTATCAAGTTCTGATTTACTTGGGTTAGCTGTAGGAGTCGGTTCCCAGCTAGCGGTGGTCCGAAGATGCTTAAATACCGTGTCGCTTAGGGCTGTTTACACCCGGTTGACAGAAGGACTCCTTTAGCTTGTTCCCAAATTTATCGTCCCTTTTTATCGTTCCTTATAAACTTGTACTACTTGTGAAGCATGCTCTGATACCATCTGTAACGCCCCGAATTTCAAATTAGGATAAATTCGAGATTTCACAGGATCTTTACTTCACTTCGTACAATTTTACAAGGAAATTTAAAACTTTTCATTCACAATACATCAGAGTTCCTTTACACTTGGTTTTTACACAGCGGAAGACTAAAAGATTACAACAATGAAATACAACTTGTATAACTTTAACATCATTTGCAACATCTTTAATTTCTAAACAGCAACAGCATATCCACTTTATAACTCCATGAATAGTCCATTACCTGCATGTCAATCTGTGGACACGTCAGTTACTTACAACTGACGAAAGGTTATACACGGCTATCCTCTCTATGCCGGGAATAGTATAACGATCTCATACTTTAACAAATCACAAAAAAAAGATTGAATGAACAAGTAAAGTGTCAAAAGTGATTATTCTAAACATAAGTGTATGTCCTGTCTTAATGCCTAATGCATACCATTCTACACTAGGATGACACTAATGCACACTTGTTCGAATTCTATGCATCCCATACTACATAGGTCCGAGGTCAAGCGCCTACGTACTCCATATTGAAGGGTTCGATCCCTCGCTGTGAGACTACACGGTAATAAAACAAGTTTTAGAGTTATTTCACAGATACGGATCTCAGCCTCCCTGGCTAGCCTCCCTGGCTATAATAACAGATCCCAACCTCCCTGGCTATTATATCGTGAGAATAATCCCGTAAATGCCCCTCTAGCCCCGGTATATACATATTCTTTGGAGTATGGTAAACATCCGCCGACTACCCTAAGTCCCGGATAAAATACAGTCCATCTCCTACGGAGCAACCACAGTCCACCAACTGGGTCTATAGCCACGGAGATCCACCGCCGACTATATAGAAGCACCCATTTACGTTTGCACAAGTCTATTACATCTTCACCTAAGTGCCTAATTATTTTTAGTTCAAAACATGAATATGTTATCACCCTAGAATCAGTTTTACCTCATACCGGATTTATTCACAAAATACGAGATCGCCCGACGGCATTATCTCGAAATCAAGTCTCAAAATCTTTCTTTCAAAATTACTGGTAACAGAGATTTTACTAATTCTAAATCATAAACCTTTCATGTACAAGAAACATGGGTACACATACTCTTTAATAATCATGTCTTGACTTAGATATTTTCATGTCTCTAGCTTATCCACAATTTGATCTATGTCTTATTTGGCATCAATCATAATTCTCTTATAGTTCATTCATGAATCAACGATAGCAATTTCATTTGCAAATTTAAGCACATATAATAATCAAGCATTCAACATGAATGAATAATCCCATCAAAAGGCAATTAATTCACATAATGTATATTTCTTTTACTCTTTAAAGTCATGCCTTTTTTTTTCTTTATAATAAAATCTTCAATCATTCTTGCTTTCTATATCAAATTTCCTTTTTAAAGTCTCATATTTACTTTCTTAAAATATACAATAAAATTTCCATAACAATCTCTAATAGCTTCTATTTTATCTTATAACCATAATAGGAATTTATTCATACTTAAAAAAAAACATCTTATTCTATTAAAACCAATCAAAAAAAAAATGAAAGAATGGCTCAGGTTTCGAACCCATCACCACACCGAACAGGGAACTAATCCCACTCCAATAGCCAATAAGTCTATGTGGCTGTGTGTCACATTTGTATACCGAAATCCTCATATATTAATTATCGGTTTCAGGATCAATTTAAAAGAATAGAAATAAAATGTAACTATCAAGTTTCGAACCCGAGATCTCTTATAAGTAGTACTCACTGGCTAACCAGCAAGTCCAATTGTGATTTTTGTCTAAGAGTTGTATTTGTATACTTTTGTTCATACTTTTCTGAAATTGTTTCTTTTTAACAAAACTTGTTTACCCAATAATCCAATCATTTAGGATATTGGAATAAACTTCTCTTTGGACTAAAAGGAAATCTTAAATAATAATCAACAAGTCCAAACTTATTCTTACCCTATATCTCATTTTTTTAAAAAAAAAAATTCCTTTCTTTACAAAATTTACATTTCTTTTCAAACTCGGAAATTAAAATCATGTTTTTCTAAAAACTAGTTTATGCCCAACATCCTACAAATAAAAATTTGTGTTAAGAATCAAACATATCTTTTAATCGATTGTGGATGTCTCAAAGGAATTCCTTTCATACAAAAAATTGTATTTTTTGACATATGTCAACATACTTCATAAAAAAATTATTTTCTTCTCTTTTCTTTTTCATCATATCTCTAATCATATGTCGAAATATAGCATTCTTTAACAATTTCTCATACATATCACACATTTGATATACCTAGATTTACGAGTATTCTAACATTTTTCATAGTAATAATTCTTTAGTTAAACTCTTCTTTTCAATTAGCACATAAACTTGCATTTCTCAAAAGTTGAATTAAAAAAAAAAAAAAAAATTTGTTTAATTTCTCTTATACAAATTGGGAATTTATAGCATGCCAATAAGTCTCAAAACATAAGAATTTTACAAAATCTCTTTCATGAACAAATTATTATTTTCCAAATGTAACAATAGAAAATATACATATGTCAATAATAACAAAATTTTACTTTCTTCTTTCTTAGTCAATAAATCATAAAGCATGTTTATCATATGATATTCATCACTAAAATTCCCACATACTCAACAAGTACAAAAATTGCAATCACGTTAATCTGATTCATGGTATAAAGAAATTCTTCTTTTTAATTAGCATGATATCACAACAAAATCATCCTCATTCAAAACATGATATACTAACATAAATTTTATCTTATAATTCTCAAACAATATCTTCTTATACTACTCTTTTTTGTATGCATATCCTACACTAGAAAATAATGAAATCACCCACTAACACAATGTTAATCTATTTGTCAACATAGCATGATTCACTATTAATCTCACCACAATCATCGCATAGTTATTCTATTTAATCAAAACTACTCATTCACTTTTATTAGCATGTACATTCTAAAAAATTTAGAAAGTAGGAGAACACCCACCTTATAGAAGCTTGACAATGAAAGAAAGAACACCACTTCTAGCTTTAAGAACTCCTAGCTCTTCTCCTCCTAGTAATGGCCTCCAAGCACAAAACTCTCTTTCTTTTCTTTCTTTCTTTCTTTCTTTATGTCTATAATGTTTTTGGTGCAAGAGAAATGTAGAAAATGAGGCTCTATTTATAGGGTATGGTTAGGGTCTATTATGCATAATTTTACACCTAATAACTCTCCATATTAATTCTTACAACTCTCCACTTTCCTAACTTCTAAAGCCCCCATCTCTTCATCTCCCCACTCTCCATGAACTTAACTCTCCACTACTCTCTCCCCTTCACCATAACCGGCCACCCCCCTTGCCCAAAATTTGGTCCAAGTACATTTGTGTGTGCATGCACACATGCACAAACAAATATGAACACATTTCTATAACTCAAAAATGTGTACTAATATTGTAACTTGTCATGTATTAGTACATGTTTACCTAAAAATGTGATTTTAATAATGGGCTTGCTACATGGGCCCATTACTAATTAATTAATTTTAATTATCTAGTGGACTCCTTTCTTAATGGGCTACATTTTAGTTTATAGGCCCGTGGATCAAAAGAAAGGCTAAATAAAATCAATGCATGCTAAAAATAGTAAAATGAGAGTAGCAAAATGAGAATAAAAATTTACACGTGCACCATACGTGCAGAAAAATCGAAAAATGCATTTTAATCAAAATAAGGGGAAAATGAATTTTCGTTTTATAAAAATAGATTTGTAAACATAAAATAAATAATTGGAACCTAGAAATTATCACCCGTAGCGGCGGAAAATATGTAATTAATATGTGTATTGAAAATACGTACAAAGCACGTAGAATACAAATATCGAAATATTATATTTCTGTTGATTCAAAATAGGGAAAAATCAATATTGAAAATAAATAAATAGTCGATAATCAAAATACGGGATGAAAACACGTTACAAAATACACGTGCATAACACACGAGGACAAAATTGTAATTTCCAATTTTGCGGGGTGTTACAATATCAAACCCGTCGATACGGGTATGGGAGTTGAACGAGTTTGAGGCTTTTAGGATAGAGAAAGTAGGGTTTGAGTAGATAGGGAAAGTGTCGGCTAGGTGGGTTGAAGGTTGAGGGTGTCGACGAAGAGGTTGAAGAGGGTCGACGAAGAGGAAGACAGGAGGTTGCCGACGAGGAAGGTGGGTGCTGGGACTGGATAGTAGCGGATGGATTTGGATTTGTATCTGGGACTGGATAGTAGCGACGGCAAGAGTTGATGGCAACAGAGGTCGGGGTTGTTTGACGGCGGCAGAGGTCGGATTTGGAGTTTTGGGGATTGGGGATGTCGACGAGGATGATGATGCTGATGTTGAGGACAATGCTGCTGATGCTGGTGTTGCTTTGTGTTTTTTTATTTTATTTTTTTATTTAATTTTTTATTTATTTTTTTAATTTTTGGCTGTTGGAATTCTAAGGTTTTGGGAAGAATGAAAATATTGTATAACTTGGCTCTGATACCATGTTAAGATAAATCGGATAGATGAAAACAATACCGATTATTGAATTGAGAAATAACTGATACAATATCTTCTATATATAGGAGTGAACCAAATACAAAACTAGCCCAATACCCAATGTGGGACTATAATATCTAACAATGTAGTTAACAGTTTTTGTTAATATGAATACATATGTTGTATGCTTAGTTAGCTATTGATGTATATTTTGAGATTGATCTACTTATGTTAGTCACTTTACTGAAAAAAATAACTTTTAATTCGTGAAATTTAAATGCTAGCCAATCCTGACTAACACATCGTCCAAAACTTGGCTCTGATACCACTAAAAACCTATCACGTCCCGCTTTCCAAGATACGGAAACACGAGCACGTAATAAAGGCCCAGCGAATGATGAGAACATCATCCATAGCTGTAACAGATTAACTCAATAACATACAAGAGAAAACAACCATGCAAGAAAGAATAATCACGTAAACAATGAATAAACTCCAAAATAATCATGAAATAAATTTACCAAATAATATCCAATATCTGGGAAAAAGTAAACTTCGGGACACACAAGCCTAGGATACAAAGTATGAAGAAAAGTAAATAAAGTAAACAAATAGCATGAAATAGCTATAGCAGTCTAATGGTTCAGCTCCATTCTTCAGAAAGTTTGCTCACCAAGTCATTTTGTCAAATTTCCTTCGGTACATGCAAACTCATCAACTAGAAGTGGAAAAAAATTGCCCGTTAGAGCAAGTTACGGACAGTAAGTAGTGGAAGCAAAGAAGCAATGAAAATATGGTTTATTAAGAAATAATGAACTAGATCAAAATTAAAAGCAATAACAAGGGTTAAATGATGAGCTCAAGGGTCTAGAGTTATCGAACAATAATCAATGACCGTAATCAACGATACAAGATCAATAACAATAATCATGATCAAGAATACAAGTGTCAATCCTAGGTTCATTAGTATTTTATTCCGAGCTAATGCACGTAATACTGCGTTCCATACCACAGGTTCGGTGCATGCAAACAATGATCGTTTAGACTATAGTGATGAACTCAACAGATCATGTACTCGGCACGATAACGATAACGATAACGAGAATCCACAATCCATGACAATAACAAGAATTTATACATAATCCATGACAATAAACAAGCGAGAACAAGGGGCCCATTTCGAGTACAGTCTCCGATTATTCACTACCAAGTCGACCCTTATTTACCCCGGCTTGTTAACATTTTATTATACTCAAATGTGGACATGCAATGAGTAAAGAAGTTTTGAAATGATGTCAAAGAGATGTCAAGGCTATGCAATGCATGCTATAACTAATTCTATTCTTTAGATGCAAAATCAAATATGGATACACTTAAAAACACAAAACACACATCCTGGAAAACAAGACGTTGTTGTACAAAAATTAACTTCCCCATTGCTATAGTAAAGCAAATCAGGTTCCGTCAGAGATTTTGGAAATAGACTCTCTACCGGTTCCAACACATATTTATACGATATATAATAAATATAGAAACTAGGCGAATAATCTCATTCTTTACTGATTACATGTTCTGGCAGCATGTTTGAGTCAAAATTCTTATATATAAAAATAGATTGTAAAATCATTTGAAAATCTTATAAAAGTCATATTTTAATTCCTAACAATGTTTAGTAACAACAAAATTAATCTCAGTATTTCTTAAAGTTAATCTACTATTTTAATTAATTAACTAGGGTAATGCATATTCAAACTCTATTCTGGAATTCAAACGTCACTGTACAAAAATATGAATATCCTGCAATCTATAGGTCGGATTGCAAAATCGTCAGATGATCTAGATTTCAGACACACAGGACTACAACTCTTATTTAACGTGTTCTAAATGATATTATCTGTAGTTAGGTGAAAATTTGGGTTCTTTACTAAATTAGTGTTCTAACAACAACCTAGGGATCAAGTTTTCACATTTATAAAAGGTCTGGAAAGTTATAAAATAATCTTATAAAAATAATAATGTGACTCCTAGTCATGTCTAGTAACAACACATAATATTTCAAGTTCAAATTATACTGTTAGCAATTTATTTTAATAGATAATCATGTCGGTGTATCTCTAGACAGTAATCTGAAAATTGAAAATATTGTAGTACTAAAAATATGATATCATTCAATTCATAAATCGGATCTAATTCTGTAAAAAGTTATGAAAAAATAGATTCAAAAAGCTACAGATGATGTTTTCAAAGTTATATTAAATTATGACAGAAACTAGGTCAAAAACTCAAATCAACATAGAGCAAACAGCAGGCCAGCAAGTAGATTATTATTAAAAGACAAAAAAATTAACAAGCAAGAATATAATTTCAAAGCAATAATTAACAGAAATCATACTTAATCTTCAGGGTGGAATTCTACTATTAGTGAGACAAATTATTATCAACATAGTCTGATCATCACATTCAAACGGGAAGCATTCAATCATCAATGTCTATATACATGCTTCTAATCTAAGTATTCATGTCATGTATGCATGTGAATATATATAATAGGCTTGGGTTCGAATCAAGGGAATGGCACGAAAAGAGGACTACTACTTGGTTTCGCCGATGAATCCGTATTAGTCTCTATGAAGGGCATCAAACAAATAAACGATGATAATTGAAAGAGGAACTACTTGCGGAGATCAAAGAATTCTTGAAAGAGAATAATAAAACTAGTTCAAGAGAAACTTTCTTAAATATGACGACTCTGAAAACGAAAGAATAACGGAACGAGAATCCTGATGGCAACAATACACGGGCAAATAACGGAATAGCGGCAACACGTAGGAAACACGTATGGAAAACACATGTGCAAGAGACAGCAACACCAACAAGGATAGCAACGACAACGACAAGAACAACAACGACAGCAGCAATCGCAGCGAGCAGCGGTAATGTTCAGCAACGACGACAGCAGCAATGGCAGCAGTGGGGCGCGACTGCTGTGATGGGTGGTCGAGGACTGGATTGCAGTGGATGGCAGGGTCGATAGCAGTGGTCAACGAGTAGGATGGTGGTCGCAGTGTGCAGGCGATCGGGGGTGGGTATAGGTGGTGGTTTGAGGGTGGGGGATGCTGGCATCGGTCAGCTACGTAGGGTTTTGGATTTGAGAAGGTGCTGGGGTGCAGGCGGTGAAGGTGTCGGCTATGTAGGATGCAGTCGAGGGAGGCACGAGGTGCTGACAAGATGGTTGGTGGCGCGGGGTGCAGGTGGCAGCGCTGGCGATGGTGAAGTCGATGGTGGAGCGCAGTCGATAGGGGACGAGGTTGGGATCGAAACAGGGGAAAGAGAAAGGGAGACGAGGAGTGATGGCATGATGGGTGCAGCAGCGACAGGGCGTCGAGGATGGCTGCGATGCGGTGGAAGAAGGACAGGTGGAGGGGCAGGTGGCTCGACGGGGAAGACGAGGGGGTCGGGGTCGAAACAGGGGAAAAAGAGAGCTACGGGAGAAAAAGAAGGATTAGAAGGGGATTTAGGGCTAATTGTATCTATAAGAGATTAAGATGTTGGGTTTGGGTTGCGGGTTTTGGGGTTAGCGGGTTAGGATCCAATAAGAATGGCTTAAATGGTTTAAATTTAAATAATTAGAATGGGTTATTGGGTTAACAGGTTATAGGGTTTATAAAATACTAGGTTTACCTGTTGACACATGCCTAGTGCATGTCTTTGGAACAGTGCACCTAGTTTGATTATATAAAATAGTTTCAGAGGTCCAGCAAATTAATTGAAGTAGGAAACATATTATATGAGGAAGCAGCATATCTACCTTTAAGCTCAATCATCACCTTCTTGATCATTAGCTTGAACCTACCTGGAATGTATATAGTTTGTTAGAAAAACTGCATAGAGTTTTTTTTAACTTCAACATCACTTTTAGATGCTTGTAATAGTTATGTAAGGGCATGATCATATAGGTTTTATAGAGCTTACTCTAATCCCATAATGGTAACCCAAGTGCTGTAACACCCCGAATTCTAAATACAACTGAATTCGAAATTCCACAGGATCTTTACACTTCTTTCATACAATTTTACAAGAAAATTGAAACATTTCTTACATCAGAGTTACATTATATCTTTTCATTATTACAGCAGAAGTAATTTTACAGTAATTACATAAAACGAAAATTGAATCAATCCTTGAGCAGCATGTATACTTCAGTTTTTCAAGCATCTTTACCCTGCATGTAAAACTATGGACGCGTCAGTTCATTCACTGACGAAACATTATACATGGCCATCATCTATATGCCGAAAACAGTATAACGATTCTCAATACTTAACGAACCACAAACTTGTTTACAAACAAAGCTAAAGGAACTATCCTATTGATGTTGTGTTGTGAATATGCACTTAGTCCTTAATGCATTTGTTATGTTATATGACACTAATGCGCACTTGTTCGGATTCTATGCATCCCATACTACATAGGTCCGAGGGCAAGCTCTTAGTCATACTTCATCTTATAGGGTTCAATCTCTCGCCATGACTTAAACTACTACGGTAACTACAGTAAGTATCCTAGATGTTCTATGATCTACGAGTCCATGTCCAGGCAGTCTGGAGGGAAAATCCTGCATGCTGACTTGACGCATCAAGCAGGCAGACTATGGACAATTCAACCTCCGCCATGGAACGATGGCACCACCCGCAGTCACCAAACACCCCACAAGCATCGCCATCGGGATGATAATTCCGGAATAGTGCTCACGCCATGTCATGACGCATCAAGCAGGCAGTCTGTGAATCACTCTCACACCTCTAATCCGATGGCCCTCATACTCGTATTTTTCTCTCACTTTCGTTACATCACCACTATGTATCTAAATCCTTAGTTTATTTAAATCATGAACAAAATCAATTCTCTAGAGTTAGCCTTTCCACTGTCCCGGTCTTAACCATTTATTCAACATGACCCAAACCTTGGTCTTTTTATTTCAAATTTTGTTTCAATTCATTTCTTTTCAATGCCGGTATGAGGCTTAGCTACACTCTAGTTCTCAATTTCAATTCACAATCACACAAAATTGAGCCTTTCAAACTCATAATTTCTCTTTTCATGATTAACAATAGTTTTTCCTTTTCATGTTCATAGCATTCATATTCATAAAACCTTTCATAATTCATCAGGATATTTCATTTCACTTTCCTATAAAATTTCACGCAAAAGACAAATAAAGTTCACTTTTCTAATTTGTCACATTCAATCTTCATTCTTTCCATTATCCAACCTCTTTTCAAACTCTTTCAAACAGTATATTTATTTTTATCAAGAGACAATTTAAAACCTGAGAAATCAAAATAGTCTGGACAGTCGACTGTTAAACCTGGCCAGTCGGCTGTTCTGTAAAGATTTAAAAGCTCAAAAACAAAAGGATTAGGGCAGTCGACTGTTAAACAAGACCAGTCGGCTGTTCTGTAAAGATTTAAAAACTCGAAATGAAAAGGATCAGAGCAGTCGACCGTTAAACAAGACCAGTCAGCTGTTCTGTAAAGATTTAAAAACTCGAAATGAAAAGGATCATAGCAGTCGACCGTTAAACAAGACCAGTCAGCTGTTCTGTAAAGATTTAAAAACTCGAAATGAAAAGGATCAGGGTAGTCGACTGTTAATAAGATCAGTCGGCTGTTCTACGATGTTTTAAGACTTGAAAATAAAATGGACGGGGCAGTCGACTGTTAAACTTGTACGGTCGACTGTTCTGCGAGAATTACAACTCGAAGAACTAAATATTTAGGACAGTCGACTATCTACGCCTATTCGGTCGACTACTCAGCAACACAAATCGAAAGTTTGAATCATTTCCTCTTTCTTTTTAATTAACACACAAAAATTTGGTTTAGATTACAATATGTTGATTTCCCCGAAAACTAACACACAGCTTTAGAATTTATTTAACATCAATCACAACATGCATAATTTACTAACTAATCTTAATAATATAGAGATTCTTACAATTAGTATTTTCCACACGAACACAACTTCTAAAATTTGCACTTTTCCCATAACCACAATTCTTCTACATGGATAAACTTTTATTCTAATTTAGCATTCTAGATCAGTATCGAAATATCACAACATCAATCATATCATTCAATCAAGTTCACCCATTCATTTCATGCAATTTCACTTGTGTTCCATTTTCACTTTAATCATCGTATTATCAAAGAGCAATATTTTCACTTATTTATTCTTGCTTGATTAGCACAAAACCTAGCATGGTATCTAGATTAGAAGTCATGAGAAACACCCACCTATTTGAAGAAATAAAGAAAGAACTCCTATAAATCTCCTTGAACAAAGAGCGATCTTTCTCCTCCTAGATCGAGCCGCAATTTGCCTTCGCCTCCTTGTGCTTGATGGAACTCGAGCACTCCTTCCTGTCGATTTGGCCGGCCTCCAAAGATGCACACACACTAGCACACCTCAATCTTTCTCTAACTCTCAATCTTTTACTATTTAGTATAGGTCTCTCTTATAATGAAAAATAGGTGCAAGAGTTACTTAGGAAAAAAGGGGGGTATTTATACAAGATTTTAGGTGGATTGAATGGCTAGGATTAGATCAACTCATTAGAGATTAAGAGCTAGGATTAGTTTGGAAGTTGCCATAACCACCCATGAATGAGTTAACCATCTCACCACTACTCCCATCTCTCCCTCTCTCTTGATTCCATCCGGCCAAACCCCCAAGGGTGTGTTTTGCACACTCTTGTGCATGCATGTGCAAGTGCAAAGCAAACTAGCACCCCCTACAAAATTTTGTTCATGCACTTATAATTAATTGTTTATTAAATTAGTCTACCACACAAGTTGGGTTAATTAAAAGAGGATTTAAACTAAATGGTCTTACTATTGGTCCAAAAGACCATGGGCTCAAATAATTAAAATAATTTATTAATACAGTGAGTTAAAAAGAAAATTTTGGGCTTCAAATTTCAATTAGGCTTTTAAAAGAAAAATAATTTTTTGGAAAATTAAGGGAGAATTAATACTATAAAAAAATATTTTATACAAAAAATTATACAATGAAATCATACGTGCAAAACACGTAAAATCATTAAAATATCTCATAAATAAAACTAGGGTGTTACAAGTGCATGTGTGAAGGTATCTATAATACCAATAATCTAAACATTTGTTTGTCTGAGTCTCAGTTGGCAATTGAAATATATCTTATTATTATTTCAACCAAAATGTAATACATGAAGTTCTCAAAACTCTAATCCAAGCAAATCATTTCTTTTATCTCTACTTTGTCTCCTCATTGCACATTTATAAAAAAAGTCAAAATGGATCAATAACAAATTTACTTTAGCTGTCTTTCTTGAGTGGAGGGTTTGCACCATTCATTGGTAAACTCCTGTCACGCCCCGCTTTCCAAAAAGGAATACGGAATACGTGTACGCGACACAAGTCTAGCGAATGGTTTTCACCATTCATAAGCTATCAGGATCTTTACAATATACACAGGAATAAACAAGATATATACAAGAGAAATAGTCAACCACGCATGCATAACTGAATTAATATAGTCAACAGGATTACTTGAAACAAGAAACAAGAATACTAAATTTTAAATAATCAAGTCTGGAACAAAACACAAGTCTGGGACAAAATGCCCAATACAAATATAATCCAAGTAACAAGTTACAATTATTCAAGATAAGCAACAAGAATAAATAAGTGTAGCAAGAATCCATCCAACTAGAATCTTTGATCACCAACTCCATCGAGCAGCTGGTCACCAAAGTCTGCAAGTGACAAATTTGCAGGAAAAAGGAAAGAGAAAATAAATGCCCGTCAATACAAATTATGGGCCACTTGTATTGCAGCAAACAAGTACAGGAAAAACAAATAGACAAGAATAGAGTAACAGCGGAAGCAAATATAGAAGTAACATGAAAGGAATGTGACAGGAACAAAATCAGATAGCACAACAAGATAAACGGGTGCAAGTGGCATCTAACAAGTGTCAAGTACCATGCAAACAAGTAATCGAGTAACAAGTTTCAAGTAATCATGTATCATGTACAAGTAACAAGTAGCAAGTGTCAAGTGATCATGTATCATGTACAAGTACCAAATAGCAAGTGTCATGTGATCATGTTGTTCTCAGGTCTTGTATCTAGTCCTATCTAGGTAGCACTTCATGCGTCTTAGATTTTTACCATATGGTTGCTACATTCATGCAAGTTACGTTATAGATTTCACAGTAGATAATAGAGGGCAGTGTACTCAGGGACTAGTATCAAGCTCCAAGTATCAAGTATCAAGCTCAAGTGTCACGTGTGCAAGTGTCAAGTAATCACGTGTCAAGTATCGTGTATCAAGCTCCAAGTATCAAGTATCATGTAGGATCTATGGATCCTCTTCCGAGTACACGTTTCTGTATTTTCTACTATTAGATCTTTCCCTTTAACCCCGGCTTGGTTTCTTATTATTATTACTTAAAGCAAGCATGGACGTGCACAAACAAGTCAAGAAACATGGTAAGAAAACAAGGGACAAGTACAAGTTGATAGAAGGACAAGAACGGATGACAAATGACTCATCAAGTGCTAGGACAGCGAAACTTCTAGTTCTGGACAGCAAGACACTACTATACCAAATCTGAGATTCCCGTTGCCACAAACATGCAAATCTAGATCCGTCAGAAAATATAGAAAATAGACTCTTGGTCGAATCCAGAACATATATACAAGTCACATAAGAATCACAGAAACATGGCTCAAACCAGAATTGTATACAGAAATCATGTTCAGCTAGAAATCACAAGGTTGTATTCACATGCTTGAAAATGGCATAAAAACTTACTGATTAAATCCAAGAAAAATCTGGATTATTCCTCAATACGCCTAGTATCAGCAAATATAGTTTCATAATATTCCAACATGGATAGCATAGTCAAAGAAATTCGGGAAACAACAAGTTACAGCAATTTTGTGAATCTGAAATGTTTGACACAGCAGTACTAAAATAGCGATAGATTACAAAGTATAGCTCGAAATCCAAATCTGTCAAAAGGATAATAAAATAGATACAAAAGGCTACATTTTATGTTTACAAATTTTTTACCAACAGCAACTAGAATCAGGTCGTAAATATGGTTATTTACTGAACAACATGCAAAACTAGAGATATAGTACTTTGCTCATAAACAAAGAATAGTTTATAAATGTCATCAAATAAATATACAAAAATTTGGGGTTAATCCCAGTTAAGTCTATTCATAGCTAGAAAAATATTAGATCTAAATCTTATCTTTAGCATCAGTATTAAAATAATTAATTACACAGAAATCGCATAATACAGAATCTGAAATTTCTAACACATCTATAGCAAAACAGCAATAACAATACACGAACGAGATGCACAAGATGATCACGATCACCACGAATACAGTACACGAACACATGGATCTAGATTCAACAGGCACACAAAAGAGAGAGGGTAGCGGGGTGTGCACGGGATGAGAAGACGACGGCGGCACAGGGCACGACGGCAATGTGATGGCGACATCGACGAACAAGGGCAGGCCGAAAGGGGGTGGCGATGCTGGCTGGCATTTCTACTGGCTGACGTCGCTGCTGTTGTGGTCGACTTGGTGCTTGGGAGGTCGTCAAGGGGGTGGTGCGACGACGCCGGCGGTCGGAGGCGGCAGTAGGCTGGAGGAGAAAGAGTGAGAGATAGAGATGAGTGAATATTAGGGTTAGGGTTTTGGAGATAGGAATTGTAAATGACAATATAAAATTCGTTGGGGCTTAATAAAGAGAGATTTTTATCATTGCTATTGGTATTAATATTTGTTATTATTGTTGTTATTATTATTGTTATCGGTATTATTATTTTTATCATTATTATAAGCATTATTACTATTATTATTTTGTTTTAAGCCCGCACATGCTCAATTTTATATGCATTTCACCATTCGATTTAATGTATATACATATATGTATGTATATTTTAAATACCCTATTGTTCTTTCTTGATTATTTTCTTTTGATTAAATTTGTTCATGAAAAAATTCCGTTGTTTTTTATTGAGCTTTTCCTGTTGAACCTATTATCTTTTATTTAATTGTGGGTATTTTTATTTGAACCCTATTGATTTTGATCTATCTCTTGATTGAACTCTAAAACCCAATTTCTATTGTTCATGACCCAAATCAGTTATTATTGGACCATAACCACTAATCCAGTACCCGAATTGTACCATATAAATACAAGCCTAATGCAAATCCTAAAAACATAAATTTGCAATTTTCTAGCTGTCAGAATTTCTCCCTCCTCTTTCTCCGTCCTGTCCTCTCTCAAACCATCATCTGAACCTAATTCCCGACCAGCCTTCCCTATCGATTTCCGACACTGCCTCTCCGTCGAACCACTCCCCGACCTCATCCTGTCACCCCTCCGGCGATCCCCATCGACGACCCCCTTTCGCTGGTCGAGCTCCAACACAGCCAAACCCCCCCGTCCTTCCCCTATTCCATCGATGCTAGCACGAGTGCCGCCGCCTGCTTGCCCTGGGTCGCCGCCGTAGACGCCACTGACGAGCCTCGCCGCCTACCGTCGCCGTCGAGCCGCCGGCCATTGCTGCTGCTCCTTCCATTGCTAGCTTTTGCTCCTTGCTATTGATGCTCAGTGCTTTTGTCACGACCCGCTTCCCAAAAGTATGGAATGCGAGCACGTAATATTGGCCTAGCGAATGACTAAGATCACCCATAACTTGTTTAACCGATCAACTCAACAATATAACCAATACAGAACAATTGCGCAGACAATAATAATAATCTCATGAACAATAATATTTGGAATGAAGTAATAAAAATATCCAAATACAATAATAATCCAACGTCTGAAAATAATAATAAAAATTTGGGACATAAGCCCAATACAAGAATAAATCCCAAATACAATAGTAATAATTCTCAATACAATAGTTCAATAAAATAATAAGCAACTAAAAAGCATTAAATCTTCAGAATCTTTATTCTCCAATTCCAGCTGACAATTCACCATCAACACCTGTAAACACTTATCTAAAAAGAGAAAAAAAATTGTCCTTAGAGCAAGTCATGGACAGCAAGTAGAGAAAATAGGGAACAATAAAATAACGGAATAACAATAAATCGATGGATCAATAGGAATCAATAACATGGTGTAGAACCCCATATTTTCAAATATTATTTTAAAGATTTGAAAATGAATTAAAATAATTTTCTAGAGATTTAATAGATATTTTCTAAAGAGTTATCTTTTACACGTGCAAAACACGTGCAAATACTTTCTTGAGAAGTTCAAAGTCAAATTTTCTTTATGAAAAATCATTATTTAATATTTGGAATTTATTTATTATTTTTCTAGATTTTTCTGAAATTAATTGGATCTATTTGCAAATTTTGAGAAAAGAATGACCTTTTTGCAAATTTGTTATTTTTAGGGGTTAAAATGTAAAATTTATTTTCTGGACGTTTTGAACAGTACCGATTGAGATTAGTGAGTATATTTACTTTTAAATCCTAATTTAAATTATTTTTATTGAGTTTCCAAGAATAGAGCTATATATATGTAAAGTTATATTTTGGAAGGACTATTTTGCAAATGTGTTTCTAAAACCCTAAATCATTATTTCCGGCCTATATAAGTGGGTGTGCAGCCGTCATTCGCTGCAAAACATTATATTTTGTGATTTTTGAGGATCAAGAGGAGGATTTTGGATCTCGCAAAAAGGGAGACTTTCTTGTCGGATCTTTTCATTTCTAAGGTGAGTGCTATGAACTTTATTTTGTGATTTGATTTATGTGAACGATTGTTTTGTTGTTTGTTTGACATGTATGTTTACTTGGTGTATTTTGTATGAGAACGATGCAATGGTTATTGTTGTATTATGTATGTGAAATCTATGAACGTTTAGTAGATCTTGATTGAAGAATTCTTTATTGCATGAAAACATGTTCAAGATTTGAGTATGGTTATGATAATAAGGGATTGGATGGATGAACATCTGGATCTTGTGATTAAAATTAGATTTTAGTTTTGAGTTGTGGAAGAAAATTCAGTCTTGAGAAATCCTAATGGAAGAATTAGGAGTTAAGAACATGAGAATTAAGTTTTGAGATATTGGATGATTTGAGTAATGTATTTATAATGAGGATTATTTAAGATTGTCGTTTTTACCTAAATACAAATTATTTTAGTAAACGATGATTGCTTTTGGAAAACCCTAATTTTGATTATCATGTACAACCAAAACCTGGCAGTTTGTAGGCCAACAGTCGACTGGTAGACCCTTTTCAGTCGACTGGTACGACCTGGCTGCTATGATCTTTAGTTTCCTTGAAAATCCGCTTTGGACAGTCGACTTAGACCCTTTTCAGTCGACTGTCACACTTAGAATTTACTTTTCAAAGTTATCGTAGATTTTTCCTTAGTAAGTCGACTTGCGACTTTTTAAGTCGACTTATAATCCCTTTTAAGTCGACTTATGACTTTGCAAGTCGACTTATAACACTTAGAATATTTCTTAAAGATTGCTAGAAGTTCTCTCTGGTAAGTCGACTTATGTTTTTGTAAGTCAACTTATGTTCTGGTAAGTCGACTTATGTTTTTGTAAGTCAACTTATGTTCTGGTAAGTCGACTTATGTTTTTGTAAGTCAACTTATGTTCTGGTAGATCGACTTATGACTGTTATAAGTCAACTTATATTCTCTGGTAAGTCAACTTATGCTTTTTATAAGTCAACTTATAAAACTTAACTTATTTTCTTAAAATTACTAGATTTTCCTCTGGACAGTCGACTGGTGAGTTTTACAGTCGACTGTAGACACTTAGATCCTACTTCTTAAAGATGTTAGTTTTCACTCTGGACAGTCGACTGGTGACCTTTTGCAGTCGACTGGTACTAATACTTTTCTAAGGTGTTTTGATGTTCTTTAAACGACTATTTCTTTAAATGTTTTGGGATCTATAACCTACCCTTGTAAATGTTATCCTTCTATAGAACATACGTTTTCAATATATTTTATAGTTGTATTTGGATTCTGGAATTATAAAAAGATTTGGGTTTTGTTGAGTGGAGAGATATCTCCTTTGATCGTTTGACGATGGATTAGTGGGTTTTGGTCCTGTTGGGGTCTCTAGGAACTGAGTGGGGATCGGGTATATTCTGCGGTGTTGAGAGTCACTGATCTCCGGGGTTGGGTATACTCTGCGGTTTTGAGAATCACTAAGAGTGATTGATAACCGGGTATCCGATCTGCGGTGTTGAGAGTGACTGATAACCGGGTATCCGATCTGTGGTTGATAGTTGGGGATATTTTGCGGTGTTGAGAGTCATTGATCTCCGGGGTTGGGTATACTCTGCGGTGTTGAGAATCACTGAGAGTGATTGATAACCGGGTATCCGATCTGCGGTGTTGAGAGTGACTGATAACCGGGTATCCGATCTGTGGTTGATAGTCGAGTATATTCTGCAGTGTTGAGAGTCATTGATCTCCGGGGTTGGGTATACTCTGCGGTGTTGAGAATCACGGAGAGTGATTGATAACCGGGTATCCGATCTGCGGTGTTGAGAGTGACTGATAACCGGGTATCCGATCTGTGGTTGATAGTCGGGTATATTCTGCGGTGTTGAGAGTCATTGATCTCCGGGATTGGGTATACTCTGCGGTGTTGAGAATCACTGAGAGTGATTAATAACCGGGTATCCGATCTGCGGTGTTGAGAGTGACTGATAACCGGGTATCCGATCTGTGGTTGATAGTCGGGTATATTCTGCGGTGTTGAGAGTCATTGATCTCCGGGGTTGGGTATACTCTGCGGTGTTGAGAATCACTGAGAGTGATTGATAACCGGGTATCCGATCTGCGGTGTTGAGAGTGACTGATAACCGGGTATCCGATCTGTGGTTGATAGTCAGGTATATACTACTTGTACCTTTTTCTTCTATTGCACCCTATTACATGAAGACGTTAAGGGCTTGCACCGGACCTATGTAGAATGAGATGCGTAGACTCCGACAAGTACGCATTAGAGAGTCAGCATATAGAAATTGTGTTTTTGATTTGGTTTATGCATGTGTTTTCCTGTTTTCTGCAACTACCACTTAGTTAAGCTACACTTGATGTTTTCATATTTTCCTGTCATTTCTTACTTCACAATACATGTTTAGTATATGTTTCTCTCGTTCAGTACATGTTGTTTAAGAATCCATGCTTATTGTTTATTTATGTTGTTGCTTGTTTATGTCACTCACACCATTTATGGCTGACCCCTTTAGTTTTTGGGGTTAGGGATCATCTCTAGCCTCAGGTGTTACAGGTTGTCGCTTAGAGTTTGGAGGCTGGGATGCTTGAGATAGTTTTGAGATAATTGAGCTTTTGTGTAAAACTTTGTAAAAAGAAGTGTTGTAAAAGGAAGTTGTAATTCAAGGTGTTTTGTATTTCCGCTGTGTTGTAAAGATTGATGTAATAAAAGTTTGGAATAAAATTATTTGTGTTTTTTGGCTATGTGTACTATTACATTGAAGTTGATGCTGGGATTGTGCCACGTATTTTCTAAGATATCATATTAGAAATTCGGGGCGCTACACATGGCACGATAGTAATAATCAATAACATGGTAATCAATGCAATGGTGTAACAATGGTTCTATATTCGGTAACGGTAAACAACGGTTAATATCAATAACACTAAGACAATATTGGATACAAATAGAAACAATGATGAACAATATGCAATGTCGGTGATGTGTCAATCTTAAGTCTATTAATCATTTTTAATCCTAACTAATGCATGTACTACTGCATCCCATAATACACGTTCGATGCATACATTCAATTTCGTTTAGACTGAGTGGTTAATTTTATAGATCATGTGTTGGTACGATAATCACTGATACGATACAATATTGTTGCACAATTTATTATAATGATACACTGATACACTAATTCACGAGTTCACGGGTTCACAGGTTCATGAGTTCACAGGTTCACGAGTTCATGAGTTCATGAGTTCACGACACGAAAGATTGGGGTGCCATAGTCAGCGCTCCACAATCAATCGATAAATACTGGCCGACACAGTCACTATATTATTCACTACTCAAGTCATTCCCTTAAACCCCGGTTAATATCAATAACACTCACACAATATTGGATACAAAAAGGAACAATGATGAACAATATGCAATGTCGGTGATATGTCAATCTTAAGTCTATTAATCATTTTAATCCTAACTAATGCATGTACTACTGCATCCCATACTACAGGTTCGATACATACAATCAATTTCGTTTAAACTGAGTGGTGAATTCTATAGATCATGTGTCGGTACGGTAATCACTTATACGATACAATATTGTTGCACAATTCATTATAATGATACATTGATACACTGATTCACGAGTTCACGACATGAAAGATTGGGGTGCCGTAGTTAGCGCTCCACAATCAATCCATAAATACTGGCCGACACAGTCACTATATTATTCACTACTCAAGTCATTCCCTTAAACTCCGGCTTGTTAATTATTTTATTAATGCAATGATACAATATGCAAATACGAGACATTGGGTAAACAATAGTAACAATAGAGGAACAATAAGATAGTAACATGAAGTAGGACAATTAGAAAGGTGACAATAACTCATTGGGAACATGCAATGCGACATACATACATTAATTCATGCAATAGTACGAAACAAGAATAATTAAACCATTAAAAACTGAAATATAAAATTATGGACAGCAAGAGTAGTCTGCACAAAATGCAGTTTCCCGCTATTTCAGAACTCGAAAACTGAATCCGTCAGAACTTCTAGAACTAGACTACCACACGGTTCCAATGCTTATTTAAAGTTCAAAATCCGACAATAGTAGCTAGGTCAATCACATTGTTCTTTACAGATTTCATGTTCAGACAGAAATTCGACATTATGTTATTATAATTTTAGAATCAGCAAAAACTCGATAATAAATTCATTAAAAATATTTTCTAGACTCCTAAACATGATTACAAACAATCTGAAAATTATCACAGCAAAATTTTTAACATTTGATTAGCTTTTTTACTGTTTAAGCATGCAAGATACAAGAATCTGAAAATCTGAAAGTAAAAACACAGTTGTAGTTAAACGGGCATAACTTTTGCTACACAACTCGGAATTCTAAAATTCAAGATGTTCTGGAAACTAGAAAGATAAGGCTATAATTCTTATTCAGAAAATAATTTATTTCAAGATCATTTACCGGGTCGAAAATAACAGTCAACATACAGGTCAGCAAGCATTATATAGGTTTTGGTGTAGTTTTCTTGAAATAAATTAATTTAAACATGATGGGTATCGATTCTTTAGTCAATAAATTGCGTAATCAACATGATGGGTGAAATAACATGATGAATAAGAATAAAATCATACGCATACACTAAATCATCATCGATCAAATAATAAACAATCAACCAAACATACAACCTAGTAGCTGTTTCTACAATAATTAATTGTGTCATGATTATACGGTTAACCCTATTATCAATTCTACATGAATGCATGAAAGATCCAATATTTAGAGTCAAAAGTGGCTTAATGTCAAGAAAATTAGGGGTTAGCTCGTGTAAACTCTCAATAGACCCAACGAAGATAATTAATACAACGATATAATAACGAATATGATATACTTGCAAGAATTTCAACAAAATTTGAATTCTATACAATTAACAATTTAAGAGGACGGTGACTTGCCTGTTAGACGGTGAAAACGAATACCAAGAATAACGAGATAAGGATCCCGAAGCAACGAACCAACGAATACACAAAAGAACACGTGCAATATACGTGTAGAAGAGAAACCCAAATCTACCACAGCAAGAGGGCAATGGCAGCACTACAACTTGCGGCCAGGGCCCAGGGCAGCGGCAGCGACGTCACTAGTCGATGTCGACGTGGCGGTGGACGAGCGGTGGAAGCGGCGTCGACGGGGGATGGCGACAGGGTAGGTCGCCGGAGTGAAGGGTTCGCCGGAGAAGAAGGGGGGAAAACAGTGAACAGTAGGGGGTTCTGATCGGGGAGAGAGAAACCAGGAGGAGAGAGAGGAGAGAGGAGAGAGACTAGGTGGCTAGTGTTTCAAAAATTGTGCAATTTTTAGGGTTTGCATTAGGGTTGTATTTATAGGGTATAACTAGGTTACTAGGCTGGTGAATTAGGGTCGAATAATAGCGGATTTGGGTCAAGAACAAATCAAATTGGGTTTTAGGATTCAACAAGAGATAGATCCAAATCAATCGGTTTCAAATAAAAATACCCACAATTAGATAGAAGAAAATAGGATCAACCAAATAGTCCAATCACGAAAAATGAAGAATTCCATGAACAAAATTTTGAATCCCAATAAATAAAAAAACAATACAAATGAATAGAATATAAACTGAGCTTGAAAATAATTTGGAAATTATCAAAGAAAATCAGATTCGGTATAATAATAAAATAATCCAATAGATGAATTTTAAATAGATAATCATGAAATAAAAATTAATAATCATAATCGTAATAGTAATAAATTATACAATAAAATAGTATTCGGGTTTAACAATTTTTTAAAAATAATCTAATAATAATAATACACTTGATTTTGGCTCAAATATAAATAGTCAATCAATAAGATATAGAAAATAAGATCAAAATACACCGTTATTCGAAATGAATAAAATTTTCGATTAGAAAATACTTTAATAAAAGATCCGAATAGAATTTAGCACAAAATAAATTTACAAAAATTAAATTATAGAAAATACATGGAAAATACTTATTATCGGGAATGGGGGTTACAGCTCTTGCTTTTGTTGCTTTGATTTGTCATATGCACGTGATTTGCACGTGTTATATTGTGTGTTCGCGGGTTCGTGTTGTTGCGGATTTGAGTTCATTGTTTCGGGATTCTTATCCCATTATTCTTGGTATTTTGTTTTCACCATTTATAGGGCAAGTCACTTTCCCTTGAATTGTACATTTTATCAAATTCAAGATTCTTTGAAATTCTTGCAAGTAGATCCTATTCGTTATCATATCACTGTATTGATCATCTTCGTTGGGTCTATTGAAGGTTTACACGAGTAACCCTAATATTCTCGTGTCACTTTTGACTCTAAAGTTTGGATCTTTCATGAGTGCATATAGAATTGATAATAGGGTTGTTCATATAATCGTCACACAAATAAATTATTGTAGAGACAATTGCTAGGTTGTGTTGTTTGATTGAGTGATGATTGATTGATGATAAATTGGTGTATGAGCATGTTCTAACTTATTTATCATGTTTGACATTCATCATGCTGATTATATAACTTATTGACTAATAGAATTGATACCCATCATGTAAATTAATTTATTTTCATGGCAAAATACCCTAAAACCTACATCTTGCTTACTGCCTGAAATTTTTCTGCTGTTTTGAACCAGTAAACGATCTTAAATTAAATTACTTTCTGAACAAGAATTGTAGCCTCATCTTTCTAGTTTCCAGAACATCTTAAATTTTTGAATTCCGAGTTTTATAGCAAAAGTTATGCCCATTTTACTACAGTTGTGCTTTTATTTCCAGAATTATACTTTTCAGATTTTCTTGAATTAATTATTCCTATCATTGTATTGCATGAATTAATGTATGTGTGTTGCATTGCATGATCCTAGTGTCCTATTGTCATCATTCTAATTGTCCCACTTCATGTTATCGTCCTATTGTTCTCCTATTGATACTATTGTTCATCTCATGTCTCATACTGCATATTGTATTGTTACATTGATAAAATAATTAATAAGCCAGGGTTTAAGGGTTGACTTTTAGTAGTCGACAATATAGAGACTGTACTCGGAAGGGAGCTCGTGGTTTCCCTACTAATACTGAATGACTGAATGACTGAATAACTAGATAACTGGATAACTGTATATTGTTCCATGGATACCGATACTGAGTAACTGAATGACTGAATAACTGAATACTGAAGAGAACCGTTTATACCATTTCCTGAGTACATGAACTATAGAGCTCACCAGTAAGTCTAAACGAAACTTGCTTGTATGTAGCAACCATGTGGTAAATAGATGGGACGCATGAAGTGCTACATTAGTTAGGATTAAAATGATTAATAGACTTAAGAGTTGCATCACCTTGACACTGCATATTGTTCATCATTGTTCCTTGATATCGAATATTTGCTACGTGTTATTGATATTGGTCATTGAATATTGTTATCGAATATTGAATCATTGTTTATAGCCATTGTATCGATTACCGTAATCTTGATTATTAATTATCGTGCCATGTTATTGATTTCCATTGATCCATTGATTCATTATTATACCGTTATTTCATTGTTCTCTGCTTTCTCTACTTGCTATCCACGACTTGCTCTAAGGACAATTTTTCTCCTCTTTTTAGATGAAGTGTTTACAGGTGTTGGTGGAGAATTTCCCGATGGATTGGGAGAACAACATTGGTGAAGGAATTCATAGCATCACCGCTTAATAAATTATTGTTTTGTCATGAAGATTTAATTATTGAACTATTGTTATTTCATTGTATTGTTGGCTTTTGACCCTAATATTTTCATTATTGTTTCTAAATGTTGGATTATTATTGTACTTGGATATTATATATTGCTTCATTTCAAGTATTATTGTTCATGAGATTATTATTATTGCCTGCGTAATTGTTCTGTATTGATTATATTGTTGAGTAGATCAGATAAACAGCTTATGGATGACGTTAGTCATTCGCTGGGCCAATGTTACGTGCTCGTATTCCATATTTTTGGGAAGCGGGGTGTGACATCACAAGTCAAATCCGGCTTCATAGATAACTCTGAATAGTCAATCATGTGGCTCTCATCACAGATATATCTCCTGAGTTGTGAGACATGAAAAATATCGTGCACTCTTGATAAAGTCGGTGGTAATGCAAGACGATAGGCCACCTTGCCTACTCGCTCCACGATATCAAACGGTTCGATAAACCCAGGGCTCAGCTTGCCCCCACCACCAAACCGAATGACACCTTGCCATGGTGATACCTTGAGGAAAACATGGTCACCAACCTCGAATTCCAAGGCTCTCCTATGGACATCTGCCCATCTCCGCTGCCTGTCTTGTGCTGCCTGAAGATGCTTCCTGATCTGAGTCACCGCATCAACTATCCTGGTGATCAACTCCGGACCCAACAACTTCCTCTCACCAATATCATCCCAGCACACTGGTGATCTACACTTTCGACCATATAGTGCCTCGAACGGTGCAGCTTTAAGACTGGCTTGAAAGCTGTTATTGTACAAGAACTCTACAAGATGCAAATGGTCCTACCATGATCCACCGAACTGCAACACACAGGACCTCAACATGTCCTCTAGAGTTTGGTTGGTCCTTTCTGACTTTCCATCAGTCTGGGGGTGAAAAGTTGTACAATACTTCAGTTTACTCCCCAAACTACTATGAAGGCTCTCCCAAAACTGAGACCTGAACATCGTATCACTGTCGGATACAATACTGACTAGAACCCCATGAAGTCTGACGATCTCTTGCATGTACTTCTCAGCTAGGCTCTCAGTAGACTGTCTGACTCGAAAGGAAATAAAGTGAGCACTCTTTGTCAGTCATTCGACAATCACCCAAATGGCATTGTGACCCTTGGGACTCCTTGGCAAAGCGGTCAAAAAATCCATAGTGATGTGTTCCCACTTCCACTCCGGAATGGAAAGCATCTGAAGAAGTCCGGTAGTTCTCTGATGCTCTACCTTCAGCTGCTGGCAGATCAAACACTGAGACACAAACCTAGCCACATCCCTCTCCATACCATACCACCAGAAGTGAAGCTTCAAGTCCCGGTACATCTTAGTACCACCTGGATGAATAAAGTACGACGACTGGTGGGCTTCCTCATGCAACCTCTGACGAACTTCACCCTTTGGGACACAACCTAGACCCAAAACGAAGCGAACCATCTACATAGATAACCATATCCATTCTGGAACCAGCCTTAACCTCTGCTCTGAATCCTTGCAGCTGCTCATTACCAGCCTGAGCCTCTTTAATCTGCTCGACAAGAGAAGACTGCAACTGAAGCATCATGCAACTCCGATCTGAACTCGACAACAACACATCCAACTCCAACCTCAGCATCTGCTCAACCAGATCCTTCTGCTGAATCAAGAACATAGCTGTAGGTCTCTTGCTCAAAGTATCTAGCACCAAGTTCACTCTACAAGGATGGTATTGCAAACTGATGTCATAATCAGCCATAAGCTCCAACCAACGCCTCTGCCTCATGTTCAATTCCTTTTGGGTGAATATCTACGTGAAACATTTGTGGTTGGTAAAGATCTCAACTCGGTCTCCAAGTAAATAGTGTCTCCACAGCTTCAAAGCAAAGATCACTGCCGCTAACTCCAAATCATGAGTCGGATAGTTCCTCTCATGTGGCCTCAACTGCCTCGATGCATAAGCAACAACTCGGCTCTTCTGCATCATAAATGCACCAAGACCCTTTCCAGAAGCATCATAGTGAACCATAAATCTGCCTGAACCATCTGGAATAGTCAACACAAGAACTGACTTCAACTTATTCTTCAACTCAGCAAAAGCCTCGCTGCAAACCTCAGACCAACAAAACTTTTGATCCTTCCCTGTCAGCTTCGTCAAAGGCCTTGCTATCTTCGAAAAAGAATTTTCGATAATAGCTAGCTAGACCAAGGAAACTCCTCACCTCTGACACTGACTTGGGAAATGGCCAATCTCTCACAACCGCAACCTTGGACGGATCCACTGAAATAGCATCGCCTGAGATAATGTGCCCCAAGAAGGTAACTCGGTCAAGCCAAAACTCACACTTGTTGAGTTTCCCATAGAGCTGGTTCTCCCTCAAGGTCTGAAGGACCAACCAAAGATGTTCAACGTGCCCCTTCTGGCTCCGAGAATACACCAGAATATCATCAATGAAGACCACCACAAAAATGTCTAGGAATGGAGAAAAGACCTTTTTCATCAGACTTATGAACATAGCTGGCACGATCGTGACTCCGAACGGCATTACAAGGAACTCATAGTGCCCATATCTAGGTCCTGAAAGCGGTATTCAGCACATCACTCGCTTTCACCTTGAACTGATGATACCCTGAGCAAAGATCCAACTTCAAAACGACAGCTGTTCTGCCTAATTGATCAAACAAGTCATCGATCCTGGGCAGCGGATACCGGTTCTTTACAGTAACACTGTTCAGTTCTCGATAATCGATGCACGGTCGATGACTACCGTCCTTCTTGCTGCAAAAAGAACTGGAGCATCCACGGTGAAATGCTGGGCCGGATGAATCCCAAATCTAGCAAACCCTGAATCTGCACCTTCAGCTCTGCTAGTTCAACCGGTGCCATCCTGCAGGGACTCTTCGATATTGGCGCCGTACTAGGCTGAACTTCAATAAAAAACTCCACATCCCTATCAGGGGGTAAGCCAGGCAACTCCTCTGGAAATACATCAAGAAATTCCAGCACTACTAGAGGCACAGCCTCACAGTCTATGTGCAACTCCATCGCTCAAGTCTTCTGATCAATTGCGGTCTCAGCTCGGCCTAGGGCATCTCCCCGGCATGGAACTCAAACTCCGCGCAACCTGGCATTTGGAATACAACTTTCTTGGCACGATAATCAATTACAGCTTGGGATTCACCCAACCAATCCATAGCGAGAATAATGTCGAATCCGGAATTCCCATTGACGATCAAGTTGGCCTTGAAATCTGCACCACCAATAACTACGGGACTCTGTTTGCATTCCTGAGAACAGACAACAACACTGCCACCTGTAACAATGTTCCAAGCCTCAGGCATGATGCTGCATGCCAACTGGTGCCGAGCCACAAAGCGGGAAGAGACGAAGGAATGGATCGCCCCAGAATCAAAGAGAACATGAGCAGAGAAAGAACAAACCAGGATGACACCTAAGATACAGCCAAAAGCAAGGGAAACAAAATGACGATCAAGAACGAGGAAAAGCATTGCAAAGTAGATAATATGAAAGAACAAAGCAAAGAAAGGAAAGAAACAAAGGAAATAAAAGCAAGGAAAAACAAGATACCTGCAACAACACCGTCGGCCGTCTCAGCATTTGCAGCTGTCAGGTTGAAAGCCTGACCTCTCCTGGGAACTGCGGTCCTCTGACCAACAATCTGGTGCTGAGAAGGAAGCGGTGCCCGAACCGGACCATAAGCTAGCGCTACCTGCTGAATCGGATCCTTGGCTGGAAGAGCATCCTTTGCTGCAAGTAATCTCACAATGAGTGGTCAGTAGCACCACACCCAAAACAACAGGCGAATAGCGCACCTATAATCCTTGTGCTCATGCCCAGCAATTCAGCAGAAATCGCAAAAACCAACTCTCGGAGGACTAGCAGAAGAGTAAGGAGCTTCCCTGACCAGATGGGATGGGACAGGCCTCCGAATCAGCCCACCAGGAGGCCTAGAAACAACAGCAGAGTGCTGAACAGTCCGCTGGGAAGGAGCCAACTTGCTGTGAGCTTGCTCCTGAGCTCGAGCTGCCTCAAGAGTCTTAGCATAAGTATGCAGATGGAGGGAAACGAGATGCATCTGAATATCTCGCTTAAGCCCCAGAAGAAATCTTCGAGCTCGATCCTATTCGTTCGCCACTAGAACGGCTGCGAAGCGGCTAAGCCTGGTGAATTCTGCCGCGTACTCATTCACTGACCTGGCACCCTGTTTCGAGAGAGTCTCATGTTACAACATTGCAAGAAGAATATGTAACTAAGTTCCAAAAAATAGAACAATGACCAACCTGTTTCAGGGACCTGAACTGCTGCTCCATCTCAACTCGAGTGCTGCTAGGGAAGAACTTCTCCAAGAAGGTCCTGGTGAAATGGTCCAAGCAATGGGATGCGCGAGCCTTTCAGACTCAGCACTCCACCATATGTGGGAAAGGTCCACAACTTGGATCGTCACCACATCCACATGATCAGCATCAGCAACTCTCGCTGCCAACAACAACTGCTCCGTCCTGATCAGCCACTGTTCGGCCTCTAAAGGCGTCTCAGTGTCGGAAAATTTTTCAGGGTGCAGCCTCATGAAATCTGCCATTGTATCCGGACGAGGAGGGAGAGATGCTTGCGTATGCACAACGGGAGTCAGGTTCCGAGCAACCTCCAATGCTGCCATCATAAGATCACTGTGATTCTACTGCATTTAGATCAATCGCTCCAACACATTCGTAATAGCCTCTAATCCAGGTTGTTCCTCCTGTGGACAGGAAGTGGAACCTCTGCGAGCAATGGCCTGCACAAACCAAAACAATTAGCATCCAAATCAATGTTGATAATAATTCATTCATGTTATTGCATGGTCTGTACACTTTTGAGCCAATCCTTGATCGAGCCCAAACTTATCTAATATATTAGTCGAGCTAATACATTAGCCAAACCTAGGGCTCTGGTACCACAAAAAACCTTGTCATGCCTTGCTTCCCAAAAATGAATACGGAATAGGAGTAGCGACACAAGTCCAGCGAATGGTTTTCACCATTCATAAGCTGTCAGGATCTTTACAATATATACAGGAATAAACAAAAGATATATAAGGGGAATAGTCAACCACGCATGCATAACTGAATTAATATAGTCAACATGATTACTTGAAACAAGAAACAAGAATACTAAATTTCAAATAATCAAGTCTGTAACAAAATACAAGTCTGGGACAAAATGCCCAATACAAATATAATCCAAGTAACAAGTTACAATTATTCTAGATAAGCAACAAGAATAAATAAATGTAGCAAGAATCCAGCCAACTAGAATCTTTGATCACCTACTCCATTGGGCAGCTGGTCACCAAAGTCTACAAGTGACAAATTTGCAGGAAAAGGAAAGAGAAAACAAATGTTCTTCAATGCAAGTTACGGGCCGCTTGTATTGTAGGCAACAAGTATAGGAAAAATAAATAGACAAGAATAGAGTAACAGCGGAAGCAAGTATAGAAGTAACATGAAAGGAATGTGACATGAACAAAATCAGATAGCATGGCAAGATAAACGGGTGCAAGTGGCATGTAACAAGTATCAAGTACCATGCAAACAAGTAATCGAGTAAAAAGTGTCAAGTAATCATGTATCATGTACAAGTAACAAGTAGCAAGTGTCAAGTGATCATGTTGTTCTCAGGTCTTGTATCTATTCCTATCTAGGTAGCACTTCATGCGTCCCAGTTTTTTACCATATGGTTGCTACATTCATGCAAGTTATATTTTAGATTTCATAGTGGAACATAGAGGACAGTGTACTCAGGGACAAGTATCAAGCTCCAAGTGTCATGTGTCAATTGTGCACGTGTCAAAATCTCATGTCAAGTATCGTGTATCAAGCTCCAAGTATCAAGTATCCTCAAGCTCCAAGTATCAAGTACCATACAGGATCTATGGATCCTCTTCCGAGTACACGTTTCTGTATTTTCCACTATTAGATCTTTTCCTTTAATCTCGGCTTGGTTTCTTGTTATTATTACTTAAAGCAAGCATGGACGTGCACAAATAAGTCAAGAAACATGGTAAGTCAATAAGGGACAAGTACAAGTTGAAAGAAGGACAAGAACGGATGACAAACGACTCATCAAGGGCTAAGCCAACGAAACTTCTAGTTCTGGACAGCAAGACACTACTGTACCAAATCTGAGATTCCTTTTGCCACAAACATGCAAATCTAGATCCGTCAGAATATCTATAAAATAGACTCTCGTCCAAATCCAACACATATATACAAGTCACATAATAATCACAGAAACAAGGCTCAAACCAGAATTGTTTACAGTAATATGTTCAGCTAGAAATTACAAGGTTGTATTCACAAGCAAGAAAAATGGCATAAAAACTTACTGATTAAATCCAAGAAAAATCTGGAGTATTCCCCAGTATGCCTAGTATCCGCGAATATAGTTTCATAATAGTCCAACATGGATAGCATAGTCAAAAAAATTTGGGAAACAACAAGTTACAGCAATTTTGTGAATCTGATATGCTTGACACAGCAGTACTGAAACAGCAATAGATTACAAAGTATAGCTCGAAATCCAAATCCGTCAAAAAGGGTGATAAAATAGATACAATAGGCTACATTTTATGTTTACAAAGCTTTTACCAACAGCAACTAGAATCAGGTCGTAAATATGGTTATTTACTGAACAACATGCAAAACTGGAGATATAGTACTTTGTTCACAAACATAGAATAGTTTATAAATGACAGCAAATAAATCTACAAAAATTTGGGGTTAATCCCAGTTAATTCTAGTCATAGCCAGCAAAATATTATATCCAAATCTTATCTTTAGCATCAGTATTAAAATAATTAATTACACAGAAATCGCATAAAACAGAATCTGGAATTTCTAATACATCTGTAGCAAAACAGCATTAACAATACACGAACGAGATGCACAAGACGATCACAATCACCACGAATACAATACACGAACACACGACTCTAGATTCAATAGGCACACAAAAGAGAGAGGGCAGTCGGGGTGTGCACGGGATGAGAAGAAGACGGAGGCACAGGGCGCGACGACGACGTGATGGCGACGTCGGCGAACAAGGGTAGACCGGAAGGGGGTGGCGATGCTGGCTGGCATTTCTGCTGGCTGGCATCGCTTCTGTTGTGGTCAACCTGGCGCTCGGGAGGTCGTCAAGGGGGTGGTGCGACGGCGTCGGCGGTAGGCCGGAGGGGAGAGAGAGAGAGAGAGAGATGAGTGAATATTAGGGTTAATGTTTTGGAAATAGGAATTGTAAATGACAATAACAAAATTTGTTGGGGGTTAATAAAGAGAGATTTCTGACGAGATGTGATTTGGAGAATCAAGAGAATAAGGTAAGAAGATATGATCTGCTTGTTAGGGAACGTGAAGAAAATTTGGGGAAGACTGGATCAAAGAAGTGGGTATTGGGTTGCAGGTTAGGATCCAGTAGGATGGGTATGAAGGTTCAATAGGGTATATTGGGTAGGAAACCAGATCCAACAAGGCAGTGCTCAAATAAAAGGAAATTGGGACATGAAATGCTGTAATTTAGAAACAATAAATCATCCAAAGACAAAATTATAGACAAAAGAATCACAGAAGAACAAACTAATAGATGAATATATAAATACTGGAAAGAAGAACAATACACGGTTCAAAAAAAAAGGAAACAAAAAGAATGAGTACAAATAGGTAGAATACACTGGAAAAAAGAATACAGTACAAGAATACATAAAAGGGGATACAGAAGTTACAACTCCAGTCATCCCAATCCTATATATCCAAGCATACACTAAAAGTTCTTATGTGTTATTTTATCCATGGTTTCTAATAACCAGTGATGGGAACACTTCACAATAGTATATTCTCTTGTCGTAAAGAAATTAATGTTGCATATTTGCCAAGTTATTTTGGGTTCCTGATCAGCTTACCTTCCCTGCTATGGTATGGAAGCCCAAATTGAGGCGACCAAATAATCCATCTCTCACTTGCGTACACCTTAAATCAAAACCAATTAAAAACTCATCAAATAAATTACCAAATTAAAATTTTTTAAACCCAAAAATAAAACAATCATACATCTCTGAACTTAGATCCCATGCACACATAAAATTTGAGTCAGTAAAAAATTGAGTAATCCCCTGCACACACAAAATTAAAAATTAGAATAACAACTCAGGTTAATGAGATGAAATTATATGTAAAGTGGTTTAAAATTGAACTTGCATCATATAAATAAATAATAATAATAAAAGATGGATTAAAATATATGTGCTTTCACAATTTAACGAACAATCAAATAAATAATAATAATAATAATAATAATAATAATAATAATAATAAATCATATCACAAAAATAGGTTTTGTATTACAACATAGAAATTCTTTGAAACTAACTACAAATATAATTAATGAATAGAAATGGATTTTAATAGGAGATCCAAAATAAATTTAAAGCAAAATGAATTTAAGAAAATAGAAAATTTTATAAAGAATCCAAACCCAGATAATACACAGAAAAATATGTATAAGTGAAAATGGGGGTTACAAGAAGATAGTAGCATTCCCATATAATTGTATTAAATTCAAGGGGATAAGGAGAGTATCGAAAATTATCAAGTATGCGGTACTTCAAAAAGGCAGAAACACCGAATGTAGATGAGCAAACATGTGAGCCAGCTAAAACAAAAGGTCATCCACTTCTTCCGCCGATCCATTAACAATCCATCGTGAAGTTTTCTCCGAACCGAGGGAGAGAGAGCATCCCGATCGTGTGAGTGGAATGGGTTTCGGACTGACACCCTCACAAGTATTCGATCATTTAATTTTGAGTGTAAGTTGGATTTGGATATGTGTTGGATCAAAGGTATTCGGTCATCCTGCATCAACCTCAAGATATCCCCCTAACCCCGACATGATAAAGTTGCCGGCAGAGGTGCAAGTCCTAAAAGATTTAGTTGCAACTCTACTTTGGCAACAAAATCCCGAGGCCTAGAATCACTTCCAGACAGCGGTAAGTAAAATAACTTTTTTGGCATTTTTTTATTATTCTTAGCATCATTTATTGCTTTACTTAATTTACATTTGTTGTCTATATTTATAGGGTGTTATCTTAGAATGTATTTCTAGTAAAGTTATACTTGCACTCACACATCTTAACAGACTAATTCTAAAAAAACGAAACTTCCGTCAAATAAATTAACTCGTGTCACTTTCAAGTAATAACATAAGCTTAATCGGAAAATGAGAGCAAAGCAAGCGGAATATTAATAAATGAGTTAAAAAAACGAAACTTTGGTCAAAGTTAGGAAAACATCGTTGGTGAGCTAATCCAACTTGTAGACTTGAATTTTGTCTCATGGTTTGAAGATATCACCCCATGTCACTTTCAAGTCATAACATAAGCTTTTGTTGCAACTCCAAAACCTCTTCGACGATATTAACCATTATCCCTGGTTTCCTTCTAATAATTTCAAATGGAGGTGGATTTCCTCGGGCAATTTCTCAGTCAAATATTTCTACAATTTCCTTAACTTCGGTGGGATCACCTCTCCATTAGCCAAGTCCCTTTGGAGTAGTTGTACTCCCCTCAAAGCCAAAATTTTAGCTTGGCTAGCGCTTAACAACAAGCTTCTTACTGTCGAGGTTCTCAACAAGAGGAAACTTGCATTAGGACAGTTATGTGCGTTATGCTCCATTCACCACGAGGACACCGATCATTTGTTCCTTAAGTGCCCCTTTATTCGTCTCTTATGGAGTATCGTCGTCAGAGCTTGGCTAGCGCCGGCTATTCCTACCAATTTTTCGTCATGTTGGCAACAACACCACCTCAGGAAAGAATTTTGCAACTCTTGGATTCTTTCCATGATTGCGATCATTTGGGTTATTTGGTCTGCACGTAACAATCAAATTTTCTCAAATTCTGTTTTGTCGTTACAGAGCATTATTGATGATTTTCTTTTCTTTACTAAATTTTGGCCAGCCACTTTATCTCTTGATAAAGTGGAAGCTTTACATTTAAATTGCCTGGATGAGGCAATTAGTTTTTCCTAGAGTGTCTAGTTATTACTATTGTTGCATCAATTTCTTTTCTGATTTTCGATTGCTTTGTCTACTATTTGTAGCTCTGACGTGTGGATGTTTCCCCTTGCCTTCGTAACTCTGGGTATTTTGGTGGGCCAGTTTTTGTTGTGGCCTGTGGCTTTGGGTCGCTCCGGCTTCTTTGCTGATGCTTTCTGGCTTCAGTTGGTACAGGTTGTTGGCCTTTTCAAGGGGGGTTTTGTGCTCTCTGTTATTGCCCGGGCTTAGCGGCCTTAGGTCTCTTTTGTATCTAAGCTTTATTACTGGGTTTGTTCTACTTATATTGGTGCGTGTGCTGGTGGAGTGCTCCTTAGGGAGTATGTGCATGGTTTGGTTTATATTTTTGCTCTTTTTCGATGCTCCGATGCTATTGCGGAGTCTCGGCTCCTGTTCTGACCTTATTTATCTGCTCTGGATTATAGTGGTATTTTTTTTGTTTTGTGTTTAAGAGCGCGCTGTCCAGGTCTTTCCTGGGTTTTAGTGGTGAATATTATCGCCGCTCCTTTTTTTCTATTGCTGCCTCTAGGCTTTTTTTCATTGCTTTTTTCTTTTTCCTCTCTCTTGTCAGCTCGGTAGCTTGTTATTCTGTGCTGTTTTATATTGCATTCTAGTGCCGCTTGTGTGCTCGTATGATGACGAGGGTCCATTCTCTTGTTGATCCTGTAGTTTATCTGCTTTTTTGGGTCTTCAGGTGTTTCTCTTTATACTTATCTTCTTTTCTTTGCCTTTTCTTTTCTTCTGTGGTTGTGTTGGTTGGCTTTGGTTTATGTTTGCCGGATGCTTTTTCTTTGCTGGGACTTTTCTCCTTCTTGGGCTACTGACTCATCTTGTTCGGAGTTGATTTTGAGTATGTTCATGGGTTGTGGGTCTTTTGTTTCGACCTTTTGGGTGCCCTGTCTTCTCTTTCTGAGGTTTCTTCCATCGATGCCACCCACGATTCTGGTGTCCCTTGCTCCGTTTTGGTTGACGGTTGTACTGTTGCAGTGTGTGGTTGCTCCATCACGCGGGCCGGCATTTGTGCGATCTCAGAGTCCTCTTCGGAGGCGGTGGTCTGGGTTGCTGCCTACGGAGCGCGGTCTACTGCTCTCTGGTTGTTTGTTTGTAGGTGGCAGCTTATCTGTGCGTGTGTTGGCATTATTGGTGCAATTCTCTTCATTGCATTGTATTTAGTTTTGTGTTTGTTTTTTCTCGTATTTCTAATTTTACTCCGTGTAAAATTTGATTGATGTTTGTGACATTCAATTATTATTTATATATGTTTGGCTGGAGTCGATTGAATCTATCCTCTTTATCAAAAAAAAAGGTCATAACATAAGCTTAAACCAAAAATGAGAGCAGAATAAACAAAATCTTAACAAAGAATTACAAAAAAATACGAAACTTCCGTCAAAGTTAGAAAACATCGTTGGTAAACTAATCCAATTTGTAGACTTGAAATTTTGACTCACAGTTTGAAAGATATCACCCCATGTGACTTTCAAGTAATAATATACGAAAAAGAAGAGCAGAAAAAAAAAGCGAAATCATCCCAAACAAGTTCCAAAAAAATACGAAACTTCGGTGAAAGTTAGAAAACATTGTTTGTGAGATAATCCAACTTGTAAACTTCAATTTTGACTCATTGTGTGTAAGATAAGACCCTATATCATTTTCAAGTAATAATTTTACACTTATACGACAAATAAGAGTGAAATAAGTAAAATCTTAACAAACGAGTTCCAAAAAATACGAAACTTCGGTCAAAGTTAGGAAACATCTTTGGTGAGATAATCCAATTTGTAGACTTGAATTTTGACACATGGTTTGAAAGAAATCACCCCTTGTCATTTTCAAGTACGAACAAAAGCTTAATCTAAAAATGAGAGCAAAATAAGAGAAATCTTAACAAACAAATTCAAAAGAAAATAGGAAATTTCCGTCAAAGTTAGAAAACAACGTTTGTGAGATAATCCAACTTGTCGATTTGAATTTTGCTTACATTTTGAAAGAAATCACCCCGTGTCACTTTCAAATAATAATATATGAAAAATGAGAGTGAACCAAGTGAAACTTAACAAACGAGTTCCAAAAAATGCTAAACTTCTGTCAAAGTTAGAAAACATCGTTTGTGAGCTAATCCAACTTGTAGACTTCAATTTTTATTGACGGTTTGCGAAATTGGACCTCATATCACTTTCAAGTAATTTTATACATCAAATAAGAGTAAAATAAGTGAAATATTAACAAACGAGGTCCAAAAAATACGAAACTTCTGTGAGAGTTAGAAAATAGTGTTTGTGAGATAATCCAACTTGTACACTTGAATTTTGACTCACGGTTTGAAAGATAGGATACCGTATCACTTTCAAGTAATAATATTAGCTTAATCGGAAAATTGAGTGAAAAACAAGCAAAAGCTTAACAAACATGTTCCAAAAAAGTACGAAACTTCCGTCAAAATTAGAAAATAACATTTGTGAGATAATTCAACTTGTCAACTTGAATTTTGACTCACGGTTTGAAAAATATCACCCCATGTCACTTTCAAATAATAATATACAAAAAAATGAGAGTGAAATAAGTGAAATCTTAACCAACGAGTTCCAAAAAATGCGAAACTTCGGTCAAAGTTAGAAAACATCATTTGTGAGCTAATCCTACTTGTAGACTTCAATTTCGACTCACAGTTTGCGAAATAGGACCTCGCAAGTAATAATCCTACACTAATACGACAAATAAGAGTGAAATAAGTGAAATATTAACAAACGAGGTCCAAAAAATACGAAACATCCGTCAACGTTAGAAAACATAGTGTAACCCCTATTGCTCATATTTGTATTTTTAATTATATTTAATAAAATTCTTGATTATTCTACTTTATTTTTTGTCGTAATTATTTTCATTTCGTTTGTATTTTGTGTTGTTGTTCTCTCTCTTGTGATTCATTTTGCATTGATTCAGCTTTTTATTCTCATTTATTTGATCTACAATTTGCCTTTGATATCGTCTATTGTTTTAACTTATTTTATGGCCTATTTGTCCCTTATTGGATTCTTTTCTTCCTATTGGATACTACCCAGTTCACCCAAACCCATATTGTCTCTATATAAATACCCTAATTGAACTCTAACCATAATTAACAAACCCTAATATCCTAATATCCTATATCTCTCTCTCATCCTCCTAGCCGTCACCCTCATCTATCCCCCGACCTCACCTCCCGACCGTCTTCCCCTCTCCTCGCCGTCATCGTCTACTTCCGACGCCGGAGACCACCACCGCACCTCCGTGCTCCCCTGTCCTCGAGCAGCGACACCCAAGCACAACGCTACATGCATGCTGTTCCGCCGCTGTCGTTGTTGTCTGCTGTGGTCGACAACAGCCCGTGCGCTGCCGTTGTCCCCTTGCTGTCGTCGTCTTCTCTCTTGCCGATGTCGTGTTGCTGTTGTCCACTCTTGCTGTTGTGCGCTGTCTCTTTGAGTGTGTGTGCATGTGCATCCTTGTGCACGTGTTTTGGTTAGCGCTGGATCTCGTCTCTTATTCGTGCTTTTGTTGTGTTCGTTGTTCGGGATCCGTTCCCGTTATTCTATTGCATCGTTTCCGTCGTCTTCATAACAGGCAAGTAGCTTGTATGTGTTCTTTTTTTTATACGAGTTAATACCATAAATAGTCTAGTATGAAAATGTGTGTGCTCTCATGATGATCCATATTTGTTAGTTTAACCGTTGACATCATATCTTGATCATGATTAGTTACAATAATTGACACCCGTTACATGAAAATAATTAGATTAGATGAGATTTTGACTGTATGTTGTTTGTGGCACACCGTATGTTGTAGATAACTGTTACATAGATGTTTGTTGGATGTATGATCTCATTATAGACCATTTATTCACATGCCATGCTGATTTGAGTAACCCATATATACCATGCTTTGTATGACATCTAGAGTGGACCGATTGTAGTTAAGTTGTTTGATAAAATGCATAAAAGAACTTTTGTTTTGCTGCTTCCCTATTTTGTACAGTAATTTCGACCCTGTTAACATCAGTAAAATAAATAAATTTGTGAACATGATTTATAGCCTTTGTTTTCTAGTTTTCAGAACTTTCGACAGCTATGAATTCTAATTTTTGATGCATGAGTTGTTGTTGTTTTACTGCAGTCATATCGTATATTCCATATTCTAAACTATATGTATTCCATATGGAATTTTATTTTAAAACTGATATTAAAAGTAGAATTAGAACTCTATATTTTGCTTAGTGTGTTTATATATGACTGGGATCAATTACTAATTTTTTGGAATTAATTATTCACTTTTATATCTCATTTCATACTTGCGAAACACATCGATATATTTCCAAACTGCATGCTATTCAGTAAAGAACTACGTTTTCAACCTGATTCTGTTCGTTTTTTATGAAAACTTTGTAAATATGAATTGTATCCTAATTTGTCTATTTTATCATCCTTTTGACAGATCGGGATTTCGAATTATATTTTATGAATTACCTATGTTCTGGTACTGCTATGTCTGAACTTTCAGAATTGAGATTTTGTTGCATTACTCTATTTTTCCAAATATTCTGACCAAACTATTTGTAATATAATTTCATGATATTTTATATTTTGCAACTATATATGTTAGGAAATTTTCCATATTTTTCTCAAATTTATTTATGATGAGTTTAAACTCTTTTCATGCTTATAAATAGGATTTTGCATTTTCTGGCTGAACACGATTTCTGTATTAAATGCTATTTTCAATCCTATTTCTTTGGCTGATATGTCACTTGTATATATGTACTGGAATCGGCAGAGAGTCTAGTTCCTAGATTTTCTGACGGATCTAGGTTTGCTATTTTGTAGCAACGGAAATCTCAGATTTGGTACAGTAGATTCTTGCTGTCTAGAACTGAAAGTTTCGTTGTTTTGACTATTATGAGTTGTTTTTATCAACCGTTGTAAGTACTACTTCATCTTAGACTTATTCTTTGTTCATGTCATGTCTTTATCCTATTGTATTCGTTCACACCTGTTGATAATAATGAAATAAAATCAAGCCGGTGTTTTTAAGGGACAAGATCGAGTAGTGAACAATATAGAAACACATATTCGGAGGAAATTCGTTTTTCCCACTGTTTACTGTGGTACTTACTGTTTATCTCTGGATGCATGAGGGTATGATCCATGAAACCGTTTGTTGTTATTACTGTTACTGTTACTGTTTGTCTGAATATACTGTCCTATAGAAGTTCCACTACGAAATCTTAAAACGAAATTGTTGTAACAACCATGTGGTAAAATTTGGAACGCATGAAGTGCTACCTAGTTAGTAATGAACATTAGACATAAGAATAACTGTTTACACTGTCACATCATGTTACTATTAATTTACGGTTACTGTTGATTCACTGTTACTGTTGACCGTTACTGTTACTGTTATACTTTTACTGTTATTCCGTTGTTTACTTTCATCTGTAGACTGTTATATTTACTGTTTCTCTATGTTAGTATTTCCTGTTTAGTTAGTTTTCCCCTTCATTTCCTTACTTGTACTGCTTGCGGCCCAGACTTGCATCTAACGGGCGTTATATTTTCCTATCTTTCTATTTTTCCTTGTAATTGGCATATGAGCAGGTTTTGCTGATCAATTGCCTACTGATGTTGGTGAGCAAAAGTTTTGAGCTGCACAATTGGAATCATTTGCTTTAAATATTTTGATGAACTATTTTATTCATGAATTGTATTGAGACTTGTATTTGGGCTTGTAGTCCCAGGATTATTATTTTGTTTCAGATCTTGTATTTGCTGGGATATTTATTATTGTTATAATAAATACTGTTGAGTTATGATTGTTTATGCATGCTTGGTTGGAGTATACTGTTGTATTTATTGTTGCAATGAGTCAAACAGATCCGTACAGCTTATGGATGGTGAAAACTATCCGCTGGGCTTAGTCACATATCGTGTTCCGTATTTCTTTTGGGAAGCGGGGCGTGACACATAGTTTGGGAGATAATCGAACTTGTACACTTAAATTTCAACCCGCGGTTTGCAAGATAGGAGCCCGAATCACTTTCAAGATTTAATTCTAAAATTATATGAAATATAAATATGAAATAAGTTTTTTTTTTTTTTTTTTTTTTTTTTTTTTTGATTTAACTGGGTATCCATCCCCCTCTATGGGTCAGACTAATCCCAGTCCCGTGGCTAGGTTTTGCGCAGGCCCATCTACAGCCCACGGCCACTGGCCACCAAAGTGTTTACCATAGAGTTCGAACCCAGAACCTTTGGAGGAGCACACTCCAAATCCCAACGCTCTAACCACTAGGCCACTTTGTGTGGAATATGAAATAAGTTAAATATTAACAAAACGAGGTTCAAAAAAATATGAAAGCAAAGTGAACATGAACATGCAAAGTGATACAGATTCACATCTTACAAAATGTGAGTTAAATCTTGAGCGAAGATCCCGGAGAGTGGGAGTAATATATAACTAATTTTGAGGTAGGTTTTCAGCCTACATTTGGCTAGTTAAAAAAAAACAAAAAACTTGTGACCCAAAAAAAAAAAAAAAAAAAAAAAAAAAAACTAGAATGACGTACAGTTGAGGGACAGATGGAGTTATCTATATAATAAAATACAAAGAAAGCTATCAAGTGGCTCTCATTCAATAGCTTTGAAATCAACGGTCCAGATCTAATTTTACAAAACATATTTTCCTGCCCAAAAGTTCTCTCCAAAACTCTTTTCATCAAAAAAAGTTCTCCCCAAAACTCAAATTCAAATTCCAAAAATAACTCCTTTATTTATTTATTTATTTATTTATTTATTTATTTTTCTCTTTCTCTCTCTCTCTCTCATTCTCTCTCTCTATTTACTCAGAAATTTATATTTTCATATTTCAGATTTGTAAATTTTCAGATTTTTTAATGCATTTTTTATTGCTCATGTTACATTCAAAATAGCAAAAATTTCATCAACAGTTAAATTTCATCATTTTTCACACTCAAAGTTCTAAAAAGTTTGATTTTACACCTCCATTTATAATTATTTTTCAACATGTACTAATGGAAACATGGACTTTTATTTACAACTAATTATTTCAAACTTGAGCTACATAATAGTTGTTTTACTGTTTACAAGACTTTCATATGTTGTATTGTTTCAAAGACGTGTCGTAGGCACATGCCCACGGGCAAATCTAGTATAGATATATAATTGAAATTTAATTAAAGCTATTATTGTTAGTATTATTTTTTAAAATTTTAAACATAGCTTCTCCAAAGTAAATATCTTTCTTACCAGATAAACTCCCAAAATAAATATACAGTAGGAAAGCTTTTTTTCCTTCTTTTTTTTCATTTTTGTTCCGTGAGTACAGTTGGAGTTGGCAATGCTGGATTTAACTTAAAAATTTCATGACTATAAGCTCACCTCATTAGTGTTTGGGGCTAAAGGTAAATCTTGAGAGACCATCCATTTTTAATCTTGTGCTCCTGCTCTTGGTCTTCTACATCCAAATAAGTTTTCAACTTCCTCCCTATTTCGAAGCCTTTATTGCTATGCATAATTTACTGAGATAATTCAATATCGCTAAAACTCTTCTCAAATTAGTGCAGTTCGTGAGGCTAGACAGGCTGATGGCTAGTGTACATTGAGAAAGTAATTGTCGGGGGTAAGTTGACACTCAGCAATAATAATAATACAGTCTAAGATTCTCATGTGCTGCAGTCGATGCTGATTATGGCAGACTAGTATCATGCACGTGCGATGCACGTGGAGGAAGAAGGGAAAAGACAAAAAAAAAAAGGAAAATAATTCCCACTGATCCACTGACGAAAATATGCACCAAACTGGGCCACTTTCGCACGTGCACGCGGGGAAGAAGGAAAAGGACAAAAAAAGGAAAATAATTTCCAAACTGGTCCACTCTCGAAAATATTTACCAAAATGGGTCACCTGGCTTCAAAATGATAAAAAAAAAAAAAAAAAAAAAACAATGACAAATACCACTAAGGCCTTCTCCCATTATAATAGTAGAGATTTCTTATTTGCTAGCGGCTATTCAGTCTGGCTTATGTTCTGCTTTTGTATTCTTTGAGTTTACTTCTTGTAAACTTGCCTGATGCTCATCACTTTCCCTTATATTAGTAATTTACACTTGTAATGCACGTCTTAATAAATATATATGTATATTTTGATCTAAAAATTTCGGCATAATCTGGCTTCGAACCTGATACCTCTTTTATACTAGTTATGCATGAAAAATGTACGTTTTAATAATTTTTAAAAATAAAAAATATAAACTCTGACATAGTGAGGACTCGAACCTAAAACCTCCTTCGTATTAGTTATGTACGTGCGTCATACGCGTTGATAGATTTACAAATAACACTAAGACCTTCTCCCATTATAACTAACTAGTATCATACACGTGCACACGTGCACGTGGAAAAAATTGAAAGGATAATACACGTGGACACGTGCACGGGAAAAAATTGAAGGGATAATGAAAAGGGTAAAAAGAAAATAATTTCCAAACTGATCCACTGTAAAAAATATTTACCAAACTGGTCCACTTTCGAAAATATTTACCAAAGTTAGTCCATAACTGGTCTACTTTCGAAAATATTTGTGTTGAGGACAAATTACACTTAGATAACAAAGGTGTTCTCCCATTATAGTAGTAGAGATAAGTAGTATTTTTCACGTGCGATGCACGTTTTGATAAAGAGTTGGAGTTAAACATGTGATACATGTAAGTCATTATAAAAAAATGGAGTTGAACGGGTGATACACGTTTTTTTTTAAAATTAAGAAGAAAAACATTGATGTGTACGTGCGATATACGTGTTGAAAAATAGATTTGGAGTTGCACGTGCGATGCACCTATTTGTTTGGTGACAAAAGTGATGTTTCTTTTGTGATAAAAAAATATTTAAAATTGTTTATTTGTGACAAACTCTTCCAATAAATAGTAAGTAAATATATTATATTATAGATAGATAATAATTTACACATATGATGCATGTTCAATATAAAAAAATTAAAGTAAAAAAACTGACATAGTGAGAACTTGAACTTGAGACCTCCTTCATATTAGTTATACAAACTTGAGACCTCCATATTAGTTATACACGTTTGATGCACGTGTTGGTAGATTGACAAATGACACTAAGACCTTCTCCCATTATAATATTACTAGTAATTTACACGGTGCGATGCACATTTTAATAATTTCAAAGAATAAAAATAAAAACTCTGACGTAGAGATGATTTGAACCGAAAACCTTCTTCTCCCATTATAATATTACTAGTAATGTACACCGTGCGATGCACATTTTAATAATTTCAAAGAATAAAAATAAAAACCCTGACGTAGAGAGGTTTCCTCCTTTATATATATATATATATATATATATATATATATATATATATATATATATATATATATATATATATATATATATCGTTTGACTCTGTCGTATATTTTATAAAAGGATAAGAGTCAAACGACAGCGTGTTATCCATTTTTGTGGAGATTGTAATTTCCAAGAGTTAATTATCGAACTCAAAATCAATTGTTTTTTGTTCAGTAGTTATTAGATAGCGTGTTATCCATTTTTGTGGAGATTGTAATTTCCATAGTAATTATCGAACTCAAATTTTTTAATTTTTTTCCATCATATCTTTGCTTTTCCCAAGCCAGCAACCTTCGCAATTGCCTGTTCCAAGCTAAGAATCCGGACACAAACAGGATAAGGATGATGGTTGTGTTAGGTAGTTGACAGTTAGCACAAAACTTTGTCAAATCTTATGAACATGAATCCTAATAATATATGCGCAAATGCTAGGGCATTCTCTGAAAGCGATGCGTTGTGCCTGCCTCCGATGCTTCGAAAAATGTGTAAGAGGCGTCGCATCGGTGCCCGGGTGCGGTGAAAAATGGGCAAGGGTTCTTGCACCAATCTAGACGTGTGAAGGTAAAAAAGCAAGTTCAGAAAAATAGGCTTAGGTTAGTGATATGGCTAAAAATGGGGTTAAATCGGACCTGTCCAAATTGGACACGAATCTTGAAGCCTAGGGGTAAAACGGTAATTTCACCTACCAACGGGTCTGAAGCGGGTACTGGTTATCTTCCCCGAAGACCCACTTACCCGCTAACGGATCCACCTCAACTGGGTACGGGTTTCAACCAAACCCAGTCCAGAAGGGATAGAATTAGGGTTTCTGCTTAAATCCTAATCAACGGCCCTGTTTCATATCTATCCCTTCACTGGGGATTAGGGATTACATTCCTTATCTTACCACAGGGGGATTACATTCCTAATCTGATCCCAGCGGCGCCTATAAATACCCCCCACCCATCTCCATTGAGAGGTAATCAATCTTTTTTCAGTTTTTGCGCTCTTTCATAATCTTCCTTGATTACTGACTTGAGCGTCAGAGGGTGCGTCGCCGGGAACAACCTCGGTGTCTCGCACTTTTTGCAGGTGTACGGCAGGAGTCAGTGTCAAACACTGACGGAGCAGGTACACAGGTTTGCTATTCAGTTTCCCTAAGAATCCACAAATACTATCGGTTTGCCCCCATACCAAATTTAGCGGCAACAAATTGGTGCCGTCTGTGGGAAACTAACGAATAGCAACCTCCCCTCTTCCCGTTGAACAGATCTTCTCCAGCCATACCTCCTAAGAAAGTCAGATCAAGAGGGTCCAACCGAGGACCAAACCCCGATCAGCCACAAGACATTCTCATCCAACCGGCTCCGCATCAAGGGCAACTTCCTCCTCCAGCGGAAAACCCACTCCAACAGGACCTGCCTCCTCCGCAAAATCAGCAACCTCCTAGGGGCCCCAACCCGCAGAAACAGCCCCTCCATCCGGACCACGTCTCCATCCACAATGCCTCTTCGGACTCTATGGCCTCCCATCATCCCCGAGCTTCTGGTCTCCACAACACTGTCCTCAATCGGCAGAAGGATGAGGATCTTCGTCGCCATCTAGATGAAAAGCGGGCCCGAGAGGGAACCTCCCGCCAACACCGTCCGAATGAGCGATCTCCTCACCCGCGAGAATACAGAAAATCCCCTACCCAAAGGGGGCGGAGAGAGTCCCCCGAGCATTACAGAAGAAGGCCACACTCCCCCGCAGGTCGGCAACAGCCTAGGAACGATGAGGCACCCATCACCCGTGCCGAATTCCAGCAGTTCCAAGCGACCGTCCTACAAGCTCTCAATCTCCGTCCCAACACCAATGCACCCAAGATCCCTTCTCCTCCTCCGGTCCGAAGTCCTCGCCGACGGTCCCCATCTCCTCCTCCAGCTCCCAGTAACTCCCGGCATGAGCAAAGTCCTCGCCGCTCCAGGAGCTACCGTCGTCGTAGCCCCCGCTCTCCCTCGTACGAAGACGAGTCTAGAGGCTCGGCTAATTACCGTCGAAGGGACGACGCTGTGTACCGTCGTCTCCATGAGATGGAGAGGCGCTTGGGTCAGCTAGACCGAGAAGAAGAGCTTAGAGGAAGGACCCTTCGTCCTAGCAGACCTCCTTTTACCCGAACTATAATGGATGCACCTGTACCGGTAGGCTTCAAGCCTCCTCAATTTGAGACCTACTCTGGGGAGACTGACCCTGTCGATCACATCGAGAGCTTCAAGACCCTAATGCTCATCCATCAAGCTTCCGATGCTCTCCTCTGCAAGACCTTCCCCGCAACCCTTAAGGGCCCAGCTCGAGAATGGTACTCTCGCCTTGCCCCATCCTCTATATTCTCCTTCGAGCAATTCGAGACCCTATTCATCACCCATTTTGTAAGTAGCCGTAGAACTGAGAAGACCAGCATCTCGCAACTGTACCTCCACCAGAAGAAGGGTGAGAAGTTGAGAGACTATGTGAAGAGGTTCACGGCTAAAGCCAGGTCCATAGCATCCCTCGACCAGTCGGTCGCTGCAGCAGCATTTTAGTCCAATGTCCTCAATCCCAACCTCCGCTCCTCCTTCGCCAAGAAACCCCCACAGAACTTCTCTGACCTCCTCCTCCGAAGCGAACAGCACATTCGGGCCGAAGAAGCCGAGCACCGCCCCAACTTGGAGGGGTCCTCCTCCAGGTTTAGGAGAAAGGGAACAGAAGAGGAAGGAGCCAAGAAGCTCCAGAAGGATAATGTGGGCCAGCGCCGACCTTCCCCCAGATTTGAGAAGTTTACTCCCCTCACCACTAACGTCTCTACCATTCTGATGGAAGTTGAGAAGGAAGGGATCATTCCTCCTGCTCCAAGGATGAACACCCCCGCCAAGAAAAGGGATAAAGAGAAGTGGTGCCGCTATCACCGGGACCACGGGAACGACACCAATGATTGTCGGGCCTTGAAGAATGAGATAGAAGCCCTCATCCAGAGGGGGCAGCTGACAAGGTTCGTCAGAAAGGACCGAGCCGAACTCCCTCCCCCACCTCAGGGGGCTAATAAGCGTCCGGAGCGCGATGAAATGCCCGACTTCGAAGAGGAGCGTGTCCTACACCTCATCTATGGGGGCCCAATGGGGGGCTCCTCAAACTCCTCTCGAAAGGCATTTATAACAGAAGTCAATTCGGTTCGCACCACCCCTCCTCCCAAAGGCCTCGGAGTGCCCGTCACATTCTCAGACGAAGATCTTGAAGGTGTCCGCACCCCTCATTGTGACGCACTCGTCATCAGCCTCCACATGGCGAACTTCAAAGTGGAGAGGATCCTAGTAGACAATGGCAGCTCTGTTAACATCCTCTTCCTCGCCGCTTTTAAAGGCCTAAAGCTCTCTCGAGACAGACTCAAGCCCGCCGGCTACACGTTCCATGGGTTCACGGGAGTGCCAGTGACTATTGAAGGGGTGATTACCCTCGACGTAACCGCTGGCAAAACTCCTACTACCCGAACGGAGGCGATGGATTTTATAGTTGTGGATGTTCCTGCAGCTTACAATGTCATCCTAGGCCGACCCGGCCTAGCAGCTCTAGAAGTCGTTCCTTCGGCGTACCATCTTAAGATGAAATTCCCCACCAGGGCCGGAGTAGGGGAAGTGAGGGGCAATCAGGAAACGGCCCGTAAGTGCTACATGACCTCCACCCTCGGACTAGTCCTCTCCTTAGAAACTCTGGAAATCTCCCAAGATGCTGCCCGACCGACGTTCGAGCCGGTGGATGAGCTGGAGGAAGTGCTCTTCTCTGAGCAGGATCCAACTCACAAGTTCTTTGTTAGCAAGACCCTCCCATCCGCCCTATGCTTGGACATTGTACGATGCATCCGAAGGAACCAAGACCTCTTCGCTTGGTTAGCTGAAGACAAGCCCGGAATTTCCGAAGAGCTCTTAGTCCACCACCTCAGCGTTGTTCCGGGGTCCAAACCGGTTCAGCAGAAGAGGCACAAGTTCACCCCCGAGCGCCAGTTAGCCATAAAAGAGAAGGTGGACAAGCTCTTGAAGGCCCGGTTCATACAAGAGGTGAACTATCCCGAGTAGTTGTCAAATGTAGTAATGGTGAAGAAGTCCAATGGGACTTGGAGGATTTGTATTGATTTTACTGATCTCAACAAGGCCTACCCCAAGGATCCCTTTCCTCTTCCGAGTATTGACACTCTGATCGATGCCACCTCGGGACATGAACTCCTCAGCTTCATGGATGCCTTCTCAGGCTACAACCAGATCCGGATGTTCCCTCTGAATATCCCGAAGACCTCATTCGTAACCGAACAGGGCCTCTATTGCTACAGGGTCATGCCCTTCGGTCTGAAGAACGCAGGAGCTACATACCAACGCCTCGTCAACAAGGTTTTCCAAGCACAAATCGGCCGAAACATGAAGGTGTATGTTGACGACATGCTTGTAAAAAGCATCCGAGGTGCCGATCATGTGACCGACCTCCAAGAATCGTTTGACGTTCTGAGAAAGCACAGCATGAGACTCAATCCGAACAAGTGTGCGTTCGGAGTCTCTTCAGGGAAGTTCCTCGGCTTCATGGTTAGCCAACGAGGAATTGAAGCAAACCCTGAGAAAATCAAGGCCATATTAAACATGGCCCCTCCCAAAAATGTTAAGGAAGTCCAGAGGTTAACAGGCCGCTTAGCCGCCATTGGGCGCTTTCTCTCGAAGTCCGGGAAGAAATGCCCCCCCTTCTTCAAGGCCCTCAGGGGGGTCTAAGGGTTTCGAATGGGGGCAGCAGCAACAGGAGTCCTTCGACCAGCTCAAGGCTTACCTCGTCAATCCTCCTCTCCTCAGCAAACCAATTCCCGGAGAACCCCTCTACCTCTACCTGGCAGCCTCCGAGCAGACCCTCAGTGCAATTTTGGTAAGGGATGAAGACCGGGCTCAAAAGCCCATTTATTACGTGAGCAAGGTACTTCGGGATGCCGAGCTCCGCTACCCGAAGATAGAAAAGATGGCTTACGCCCTGGTGATGGCCGCGAGAAAGCTTCGCCCGTACTTTCAGTCCCATTCGATGGTCGTCCTTACCGACCAACCGCTGAAGCAGGTCCTCCACAAGTCAGAGACCTCGTGCCACCTTATGAAGTGGTCTATCGAGCTGAGCCAGCATGATATAACTTATCAGCCTCGGACCGCGATCAAGGCTCAGGCCTTAGCAGAATTCATAGCTGAAAGTACCATCCCCGAGCTCAGTCAAGCAATGGAGGGGTCCCCTATCTGGTCAGTTTATGTGGACGGATCCTCCTGCAATGAGAGAAGCGGAGCAGGGGTCATTCTGGCAGACCCAGATGACTTCATCCTCCAATACTCCCTCCGTATAAACTTCAAGGCCTCGAACAATGAAGCAGAATACGAGGCACTCATAGTCGGCCTTGGAATGGCTCAAAACGCAGGGGCGCAACGCCTCCGGATCTTCAGCGACTCTCAGCTAGTCGTAAATCAGGTTCTCGGCGAGTATGAAGCACGTGATGACAGGATGGTCAAATACTTAGCCAAGGTTAGGAGCCTCATGGCACTGTTTGAAGAAGCCCTCATCCAAAGAATACCCCGAGAAGAAAATGCTCAGGCCGACGCCCTCTCCAAACTAGCCTCATCCTCCCTTCAAGGTCTCGAGCAGACCGTCTTGATAGAGGTTCTTCTGAGGCCAAGTATTGAGGATGAAACCCCCGACTCTCTGGAGTCGCTGCCCGTCCTGCTTGAGGATAACTGGATGAAGCCCCTCGTCGAATTTTTAAGGGACGGACTCCTCCCCGAGGATCCCAAGGAGGCTCGAAGGGTCAGAACCCGAGCGACGCGCTACACACTAATCGGAGGTATTCTATATAAAAGCTCTTTCACACAGGTAGACGGCAGGCCGTACCTGAGATGCCTCTTCCCGGGGCAAGCCGACTACGCCATGCAAGAACTTCATAAGGGCATCGGCGGGGCACATTCGGGGTCCAGAGCTCTTGCCCGCAAAGTGTTGAATTACGAATATTTCTGGCCCACTCTCTTACGAGACGCCGAACGACACATTCGGCAATGCAGCTCCTGTCAGAAGTACTCCGACATCCGACGCCTCCCACAAGATCCACTAACTTCCCTATCAAGTCCAGTCCCCTTTGCAATGTGGGGATGGATTTACTAGGGCCATTTCCGCCAGCTCCCGGACAATTCAAATTCTTAGTCGTGGCGATCGACTACTTTTCAAAATGGATAGAAGCCGAGACCCTAGCCACGATCACCGAGAAAAAGGTTGTTCAGTTCTTTTGGAAGAGCGTGATCTGCCGATTCGGCATCCCTAGGGTCCTAATAACAGACAACGGAACCCAGTTCACCGGGGTGCATTCCGAGCTCTATGCGAAGACCTTGCCATCCAACACCGGTTCTCCTCCGTCTCTCATCCCCAGTCGAATGGCCAAGCCGAAAATGCTAACCGGAAGATCCTCTCTGGCATTAAGAAGAGGTTAGATAAGTGTTCCAAAGGCTTATGGGTCGATCAGCTTCCCAACATGCTGTGGAACTACCACACCACAAAACGGACCCCCACAGGAGAGAGCCCATTTAATCTCAACTATAGGTCCAAGGCCATCATTCCTCTAGAAGTCGGAATACCCTCTCCTCGTCTGATAGCTTACGAAGAAGAGCAAAACGCCAGAGAGCTCCGAGCGAGCCTAGACCTGATAGATGAAATCCGAGAAAGAGCCGCCATTCATCAACAAAGCTACAGAAGAAGGATCGAGTTGGCATACAACAAGAAAGTACGCCCTACGGACCTCAAAGAAGGAGACCTGGTCCTCAGGAAAGTAGCCATCTCTTTCCCCGGTCAGAAGAGTAAACTCGCTCTGAACTGGGAAGGACCTTACAAGATCGTCAAAGAAGTTCGGCTCGGCACATACAGACTAGAAGACCTCGAAGGCAGGGAGATCCCTAGGACATGGAATGCCGACCATCTCTTAAAGTACCAAGAGAGAGCACCAACGCCTTTCTAAGCACTTTGAGATATCGAACCGTTCCTCTCCTATTGCTTGTAATGACTTTCTTTTATTTTTCTCTTGTAATAACGGCTCGCAACTTTAGAAGCAGCCGGCCATTAGTCATCAATAAAGAGTTTTTTCATATTATACTTGAAAAAATTGCTTACATCTTTCTGCCTTTACTCTTCACTCTACCGATGGTTCGGAGTCCAACACTCGGCTCGACCCTACTTCGCAAGTTCGCTCCCCGGCGAGCTAGAAGTAGGTCGCCGTTCGGAACTGCTCCCACAACCGTTGAACAACTCAACCAATGGTTCGGAGTCCAACACTCGGCTCGACCCTACTTCGCAAGTTCGCTCCCCGGCGAGCTAGAAGTAGGTCGCCGTTCGGAACTGCTCCCACAACCATTGAACAACTCAACCGATGGTTTGGAGTCCAACACTCGGTTCGACCCTACTTCGCGAGTTCGCTCCTCAGCGAGCTAGAAGTAGGACGCCATTCGGAACTGTTCCCACAACCGTTGAACAACTCAACCGATGGTTCGGAGTCCAACACTCGGCTCGACCCTACTTCGCAAGTTCGCTCCTCGGCGAGCTAGAAGTAGGTCACCGTTCGGAACTGCTCCCACAACCGTTGAACAACTCAACCGATGGTTCGGAGTCTAACACTCGACTCGACCCTACTTTGCGAGTTCGCTCCTCGGCGAGCTAGAAGTTGGTCGCCGTTCGGAACTGCTCCCACAACCGTTGAACAACTCAACCAATGGTTCGGAGTCCAACACTCGGCTCGACCCTACTTCGCAAGTTCGCTCCTCGGCGGGCTAGAAGTAGGTCACCGTTCGGAACTGCTCCCACAACCGTTGAACAACTCAACCGATGGTTCGGAGTCCAACACTCAGCTTGACCCTACTTCACAAGTTCGCTCCTCGGCAAGCTAGAAGCAGGTCGCCGTTCGGAACTGCTCCCACAACCGTCGAGCAACTCTAACGGTGGTTCGGAATCCATCGTTCAGCTCAACCACACTCACTCAAAACCCCGAGCCGAGCGGACGAGGAACCAACCCTCGTATATGGAGAAAAATTCTGCCGAACCGATTTCACCGTCGGATCTTTCCAAAATTCGTGTCAAGACACGATGGACGGTTCAGATTGCGCCACGCTCACAAAATGACAAAATAACGTTTTCTCGTTATCTGAACACAGCCCTCGTGATTCACGCAATGATGGATGCTCCAGATCGGACCACGTGTACCTTCCGAGCTGCCTGCCACCGGTCTGCCTAGCCGAGCTACTGAATAGCTTGGCTAAGCAGCCGAGCTACTAGGACGGAGGGTGGCGACGATCCTGTGCCAAGACTCTTCGAAACGTCTAACTCCATACCTTGGTCTAAGGCACCGAGCCTCCGAACCGAGGGGACGAGGAACCGACCCTCATATATGGAGAAAAACCCTTCCGAGGACAAATCACCGTTGGAACTTTCCAAAATTCGTGTCAAGACACGATGGACGGTTCAGATTGCGCCACGCTTACAAAACGGAAAAATAACGTTTTCTCGTGATCTGAACCCAGCCTTCGTGATTCATGCAATGATGGACGCTCCAGATCGGACCACGTGTACCTTCCGAGCTGCCTGCCACCGGTCTGCCTAGCTGAGCTACTGAACAGCTTGGCTAAGCAGCTGAGCTACTGGGACGAAGGGTGGCGACGATCCGGTGCCAAGACTCTTCAAAACATCTAACTCCATACCTCGGCCAAAGACACCGAGCCTCCGAGACGAGGGGACGAGGAACCGACACTCGTATATAGAGAAAAGATCCGCCGACCCCCCTTAGCTGTTGGATCTTGTCAAAAAGGGCACTCGTCATGATGGACGGCTTAGATCTTGCCATGTCCACTAAACGACAAGATAGTGTTTTTTGGGGATCCACGCTGAGATGGACGATCAGGATCACGCCACATAGTTCGGCTGATTCCGAGGCATGTACCGACCTGCCGAGCCGAGGGGACGAGGAACCGACCCTCGTATATGGAGAAAAGAACTGCCGACCCCCCTCAGCCATTGGATCTTGTCAAAAAGCGCGCTCGTCAAGATGGACGGCTCAGATCTTGCCACGTCCACTAAACGACAAGATAGTATTTTTTGGGGATCCACACTGAGATGGACGATCAGGATCACGCCACGTAGTTCGGCTGATTCCGAGGCATGTGCCGACCCGCCGAGCCAAAGGGACGAGGAACCGACCCTCGTATATGAAGAAACTATCTGCCAAGGAGCGCGGATCGTCTGATCGCCCAGAAAATCGCGCTCGGCGCTGATCAAGGGCCCAGATTGCGCCATGCCATAAATCGGTATTAAAAATTAGTTTTTATTTATTTTAATCGTTTTATTTATTTAAAATTGCGAAAAAATTACTAAAAATTCGGGAAAATTAACTAGAAATTCTAGAAGATAATTATAAATTCGGTGGAATATTTTTGAACCCCTGAACGAACAATTATTGCCTAGAATGTGTTGTTAAGACTCCCGAACGACTGGTTAACACATCGCAAAATTAAATAAATAATCCGAAAAAATAGATAAAAATTGCCGGATATTCAGAGAAGCTTAAGAACAGCTTACAGCTTGAAAAATCACCTCACTACCCCCTTCGAGGTTCAAAACCCTCCATTTGGACTCCGATACAACTCCACTAGCCATAAAAATAGTTAAACTACTCCTTAAAGGCTGATCAAACTCAGTCTCTAGGAGTGGGGGGCTCGTGATATGGCTAAAAATGGGGTTAAATCGGAACCGTCCAAATTAGGCACGAATCTTGGAGCCTAGGGCACGAATATTGAAGCGGGTACTGGTTATCTTCCCCGAAGACCCACTTACCCGCAAACGGATCCACCTCAACTGGGTGCGGGTTTCAACCCGCAGCAAACCCGGTCCAGAAGGGATAGAATTAGGGTTTCTTGTTAAATCCTAATCAACGGCCCTGATTCATGTCTATCCCTTCACTGGGGATTAGGGATTACATTCCTTATCTAACCACAGGGGGATTACATTCCTAATCTGATCCCAGCGGTGCCTATAAATACCCCCCACCCATCTCCATTGAGAGGTAATCAATCTTTTTTCAGTTTTTGCGCTCTTTCATAATCTTCCTTGATTACTGACTTGGGCGTCGGAGGGTGCGTCGCCGGGAACAACCCCGGTGTCTCGTACTTTTTGCAGGTGTACGGCAGGAGTCAGCATCAAATACCGACGGAGCAGGTACACAGGTTTGCTATTCAGTTTCCCTAAGAATCCACAAATACTATCTGTTTGCCCCCACACCAAATTTAGCGGCAATAGTTAGCTACTTGGAATATATGAATATTGACAGGAAAATGCATAGAACTAGTAGATACCATGACTAGAAGGAATATTAATATAGCTTGTTTACAAGAAACAAAGTGGGTAGGGGAGAAAGCTAAAGAGATAGATGATTTTAAATTATATTATACCAGTAAAATTAGAAATAGAAATGCAGTAGGAATATTAGTAGAAAAGAAATTCAAAAGAGATGTAGTAGATGTTAATAGGAAAGGGGATAGAATAATAATAAAAAATTAAGCTTGTATTAGGGGAAAACATAATTAACATTATTAGTGCTTATGCACCCCAAGTAGGATTAGATGCACAGGCTAAAAATAAATTTTGGGAAGATATGAATGAGATAATTCAAGCAATACCCTTAGGTGAGTAACTATTTATAGGAAGAGACTTTAATGGACATATAGGAGAAGATAATATGAGATATGAGAGGGTGCATGGAGGACATGGATTTGAAAATAAGAACGATAGTGGAGAGGCTTTATTAGATTTTGCGGCTTCGTATGATCTTATACTAGTAAATACTTATTTTAAAAAGAGGGAGGAAAATTTGATAACATTTAAAAGTGGGGCAAATAAGAGCCAGATTGATTTTTTTCATCACTAGAAAGGTGGATCGCTTGACATGTAAAGATTGTAAAATTATACCCGGAAAGTGTTTAACCTCACAACATAGATTAATGGTATTGGATATTAAGATTGTGAAACACATTTATGCAAGGAATGAGACTAGGAACCCAAAAGTTAGGTGGTGGAACTTGAAGGGAGAGAAACTAGAAGTTTTTAGAGATAAAGTCCTTAAATGAGCATCATGAAATTGGGAAGGAAAGACAAATATGATGTGGACTAAAATAGCTACGTACATAAGAGAAATTTCAAAATAGATACTTGGAGAATCTAAGGACAAAGGGTTGTTAAAAAAAGAAATATAGTGGCAGAAAGAAAAGTACAAAATATTGTGAGAGAAAAAAGATCAATTTTCAAAATATGGCAAAAGAGTAGAAATGAAGAGAATTTGGAGAGATATAAGACTGTTAGAAAAAAGTTAGAAATTGGTAAGAGATGCAAAAGAAAAGACTTATGATAATTTATACACAAAATTAGGAACAAAAGAAGGAGAAAATAACATTTATAAGCTTGTTAAATAAAGGTATAGAAAAACAAAAAATCTAGATACAATTAGGTGTATTAAGAGCGATGATTCAAGAGTCTTAGTAAAAGATGAGCAAATTAAAGAAAGATAGTAAAATTATTTTGAGAAGTTATTAAATGAAATGATTGTAGGCAACTTAAATATAGAGGACTCGTAGAGAGTCGAGAGCATATATTTTTTCCGTAGAATTAGGGCCTCGGAGGTTCGAAATGGTTTAGGAAAGATGAAAACAGGAAAATCTTTAGGACCAGATGATATACCCATTGAAGTTTGGAAGTGTCTTTGGAATGTAGGAGTGGGTTGGCAAACAAAATTATTTAATGAAATTTTGAGAAATAAGAAGATCCCCGATGAATGGAGAAAGAGTATTTTAGTACCTATATATAAAAATAAAGGAAATATACAAAGTTGCTTCAAATACCGATAGATTAAATTAATGAGTCATATGAAAAAAATTTGAGAAGGGAGTGATCGAACATAGATTGAGACTAGAAACTCCAATGTCTGAGAAACAGTTTGCATTTATACCTAGGAGGTCAACAATGGAAGCAATTTATGTACTGAGAAGACTTGTTGAAAAATATAAAGAGAACAAGAAAGATCTACATATGGTTTTTATAGATCTAGAAAAAGTAGGGTTGGCAATCGGGTCGACCAGGTTGGGTCAGGTTGGGTCAGACCCGCTCGGGTTGGAACCGAAGTTGGGCGGTTCCGGGTCGGGTCGGTTGGTTAACCGGACCGGGCCGGGTTGGATTTGCAAAATATCGACCTGCCCAACTCGTGAACCCATTCGGGTCCAACCCGGGTCGGGTCGCGAGTTGGCCCGCGTGTTAGAATTTTTTTTTTTTACTTTTAAAAAAATTGTAATAGTAGTAGTAGTAATAATAATAATAATAATAATAATAATAATAATAATAATAATAATAATAATAATAATAATAATAATAATAATTAAAGAGTGAAATTGCTAAAAAAAATGTACATATCATTCATATGATTTCAACTTATACAAATTTCCCACTTTTTTATAAGAAACAAAGAATTATTATAAATTGGTTCTATACAATTAAAATTTTCTTCTATAAAATGACATTTTTCATCAAATTTTTAACTTATTTATAAGAAACAAAGATTTATTACAATTTTTTATACATTTACAAATTTCTTGCATATGTTGGTCTTCAATTTGTTGTTGTTGTTGGTCTTCAATTCATGTTGGTTGCTATCATTGTTGTTGTTGTTCCGACGAGTTGCTTCCACTTGTAGACATGTCGATACCTATTCCTTGAGTCTTATCTTCGGCCTTCATCCAGTCTTCCGTATAGACGAGCATCTCTAATGATTGGGGCTTCAAGCGATTCCTGTAATCGGTTAGAACCCTGCCACTTATAAAAAATGTACTTTCTGAAGCAACTGTAGAGACAGGAGGAGTTAGTAGATATTTAGCCATATATTTAAGAATACTATAAGTTTTTTCTTGGTCTTTCTACCAATGTAAAATATCTAGTGAAGAAGTAAAACTTTCAGAATCTTGTTGGTTATATCAACGTAATTCATTTGGTTGATTGGTCCTAGCTTTTTTTGATTAAATTTTTGCAAGTAAATTAAATGTGGCATCATCTAATTTATTCTTACCCTTACATGTAGAAGTAGCAGAAGAAAAAGTAACTAAAATAGTAGTACTACTAGATGAAAAACTTATATCATAAAAATCATACAAGTTATTTAATGTCACTTCAAATTTAGCTAAAAATGTCTCCAAATCAATTTCAGAATCATCTTCCCCAATTAAAAAACATTTCAATCAAACTCTTCGTACCTTCTAATTTGATACAAGGGTCCATCACAATAGCAATACAATACAACATAGGAAGAGGATTAAAATACTTCAAAAAATTGGTGTATGCAGATTTCACAATATGAACAATAAAAGCATCATCGATCATTTCTTTGAAAGTTTGCATCATAGTAACTATTGAAATAAAAATACTACTAGAAGTAGATTCATAAGATTTTGAAAATTTTAAAGTTGCAGTTTTGAAAGGTTCTAAAAATTTTAACAAAGATTCGGCATAATACTAAGTTTGGGGAGTCATTTCAAAATTTGTCATATTTTTTGCCATACAAAAATCATTTATACATGCTTTATATTCAGTAACAATATGTACCAAATCCAAAGTAGAGTTCCATCGTTGTTTAACATCCTTTGGAAATTTTCTAAAATGTACATTTTAAAGCCTACACCAAGCTTCCTATTCTTGAAATATAGGGCCACTTAATGCAATAAAATGTACATAATTTCTAATGTTAACTGTATATGGTTCGGCTATTTTTAATGCATCTTGAACACATAAATTTAAAATATGACATGCACATCTAACTTGAATAATATTATTAGATGGAGGGTTTAATGTGGTTTATAATATACTAATTGATCTATTGTTGTTAGATGCATTATCAAAACTTACACATATAATTTTATCACGAATATGAAAAACATCACAAATTTCTAAAATACGATTTGTAATTTCATTACCACTATGGGGATAGGGCAACGCGACAAGTGATATGATCATTTTTTGAAGAATCCAATCACTATTGATCCAATGACAAGTTATTGCCATCATTGAAATATTGTTGCAGCCTTTCCAACAATCGGAAGTTAAAAAAACTCTACAAGTTAAGCTCCATAAAATGGCAATCAAAAATTCTCTCATTTCATTGTACATTTTAAAATAATCCGACTTCAAAGTATTCCTAGGGATTCTTTTAAAATGCGGGTTTAATGCGATTTGATTAAAAGTTTCTGAGTCCCTACTCTCGGAATAGAAAAATTGTAACTCTTCCTTAATTACTAGTCGGGCCATTTTCCGACGAACAAGTTCGGGATCATAAGAGTGGCTATCAACTACACCGGTCCTAGAGTGGATTTTTTGTTGGCCGGGTATGTCTACAAGAAGTTCTTTGTGTACATTTTGGATGTGCCGTTTTATTGTACCCATCCCCTCACCCTTCTTCCATTTGTATGGCTTCGAACATGTTTTACAAATTTTTATACCTACACCCGAATTTTTTTCGTTCGGAATATAATCATAAAATTTGTGCCAATCACTAGTTTTCCCTCTAGTTTTTCAACTACTACCCTATTGTGTTGTTTCGGTTGCTTGTGTTTGTGGTTCTTCTTTTATGTGTATGTCTCCTACAAACACATCGTGTGTACCAATGTATCCGGTCATAGGGTACTTTTCGGCGGGCTCATTTTGTGGGAGAATTGGAGGCCTACGAGAAGTGCCGGTGGAATCATGTCCACTTTGGCTACAGCCGCTACCTCATGATCTAGACATGTTGATATAGTAGTGTATGTAAAAAAATTATATACAATCTAGGCGAGATAAGTTAAATAAAAAATCTTGAAAAAATAGGAGGGTTGTGAGAGATAAGATAAAAAAACTAACAAACAAATATGATTAAAACAATTATAACTACAAAAAAAATATCAACACAATAAGAGGGTTGTGAAATTTTGATACCGTACTTCGCGAATACTTGTATATAGAATGAGAGTAAAAATAAAAGTAGAAGTAGAAGTAGAAGTCCGGACTTGTATATAGAAAGAACGAGAGCTTCTTTGTTGGAGCCTCGGAGCCTTGGAGGAGTTGAAGTCTTGAAGTAGACGTGGCTGTAAGTTGAATTCGATACGGTCGGAATTTGTCGTTTCTATGTTGTTAGCTTCTTTGTTGAAAAAATTTGAATCAATTGAGATTGTATTGAGTAGTAGTAGTAGAGAGAGTAAGAGAGTAAGGTGTGAAATATTTTGAGTGATTTAAGAGGCATTTATAGCAGAAAAGGAAAAATAACCAAAAAAAATTAAAAAATGGCTAAAACAGTTGTTGGCTGTATATTTCGTCCGTTGGACCTGCGGGTCAAACGGTCAACCCGTCTGGGTCGAACGTTTGGCTCATACGGGTCAAACGGTTCGAAACCCACGGATTCGTGGGCAGGTTGGGCACTATTCATCGGGTTCGCGGGCCGAGTTCAACGGTTTCGAAACCTATTTTAGACTACCCGGGTCGAGACGCTTAGGTTTGCGGGTTCGACCCGAACCCGAACCGTCAATTAATAGGTCGGGTTTGGCGAGCGGGTAGCGGGCAGGTCGCGTGTCAGTCTAGCCCGGCTGCCAACCCTAAGAAAAATGTAATACCCTGATTTTTCAATTAATGAAAAATTATTTATTTTGCACGTAGTGTGCACGTGCAATATTTTGGTTGAATTAAATCTTATAATTATTTTTATTGTGATGTGTATAAATATTTAAATATTTATTTTCAAATTATTTTATATACAAAAGCCTTTCTCTTTAAATAAATAGAAAGCATTATTTTAAAGCCTTTTCCTAAAAGCCCAAAATATAAATTATTGATTTTATTTTAAAATAACCATTTTGGCCCTATAAACTAAAGCCCATGGACTATATTTTTACACAACTTGTCATTTATACAAAATTTAATGTACAATTTTTGGCCTAGTTGCATGCACGTGCACTACACGTACACGTGCAAAATGCATGCTCTTCTTATGGCCGGTTGTGCTTGTCTTTTGGAGGGAAATGAAAAGTTTAAATGGTGATCATGGTGGTGGTTATTTAGATGTGGATAGTTATGGTAACTCCTACTCTCATCCTAGCCTTCCATCCTACAACCAACCAACTAATCCTAGCCCTCCATTCTAGTTGATTTTTAGTATAAATACCCCCTCCCATGGCTAGTTATTTTGTGCATTAATCTTCCCTTCCAAATCTATAGTCTAGTAGTATTATCTAGTAGTAGTTGTGAGTTAAAAAAATTGAGTTGTGAGTGGGTGGTGCTTGCATTTTTCCAAGGAGGAGAGGCCGGTTAGTCCAAGGAAAGGAGCTCGGTTGGTGCTTGTGGAGCTTGTGCACGCATCATCTAGGAGGAGGTGCATCTCGTCGCAAAGGACTTTTGTTGCTAAGTGTGTTTGTTCTCTCCATACAAGGTGGGTAACTTTTCCTATTTCTAATATAGGGATCCATGCTAGATTTAATTATCAAAATGATGCATGAAAAATATTAATAAGAATACACTTTAATTGGAAAGTTAGTCTATGAATTGATTGGAATGTTGTGATTAACTTGTATGTGGTTTTATTATTAATTTGAGTGTGGGTTAATTCTCCTTATTTTTAGTTAGGAATATGCTAGTATTTTATTGAAAATGAAGCATGAAAATGATTAATAAGTATGCACATTGAATTTGGAAAATGATCCCAAATTGATTGAATTGTTGACATGGAAATAGTATGTAATTCTATCGTTAAAATTATAAGTTGCATGTGTAATTGATTATGATTATAGATTGATGGAAGAAAATACATTTATCACCATCACAAATTATATGTAAAAGTTAGTACTTTGTTAATGCTAATTTATGTTTTGAAGAGATCTTTTTGAGTTATTGTGGGAATGGATAAATTCAAAAATAGATTTGTATGTTGGATAAAAGATTAATAACAGAAAATTAATGTATGAAAATTGTGGATAAAAAGATTAGAAGGCCAATTGTTAAGCAATGTCAAAAATGAGAAATATAGTAGTTATAATGTAAAATTCATTGAATTGTGTGAAAAAATATATTTTTATTGGTACAAAAATTACTTTATGCATACTGGTATGAAAATAATGTGAGGGAAAGTCAATCTGGAATTTTTCAGTAACTTCTATAAAAGCAATATGAAACAAAGATTAATTGAACATCGAGACGTTTTTAACAACAGTGGCAATTGAGTCAAAAGGATTTTAAATTGTATTGTGACAACCTGAACATGTAGCTCAAATGGTCACTGTGTTGCGTTGGGTTCTCGGGGGTGACTAGTTCGAATCCCGTGTGCAACATTATTTTTGTTTGTTTTTTTTAAAACAATTGAACCGTAGGCCGAGAGCATTTAATGCTCTCAGCCGGAATTATACCGCTGGCACAGTTCGGCCTAGTGGTGGGTGCTGTTGGCTGTGTTCTCCGTGTGCCTGGGTTCGAATCTTGCTATCGACAAGAGTGAAAAAATATTTTTTTTTGGGTTTTTAAGCGTCCAAAAATTATGGAAAAAATATGGTTATTCTCCTAAAAATGAAAGGGACTTTATGAAAATGATTTGGGGATTATTTGAATGAAATTAACTATGATTTGGAGATAAAATGCATAAATAGAAATATGGTTCTATGTGTTATTGATGTGAAATTATAACTCAAAAGAATAAGTGAAATGAAGGATTAGAAGTTGATTTGGCAAAAGAAACTTGGTTGTGTGACATAATGCAATTTATTTCTCATTTGTGGAACAATATGAAGTATGCATATTGTTTAGTAATGGGAAATTTGATATGATGTGATAATTGATAAAGTGCATGAAATTCATGTACAGTTATGGACTTGTGAACAAATTAGAAGTCATGAATTGAAAAGAGAATATACATGTGAGTATGAGAACTCAACATGGGGTATTTATGAGTTGGAAATTGTGAAATGAAAATTGAAATAAAAGAGTAGCTAAGTCTTCCCGACATTTGAAAATGAAATGAAATGAAATTAGACCAAGGTTGGTCATGTTGAAATGAATGAATAAGTCCGGTTTAGTGGAGAGGCTAACTCTAGAGATTTAATTTTTGTTCATAATTTTTGATAAAACTAAGGATTAGTACATAGTGGAGACGTGATGAAAGTAGGAAAAAAACACGAGTATGAGGGCCATCGGAGTGGCGGTGTGAGAGTGATCCACAGGCTGCCTGCTTGATGCGTCAAGACATGGCGTGGGCACTACTCCAGAATTATCATCCCGGTGGCGACGCTTGTGAGATGTTTAGTGACTGCAAGAGGATCGTGTGCCATGAAGTGAGGCTGAATTGTCCATAGGTTGCCTGCTCGATGCATCGTGTCAGTGCGTAGGATTCCCCTCCAGAATTTTCTGTACACGAGCTTGTACTCATAGATCATCTAAGATACCTACCGTAATTACAGTAGTAGATTAAGTCATAACGAGGGATTGAACCCTACAAAGATGAAGAACGATTAAGGGCTTGCCCTCGGACCTATATAGTATGGGATGCATAGAATCCGAACAAGTGCGCATTAGTGTCATATAATATAAATAAATGCATTAAGGACTAAGTGCACAATCACAACACGACATCAATAGGGTAGTCCCTTTAGTTTGAAATGTGACAAGTTTGTGTTTGCTAAATATAGAAAATTAAGTTATACTATTTCTGGCATAGAGAGGATGGCCGTGTATAATGTTCGTCGGTTGAATAAACTGACGTACCCACAGTCTTATATGCAGGTAAATGGCTTGTTAAAGGTTAAAGAGAATGGATGCTTAAAGATTATACCATGTTGTTGTACATTTATTTAATTGTTGTAAATTTTACTTCCGATGTGCAAATGAAAAGTGTAATATTGATGTAAACTCTGATGTAAAGTGAAAAGTTTAAATTTCCTTGTAAAATTGTACTAAAGAAAGTGAAAAGATCCTGTAGAACATCTCGAATTCAGTGTATTTGGGATTCAGGGCGTTACAAAAAAGCATACGATAAAGTCCCTCGAGACATAATATAGTGGGTGTTAAATAATAGAAGAGTAACTATTCAGTATGATATGTATGAAGGGGCAACGACTACAATTAGAACAACCACAGGAAAGACCAGTGATTTTCCTATTACAGTAGGTTTACACCAAGGTTCGACTTTAAGAACCTACCTCTTTATTTTGGTTATGGATGAATTGACTCGAGAAATACAAGATAAGGTGCCTTGGTGTATGCTTTTTGCCGATGACATCGTCTTAGTGGACGAAACTAGAGCATGAGTCAATGCTAAATTAGAATTGTGGAGAGAAACTTTGGAAGCTAGAGGCTTTAGGATAAGCAGAATTAAAACATTGTATATGGAGTGTAAATTTAGTGATATTCAGAACACAACTGAGAAAGTAGTGAAGCTTGATGGTCAAGAAATACCTAAGAGAGACCGTTTTTTATATTTAGGCTCGATTATACAAAGAGATGAGGAGATTTGTATACACAGAATTCAAGTAGGGTGGCTTAAGTGGAGAAGTGCCAGTGGTGTTTTGTGTGACAAACGTATACCTTTGAAGTTGAAGAAAATATTTTATAGGACGACTATTAGACCAGTAATGATGTATAGAGAAGAGTGTTGGGCAATAAAGAAACAACATGTGCAAAAAATGAGTGTAGCGGAGATGAAGATACTCAGATGGATGTGTGGTAAAACAAGAATAAAATTAGATTGAACCCCTATTGCTCATATTTTGTATTTTTAATTATATTTAAAAAAAAGAATTTGATTATTTATTTTATTTCTAGTTGTATTCATTTACATTTCTCTTGTATGGTGTGTTGTTCTTCTATCTCTTGTGATTTGTTTTGCATTGATTTAGCTTTTTATTCTCAATTATTTGGCCTACAATTTGTTCTTGATCTTGTCTATTATTTAAATCTATTTCATGGCCTAATTGTCTCTTATTGGATTCTTCATACCCTATTGGATACTACCCAGTTCACCCAAGCCTATATTGTCTCTATTTAAACACCCTAATTGAACCTTAACCCTAATTTTCAACCCTAATACATATTCTCTCTCTCCTCCTAGCCATCACCCTCTCTATCCTCTCATCCCGACCTACCCCTGACCTTCCCCATCACTGTCGTCGTCTCTGATGCTAGTGACATCACCCGACCACCAGACCCCCCTCCTTCCTCTCTTCTCCCCTTCGCTGTAGTCGCGACCCAACCCCAGGCTGAACCCCCTGTACCGCCGTCGTCCTCGCTTTGGTCGAGCACCACCACAGTAGCCCCCAGGGCTGCCCTTGCATCGTCGCCACCCCCCTAGCACCGCCGCCGTCGTCCAGTAGGTTCCGCCTGCCCTTGTTGTTGGTGTTGTTCGCTCATGCTGTTGTTCGGCTGCTGTCTCTTTGTGTGTGCACTTACGTTGTGCACGAGTTTTGTTGGCTTGGAGTTCTCGTCTCTCGTTCACGTGTTCGTTGTTCGAGATCCGTTCCCATTATTCTATTCTTCGTTTCCATCATCTTCATATCAGGCAAGTAGCTTGTATATTTTCTTTTTGTCATACAAGTTAATATCGTAAGTAATCTACTATGAAAATATTTGTACTCTCATGATGATCCATATTTTTTAGTTTAATCGTTGACATCATCTCTTGATCATGAGCAGTTACAATAATTGACACCCGTTGCATGAAAATATTTAGATTAGTGGACATCTTGATTGTATATTGTTGTGACACACCATATGTTGTAGATGACTGTTACATAGATGTTTGTTGGGTGTATGATCTCATTATAGAACATTTATTCACTTGCCATGCTGATTTGAGTAACCTACATATACCATGTTTTGTATGACATCTAGATTGGACCATTAGTAGTTCAGTTGTTTGATAAAATGCATATAAGAACTTGTGTTTTGCAGCTGTCCTATTTTGTACAGTAATTTCGACCATGTTAACATCAGTAAAATAAATAAGTTTGTGAACATGATTTATTGCCTCTGTTCTCTAGTTTCCAGAACTTTTGACGGATCTGAATTCCGAGTTTTTATGCATGAGTTATTGCTGTTTTACTGCAGATATATCGTATTTTTAGATTCTGAACTATATGTATTCAGTATGGAATATTATTTTAAAACTGATATTAAAAGTAGAATTTGAACTCTATATTTTGCTGAGTATGTTTAGATATGACTGGGAGCAATCCATTATTTTTGTGGAATTAATTAATAAATCTGTATCTCACTTCATGCTTTTGGAACCAATCGAAACATTTTCAAACTGCATATTGTTCAGTAAAGAATTATGTTTTCAACCTGATTATATTCGTTTTTGTTGAAAACTATGTGAATAAGAACTATAGCCTTATTTGTCTATTTTATCACCCTTTTGACGGATCTGGATTTCGAATTATACTTTATGAATTATCTCTGTTTTGGTAATGCTGTGTTTGAACTTTCAGAATTGAGATTTTGTCCTATTACTCTGTTTTCCCAATTTTGTTGACTATACTATCTGTAATATAAATTCATGATATTTTATATTTTAAAACTAGATATGTTAAGTTATCTTCCAGATTTTTTTCAGATTTAATTATGATAATTTTAAACTCTTTTCATGCTTATAAACAAGATTTTGCGTTTTCTGGCTGAATATAAATTCTGTATTAAATGTTGTTTTCGACCCTATTTCTGTGGTTGATATGTGACTTATATATATGTGCTGGAATCAGCAGAGAGTCTAGTTTCTAGATTTTTTAAAGGATTTAGATTTTCTATTCTGTAGCAACTGAAATCTCAGAATTTGTATAGTAGTGTCTTGCTGTCCAGAACTGAAAATGTCGTTGTTTTAACCGTTATGAGTTGTTTTTATCAACCGTTGCAATCACTATTTCATCTTAGACTTATTTCTAGTTCTTGCCATTTCTTTAGCATGTTTGTATTCGTTCACACGTATTTATTAATAATAAAAGAAATCAAGCCGGAGTTTTTAAGGGAAAAGATCGAGTAGTGGACAATATAGAAATACATGTTCAGAAGGGACTCGTTTCCCCACTGTTTACTGTTGTACCTACTGTTTATCTCTGGATGCATGAGGGCATGATCCATAACACCGTTTACTGTTTTTTATTACTGTTAATGTTACTGTTTGTCTGAATATATTGCCCTATAGAAGTTCCACTACAAAATCTTAAAACGAAACTGTTTGCTGTAGCAACCATGTGGTAAAATCTGGGACGCATGAAGTGCTACCTAGTTAGTAATGGACATTAGACATAAGAATAACTGTTTACACTGTTATATCCTGTTATGGTTACTGTGGACTTTACTGTTACGATTGATTACTGCTACTGTTGACACACTATTACTATTGATCCTTACTGTTATCGTTATACCTTTACTGTTATTCCTGCTTACTGCCATTGTAGATTGTTGTATTTACTGCTTTCTCCATGTTAGTATTACCTCTTTAGTTAGTTTTCCCTCATTTTCCTACTTGTATTGCTTGCAGGCCCGGACTTGCATCTAATGGGCGATATGTTTTCCTGTTTTCCCTATTTTCCTTGTAATTGCCATATGCGCATGTTTTACTGATCAATTACCTACTGGAGTTGGTGACCAAAAGTTTTGAGCTGCACAATTGGAAATACTTTGCTTAAATGTTTTGATGAACTATTTATATTTGTGAACTGTATTGAGATTGTATTTGGGCTTATTGTCCTAGGATTACTGTTTGTTTCGGATCTAGTGTTTGTTGAAACATTTATTATTGATGCAATAAATACTGTTGAGTTATGATTGTTTTTGCATGCCTGGTTGGAGTATACTGTTATATTTAATGTTATGATGAGTCAAGTTGATCCGTACAACTTATGGATGGTGAAAACTATCCGCTGGACTTAGTTGCGTACCGTATTCTGTATTCTTTTGGGAACCAGTGCGTGACATTAGAAATGAGCATATACGAGACATGCTAAAGATAGCTCTAATCCAAGATAAGTTAAGAGAGAATCGCCTCAGTTGGTTTGGACATATCACACGTAGGCCTAGTAGTACCCCGTTAGAAAGAGTGATTTGATAAGTATTGAGGATAGAGTTAGGGATAGAGGAGGACCTAAACTAACTTGGGTGGAAACGGTGAGAAAAGATATGATAGCTTGTGACCTTATAGAGGATATTGTTCTAAACCGAGCAGAATGGAAAACCAGGATTCATATAGCCAACCCTAACTAGTTGGGAAAAATGCCTAGTTATTGTTGTTGTTGTTGTTTCTTCTTATCTTTGCCGTATTTATCTCTTATTTCTACCACGTTTGTTCCATAGGATACCATAATGCAGTCCTACTACAGACTCACTACTCTACTGTGTACCTGTTGAGTAGAAAACAAACAATTAATTTGCATGATCAGTAGTACCCTGCACATTATCTGTCGTCTTTCTAATACAAATACTTCAGGACTTTACTTGAACTAAGTACTCCCTGTCTGTCCTGTATAATTCCTTCTTTGCTCGCGGTCAAAATTAAGCACTGAAGAGTTCTATCCCCCTAAAAAATGTTCCCTGAAAACTGATTCTCAGTGTATGGCTCTCTGAAAAATCCAAATCAGAAAAATTATCACTTGAACAAAGTGTTTTGCGATAGTCTTGGTAGTCTTCTCAAAATTCTAAGAGATCATGCAGAACAGAGTCATGGGATGCACACCGTGGAGCCCTCTATTCAGAACCATAACAATTGATTTAAATAAACTTTCTTATGAGAAATTCCTGCAGTTTTAATTACATTAAAATTGAACTACTTATCTAATTTGTGGTTTTTGAAATTATCTTTTCATTGTTTCAGACTTTCAGTAATCAGAGATATATATAAGAAATTATTAATGTTGACAGAAATATTATGTACAGGTAAAGAGCTTGAGAAAAACATTCAAAATGAAGCATCCAGGGAGCACCCTATGTTCATGTACTATGACCCTTGCCAATTTCTTAGCAATAGAACACACAACATGATGTACTCATAACCACATTTTAAATCTGACCCTCTCCCTCTGTTTTCTACTATTTATACCAATCCCTCAAACCCTCTATCTCATCTAATTCTCTCATTCAAACAGTAATCTAAACAGATATGTCTTCCCTCCTCCCTCTCCTCCTCTCCCTCCTCTTCTTCTCTTCCCATGCTTTCCACCCTCTAGAGCACATGGACCTCACCCTCCCTGCCGTCCTCCCTGGCGAAAAACCCAAATGCTCAGTTGTCGTCCTCCAACAAGACTTTGCCGACACAGTAGGCTCCCCTCCGGCTGCCGCCAACTTCACCCAGCCCCTCGACTGCCCATTCCCGTGGACCCATGTCGTCCTCGAGCTCTCTGTCTCCGCCTCTGACCACCAGACCCACCGGGTTGCCGCTGTGTGGATCGAGGGTGTCGAAGTCCTCCGAACCATCACTCCGGTCCCCAAAGCGCCTGGCGCCTTCTGGAAGGTCGAAAAGGACATTACACGCTATTCGGCGGTTTTGAGAGAGTTAGCACATGCAGGAGGCCCCAGCGGCACAGGAGGCATTGTGTCGATGATGCTGGAGAACTCGATCAATGCACAGCCTGGTGTCTATAGTGCCACTGTGACACTACACTTTTATAGGGGGACAAAAGTTGGGAATGGTAACACTGGGTTTACGGCTCACCCGACTGTCAAGGCTTTGTACCGTGAGCCTGCAGATTTGATCATTCCTGTTGTAAGCCAGAATGCATATTATGGTTCTGGGTTTTGGTTCAAGATTGAGAATAGTAGTCAAGCTGTATCAAATGTGGAGGTACCGACAAATTCTTATCGTGCTGTCTTGGAGGTCTTTGTGTCGTACCATGGCGACGACGAGAACTGGTATGTCATCTTTCCTGCATTAAGGGAGCTATTAAAATAACTAAAAATTAACTATTGTTTTGACGTCATTTGTGTAAAAAAAACAAAAAGTTATTAATAACTGAAGGTGTGCACTTATGAGTGTATAATAAACTTGAATATTCTCTTTTAATAGGTACATAAACCCCCTCCGAAATGCCTACCTCCACAACTCCACATACCTCACCACCCCAAGAGCAAACGGTGGATTTCGCCAGGTCTATGCCACAATCGATGGCAAGTACATTGGCGGGCACGTGCCCTTCATGGTAATCTACCCGAAAACATTCAACCCCTTCTTCTGGTCACCCGTCTCTTCCATGGGCTCCTTTGACATGCCTTCTTACCATATCGACGCCACTCCCTTCCTCAGTCTCCTGTTGGATGGGCAACCCCACCAAATTGGGCTTGGAGTTCGTGATGCTCTGTCTTACTGGCTAGTTAGCGCAAACCTCCACGTCTGGGTTGACAAATGGTCCGATTCCATCCAGTCTGCGCTTGTCCAGTACTTTGCACCCCCCATCAAATTCAACCGCAACGCCCAGTGGAGGGAAACAGGAGGCCAGTCGGAAGTCAGTGCCGAGGGAATGCTCCGATTTGAAGGTTGGATCAGCTACTCCCGAGGGAATTTCACCACTGTCGTCCATCAGAAGCTCAAGTACAAGAGTCAAGTGCAAGTTCAGAACATTGGAAGCCAAGTGATCCAATACGACATAACCAACAAGGCCAGAGCCGAAATCATAACCATGAGGGCACACCAGCTGATATCACGAGTGGAGTCACTTTTAGATGCGCCAATGCAAGTTCAGACGTCGACCTTGAACTCAATAGGAGGGGCGATGTTTCAGAAGACGCGGCTGTTCCACCAATTGGAGGAGATGGTCAACTTGGTAGAAAACCAGGGGTCGACGACAAGTGAGCTGATGGGACGAAGGGAGGGGGAGGGGTCGGCGTTGGTAGTGGGAAAAGGTGAGCGACCACTTTGGTTGAATGGGACTACGAGGTCGCAGTATAAGTACAAGGATGTGAACACTTGTTATCTGAGGCAAGTGCAAACAGCAGGAGGGGTAGTGACGTTGGACAACAATACACCATCTTGTGGATCAGTTGCTGATGCTTGAGATTGTTAGTTCAAATTTCAATAGGGGACGATAATTTGGCAGAGGTACTTGATGCAGTGAGAATCGATTCTTAAGTGTTGTTTGTTTGTTTTGCTTGGTTTAGGGGTCTTGTGGGGGGAAATAATGAGTTGGTGAATGCTTTACTGGTTTGGGTTTTTATTTAGTCACTTTTGGGAGGGAAAACTTGTAGCTCAAAAATCCAGTGTGTATTTTTTAATATAAACAGTTGCTTTTGTGATACTGTGACATGAAAATTTGTTACAATTCTCTTATTTGATCATGAATTTCAAAAAATTTTCCTGAATATATTTCAAAAAATTTTCCTGGAATCTGGCCACCCTGTTTCATTAATAAGAGCTTAACGAAACAAACCCAGAGTACTGGGCCAAAGTACAAACTACAGACAGAAAATAAAACATAAATGAAGTAGCATGACATGTACCAACAACAAATCCTTCCAACAACCCTGGAGGGTGGGCTGATAAACAAGCTCGCTCCAGCAAAATTGTATGTACGTCAGTTTAGCTTCGTACAGTGCCTAAACGGCACATGCACACCCACCTGAAACCAGTCTGGCAGGATTTTATCACCCGCCGATCTTTGCCTTCACCTCGCTGGGGGACCCCATCTTTGGGTCCAAGCCCCGCATGCAGAATTCTGACCTCACGGCACATGCACAGCGATCGCACCCTCCCACCATCTCCACTACTCATCCTACGAACGCGCTAATAGCTCCCACAGCCGCTACCAAAGAGATAGCCGTGAAGATGATACCTTCACCTCTCACACGATAGTGCTTTCTCAGGCGATTTCTCACCAAACAACTATCGCGCTCACCCCACCAAACACCATGCTCCAGGAGAGAGCCGTGGAGAGGATACTCAAATCTCTCACGCTCTATCTCTCTCCGGCGATTTCTCACCACACAGACTCATCTCGACTCTTACTCCCAAACCGAGGGAAGAGGTGACGCTGTCACGAGACAGTGACCTAAGCTGGAGGAAACTCAGTAGCCAGATAGTAGGCGCTGTGATGATAGCACCGGCGACATCGTTGGACACTCAAACGCGCACATCATGGAGGGACCCATCTTCGAGCCCAAGCTCCACAATCGTGCAAGATAGCGTACTTCGGGGGGGGGGGGGGGGGGGGGGTGCGCACCTCGCCATCGCCAGATCCAAGGCGATTGCGACCACAGGCGCGGGAGGATGCTCTGGCGCGACGAATACGTCACTCTGCGACCTGAGGAGGCGCGCTGAAATCCGCGATGACGGCATGATGCCCCACAACCAAACAACCCCCTCACTAAAATACCCCATCTCTCACTTCAGCACTGCCAACCTCAAGCAAACCCCTACTTCTTCGCACGCACTACCAACCCTTGAAACCAAATCATAGTCGCAAATTGCCGTGATTAAGCCTGAGAGTGTGGACATGGTGGCGGCCGCGAAGAGCATCTGGGCCTCAAGAGTGGACAACACAGTGCCACAAACACAACACAGTACCATAAACACAGCACAGTGCCACAAACCCCACACCAACACACCCCCGTCACTCACAGACCAACTAGATGGATGTACGGCGGATCACTGGCGCGATGGCGGCGTTGCATTGGCTGAGGTTGAAACAAGTGAGCGCAAATCATGGAGGGACCCCATCTCAGGCCCAAGCCCCACAATCGTGCAATACAACACACTCCACACCTCTCACGCAAGACCAAGACCAACACCAACACCGCACCAACAGCTACTCCAGTCGCCGTCGAGGGGGGGGGGGGGGCAGTTAACCAGCCATATCATCAGATCTTGAATGATATAACTGGAAGTTTGGATGCAAGAAAGGCATGCAATAATGCTCTAAAGCTTCACAACAAGTATCTCAAAGTAAGCTCAGACCTTCTTATCTTCCTGATCGCTTATCGAAATTGATTCATTACCTTCTGACTTTTGATGCTCTTCATTTCAGAACTCATAATATACAAACCAAAGAAGATAATTCAAGATGTTCTGCCATTTGTTTGATTGATCTGAGTGTAAATTGATTGATCCGAGGGTAAAGAAGCACCGAGAGGCCCTAGAGGACACCAGACGACCAGATCATTGCTAGTGGCAACGGATCAGAACAGCAGTCGCCGTCAGGGGGAGGGGGCGCACCAGTCGACCAGATCCGACCGCAGGTGGACATGGCTTGCGCGAACTCCCCAGTGGATCTGAACACCTCGACCAGATCCTATCCGGGGTTGGGCGCACCGCTCGCCGTCGCCCAGATTCGATGATCTGGGTCTTCGTCCCCTAGCTTGGCCACGGCGTCGGCGCGAGGAGCTCACCGAAGAAGCTCGCAGGCCCCGTCTTCGAAGCAGCATCTTCGACTCGGCTTGATGAGGGTGTGGGAGAGGAGCACGAAGGGAGGAGGGCGACGAGGTGATCCACTGCGACGGGGTGGCGGCGACGAGCCCTAGCCGCCGCCCCCGATTTTTTTCAGATCTAAGGTTTGTTTTTGGGAGAACTAGGAGATTCCAGAGTTGAAGATTGTTATGATCCAACTCAATATGGGCAAACTTTTATTGTGCCAAGCAATCCTTTAGCGTGTAGCTCTTCTCCGATAAGTCTTTCCTAAGCATGTTTTTTGAGTGCTGCATGTCTACATGACATTTTGATCGCATGTCTTTGAAGTTCGGGGCTTTTGATCTCCATGCAATGACCACCGGAATGCTGAAGTTGTGTAATGGATAAACAATTTGTTGCTGCTTATTTTGGTGTGGGAACAAATAGATAGTGAGTTTATATGTTGAAGGAAACTACTAAAGATCTAACTTTTGATCGTCATCGAAAAAAGGTAGGTAGAGATCTTGAGATTGGATCTGGATCATTGAAAGAGCACCTTGATCTGAAATCCGATGGTTGCTGATGGAGCTGATGGGCTTGAAAAAAACCTGAAACACCGGGGTTGTCCTCGACAACAGACCATTCGATGCTCAAGTCAGAACCAGAGAGAAAAGGAAAGTTTGAGGGAGAAATTTCTGATTATTGATTACCTTCTGATTGAGGGAGGGGGGAGGGTATTTGTAGTAGGCCTGGGAATTGGTTAGAAGATTGATATGAATCTGATATTTTTTTGTAGATTCCCACCTTTAAGAGATAGAATCAGTTAATCTCTTGTTGGGGATAAGAGATTTGACTTACAGCCTTAATGGGCTGGGTGTCTCTCCTAGTGGGCCCAGTCACTTTTGATGGGCTTGGAAGTGTCCATGTCTTATTAGTGAGCCCGAAGAAGGCCCGTACCTGTTAGTGAGGTCCGTTACTGTTAATCTGCGTGTAAAAGGTTTACGATTCGTGCTGAATTGTACGACCATGATTTGTTGCAATTTTTACCATTATCATAAGCCCCCCCCCCCCTCCCCCGCGAAGATGATTTTCTTGGCTTTTAGGATGTAGTTTGTAGTTTGCCAAGATTCCGAGTTCTAGGGTACTATCTTGGTTTTCATGGACAATTGAAGATTCATGGAATTTGTGGGAAACTTATGGAGGAGACAAATATTTTCCTGAACTTTTTCAAATTTTCCATGAATTTCATTTTTTGGGGAATTTTAAATAATTTTCCCCAATTAATAATTTCTTTTTCGAATATTTTAATTAATCATCCCAACTTTTAATTATTTTTCGAAAAATTTATTTGATATTCCGAATTTAATTATTATTATATAGAATTTTTAATTAAATTTTCAAATTTTAATTGATTTTTGAGGATTTTTTTAATTAATTTATCAAACCTGGAGCGTCGATCACGCTTGGGCTTGCCTGTTGAATGAGTTCAACTGTCATGATGGTGATGCTATGATGGGGAGGCAACGTGGCCAAATCTGGTGCATCCATCAAAGTGGGGTTCGCACGTTGATGGGATCAAGCGGTTTTGATGCGAAGCGGGGAGTAGAGGCAACGTAGTGACTTCCCACATGTCGATCTTGTGCTGGTTCGCCTTTCAGGGTGGTCGGGCTGCTGAGAAGCAGAGCGGAGTGGCAAGGATGAAGCACACGATGTGGTGCGATTGTGTGCGTCCATCTCATGCGCGTTCGCGCTTATGAGAAATATGAGGGTCGACAATGACTGTGGGCACGCACTTGGTTGCCCAACCATTTTGGCGACCAAGGCTTGGTGTTTTTTCCGTCGACTAGCTCCTACTTCGTCAGCCACCACTTCCGTCGACCTAGTTACTGTTGTCCAACCTTTGCCGACCAACTACCGGCGACCAACCATCGGCTAGCAGTTGTTTGGTTGAGCTAGGATTTATTCAAGTAAGGGTTTTGATGACCAATTGGTTGGCGACCATCTCCCCATCGACTATGGGCTTTGGCGACCAGGATTTTGGCAACTTCACAGTTTGCAATTACCCCCTTGTTGACTAGGAGCTTTAGCGACCAAGATTTTGGTGATGTAGGGTTTCGGCACCACCTCCTCGACGATTAAGCTTCTTCGGTGACTTAGCTTGTGGCGACCCAGGGTGTCGATGACCTAGCTTGCGGCGACCAAGGGGTGATCAAGAGGTGATCAAGAGCTTCGTCAACCTGGCTCATCTCTTGCAGTACCTCGACTTTTAACTACCAAAGCATCTTCGTTTTCTTTGGGTTCAGACCGAGTAGGAGCTTTTGTAGATTTCGAAGCTTCTTGTCGGGTTTAGTTTAGAGTTGGTTTTTAACCAGTCTTTTAAGCTTTGAGATCGGGTGAGGCTAAATGCGAACTCTTTCGAGACGGAGCTACAGTTTTTGCAAATCAATGGTGATGGGATCTTAGAACATCGACATTCTCGAAAGTCTCCAGCCTGGTTTAGATGCCAAAATTTAGAACGCAATGGCATTCCAGGTGATCGGGAATGTCGTCAAGTCATCGCTTGGTCCGGTTGGGCTTGACAAGATGCTGGTGGATGACTTTGGTGGTGTAACCATCACTAATGACGGGGCAACCATACTCAAACTATTAGAAGTTGAGCACCTAACTGCAAAGGTTCTTATCACGCCTCACTTTCCAAAAAGGAGATACGGAATACGGATAAGTGACTAAGTCCAGCGAATGATTTTCATCATCCATAAGCTGTCAGGATCTTTACAACATTTTACAGGAATAATAGTAAGTAAACAAGGAGAAATCAACCACGCATGCATAAATGAATCAATATACCAATAAGATTTACTTGAAGCAAAATTTAATAAATCTCAAATAAACCAGATCTGGAACAAGTTATAAATTCTAGGTCACATTGCCCAATACAAAATTCATGTAGCAAATTACATACATTCAAGAATCGCAGGAAAATAAATAATAGCAAGAACTCCGGCAACTAGAATCTTAGAACATCTACTCCATCGGGCAGCTAATCACCATAATCTGTAATTTAATAAATTGTAGGAAAAGAAAAGAGAAACAAAATGCCCGTCAATGCAAGTTACGGGCTTCTTGTAGTGCAGGAACAAGTACAGGAAAAGAATAAACAATATAGAGTAACAGCGAAAACAATATAGCATGGAATAGGCATGTCAACAAAACATGATAACTAACATGAATTAGGAAACAAAATCAAGTAACATGATATACTAACCGGGTACGGGTAACAAGTAACAAATGTCAGGTATCAGGCAAGCAGGTAAATAGGTAACATGTACAGGTAATTATGTAACAGGTAAGCATGCAATAGGTATTATGTCATGTCAAGTCTTGTATTTTAGTTCTATCTAGGTAGCACTTCAGCGTCCCAAACTTTTACCACATGGTTGCTACATACATGCAAATTACGTTTAGATCTAGTGGTGGGTTTCTATAGGGCCATGTACTCAGGCGTCATGTAACAGATAACAGGAACATATTCATGAATTAAATAGTAAACAGGTACACGAACCAATGGGTTCATGCATCAACATGTTCATGAATCAACAGGTAACAGGTACACTAACCAACAGGTTCATGCATCAACATAAAGTACAACAGGTTCACGAATCCAAAGATTCATGAATTAAGCATAAAGTGCAACAGGTTCATGTATCAATATGAATCAAATATAAAAATGGGAAACACGGGCCCCCTTTTGAGTACACATACCTATATTGTCCACTACTAAGGTCTTTCCCTTAACCCCGGCTTTATTACTTGTTATTATTATTAGAAAGACATATACGTGCACAAAACAGAGCAAGAATAACATGACATGAACAAATAACAGGTTTAGGTCAGAAGATAAATATGCACAGGTGATAGACAACACATAAAAGGCTAGGACAACGAAAATTCTAGTTTAGGACAACAAGACAGCACTGCACCAAATCTGGGATTTTCGTTGCCACAAATATGTAAACCTGGATCCGTCAGAAAATCTGAAAAATAGACTCTCGGCCGAATGGAGAAAATATATATGTCATATGGTATTGCACCAAAAAAGGACTCAAAACAGAATTATATCCAGGAAAAAAGTCTTCAGCTAGAAATCAGAAGTTTGTATTCATAAGCAGGAAAACGGCATAAAAACTTACTGATTAAATCCAAGAAAAATATGGGGTATTCTCTAATATGTCTAGTATTAGAAAATAAAGTTAATAATTTTCCAACATAGATAGTATATTCAAATAAAATCAGAAAACAGCAAGATACAACAAATTTGTAAATCTGAAATCATAAACACAGCGGTACTAAAACAGCAATAGATTACAAAATATAAATCAGAATCCAGATCCGTCAAAAGGGTGATAAAATAGATACAGTAGGCTACAACTCATATTCACAAAGTTTTTATAAACAGCAAGTAGAATCAGGTTTAAATTTAGGTTCTTTACAGAACAGTATGAAAATTCTATAAGTATAGTAGTGATTTGCAAGCATAGAATAGTTTATAAAAGTCACCGAATAAATCCACAAAACATTGGGGTTAATTCCAGTTAAGGCTAGTTGTACTCAGCAAAATATTGGATCAAAATATTATCTTTAACATCAGTATAAAAATAAATTATCATACAGAATTTATATAAAACTGAATCTGGAATTTTCTACATCTCTGTAGTAAAACGGAAATAACTTGCAACGCACAAATTGAAATTAAGCTCTGTCAGAAATTCTGGAAAGTAGACAGAATTCTCTATAATTCGTATTCACAAATAATTTTCATATACTGACCTTAATAGGGTCTAAAATACTAGATAAGAACAGGGTAACAACAAGGACAGAATTATTCTTCATGCATAAAATCAACTAGATTATATGAAACACATCCAAATCATAACGAAACATGAAATAGGGTATACTAGATGTCCAAGCAACATGGTATAGGGTATTTAACAGATCCACAGCAGAATATACTACCAGTAACACGTCAAGCATGCAAGATTCATACAACAACTAATGGATCCCAACTAATAAACATATATGCAACAGGGATTAATTAGATCTAGGTCTAAATTCATGTCGTGTGTGTAATGAGACAACTACGGGCAAATCAATACATAGAGACATAATGTAACAAGGGTTTCATGAGAAAAGATCTTGAAGCAACTACACTACAGGCGGTATTTAGTACTTGTATTATACAACAAAAAGAATACAAGTTACTTGCCTTATTGTCGACGATGGAAACGATGCAAGAACGAGAATAACGGGAACGGAATCCCGGGCACAAACCACAAACTCGTGTGATCTACGTGCAAAACACACACAGCAAATCAAGTAGCACTTAAAACAAAACAGCAGCCACCCTTCTCCCTACACAAAATAGCACACACCACAGATCCAATCCCCTACTCTCCAAACAGTAAAACACCGCCACTCCACTGTGCTTCTTCTCCTTAATTGCGAGAGAGAGAGAGAGAGAGAGAGAGAGAGAGAGAGAGACGGCGGGAGATGGCAATGGCTGGCAACAACGACGTTAGTCACGATGAGGGCGGCGACGACGGTCCTGCGGTCGAGAAGTGACGGCAGCTACCAAGGGAAACGACTACGGCAGATGCTCTTTTTCTTGGTGAAACAGAGGAGGACGGGACGGAGGGGCTCGGGGCTTGGACGACGACGAGGAGGGCGAAGGAAATCTTTGGTGTTTGCGGGGAAGGGTCACGGAGGTCGAGGGGGTAGTGGCAAGGAGATGGGTTCGAGCGGTGGATGGGGGATGACGACGTGATAGGGAAAAGGCGAAGTCGAGGATGGGGTGGTGACGGGGAGAGGGTGAGAGGGAAGGTCGCGGGGCTAGGTGAACGGGGTGGCAGGCTGGAAGAGGGGATGGGTTTCGAAAGAAAACAGAACAGGAGAGAGGGAGAGATCAAGTGGGATGAGAGAGAGGGCGGCTGGGGTTATACAGTAGTTAGGGTTAGGGTTTCTACGGTAGAATAGGTTCGGTTATATAAATATAGGATAATTAGGTGGGTTTGGGTTATTGGGTAGGAATAGGGTCTAATAAGAGTTATAAGATTTGGGTTTTTGAGTTTAAATAAAATATGATTTATAATAAAAATGTAATTGGTAATACAAAATAGAATTTATTTGAAATAACTACGAATATAATTAACAATAACAAGAGATTTTTAAATTAGCAATCAAAGGTAATAATAATAATAATAATAATGATAATGATAATAATAATAATAATAATAATAATAATAATAATAACAATAATATCAATAATCACAATAATAATAATAAAAATAAAAATAAAAATAATAGTAATAATAATAATACTGATAAAAATAATAATAATAACAACATTAATAGGGTTTGTATTACAATATTAAAAAAATGGTTTGAAAATAACAATAAATACGATTAATGGAAAGAAATGGATTTTAACATGAGATACAAAATAAATTTGAAATAAAAATGAATTTAAGAAAACAAAATTTTTTATAAAGAACCCAAACTCAAATAATATACAGAAAATACGTATTTGCGAAAGCAGGGGTTAAAGTTCTTGTGGAGTTGGTTGAACTTCAAGATCGGGAAGTTGGAGATGGGACGACTCCTCAGTGGTTATTGTAGCTACATAGTTGCTGAAGACAGCAAATGATCTTCTGAGGAACAAGATTCATTCAACATCGATAATTGGCGGATACAGGATATCTAGCAATGAGGGAAGCCTACAAGTATGTTGATGGAAAAATTGCTGTGAAGCTTGAAAAGCTTTGAAAATATTCCCTTCTAAATTGCGCCAAAGCAAGCATGTCCTCTAAGATAGTTGCTAGTGTGCCATGCCCCGCTTCCCATTATACGGAAACACGGGCATGCAACTAAGGCCCAGCGAATGATATAATCACATCATTCATAAGCTATCATAATCAACTCAACAGTATGAGAAAAAACACAACCACGCAGGCAATTTATAATCACATAAACCGGAATAACATAAATAATTCATGCAATAGTCTACGAAATAACCAACATCCACAAAGAATAAACTTCGGGACAACATGCCCGGAATACAAAGTATGAAGTACTGGTAATAGAAACGGGAAACATAGTATAAAGCAAGTAAAGCAGGCTAAATTTCATCTCCATTTCTTGGAATACTTGATCACTAACTCCTTCTGGCAATTCTTCTCCCATGCCTGTAAATTCGTCATCTTGAGTTAGGAAGAGGAACACCCGTTAGAGCAACTAACAGGCTGCAAGTAGTACAAGCAAATGGACAAGGACATGAATATAGCAAGAACAGAGAATCATGTATGTAGGAAACAAGTCATGTAACAGGAGAAATACAACATGTAAACGAGGATCATGTAAACTTAACTTATAAACAAGAATGATGAAGTTGGTAAACATGGATCATGTAACTTGTAAACAGGACATGTAATATGTAAACATGAATATAAATATGCTCAGTGTTAATCTTAAGTCTATTCATTTAATCAGTCCTAACTAATGCACGCAATCCTGTCTCATACCACAGGTTCGGGTGCATACAATCATGTGAACGTTTAGACTCTAGTGGTGAATGCTATAGGTCATGTACTCGGAAAGACATATAAACAGGAAACATGATTCTATTATTTTGTTATTCAGTCATTCAGTATTCTGTATCATTGTTCAATTAACAATATACAGTGTTCAATCATTCAGTTATTCAGTTATTCAGTCATTTAGTCATTCAGTTATTCAGTAATGGTAGGAAAACCATGAGCTCCCTTCCGAGTACGGTCCCCTATATTATTCACTACTAGGTCATACCCTTATGATATGGCTAAAAATGGGACTAAATCGAGACTGTTCAAATTGGGCACGAATCTTAAAGCTCTCAGGGGTAAAATGGTGATTTCACCTACAAACGGGTTCGGAATGGGAACTGGGTTTTTTTTCGATGCCCAATAACCCAAAAACAGATCTGTCTTATTGGGCATGGGTAGAAACCCGTTACAAACCAATTCAGATATTTAAGAGTAATTCAAATTCGTGATTATCTCTAAGAGGCCGTTTTAACCAACTCTCTTATTGCAAAGTGAGTTTAAACTCTACATCTTATCCAAAAATACTGGGACATAGGAATAAATCATTATCTCTAAGCTGCCTTTAAAGACGACCATAAATACACCTCTCTCCCCACCATTACAAGGTAATCAATCTTTTTCCACATAAAGTTCTTTCATAATTTTCCCGATTACTGACAAGAGCATCGGAGGGTTCGTCGCCGGGATCCATCCCGGTGTATCAAACTTTTTGCAGGTTCACGGCAGCAGCGAGAAACCAGTCAAATGTTGGTGAAAGTCAACAGGTCTGCTTATTCTTTTCCTCGAAGAATTCACAAATTCATCTATTTGCTCCCACACCAAAATTAGCAGCAACAGATTGGCGCCGTCTGTGGGAATCGAAAAGCAATCCAACTCTATTTCATCAGCGAAAGCAGTTTCAAGCAATGCCTACAAAGAAGGGGAAGACGACGGTCTCCAACCGCAGAGCCACTCCCGCTCCTTCTCCTCCTCCACTTCAGGAGGTCCTCCCTCAACCCGTCCAGCAAGTCCTGGAACCACAACCTGGATAGCCTCTCCTTCAACCCGTCTAGCAACCACAGCCTGGATAGCCCCTTCCTCAGCAACCTCAGCCCCAACAGGCTCCTCAAGGGCCTCAAGGGGCTACTGCGGAACCCTCCCGTCGGAGTCTCCAAAGGCAACCTCCTCATCATGACCATGTCTCGATACATAACTCCTCATCCGACTCCATGGCCTCTAATAGTCCTCCAACGCCGAAGGATCTCCAACACGTTATTATCAACTGGCAGCATGGGATAGACCTTCGGACCTGCCTAGATGAGAGACGGACCCATGACAGAATCCCCAATCGTGAACACCAAAGGGATATTGTGATTCGGTCCCCTAGAGCCCGATCCCCCCGTAGACCGGACCGCAGAAGATCCAACTCACCCAGGAGGCGGAGGGAGTCACCCCTGCATCGTCAGAGGAGGAGTCGCACCCCGACCGGCCAGTCCGCTCCAAGGGACCACCGAGATTGGGAGGCACCTGTCACAAGGGCGGAGTTCCAGCAGTTTCAAGAAGTAGTTCTAAGGGCTTTCAAGGTTTCTCCTAATCACAATCAACAGGCGCCCAGTCCTCAACCTGTCCCAAGCTATCGCCGTAGCACTCCCAGTCCTCAACCTGCCCCAAGCTATCACCTTCGCATTCCTAGTCCCCTTCTGCATGAGGACGAGTCCCGGGGCTCAGCAAGATATGACCGAAGGGAAGTCTCTGTCTACCACCGTCTCCATGAGATGGAGAGGCGCCTTGGCCGACTTGACAGAGAAGAGAAACAATGGGCGAGGAATTTCTGCCCGAGCAGGCCTCCATTCTCGCGGACCATCATGGAAGTCCCGGTCGCGAAAAATTTCAAGCCCCCTAACTTTGAGTCATATAACGGGGAATCGGACCCCGCTGACCACATCGAAAGTTTTAAAACTCTCAAGATGATCCACCAGGCTTCGGATGCACTCCTTTGTAAAACCTTTCCTGCCACGCTGAAAGGGTCTGCGAGAGAATGGTACTCTCGACTCACCCCGACCTCCATCTTCTTCTTCGATCAGTTCGAAGGGCTCTTCCTTACTCATTTCGTAAGTAGTTGCCACGCTGAAAAGACAAGCACCTCTTTACTATTACTTTATCAAAGGAAGGGTGAGCGACTAAGAGACTATGTTAAGCATTTTACCTCTGAGGCCCGATCCATCACCTCCCTAGACCAGTCGGTAGCCTCTGCTGCTTTCCAATCCAACGTCACTAATGACAACCTCAGGGCATCCCTTGCCAAGAAGCCTCCTTAGGTTTTCTCAGAACTCCTGCTTGGGAGTGAGAAGTACATCCGGGCGGAAGAGGCTCTCAACCGTCCCACTCTCGAGGGATCATCTTCCGAAAACAAATGGAAGGGTATCGAAGATGTGGGAGCTAAGAATCTCCAAAAAGATTATGGAGGCCAGTGTCGCCCTCCTCCCTGCGTTGAGAAGTTTACTCCACTCAACGCGAGTGTTTCAGCCATCCTGATGGAGTTCGGGAAAGAAGGTATCCTCCTACCACCTCCGAAGATGAACACACTGGCCAAAAAGAGAAACAGGGACAAATGGTGTCACTTTCATAGGGATCATGGCCACGACACAGATGATTTTTGGGCCCTAAAAGACGAGATCGAGGCCCTTATTCAGAGAGGGCAACTTTCCAGGTTCATAAGAAAGGTGTCATGCCTCGCTTCCCAAAATACGGGAATACGAGTCCATGACTGAGGCCCAGCGAATGATGCGAATACACCATTCATAAGCTGTACAGTTAACTCAACAACAAGATAACAAAAAAACCACGCAGGCATATAAAATTTACAGTAGGATAACAAAAGTACATGACATAGTCCATAACATAACCAACAGCTAGAAAATACAAAGTAGTTATGGGTCAAATACGCCCGGAATACAATAAAGAGTAGCATGAATAAAACATGAACCAAAGATAACATGATAATTAACAAGACTAAAATACTTGATCAGCAACACCTTCGGGTAACTCTCCATCCGGGCCTGCAAGTACATTAATACAAAAACGGAAACAAGAAGGCACCCGTTAATGCAAGTCACGGGCCACAAGTGGTACAGGCTAAGGGGACAAGTACAAAAACGAAACAAAAGCAGGGAAAGAGCAAAGAACCAAGAATCATGTTATAGGAGAAATGCAATATGTAAACAGGATCATGAATAAGATATCATGAAACAAGCGGCATATAAACAAGTAATCAAGTAAACAAGTATCAAGTACATGTAACAAGTGTCAAGGATCAAGTATCAAGTATCATATGATCATGTTCAAGTCTTGCATTGTTACTATCTAGGTAGCACTTCATGTATCCACCATTTTACTACATGGTTGCTACATACAATCAGTTATGTTTAGGCCTAGTAGTGGATTTTATAGGTCACGTACTCGGAAAAAACATATCAATTGTATCTTGTATCGAGATACGTGCAATGTGGAACATGTAGAGTGTGAACTTGTAGCGTGAACATGTAAATTGTATCTTGTATCGAGATACGTGCAATGTGGAATATGTAGTGTGAACTTGTAATGTGAACATGTAAACCTATAGTTTTGCAAACTTGCAACTTGCATCGGGAAACCACGAGCTCCCGTCCAAGTACGCTCTTCTATATTGCCCACTACTAGAGCTTTACCCTTATACTCCGGCTTGTTACTTTTATTAATTTTAATCAACAATAACAAGATATCATATTTAAACTACTATCACGGTTAAACAATCATGCACATAATCATTTATAATCCTAAGAGTACATATGTGTGTATCAATCGTGTTCATGTAATACATGTGGCAACAAAGTATTCACGATCATATGCGAATACGGGATCGACGGATTATGTATAGCAACAGATTTCAATTCGACTGAAGAATGCAAATTAGAGTCAAAGAATATACTAGCGGTATTTTTCAGAGAAAACTTGTGCGAGAATAAACGAGTTGTATAAGAGGATACTTACTTTGTAATGCCCCGATTTTTCATTTAATGAAAAATTATTTTATTTTGCACGTAGGGTGCACGTGCAATATTTTTGCAATTATTTTCATCATGATGAGTATAGATATTTAAATATATGCTTTTAAATTAATTTTTATAAAGCCTTCTTTCAATTAGACAAAAAGCCTTTCTTCCTAAAGCCCAAATTTAATTTAATTTATTATTTTTTTTATAATTATTATTTTGGCCCAAAACTAAAGCCCATGAGCTAATTCATTTTTAAATACAACTTGTAATGTAGAATACAATTTAAAGTTTATTTTTTTATAATGTACAAAATTTTTTGGAGACCAAGTTGCATGCACGTGCATTGCACGTAGAGGTGCAAAGCATCACTAGCATGGCCGGTTGTGCTTTTGGAGGGAAATCAAATTTTGAGTGGAGTCATGGTGGGGGTGGTTACTTGATCATGGGTGGTTAGTGTAACTCTTCCTTAAATCTAAGCCATTTGTTCCTAACTCCTACTTCAATCTTAGCCATCCATTCTCCTATTTTTTTTAGTATAAATACCCCCCCCCCCCCCCCCCCCCCCCCCGCTTTGGCTAGTATTCTTGTGCAAATTAATTCTTCCAAACCTATAGTCTAAAATACATTATTTAGTAGTATTCAAGTGAGTTAAAAGATTGAGTTTGTGTGGAAGATTGTGCTTGCATCAAGAAGAAGGGGAGGCCGGCTATCATCAAAGGGAGGCTCGGTTTGGTGTTCTTGGAGGCTCGAGTGCGCGCTTCTAGGAGGAGGATCGTTCGTGTGCAAGGACATTCGTTTAGGAGATTGCTAATTGTACTTTTCTTCAATAAGGTGGGTAAATTTTTCATGTTTCTAAATAGGAATGCATGCTAGATTTGAATAGAAAAATGCTGCATGAAAAAGATTAATAAGAGTACACATTTAATTGGAAAAATGATCTATAAATTGATTGGAATGTGGATGTGCAATTGTATGTGGTTTTATTAGTAAAATTCTAAATTTTGTGTGAATTGATCATAGCCATGCATTGTCGAAGAAAGTTTTATTATCTACACCCTGAATTATAGACACAAAAGTTAGTAGATTAACAATGCTACTTTATATGTTTAAATGAATCTTTGTGTATTGAAATGAATGGATTAAAATATGGATTTGTATGTTTGGTAAATGATTAAAAATAGGAAATTAATATGGAGATTGCTAATAAGGAGATTGCTAATAAAGAGATTAGTGTTATTAATTGTTAAGAAATGTCGAAAAAGAAGAAATGTGGTAGTAATAGTTCACAATTCGTATTAATTGTATGGAAAATGTGTTTTAATTATTGAAAAAATTATTTTTATTATACTGGAGTATAATTTATGCTGAGAATAGCCAATCTGAAAATTTACAGCAAATTTTATAAAAGCAAAATGAAATGAGAGCTTGTTGAACATCGAAATGTTTAGTAAACAGAGTGAATTGTTTTAAATCAACTTAGAGTTGTACCATGGACAACCTGAGCGCATAGCTCAAGTGGTCGGGATGGCTTTAATCGCTACAGTGGGTTTTCGGATCTGAGGTTGCTGGTTCGAATCCCCTGGTTACCATACTTTTATTTCATTTTTATAAAAAAATATAAGAACAGCGGCCGAGAGCATTTAATGCTCTCAGCGCCTTCTTCTAACGCAAGTAGCGTTCGGCCTAGTGGTTGTGCCTTCGGTTGGTTTCCCTGTGGTTCTGGGTTCGAAACTTGGCTTCGGCAAGTTTGAAAAACATATTTTTTTGAGTGTTTTGGTGATCGAAAAATTATGGAAAAAATATGATTATTCTTCTAAAAATATGCGGGACTTATGAAAAATAATTTGGGAATTATTTACATAAAATAAAATATGATTTTAGAATAAATGTGTAAATAGAACTATAGTTCTACATCTATACTTTTGTGAAAATTATATCTTGCAAAAAAAAACGAGGGACTTGAAATGAAGAATTAGGAAATTAATATAGCAAAGAAAGAAATTATATTATGTGATAGATGTGAATTACTCTCGTTGGAGAATAGTATGAAAAATATGAAATGTGAATATTCGTTTAGTGACATGAATTTCAATGTGAAATTGATATTTGACGAAGTATAAAATTCCATGTATGATTATGGACTCATGAATAAATTTAGAGATCATGCTATTGAAAAAGAAAATCTATTATGATTATGAAAATAAACTTATGAGTTGGAAATACTCAATTTTGGAAATTGTGAATTGAAATTGAAACAAAAGAGTAGCTAAGTCTCCCCCGGCAATTGGAAAGAAATGAAATAAAATTTGAAAAGAAAGACCAAGGTTGGTCATGTTTGAATGAATGAATAAGTCCGGTTTAGTGGAGAGGCTAACTCTAGAGATTTGATTTTGTTCATGATTCTAATAAAAACTAAGAATTAGTACATAGTGGAGACGTGATGAAAGTGAGAGAAAACACAAGTATGAGAGTTAGAGTTTACGGTGCGGGTGTGTGAGCCACAGAATGCATGCTTGACGAGTCAAGATATGGCGTGGGCACAACTCAGTAATGATCGGACTTTAGCCACGCTTGTGGGATGTTTCGTGACTGCAAGAAGATCGTGTGCCATGAAGGAGGCTAAATTGCCACAGAATGCATGCTTGATGAGTCAGGACATGGCGTGGAATTCCCCTCCAGGTTTTCTGTACACGTGCTTGTACTCATAGATCATCTAGGATACTCACCGTAGTTACAGTAGTAGATTAAGTCATAGCGAGGGATTGAACCCTACAAAGATGAAGAACGATTAAGGGTTTGCCCTCTGACCTATGTAGTATGGGATGCATAGAATCCGAACAAGTGCGCATTAGTATCATATAATATAAATAATTGCATTAAGGACTAAGTGCACAATCACAACACGAAATCAATAGGGTAGTACCTTTAGTTTGATATGTGACAAGTTTGTGTTTGTTAAATATGGAAAATGAGTTATACTATTTCCGGCATAGAGAGGATGGCCGTGTATAATGTTCGTCGGTTGAATAAACTGACGTACCCACAGTCTTATATGCAGGTAAGTGACATGATAAAGATTAAAGAGGAACAGATGCTTAAAGATTATTCAATGTTGTTGCACATTTATTTAAATGTTGTAATTTTTACTTCCGCTGTGCAGTGTAAATTGTAATGTTTTACTTGTAACTCTGATGTAAAGTGAAAAGTTCAAATTTCCTTATATAATTGTACTAAATGAAGTGGAAAGATCCTGTAGAACTCTCGAATTCAGTTGTATTTGGGATTCGGGGCGTTACATACTTGATAACCAACGACGATGATACTGAATACAAGAATAACGGTATCAGAATCCCGGACAGCAATGCACATGCAAGATACATGGCAGCAACTCCAAAGCAGCAAACTGCAAAATAGCAAACACACAACCCAATCCACTTCATAAACACCAAACACCAATTCACGATCGGATCTCCCACACAAATACCAAATAGCAATAAAATAAACCAAACACTAATCCTCTGTTCTTCTCCTTCTTGAACTTCGACAGAGAGCGAGAGAGAGGCGGCGGGAGAGCTTTGGTGATGCTTGGCGGCGCTTGGGGTCTTACGATGCTGGCAACGAGGGTGCTCGGCAGCGGCGACCACGGCGACGTAACAACAGCCGATGGCGAGGCGGCTCTGTTCTCGACGAAAACAGAGGAAACGCTTAAGCAAGAGGTAGAAATGGCGGAGGCAGACGATGCTGGTGGTTGCAGAGGAGGTCGAGCAGAGGTGCAAGGCGAGGTGATGGGCAAGGTGGAAACTACGGCACTCGGGGCTTGAGCAGAGGAGGAAGATGATGGGTGAGCGGGAGATGCATTCGGCAATTGTGGTTCGGGTTGGAGCAAGGCGAGGCGATGGGCGAGGGGGTGATGCTATGGTGGTGTTGAAGGTGGTGTTGCGGAGGAGCGAGGAAGACAAAGTAGGGGTGTAAGCTCGACGAGGTGGAGAGGATGGCGGTGACTGAGGAGCAGTCGAGTGGCTCGGCAGCAATGGCGGAATGGTAGCGGAGATGGAGCCAGAGGGAGACGAGGGGTCAAGGTCCCTCGACGAGGAAGGCGAGCGGAGGGGATGGTGGCGAGGTGAGAAGGAGGAAGAGAGGAATGGGTTTCTGTTGGCATTGCGAAACAGAGAGGGTGAGAGAGTGGGAGGGAGAAGGAGATGGGAGAGAGATCGTGAACAGTGGGAGAGGGAGAGAACCGGAGGGGGGTTATAAATAAAAAAATAAATATAATAATAATATAGTAATGGGTAGATTTCGGTTAGGAAATGAAGGGGTGGATTAGTGGGGTGATTTATGAGGTGGTGGGGGTTTTGGAGTTACGGGAGGTGAAGAGTGGGGGAATGTGAGGGGATTTGTATATTGGTGGTTAAATTTGGGTAGGGTAGGACAATGGGTTAACGGGTTGAGATCCAATAGATGTGGGTGTGGGTTGTAAACTTGGGCTTCAAAACATTTAAATAAATTAATTAGGGTATTGGGCTTATAATAACAATTGGGCTCAGATAAGATATATAAATAAATAATGCAGAATGAATAAAAATTGGGCTTTAAGAATATATAGTTAAACGATTGGGCTTATAATAAATAGTTAAACAATTGAATATTTGTATATTGGGCTTCATAAAATAGTTTGAATAATATAATCAATTAAGAGAGAATAGTTACAAGATACTAAGAATTTAAAATACAGAAAAATACTTGAAAAATACGTATTAATGGGAACATGGGTTACAAAAGGACATGGCAGATCCTCCTCCGCCCCCAGGGGGGCTAATAAGCGAACCGAGCGGCACGACGAGACCCTGGATTCTGAAGCTGAAACTATCCTACATCTCATACACGGAGGCCCAATGAGGGGAGATTTGAACTACTCCCGAAAAGCCTTCGTCCGAGAGGTGAACTCCGTGCAGAACCATTGTAATGCCCTGATTTTTCAATTTAATAAAAAATTATTTTATTTTGCACGTAGTGTGCACGTGCAATATTTTGATTGAATTAAATCTTATAATTATTTTTTTATGAGGTGTATAAATATTTAAATATGTGTTTTCAAATTATTTTATACAAAAGCCCTTTTCTTTAAATGGATAGAAAGCCTTATTTTAATTAGATTAAAAGGCCTTTTTCTTAAAGCCCAAAATGTAATTTATTTATTTTATTTTAAATAACTATTTTGGCCCAAAACTAAAGCCCATGGATTTATCTATTTTTTATTTAACTTGTCATGTAGAAGACAATTTAAATACTATTTTATTTTTGTACAAAATTTAATGTACAACTTTTTGGATCAAGTGGCATGCACGTGTATTGCACGTACACGTGCAACATGCACAAAAAGTGCTAGGCCGGATTGTATTCTTTTGGAGGGAGATTTAAAAATTGTAATGGTGATCATGGTGGTGGTTATTTAGATGTGGGTAGTTATTGTAACTCCTACTCTCATCCTAGCCTTCCATCCTACAACCAACTAGTTAATCCTAGCTCTCCATTCTATTTGATTTTTAGTATAAATACCCCCTCCCATGGCTAGTATTCTTATGCAAATTATATCCTTCCAAACCTATAGTCTAATAGCATTATTTAGTAGTAAGTTGTGAGTTAAAAAGATTGAGAGATTGTGTGGGATTGTGTTGCATTCAAACAAGGAGGAGAGGCCGGTCATTCCAAGGAGAGGAGCTCGATTGATGCTTGTGGAGCTTGTGCGCGCATTATCTAGGAGGAGGTGCATCTCGTCGCAAAGGACTTTTTGTTGCTAATTGTGTTTGTTCTCTCCATATGAGGTGGGTAACTTTTCCTATTTCTAACATAGGGATCCATGCTAGATTTAATTATCAAAATGGTGCATGAAAAATATTAATAAGAATACACTTTAATTGGGAAGTTAGTCTATGAATTGATCAGAATGTTATGATTAACTTGTATGTGGTTTTATTATTAATTTGAGTTGTGGGTTAATTCTCCTTATTTCTAGTTAGGAATATGCTAGTATTATATTGAACAATGAAGCATGAAAATGATTAATAAGAATGCACATTAAATTTGGAAAATGACCCCTAATTGATTGAATTGTTGACATGGAAATAGCATGTAGTTCTATCGTTAAAATTATAAGTTGCATGTGTAATTGATTATGATCATAGATTGATGGAAGAAAATACATTTATTACCATCACAAATTATATGTAAAAGTTAGTACTTTGTTAATGCTATTTTATGTGTTGAAGAGATCTTTTTGAGTAATGTGGGAATGGATAAACTCAAATATAGATTTGTATGTTGAATAAAAGATTAATAACAGAAAATTAATGTACAAATTGTGGATGAAAGATTAGAAGGCCAATTGCTAAGAAATGTCAGGAATGAGAAATATAGTAGTTATAATGTAAAATTCATTGTTTGTGTGAAAAAAAATATATTTTTATTGGTACAAAAATTATTTATGCATACTGGTATGAAAATTATGTGAGGGAAAGTCAATCTTGAATTTTTCAGTAACTTCTATAAAAGCAATATGAAACAAAGATTAATTGAACATCGAGACGTTTTTAACAACAGTGGCAATTGGTTCAAAAAGATTTTAAATTGTACTGTGACAACCTGAGCATGTAGCTCAAGGGTCACTGTGTGCGGCTGTGTTCTCGGGGGTGACTAGTTCGAATCCCGTGTGCAACATTATTTTTGTTTGTTTTTTTAAAATAATTAAACAGTAGGCCGAGCCGTGATTATACCGATTAGCACATTCGGCCTAGTGGCTTGTGGTCTTGGCTGTGTTCTTGGGGTTGCTGGGTTCGAATCTTACTATCGGCAAGAATGAAAAAAATATTTTTTTGGGGTTTTTAAGTGTCCAAAAATTATGAAAAAAATATGGTTATTCTCCTAAAAATGTAAGGGACTTTATAAAAATGATTTGGGATTATTTGAATGAAATAAACTATGATTTGGAGATAAAATACATAAATAGAAATATGGTTCTATATGTTTATTGATGTGAAATTATAACTTAAAAGAATAAGTTGAAATGAAGGATTAGAAGATGATTTGGCAAAAAGAAACTTTGTTGTGTGACATAATGCAATTTATTCTCATTTGAGAATAATGTGGAACAATATGAAGTATGTATATTTGTTAGTAATGTGAAATATGATATGATGTGATAAATGATAAAGTGTATGAAATTCATGTACAGTTATGGACTTGTGAACAAATTAGAAGTCATGAATTGAAAAGAGAATATACATGTGAGTATGAGAACTCAACATGGGGTATTTATGAGTTGGAAATTGTGAAATGAAAATTGAAATAAAAGAGTAGCTAAGTCTCCCCCGGCATTTGGAAATGAAATGAAATGAAATTAGACCAAGGTTGGTCATGTTGAAATGAATGCATAAGTCCGGTTTAGTGGAGAGGCTAACTCTAGAGATTTAATTTTTGTTCATGATTTTTGATAAAAATAAGGATTAGTACATAGTGGAGACGTGATGAAAGTAGAAGAAAAACATGAGTATGGGGGCCATCGGATTAGCGGTGTGAGAGTGATCCACAGGCTGCCTGCTTGATGCGTCAAGACATGGCGTGGGCACTACTCCAGAATTATCATCCCGGTGGCGACGCTCGTGGGATGTTCGAGTGGCTATGGGTGGTGCCATTGTTCCATGGCGGAGGCTGAATTGTCCATAGGTTTCCTGCTCGATGCGTCGTGTCAGTGCGTGGGATTCCCCTCCAGGCTGCCTGGACATGGGCTCGTAGATCATAGGACATCTAAGACACTACCGTAGTTACAGTAGTAGATTAAGTCATAATGAGGGATTGAACCTTACAAAGATGAAGAATGAATAAGGGCTTGCCCTCGGACCTATGTAGTATGGGATGCATAGAATCCGAACAAGTGCGCATTAGTGTCATGTAACATAAATAAATGCATTAAGGATTAAGTGCACAATCACAACACGACATCCATAGGGTAGTCCCTTTAGTTTGAAATGTGACAAGTTTGTGTTTGTTAAATATGGAAAATTGAGTTATACTATTTCCGGCATAGAGAGGATGGCCGTGTATAATATTCGTCGGTTGAATAAACTGACGTACCCACAGTCTTATATGCAGGTAAATGACATGTTAAAGGTTAAAGAGGAATGGATGCTTAAAGATTATACCATGTTGTTGTACATTTATTTAATTGTTGTAAATTTTATTTCCGCTGTGCAAATGTAAAGTGTAATATTGATGTAAACTCTGATGTAAAGTGAAAAGTTTAAATTTCCTTGTAAAATTGTACTAAAGGAAGCGGAAAGATCCTGTAGAACATCTCGAATTCAGTACATTTGGGATTCGAGGCGTTACAACCATCCTCCCCCCAAGGGCCTTGGGTCCCTGTTACTTTTTTAGATAAAGATTTGGAGGGCGTCTGACGGCCCCATTATGATGCTTTAGTGATCAACCTCCATATGGCCAACTTCGATGTATGCCGGGTCCTGGTTGACAATGGCAGCTCGGTCAACATCCTTTTTCAAGAAGCATTCTAAGGTCTTAAATTGTCCAGGGATCGACTTAAGCCCGCTGGCTACACTCTCCACGGGTTCACCAGGGTGCCAGTGACGATCGAGGGTGTCATAACTTTCGACGTAACTGCTGGCAAAACTCCAATCAGCCGAACCGAGCTGATGGATTTCATAGTGGTAGATGTGAAGGCTGCTTACAACATCATCCTGGACCGACCAGGCCTAGCTGCTCTTCAGGCCATACCCTCAGCCTACCATATGAAGATGAAATTTCCCACTACAGCAGGGGTGGGAGAAGTTAGAGGGAACCAGAAGGCGGCTTGTAAATGCTACATGACTTCGGTAGGAGGGTCGGTCCTCTCCCTTAAAGCCCTTGAACTCCCACAAGGGAGTGGCTAGACCATCTCAGAGTCGGTCGATGGGTTGGAAGAAGTAGCATTCTCATAGGGAGATTCGACCAGGACATTCCAAGTTAGTAAGGTCCTTCCCCTTCCCGTCAAAACCGACATTATCCAGTGTATAAGGGAGAATCGTGATCTATTCGCCTGGACTGCGACCGATATGCCTGGAATCTCCGATGAGCTTCTCATTCACCACCTTAGTGTTGCTTCTGGGGCCAAACCTGTCCAGCAAAAGTAATGCAAATTCGCTTCCGAGGGCCAGCAGGAAATCAAAGAAGAGGTGGAGAAACTCTTGAATGCCTGGTTTATACAGGAGGTCAACTATCCCGAATGGCTGTCCAATGTTGTGATGGTAAAAAAGCTAATGGGAACTGGAGGATCTGCATGGATTTCACATATCTAAACAAAGCCTGCCCCAAAGATCCTTCCCGCTCCTGAGCATTGATGCCCTGATTGATTCAACCTCAGGCCACGAACTCTTTAGTTTCATGGATGCATTTTTCAGGTACAACCAGATCAGGATGTTCCCTCCAGATATTCCGAAGACCTCTTTTGTAACCAACCAAGGTCTATATTGCTACCGGATCATGCCCTTTGGGCTCAAGAACGCCGGTGTCACCTATCAGATCTTCAAAGAACAGATTGGTCGAAATATGGACTTCTATGTAGACGACATGTTGGTAAAGAGCGTCAGCAAATCGGATCATGTTTCCGATCTTCAAGAGGCCTTTGATGTGTTGAGGAGACACAACATGAGACTGAACCCGAACAAGTGTGCCTTCGGTGTCTCATCCGGCAAATTCTTGGGTTCATGGTCAGCTAAAGAGGCACAGAGGCCAACCCGGAAAAGATTCAAGCCATTCTGCATATGGCTCCTCCTTCAAGTGTCAAAGACGTACAAAGGCTCACAGGACGCCTGGCAGCCATAGAGTGTTTTCTCTCCAAGTCAGGAGAAAATTGTCTCCCATTCTTCAAGGCCCTTAGAAGGGCAAAAGGTTTCGAGTGGGGGCAACAGCAGTAGGAGTCCTTTGATCAGCTTAAGGCTTATTTGGTTAACCCCCCGCTCTTAAGCAAGCTGAAGCCCAGGGAAGTCCTCTATATATAGCTCGCCACTTTGGAACAGACTCTCAGTGTTGTTCTGGTAATGGAAGAAGATAAGATGCAAAAGTCAATCTACTATGTGAGTAAGGTCCTCAGGGGCGCCGAACTCTGTTATCCAAAGCTAGACAAGTGATGAACCAAATATTATTCACTTTTAGGAGCAATAATCTTAAGGCAATTAGACATTTAAATGCTCTATATGTGGTATTTATGCTTCTTTTCTCTTTTTCCATAGGAAACAACCAAAAGCAGCAAAATGAAGCAGATTCCAGACTAACACAGACTGAGAGGATGATATACAGGGAACAGCAGAGATCAGTCGACTGACTCTTCAACCAGGCGACTGGGCAGAGAGTTTGATAAGGCTTGGCACAGTCGACTGCTTTCCAAGCCAGTCGACTGGTACGCGGCGAGTCAGAAGATAAGAACAGATGCATCCTCATCCAAATCCGAATCAAAATTAAGTTATCCAAACCCAGGTGTTTACTGCGAATAACAACTTCTCAAACAATCGAAGCAAGAAGCACGTGGTGAGCAGATAAGGAAGGAAAGAAGAAAAAGAGAAAGAAATAAACGGCTGATAAAGATAAGGAAAGAAATAACAAAAGAAGAGGACTTCTCTGCAAAAAGTACAAACCCTAATTCTCTTCTCATGTTCTATAAATACCAGTCAAGAAAGAAGCGAAAGGACGCTCAGACTCTCTTCTGCACGCATCCTGAATCACCGAATCACAAAGTTCCAGAGCCATCAATAAGAAGCACTTTATCAGCATCAACATAGAAGGAGGAGAAAGGAGATCAAGTACTAAAGAAAGAACGGCCGGTCGACTGTGTGACAGCCAGCCGACCATCTAGCCGAATCACATCAGTTTATTCCTTCTCTTTCTTATTCTTTTATGTTAACTATGTATTCAAACTTGTTGATTAATAAAAGTACTATTATGTGGAACTAATTTCATAGTTGGGTAGATTGAAGCCGTAGTTATGTAGTGCTATATTCTTCTGAATTCTTCTATTTTACTTATTGATTGAATCTGATTGAATTGATATAGATTTATGATAATCAAATTTGTTCTCAAAGTTCTGAGAGCAGTCGAATGAGGTGAGAGCCAGTCGACTGACGTACAGAATTTGAGAATATCAAGTTGCATTACCATCTATCTGAATCTGTTATATGAGCATATTGAGACGACCCGTATCTCGTGTTCATAACTTGTAACAAGGGAATCTTTAAGGGTTCTTGGTTCAATCAACTTAAGGGATCTAGATCTGATACCAATTTCTAGAACCTTGAGTGTTTGTTTGTTTCCACTGATCTTATGTTTTCTTTAAGTACAACTTAGTAGATACCATGCTAAACACTTGATGAAAGAAACGAATTAGAGTAGATATCATGCCTAATTCTTGGCTTAGGGAAACAGTACTTTAAGGAGTAGATACCATGCCCTTGAAGGGAACATACATGAGTAATAAGAAGAAGTTCAGAAGGTAACTTAGCATTATTGACTATTGGTGGATATCTAAACCCAACTACTTCATAAATATTTGTGATTCAACACTTCTTTTAGTCTTTTTATTTCTTTTAGACTTTTAAAACAACTCTTTATGATTCTTAGTCTTTTTATTGATTAGTAAGTTAAAGTCTACAATCTCTGTGGGATCGACCCTTGCTATTGCTACGCTTTTATAAACGATTCGTGCACTTGCGAGGTTTTTAATTTGTGTCTAGTTTAGATCATCTAGATTGCACAACAACAAGATGGCCTATGCGTTAGTCATGTCATCCCGAAAGCTCCACCCCTACTTCCAGTCTCACTCGGTGGTTGTCACGCCCCACTTTCCAAAAATACGGAATACGAGTACGTAACAAAAGCCCAGCGGATGATTTTCATCATTCATAAGCTGTTCAAGAAATCTTTACAACATATCACATTATAATCAGAGTCGGAAGCCAGAAAAAGATCAACCACATGCACTTATGAACCAAATACCAACAAGAATACTTGAAATAAAATAGATTAATCTCAAATAGTCATGATCTGAAATACACAATATTCCTGGGTCATAATGCCCAAATACAAGAATAATTACAAGTCCCAAAATACAATATTTGTTCAAGCAACTATAAGAGATAATAATAGCAAAATTTCAGTCTCTAGCCTCTCATCTTGCCAATACCTTCAGGAACCTGTCCTCCAAAATCTGCAATACAACGAATGCAGGAAAGAGAAAAGAGAAAGCACAAGTACCCATCAATGGCAAGTCTGGGTCACAAATAGAGTAGGATACAAGCACATGGAAGGGGGATAACTAACTAGCACATGGTATATGTATAATGTCAACCTAGAAAAACTAGCATGGGAAAAGTGTCAAGTGCACACGGCATAAATCAAGTGTCAAACAAACAAGTATCCTATAACATGCATCAAGTGTCAAGTGTCGTGTAATCTTGTACCAAGTATCATGTTTCATATTCATGTAATCAAGTCTCATGTATCATGTAGTCAAGCACGCATATATCATGTCAAGTATCATGTTCATGTATTAAGTTCAAGTCTTGTGTGATTACTATCTAGGTAGCACTTCATACGCCCCAAATTATATCACATGGTTGCTACAACACAACAGTTTCGTTTTAGATTTTATAGGGGACCATGCAGGGCAGTGTACTCAGGAACAGTAATCCAAATCATATACCAAATTCCAAATATTCCAAATTATATAACAAATTCCAAATATTCCGAATCATATACCAAATTTCAAGTAATCCAAATCATATACCAAATTCCAAATATACGAAACACGGGCCCCCTTCCGAGTACACGTTTCTGAATTATCCACTACTAGATCTTTCCCATTAACCCCGGATTAGTTACTTTTAATTATTAATGTCCAACAAGCATGATTATGTGCAAAATAGTGTCAAATAAGAATGATAGGATCAGGTATAGGTCCAGGATATCAAATCAGCGTGCATGGGTAATATAGATTCACATATACGAGCAAAATATACTAGGTTCATAATCAGGACAGGAAGACTAGTCAGCACTAAATCAGTGATTCAAAGAGCTACAGGCATGCAAATCATGATCCGTCGAAGGATCTGGAAACTAGACATCCACACACTTCTAACGAGTATAATAAAGTCCTATACTAGTTCACAACATCTCAGCTTAAAACTCATTTCAACACAGATTATATGTACAGCCAGAAAACAGGGGAATGACTTCCAACACATAAAAACAGCATGTAAACTCATCAAATAAATCCACAAAAAATCTGGAATAATCCCCTAAATATTTAGACTCAAAATAATAATTTTCATAATTTTCCAGAAAGTATAACTAAGTCGTCAAAAATGAAAAGAAACACAAAACCTGGTTTTGATGAATCTGAAATTTCTCAACACTGCTGTACAAAAATAAACATATCTCGCAAACAGCGCATCGAAATCCAGTTCCGCCAAAACGGGGTGAAAGTAGATAAAATTCTCCAACTTTCATATCTCATGTAAAATTTTCATATAGTAAATATAAATAGGGTGAAAACTGAAATCAACATAGCACAACACGCAGTTTACAGAAAAGTAGATCATGGAAAAGGATATGAAACATCACTCAAAACTTATCTTTAAAATACCACATAAATCTGAGAACTTCTTAACATCATGGGGAAACACTGGGCAAAGTATCATGGCATGGTATCATGTATAACCCAGATGTTAAAAATAAATAGTTAACAAAAACTACCCCAAACTGAATCTGAAAACTGCCGACATACATGTACTAAAATTATCATATCTCCTGCATACGAACTCCAAACGCAGTGAAACTGTTGAAAAATGAGAGAAGAGAGAGGAGAGAGAAGAGAGGAGAGTGCATAGCTGCCTTGGAGCAAGAGCAGATTCTATACTCAGGTGCTAATGGCGGCTCCTCCTCATCATTACTCTTCTCGAATCCCACGCCCAAACCCACTACACCCCGCCCCTTGCCCTTCTCTGCCAAAAATCCTAAACAAACCCATCCCTCTTCCAAACCATTTCTCCACCAAAAACACCACTTCACTCAACAGCCCAAGATCCAACCGAGACACCGTCGAAGCAAGATGGAGGCCAGATGCATGCGATGTGGTGACATAGGTCATCTCGCAGTGGACTGCCGGAAGAGTGGCATTCACTGTTTCAACTGCAGAAGGGTGGGTCATCGAGCCAGGGAATGTCTGATCTTCAACAGGAAGGAATCCATGGCTATCGAGCTCGCCCACAACTCCGAAATAGCTGCGGCCCTCCCAGCGCTGCATGCAAGTGCCTTTCTCTACCTTATCAACCCCAGATTCAAACCAGATGCTGCGACTGTAGAGAGCGCTCTCAACTTTGCCTGGAGATGGCAAGGAGGCTAGTGGAAAGTCAAAAGGGTTTCTGAGGGGGTCTTCCATGTGCAGTTTCCAACTAAGGATGACGCCAACCGAGCCATCTCGGAGGGGATTTTCCATTTCTCAGGATTCAACGCGACCTTCTCTCCATGGTCGATGGAATTCGGTGCGAAGATGAAGCCTAAGCCCTGTTTCACCTGGATAAATGTCCCCCTTTTGCCATTCCACATGTGGAATCAGAGTTCGATAGAGCAAATCGTCCGGCCTTTTGGCAAATACATTACTATGAGCGGAGATATGAAGGCAGCCACTACAAGGGACCAAGCTCTAATCTTGATCGAAGTAGATGACGTTGGCCTCATACCCAAGAACTTGCTGATCCACTACCAAGTTCCTTGGACCAAGGAGTTGCAAATCCATGAGGTACCGGTTCTACTCTATGGAAGCCCCATCCCCTCAGCCGACGTAGCTAGCGGTAAGGTCAAGCTTTTTTCCCAGCATCCAGAATCCTCAACCAGTTTCTGGCGTCGGAGGGAAGCCCCGCCGGTGAGCAATCCCGTTCCACCACCGCCGCCTCAAATCGCGCAACATGATCAGGGTGTGATTGGAGACTCTAAAGGGAAAGCACAAATTGCGGAGGCAGTTGGTTCAGTTAAGGATTTGGCGGCGCAGCTTCAGCCCCCACCAAATCATTCCTTTTTTGCAAATCAATTTTTAAATATCTCTGGCCTTGCAGATTCGAGCCTAAAGATTCCAAAAGTGGTCCCTCAATCTGAGCAACTTGTGGAGCCGACTATGCCAACTCTTCCGCCCCCTATCATTGTGGTTGACTCGGATTCGCCAAAGGAAAATTTGAATATTCCCTCCGCAGCTTCACAAACACATCCTCACAGCTCGGCAAGCTCCCATGACATTGCTGCAGAAGAGGAGCTCTGCCATATGGAATGGAAGGGCAAGTCTGTCAGCATTCCCCAATCCCTATATCTTCAGATCAAACTAGCAGTTGAAATTGCCCTTGAAGCTGAAGTCGACAAACAGGTATCCAAGTTTGAGACTTCTCAGAAGTTCCACTTCAGGTCTGGTGCAGTCGGAGCAACAGCATCAAGCTTCCGTACCAAGTCAGTCATCCCTAGGTGCCGTCTGCAAGCTTCCACCTCCACTACTGGCTCTGTTCCACCTGGGTTCGACGAAGGAACTAGCAAACGTCGCAAACGCGCCAGATCAGCTTCAAAGTTGCCCACCACCAGGCCATTCCTACATCACCTGCGCCCCTCTGCCAAGAGCGCTTCTCTCCGTAAAGCGGTAGGTACTTCATCTTCGAGGAACACCTTTAATTATGCATGTCGAAATCCTTTCGCTTTACTTTCCAATGATGATCTCCTCGAAGTTGCGGAATCAGTGGGAGTGGCGGCTACAGGGCCACACTCACTCACCAAGCTCAAGCAGGTTGCAGAGGTTGCAGTTGATCCCCCTGATCAACAGCAACAACTTAATTAATGCATGAGATTGTTGCATCTTAACTGTTTTTTGTGCATATTGCTGTGTGTTATCAATTTCAATGAAGATAGGAAGCTGGAATGTGCGGGGACTGGGCAACCCCTATAAGTGTGCCGTTAATAAAAGACGGACTCCGGAATGCTCGTATAAATGTGGTGTGTCTTCAAGAGACCAAGCTCTATAATCCCTCACCTAGAAAGCTCTCTTCAATTGGAGGTAACAATATTAACTCCTGGCGCTCTCTTGATGCAGATGATAGTCGCGGTGGCATCCTTGTTAGCTGGAACAACAACCTCTTTGACTGTCTTTATTGTGCCATCGACGTATTTTCTATCTCCATCTCTTTCCGCACCAAATCCACAGGGGTTCAATGGTCACTAACCTCAGTTTACGCTCCTTTTGAGCTTGAAGATCGGGAACTCTGTTTCCATGAAATTGTGCAGCGGCGTAGAGTTCTCAGCGATGCATGGGTCATCTGTGGAGACTTCAATGTGACCATCTCCAATCAAGAACGAAACCGAGGATCTGGCTCTGGCAGAGACATGAAGAATTTCCGAAGTTGGATACAACAGCTACAACTCATTGATCTGCCGCTTGCAGGGAGGAAATATACTTGGTCAAATCTGCGCCAAACTGCTTCTTGTGCAAGGCTCGACAGATTCCTATTCTCAAGCCAGTTTGATCAGACCTTCCCCTCTTGCGTTCAACACTCCCTACCCCGTATCGCTTCGGACCACTGCCCTCTCATTCTTGATTCTCAGGCGATCCAAAACAAAATTCACTATTTCAGGTTCGAAAAAGCCTGGGCTTCTCATGTGGATTTTAATCATAACATCACAAGCTGGTGGACTAGTTTTATTTGTACAGGCTCCAAAGTTGACATCCTTGCCAACAAACTTACCCTACTTAAGAGAAGAATCAGAAGGTGGAGAAACGAGGTCTTTGGCCACATTCCTAAGCGTAAAGAATCTCTGCTCCAAGTTGTCCATAATTTCGATATCAATGCTGATTCTCAAACACTCGATTCCTCCCAATCGGCTGAGCTTAACTCCGCTCGCATGGAATATCACAAGCTTATCCAAGCTGAGACCACATATTGGAGACAGCGATCTCGCATCACTTGGCTCCAGGAGGGGGATGCCAACACCAAATTCTTCCACTCAATAGCTAACGGGCGACGTCGGAAAAATTTCATCTTCTCACTGCTTCATAATGGAAGTCTCATCACTGATCAATCAACTATTAGAGCCTGCTTCGATGATCACTTTCATGACATCTGTGGCTCCAACACAGAGCCAGATTTCAGAATAGAATGGTCTACCCTTTACCCTTCAGCAATTACTGACCTCTCCGCACTTGATGCTGATTTCAGTAGGGAGGAAATCAAGAAAGCAGTCTTCAGCATGAATGGCGATAAGGCACCAGGCCCTGATGGTTTTTCTATGTGTTTTTATCAACAACACTGGGAGACTATCCAAGATGATCTCTGCAATATGCTCCTAGCCCTCCAGCATGGTGAAGCTTCAATGGATAGGTTAAACTACTCTACAATTGTGCTCATTCCTAAGTGTGATGGGGCCTCTACTGTTTCCGACTGTAGACCCATCAGCCTGCTCAATTGCTCAATGAAGATCTTCACTAAGATCCTAGCCAATAGGCTGAGTCCTCTTCTACACTCTCTTGTCTCCTCATCGCAAAGCGCATTCCTCAAGGGCAAATCCACGGTAGACTGTTTTCTGGTTGCGCACGAAGCCATCAACTTGTGCTCGAAGAAGTATGATTCTATTATGCTAAAGATTGACTTTCGCAAAGCCTTCGACATGCTCAACTGGGGCTTCTTGGATCAGCTGCTGATTGCCAGAGGATTTGGGCCTCGATGGTGCTCCTGGATTAAAGCAATGCTGCATTCCACCAAGTCTAATATCCTGGTCAATGGTATAGGGGGGAAGACCATAAGCTCCAAGAGAGGCCTCAAGCAAGGGGACCCTCTCTCTCCGATGCTTTTTATCCTGGCTGTAGACGTCCTTGCACAAATGCTACGAGTTGGTAGAGAAAATGGCACCTTCTCCCAGCTTGACCTAAGAGGGTCGCTGGCCAACCTCTCCATATTGCAGTTCGCCGATGACACTTTGCTGTTCTGCAAAGGAGATGTGCAGGAAGTGTTGCATCTGAAAGTGCTCTTGCATCTGTTTGCAAATGTTTCTGGGCTACACATTAATCTTTCCAAATCAGCCATTACTTATTTTGGCCGCTCTCAAGCCAAGCTCAACGCCTTTTCTTATATACTAGGCTGTAGCCAAGAAACCTTGCCAACCAAGTATCTTGGAATGCCACTAGCAAAAGGCAGGCTTAAAAAAAGGGGCTGGCAACCCTTGCTTCTCAAGATTGAGCGAAGGCTATCCACATGGAAAGGCAGACTGCTATCTCGTGGGGGACGACTCATCCTGATCAACTCAGTTCTCAGTGCACTTCCCACCTATTTTGCCTCTTTCTTCATGTTGCCGCGATGGGTGATTGCCCGTATTGACCAAATGAGAAGTAGATTCTTCTGGGTTGGAGGGGACAAGCAGGCTATGGGGGTCTCTTGCACTAGTTGGAAGTGCATCTGCCAACCCAAGAAATAGGGAGGACTTGGTGTGCTTGACCTTCAGCACTTCAATCATGCCCTCTTGATGAAATGGTGGTGGAAGCTATACACCGACAACTCCCTTTACACCCAAACTCTAAAATCACTATACTTCCACGACGACAGCGGCAATTTTGTCTGTAAGGCCCAATCCTCTGACTTTTGGAAAAATCTTTACAAACTCAAAGAACAATTTGACCAAGGGATTTCATGGGAACTTGGCAATGGGATTTTGCTTAAGTTCTGGACATCCAAGTGGATTGACAAGTGCAGCATTGCGACCCTTTATCCTCACCTATTTAAAGCCGCTTGGAATAAAGAAGCTTCCTTAAGATCGCAAGGGTTCTTGTATCAAGGCCAGTGGACATGGCGTCCTAGTCTGCACACATCATCCAATAGTAACATTTTGTCAGAAAAGAGACTGCTACTTCAAACCATCTCCTCTCTTCAACCCTCTCCACTTCAACCTGATCGAGCTATATGGAACCATGACATCTCTGGGTGCTTCTCGGTCAAATCGGCTTATTGTTTCTTTATCAACTCTGGCCTAATTTTCCCCTTCTTTTGAGCATGTTGGAAGAATTGTGCGCCCCTAAAATGCAAAATTTTCACCTGGATGTTGTGTGGTGAGAAGCTCAACTCCAGGGAAAGACTTCATTCCAAAGGGTGGAATGGGGATATGGCATGCAGTGACTGTGCATATCATACTGAAACCACCTATCACATCTTCTTTGAGTGCCCGAAGGCTACTCAAACATGGCTTCACTTCACACGAGCGTTTGATATCAACAGCCTGCCGGAGTCTATTTCGGAATGCTTCTCCACTTGGTGTTTTGATCACACAAAAAACAAATTCACACACTCATGGCATCTCACAACTATTGCTATCTGTTGGACTATTTGGAATGCTAGAAATGATAGAATTTTTTCAAGCAAACAATCTTCGGTGGTTAAGCTGATATCTAACACTAAATTCTGGTTTTCTCAATGGCTAGATTCAAGTGGCAAATCGAAGAAAAAGACCAGAATCTTGGAGGAGCTCGGAAGGACGGGTGACAGTGACTTAATGCGACCCGATCAAGGGGGGGCGACTGATGGAAATGCAACATAATTGCTCAGGCTACTCTGCTTTACAGTCTCTACTGTTTGTTATAACTGTATTTTTGGGACTGTGCCAAGTCCGATGTCTTATATTTTTGTTAAACTCTGCTTCATGATTTTGCTATGTCTGCTAGGGGATTCGAATGCTTCGGATCGTTGTAAGGAAGGAGAAGAGGGATGAGATCATGTTCGTGGCTCTAGTAGAGGTGTACGACAGATGTCCGCTGCCCTCTCTACGATCCACAGGCATGCCATCTCGAACTCAACTTCTTCCATAATCCGAGCAACTTCCTACAGCAGCTTTTGTACTGACTATTATGTTCTCTGTTTATATATATATATATATATATATATATATATATATATATATATATATATATATATATATATATATATATATATATATATATCATCTATGAGGTAGGACTTTCCTACCTTTTGCCAGTCAAAAAAAAACGCAGTGAAACCAGTTGGGTTTGAAAATAGATTCAATTCTCTACGATTTACTGTGAAATATCCACGTTGAGATTCGGACTCTAACCCAGGTAAAAACAGTAATCAACACAGCACAGCCCGAAATCCCAGATTTCACAACTCATCTTAGAAACGTCATAACTTCTACAAAAAAAGAACCAAACTCATCCAAATTCGAAACGCAGCCTACCCATCATCTAAATATCATACTAAAGGGTTTCTAACATGTCACAACCTAATAATTCTCACATGGGTAATCAATCAAACACATAGCATGCAATATATCTCATACACAAACAAAATCAAATTTGGGTGAAACCTAGGGCATCAACCTATCAATTCTCATGTCCTAAGTCATCTATGGCCTGGTTTACATAATAGAGACAAAACCCACAAATAAAAACACAATTTTTGGTCGTCTCTAATCTCAATTACCCTATATGTGAACTTTTTGACTTGTATCAACCTAATGAAATTATGTACGAGTTACTTTCCTCTTAATGGAGTGGAAACGATGCCAACGAGTCCAAAGAAGAAAACCCACGAACAAAATAGCCTTCCCACGCGTTTCCAAGCGAACCCACGAACCGAAAAGCTCCTACGATCGAACTTCTTGGTGCACGAACCAGAGTGGGTGATACCCACTTGACAAATCAGCAAGGGGGAGAGTTTTGTGCTGGATTGGAAGGTGGTGGTGCTGTTTGGAGATGCCGGCCACAATAGGAGGGGAAAAGTAGGGTTTTGGATGTATCGGGGTTGTAGTATGGTGGATTAATGGCCGTGGAAGGGGTGGATGCTGATGGGGAGGCTCGGTTATGGGAAGGGGAGATGCAGGCCGGGAGTAGGAATTAGAATAGGAGAGGGGGCCGAGATGTATTCTTGAGGAGGAGAGAAAACACAATTAGGGTTAGGGTTAAAGGGGATTAGGTGGTTATATATATGGGTTAATTGTAGGTTAATGGGTAGTGGGTATCAATATGAATTAATAGGTATACAATTGGGTAATGGGTATTGGGTCAAATTCAAATGGGATACAATATATAGAGATTCCTATGGCTCCTAAAAATCTCCTTAAGGGCCAAAAATCAAAAACTGGGCAAAACACCACCAAAAATCCACCACATCACCAAAATAAATAAATATAATGAACGAGACCAAGAAAAAGGAAAAAAGAACTCAAAATGGCGAAAAACGAACAAACGACGCACAATCAGCACAAGGAGGTCAAAAATGAAAGAAAAAGAAAATATATTGAAAATAATCCAATATATGGTTCTGAAAAAATATAAGAGATATAAAAATATATTTTGACAAAAGAAATTTGAAATCCGAAAAAAATAATTTGCGAAAATTTTTAAAATACCCAAAATACACAAAAATACAATTATGGGAAAACAGGGATTACAGTGGTCGTTCTTACCGACCAGCCGCTCAAACAAGTTCTCTACAAGCCCGAGACCTCAGAGCGCCTTATGAAGTGGTCCATAGAGCTGAGCCAACATGATATCAACTATCAGCCCCGAACCATTATCAGGCACAAGCCCTAGCAGAGTTCATAGTAGAGAGCACAATCCCTGACGCCAGCAAAGCGATAAAGGAACCCCCATTCTGGACCGTGTATGTTGACGGGTCCTCGTGCGCTGATGGGAGCGGAGCGGGGTCATCCTGACTGGCCCCGATGATTTCGTTCTATAGTACTCTTTCCACATAAGTTTTCTAGCGTCCACCAACGAGGCTGAATATGAGGCTCTCATAGCCAGCTTGTGTATGGAAAGCAAGGTCGGGGCCTGGCGAGTTAAAATATTCAGCGACTCACAGCTGGTAGTGAACCAAGTATCAGGGGAGTACGAGGTAAGAGATGGTCGTATGGCCAAATATTTGGCCAAATTCAAAGAGCTGCAGGCCTCTTTCGAAGATGCAAAACTCCAGCGGATCCCCTGAGAAGAGAATGCACAAGCAGATGCCCTCTCAAAGCTAGCCTCCTCTTCCCTCCAGGACCAGGAACAATCCATCTTGATAGAAGTCCTCTTGAGGCCGAACATTGAGGAAGATGGTCCTGAGCTGATGGAGACGCTACCCCTGGTACTCGGGGCGAACTGGATGAGGCCCTTGCTCGAGTTCCTCAAAGATGGAATTCTCCCTTCGGACCCTAAAAAGGCCCGAAGAATTAGAACCAGAGCCAAGCGGTACACGCTCATCGAAGGGGTCATGTATAGACGCTGTTACACTCAGGTGACCCTACTTAAGATTTCTCTCCCCGGAGGAAGCCTATTAAAGGAGGTCCATGAAGGGATGTGTGGCGCTCATTTGTGAGCAAGGTCCCTCGCCCGCAAAATCTTGAATCATGGATATTTCTGGTCCACACTCCTCAGTGACGCCGAACAGCACGTTCGCCAGTGCGTCCCCTGCCAAAAGTTCTCAACAATTCGCCGCTTACCACAAGCCCAGATCTCCTCCATATTCAGTCCAACCCCTTTTGCAATGTGGGGAATGGACTTGCTCAGGCCTTTCCCTCCAGCACCGGGCTAGCTGAAGTTCTTTGTCGTTGCAATCGACTACTTCTCTAAATGGGTCCAAGCCGAGACCCTAGCAACGATCACAAAGAACAGAATCCACCGTTTCTTTTGGAAGAACGTTGTCTGCCGATTCGGTGTACCTCAAATCTTGGTAATAGACAATGGAACCCAATTTACGGGAGCATCCTTTCATAATGTTTGTACACACCTTGGTATCCAGCAACGATTCTCCTCGATATCCCACTCGCAATCCAAAGGTTAAGCAGAGAATGCCAATCGGCAAATTCTCTCTGGCCTGAAAAAGAGACTTGACAAGTGTACTAAGGGATTATGCTCTGGAACTATCGCACTACTAAGAGGACCCCCAGAGGAGAATCTCCCTTCAACCTCACTACGGCTCCGAATCCATCATCCCGCTAGAGGTAGGCTTGCCTTCGGCCCACTTGGTTGCCTTCAAGGAAGAAAGAAACTCGAACCAGCTTCGGGGTAACTTGGACCTCATCGATGAGATACAAGAATGATTCTTCATCCGTCAAGAGATCTATCGACATAGGATTGAGCAGTCCTACAACAAGAGAGTCTGCCCTACTAATCTTAAAGAAGGAGATTTGGTGCTCAGAAAGCTATCAATTTCTATTCCAAGCAAGAAAGACAAGCTGGTGCCCAATTGGAAAGGACCATATAAGGTCTCCAAAGTTGTCCGGCCTGGCGCTTACCAACTTGAAGACCTGGGAGGCAAGAGAATGACGAGGATATGGAATGCAAAACACTTGTTGAAGTACCAAGAGGGTGTTTGAACACTGCTCCAAGCAATTTACATCTTGGAAATTTTCTTATCTAAATATTCTGGTTATCTTACCTTGAAGCGTACTAAAATCTCTCTTAAACAACAAGTTCGGAATCTAATACTTGGTTCGATGCCTCTTTAGCTACTTGTGAATGAGCGAGCACAAAGTAGCTCACCATTCGGAATTGCTCCCACAACTGTTGAAACTCTTTTAATAAAAAGTTCTGAGTCCAACACTGGGTTCGATGTCGCTTTAGCTACTTGCGAACGAGCGAGTACGAAGTAGCTCACCATTCGGAATTGCGCCCACAACTGTTGAAACTCTCTTAAACGACAAGTTTGGAGTCCAACACTTGGTTCGATACTGCTTTAGCTACTTGCGAACGAGCGAGTACAACGTACCTCTCCATTCGGAATTGCTCCCACAACTATTAAAAATCTTTTAACGAAAAGTTCGGAGTCCAACACATGGTTCGATGCCGCTTTAGCTACTTGCGAACGAGCAAGTACAAAGTAGCTTGCCATTCGAAATTGCTCCCACAACTGTTGAAACTCTCTTACCAACAAGTTCGGAGTCCAACACTTGGTTCGAAGCTACTTTAGCTCCTTGCAAACAAGCAAGTGCGAAGTAGCTCACCATTCGAAATTGCTCCCATAAGTGTTGAAACTCTCTTAACGACAAGTTCGGAGTCCAACACTTGGTTGATGCCCCTTTAGCTACTTGCGAACGAGTGAGTACAAAGTAGCTCACCATTCGAAATTTCTCATACAACTGTTGAAACTCTCTTGCGAACATTAGCAAAACACATTCTCATAAGAAGCTCGTTACCAGATCGAAAGATGCGATATATTATTTCATCAAAATTTGAGATAAAAGTCTAATTCTAGACCAAAAACTCATACAAGGTAGGCTACAAGATTACAAAATTTCACTCTAACTCTTTCTAGGGAGTGGGATGCTCCTATTAAGTGATACTCAGGGACGGCGAGCGCTGTGTTGCTCTCGCCTCGCTTCCACAAGTCTCTAAGCCAGTGATCCGAGTCACGTCACCAGAACCCAAGAGTCTCACCATTGCCCCAACAGATGCCCCACTCAAAGAGCCGGCCACTCCACTTTGCGCATCCCCAAGATTTCACAAAAGGGGAGGCAAACGAAGTGCTCACTCGTGGAACGATCTTCCTTGAGCATACTCACCCTGAGAGCATGAGGTGCTTCTAACGTTGCTCCCCTCAGAGAGCCGTCACAGACAAAAATTCTCCGCCTCTAGCTCGACGACCCGCTCTTTGAGTGAGTCATCCGTTACTCTGATCTTTAAACGAGGCAATCGGCCCGAACTGCCCCCGCGCGAAACATTGGAGATAGTCCTTCGAAGATGCGCGGCTGATGTCAATTATTTGCAAGTGTACAAAATTACAACAAGTAGTATAGTTAAGTGAAAAGAGTGTCAAACCCACAAGGACTAATTATTTTATCGAGTATCGAAATTACTAGATTAACTACTATTTGGAAGATCGAAAAGATGATAAAAAATAGCAACTAAATAAAATTAATCTAAAGAACTAACTAAATGAATTAAAAGGAGCAGAATATGAAATTTTGTTGTTTATTAATTGCAAAACTAATTCTAGGGTTTTCAATTTCACCTCGTTAATCCCACACAATTTATAACTCCATGTGAATAAAAATATTATTTTTCTAAGTTATAGACCAAAATCCACAAATTATTCAATATTCTTTCTCAAGCAATATCAAAAATATTCTCAACTAATTATTTGTCATAGTTCATGCACAAATTACTAATTGAAAATTCATTAAAATCTATGGATTTCTTAACGGTCACATTAACAGCGGTTCGCTTTTGTAACGATGTTTAATTTTATTAATTCAAAATCACAAATTACCAATTAAGTTTCTCCATGATTTACTAAATCATACAAAAGTTGGCCAAACAATTGTAAGCATTAAAAACGAAAATCAAACACACAACTATGGAAAAATAAAAAACATAATATGAAATTAAAATTGTGTTCTCAAACTAACAAATACGTTTGTTGATTGCATAATAAAAATTTAGAAAAGGAGAAGAAAGAACTCAATTGTTGGTGAAAACCGAAAAATCCCTTCGATCTCCATGCCCCAACACACAGAGCAGCAGTCGCTTCCCCTGGATTAGCGTCGTTTTCATCTTTTGTGCTCTTCAAACTTCGTGCCAACCACCAAGTCCCAAAAACCAACCAGCCTACATTCTTTCTCCTACCCTTCTCTTCCCTCCTTTTCCTCTCCTGACGTCGCCACACAATGCTTTCCTTTCTCTCTCCTCCGTCCTTTCTTCCTTTGTCTCTTTCATTGCCTCGAAACGCGCACCGCAACAGAAACCCAACACTACTCATCTTTGTCTCTCTCCCTCTTCACTGTTTCGCTCTCAGACTTTTTTTTAAAAAAAAATTAGAGTTCAGCCGTCGCTCTCCTTTTTTGTTCTGCATGTCCCTTTGTTGCTTTTTGCTCTTCTATTTATAGGGATCCGAACGTGGGTATTAGGGTTTATTTTTGCAGAAAACCCCACACCATCATTTATTTCTTTCCGTATTTGATTTGCTCTTTATTTCTTGCTTCTTTTTCTTCTCTTTCTTTTTCTTGAAAGACGTGCTGCACTCACAAAAATAAAATCAGAATTTAGGATTTAAAAAAATAAATTAAAATTAATTAGTTTAAATTAATTAAACTAACTAATAATCACATTAGCTCAATTAAAACCCTTTTAAATTTGTTTATTTTATTTTCACCCTCTATTGACAATTAAAATTTCTATTTTGCTTTTATATTGCCAAATTTTAAAATTTAAAATTCAACAAATCAATAAAAATTACTCAATCGTTCTGCTTGTTTTGTTTATTAATCTTTACTGAAAATATTCACCTTTTGCATCAAAAAATCTTATTTCATCAAAATTAATTAATTAACTGAAACTATGGAAATAAGATAAATTATTAACATGATAGACGAATACAAGCAATTTTAATTGGTAAATGAGTACAAATATTTATATAAAAATTAGACACATCGAATACCCCTAAACTTAAGATTTTACTTGTCCTCGAGCAAAAAGTAAAACCATGAATAAAGGAATAATAATCAATAATAAGCTCAACTCATCACACCAAGAGATCTCATTATGTAAGCATCAAAATTGTAATTAAACATATAAACAATAGCAAATAAAGTAAAACCAAGCATACTCACTTTCTCCAGTGCAATTATTTACTCATAATTCCAAACCCAATCATATTTGTCATGCAATTAATGTAATTATCGTATGTAACAACTTCATCTGAGCAAACTAGAGTTTTTTTTTGGTCTGTTCTCTAAGTTGTCACTTGCCTATTGACGCGAATGCAAACATTTATGATGAATTCACCCGATTACTCAACAAGTCATATTTTAAGTTGCCGTTTGACGTAAAAGTAAACATTGGTGATGAATACCCCTAGTTAATAAGCAACTAAAAACATTGGAGTAGATAGACTTTATTTATTCAATTATTTGATCATTATCACTCTATTTACTTAAACTCTATTTAGGACTAGATCAAAGGGGATAATTCCAAGAAAAAACACCACATTTTTCTTTTATGTATAATCACATGACTGTCACAATTGTGTAAGGAATTTAGAAATTCAATAATCCTAAAGTAAATAAGTATGTTTACTCTTGCTTTATAAGATATTGTCTATCCTAAAAAATTATTTCAATGCTTTAGCACAATAAAGAACTCAAGAGTGTAATGGTAAGCCTAATTGAAATCCCTTTTTGTTTTGTTTTTCTTTCAAATATGTATAAAAATAAATAAATTTGTACCCCTTCCCCCAAACTTGACTATCACATTGTCCTCAATGGAAAAGGAAAAAACAAAAACAAAAAGAATGCAAAAAGTTTAGAATTTCTCCCCTGATTCATGTTAAAATTCCGCACACGCGACGTTCATTGTTTTAGTGATATCTGGAGCCACAGGTGTCCAAATGGCCTGATTCTTCTTGTTCTAGAAAGCTAAGACAATTTCCTACGATCTCTCTTTGAAACACTTTTCCAGATTCTGATTCCATCCTGCTCAAAAACAGCCACCAATGTTGGTGTTGAAAACAGCTTCGCCTGGTGACTTCCAAACTTATGCAATCCTACAAAATAAAATCAAAAATTAAAATTAAAAATAAACTAAAATAAAAATCAAATCTAATGTAGTAAATAAAAACATGGATTGCCTCCTAAGAAGCGCTAAGTTTTAAGTCTTTAGCCAGACATGATAGCTGCGATGGTTATGTGACGCCAAGATCTACAAATATAAGAACCTCTTTTGTAATAATTCCCTTCATGCGTGGATTATGTTTTCTCTGTGCATCCCTCAAGCTAAATGACAGTGATCTAAACTTGTGTTTAAGGCGTTTCTTTCTTGAAGATGGCGTTCTTGATTGTAGAACCCCGTATTTTCAAATATTATTTTTATATTTGAAAATGAATTTAAATTTATTTTTGGAGATTTAATGAATATTTTCAGAAAAATTTATCTTTTGTACATGTGCAAAACACGTGCAAATGCTTTTATGAGAAGTGTGAAAATTTAGTTTTCTTTATGAAAAATCTTTATTTAATATTTGAGATTTAATTAGTATTTTTCCAGATTTTTCTGAAATTTATTGGAGCTATTTGCAATTTTTGGGAAAAGAAGGACCTTTTTGCAAAATTGACATTTTTAAGGGTTAAAGTGCAAAATGTATATTCTGGACGTTTTGAACAGTATTAATTAAGATTTAGAATTTATATTTTCTTATAAATCCTAATTTAAATGAGTTTTGATGAAATTCCCAAAGAACGATCTATATATGTAAATTTGTGTTTTGGAAATGGTTGTTTTGCAAAGTTGCGGGTAAAACCCTAATTATCAATCCGGCATATATAAGGGATTTTTCCCCAGCCGTCATTGCTGATAAAATACTGAATTTTGGGAGATTTATTTCGGTGGAGCAAGGAACTTTTGGATCTAGCAAAAGGAGGATTCTTTTGTGGACTATTTTCAAATCTAAGGTGAGAGATATGAAAATTGTTGTGTGGTTTGATTTATGTGAGATATATAAAAATTGTTTTGTTGTTTGATGTATGTTTTGTTGTTTGATTTGATGTTTCGCATGAAAGAAATTATCTTGTTGTTGATCTATGTGTGCAAGTATCATTGATATATTGACTTGATGTTGGGAACAATTTAGATCTCGTAATGCGGTGTGAATCGTGTGAATAATTGTGAATGAAATAGTAGATCTTTATTGTTAAAATTGTTTACTAAAGCATGTTGAGATTTGAGTATGAACATCTGGACATTAGATCTATAAATCAGATTTTGATTTAGAATTATGAAAGAGACTTAGATCTTGTAAAACCCTAAAGAAAGGATTTGTGATTTAGAACATGAGAACGTAGACCTTGACATATTGATGTTTTGAGTGTTATATACATATACCTGATGAAGATTCGTTGAGATTTATTATTTTCCTGAATACGAACTATTTTCATAACATTGATCATTAGAAAACTTCAGAATTTGATTTTGTAATCAGACCTAAACCTTGAAATCTGTAGGCCGACAGTCGACTGGCCTACTGTGCAGTCGACTGGTACGAGCCTGATACTTTATTTTGAATTGTTGGAAAAGTTGTTCTGGAAAGTCGACCTAGCTCATAGGCAGTCGACTGGTCCACTGAGGAATATTATTTTGTAAAATTTATTAGTCCTTTCCGGACAGTCGACCTATAACCCTTTAAGTCGACTTGTATACTTAGAATATTTTTGAGAAGATCATTGGAATTTACCTCTGGTAAGTCGACTGATCCCTTCATTAAGTCGACTGTTAAATGACTTAGTTTATTTTTGTACAATCTTGAATTTGGTCCTCTGGACAGTCGACTTATCATCAGTATGAGTCGACTGATACTGAAGGACATTTGTGAACTTTAGTGCTATTTCGGATGATTGGTTCTTCAGATAATTCAGTTAAGTATTAAGTTTGAGACTTTTAGTTGAGCCACTTTGTTTAGTGGAACTTTAGTTTAGACCTTTTGAGTTTGAGTCTCTAGTGGTGTGTGACCCTAGTATACCGGTGTTGAGTTATTTGTTGAGGCCCACTGAGGCATTTCAGTTATTGAGTTTGAATTTAGGCCGGTAGGGTATATCACTCTAGGAGATTCGTTGAGTAAACCATTAACCCAAAATGATAAGGACAGGCACTAGTGGTGATATGATGAACGGGAACGTGAGTCAAGAACCTCAGTATGGCTTTCGGTGTGGGATTTAATCTCCGGAATTAGCATAGTAGATTATTAGTGGTGTGGGATATGTCTCCGGAATTATTCAAGTGAAATATCTTGGGTGTGGGACAATCTCCGGAATTATCACGGTAACTACTTGTGGTGTGGGATTGATCTCCGGAATTATCAGAGTCGAGGTGAAGCCCATGTGGTATATTGTGGTGACGTGTCAATGTTTCGGTGTGGGATGATCTCCGGAATTATTCAAGTGAAATATCTTGGGTGTGGGATCCATCTCCGGAATTATCTGGCATGAGATGCTATCCATGGTTTATCTTTATCTCGTAGTAGTCATCGTGTTAGGATTAGTTCATAACGCGGGGATTGAACCCTATGAAGTGAAGACGTTAAGGGCTTGCACCGAACCTATGTAGAATGGGATGCATAGACTTCGACAAGTACGCATTAGAGAGTCTGCATATAGAACTTGTGTTTTCTTGGCTTGGTATTATGCATGTGGTTTTTCGTGTTTTCCACACATGACACTTAGCTTAGTATCACTTGATGTTTTATGTACTGTCATTTCGTATTTCTCATTTTCTTATTTAGTACTTGTTGTTTAAGAATTTATGAGATATGATCTTTTATGTGGTTTGTTTATTTTTATATTTCTCACACCATTTATGGCTGACCCCTTTAGTTTGGGGGTTAGGGATCATCTCTAGCCTCACATGATGCAGGTAGTTGCTTAGTGATGGAGATTTGGATGCTAGAGGCACATTTGAGTTAAATTGAATCCTAAGTGCTTGTGTAAAATTGTAATATCAGTTTGAGATAAATTTGGGTTGTAAATAAAGAAATTATTGAGTTGAGTTTGTTTTGAATTCCGCTGTGATTTGTAAAAGATTTGTTGTAATAAATGTTGAAAATTTTAGTGGTGTTGGTTATGTTTAATATTGTATTGAAGTGGATCACTGGGAATGTGCCACGTATTTTCTAAGATATCATATTAGAAATTCAGGGCGCTACATTGATATCCCCTCCTTGAATGTCAGCTGAGATGAAAAATTAATAATGGTGCAACTTGAACATATTCCAAAATCTTTTCTTTCTAAGATTCAAGAGTTGCTGAATTTGTTGGACACACTTTAATTAGTAATTTCTTAAATTCCGCTCTATGTGTCTCTCCCTTAATTAGATTATTTTCACAAACTTGAAAACATGAGTGAGTTTCAGCAGCAACCTCCATGGATTTAAAAACATCAAACATTACTTTCTCATCCTCAACCCTCAAAATAAGTTTTCCTTATTGGACATCAATCAAAGCTCTCCCCGTAGCTAGAAACGGTCGTCCCAAGATCAATGGAATTTGTTCATCTTCCTCCATGTCAAGCACTACAAAATTAGCTGGAAATATGAACTTGTCTACCTTTACCAAAACATCTTCCAATACTCCTCTTGGGTACTTAATAGATCTGTCCGCCAATTGCAATGAGATTGTGGTGGATTTTTCATCTCCAATACCTAATTTCCTAAAAACAGAATAAGACATAAGATTGATACTTGCTTCTAAATCACATAAAGCTTTATCAAAATAAATATTTCCAACAGTGCAAGGAATTGTAAAACTCCCTGGATTTTTCAGTTTAGGAGGCAGCTTCTTTTGTAAAATTGCACTACTCCCTTTGGTTAGCATCACGGTCTCATGTTCCTCCAATTTCCGCTTGTATGATAAAATATCCATAAAAAATTTAGCATATTTAGGTGTTTGTTCCAAATCTTCATTAAGAGGAATATTAATATACAATTTCTTTAAAATATTTAAAAATTTAGAAAATTGATTTTCGAGATTATTCTTTTAAGTCTTTGTGGAAAAGGAATAGGTGGATCATAAGGTGAATTAGGATAAGTGTCAGAATTAAACTCCCCTAAAATTGTTTGGCTTGAAACTCCTTTATCCTTATTAGAATGGTGATTGGTCACCTGCTGTGTTTGTTCATCCACACTTTGCTCGATCTCACTTTGCTTTTCAACCATATTTTGGTCGGTAATTTCTTCTTGTGGCTGCTCAATTGTTCTCCCGTTTCTTAGTGTTATTACTTTAACATGCTTCTTGGAATTTGTTATGGTGTTACTGGGTAAGGTTCCTGTTGTTCTCTCTTTAAGAATATTTGAAATTTGACCAATCTGAGCCTCAAGATTGTGAATTGAAGCCGTATTAGTTTGTATCACCAAATCTGTCTTTTGCATGTATTGCATGAACATCTCTTCAAGTGTCGGCTTCAGTTCTTGTTGTGAAAAATTTTGAGGTGGTCTAATTGCTTCTTGATTGTTGTTCCAAGAAAATTTGGGGGTGTTTCTCTATCCTTGAAATACGTGTTCGAAGAAGAATTGTTTTGATGTTACAAATTGGACACATAATTTGCTTGATTGAAATTTGATTGAGCAAAAGGGTTCCCCACTTGACAATTTGTACTTGAGTGATTTCCTGCACAAAGATTACAAATCATATTAGTTTGAATAGCATTAACATTCATATTACATATTTGTTTAGATAAAATATCAATTTTTGCAGTTAAAGTAGTAATAGGATCAAGTTCAAAAACTCCAGCCACTTTTCTTGGCATTTTTCTTTCTGAAGACTACTGATAATTATTAGATGTCATCTCCTCTAAAAGTTCAAAGGCTGCTTCATGAGTTTTGCTCATAAGTGCACCTCCAGCTGCTGCGTCAACCATAGATCAATTTGTAACTCCCAAACCATTATAGAATATTTGAATTTGTATCCATTTCGGTAGTTCATAATGAGGATACTTTCTCAATAACTCTTTGTACCTCTCCCATGCATTATACAAAAACTCGGTCTCAAATTGAGTGAATGTGGTAATATCATTCCTTAGCTTCGCTGTCTTTGCCGGCGGAAAATACTTAGCCAAAATTTTTTGTGCAAGTCCCTCCCAAGTAGTAATAGCACCGGGTGGTAGAAAATTTAGCCAAGCTTTAGCCTTATCTCTTAGTGAATAAGGAAAGAGTCTCAATCGAATTGCATCATCTGATACTCCATTATGCTTCAAAGTGTCACAAATTTCTAGAAAGTTTGCAATGTGAACATAAGGATCCTCGTGCGATAGTCCCCCAAATTGAACAACCTGTTGAATCATTTGAATGATCGCCGGTTTAATCTCAAAATTATTAGCTTCAATAACCGGCCTCTTTATGCTTGATGTTGCTCCATTAAGTGAGGGAATAACATAGTCTCTCAAAGCCTTGTTTTCTTCATTGTTTGCCATTGTGATAGACTTCTATGTCCAGAAATAAATCTATTAAAAATAGAAAAACTAAAAAAATAAAAAAATAATAATTAGAAAAGAATAATTAGAGAAAGACAAAAAAAAGGAAAAACTAAAAATAGAAAAAAATAATAATAAATAAAAATGATAAGAAAAATCCAATTTAGTAACAATCTAGGAATTATCAATATCAATAAAAGAATAATTAGTCCCCGGCAACAGCGCCAAAAACTTGATGTGAATTATTTGCAAGTGTACAAAATCACACCAAGTAGTATAGTTAAGTGAAAAGAGTATCGAACCCACAAGGACTAATTATTTTATCGAGTACTGAAATTACTAGATTAACTACTATTTGGAAGATCGAAAAGGTGATACAAAATAGCAACTAAATTAAATTAATCTAAAAAACTAACTAAATTAATTAAAAGAAACAGAATCTGAAATTTTGTTGTTTATTAATTGCAAAACTAATTCTAGGGTTTTCAATTTCATCTCGTTAATCACACACAATTTATAACTCCATGCGAATAAAAATATTATTTTTCCAAGTTGTAGATCAAAATCCGCAATTTGTTCAATATTTTTTCTCAAGCAATATCAAAAATATTCTCAACTAATTATTTGTCATAGTTCATGCAAAAAATACTAAATGAAAATTCATTAAGATCTATGGATTTCTTAACGGTCACATTAACAACGGTTCGCTGTTGTAACGGTGCTTAATTTTATTAATTCGAAATAAAAAATTACTAGTTCGGTCTCTCCATGATTTAATAAATCATACAAAAATTGGCCAAACAATTGTAAGCATTAAGAACGAAAATCATACACACAACTATGGAAAAATATAAAAAATAATATGGAATTAAAATTGTGTTTTTAAAACTAGGCTACATCAAAGCCCTAGAAAAAAAAAATTAAGTTCATAATAAAATTGCAACTAACAAATACGTTCTTTAATTGTATAATAAAAATTTAGAAGAGAAGAAGAAAGAACTCAATTGGTGGTGAAAAGCGAAAAAGACCTTCGATCTCCGTGTCGCATCACACCGAGCAGCAGTTGCTTCCCCTAGATTTGCGTCGTTTTCGTCTTTTGTGCTCGTTGAAATCCGTGCCGACCACCAAGTCCCAAAAACCAACCAGCCTACTTTCTCTCTCCTACCCTTCTCTTTCCTCCTTTTCCTCTGCTGACGTCGCCACACAATGCTTTCCCTTCTCTCTCCTCCGTCCTTTCTTCCGTTGTTTCTTTCTTTGCCTCGAAACGCGCGCCGTAACAGCCCATCAATACACACCTCTCTCTCTCTCCCTCTTCATTATTTCGCTCTCTGACTTTGCTCCTAAAAAATAAAATTAGAGTTCAGCTGTGGCTCTCCCTCTTCGTTCTGTGTGTCCCTTTGTTGTTTTTTTCTCTTCTATTTATAGGGATCCGAACGTGGGTATTTGGGTTTATTTTTGCAGAAAACCCCATATCTTCATTTATTTCTTTCCTTATTTGATTTTCTCTTTATTTCTTGCTTCTTTTTCTTTTCTTTCTTTTTCTTGAAACACGTGCTGCATACACACAAAAATAAAATCAGAATTTAGGATTTAAAAAAAAAATAAGATTAATTAGTTTAAATTAATTAAACTAACTAATAATCACATTAGCTCAATTAAACCCTTTTAAATTTGTTTATTTCATTTTCACCCTCTATTGACAATTAAAATTTCTATTTTGCTTTTCATATTGCCAAATTGTAAAATTTAAAATTCAACAAATCAATAAGATTACTCAATTGTTCTGCTTGTTTTGTTTATTAATTTTTGCTGAAAATATTCACCTTTTGCATCAAAAAATCATATTCCCTCAAAATTAATTAATTAACTGAAATATATGGAACTAAGATGAATTATAAACATGATAGACAAATACAAGAAATTTTTATGGGTAAATGAGTACAAATATTTATATAAAAATTAGACACATTAGCCGCCTCTAGAATCTTCTCGAGCACCACGTTATTCAATTCGTCCTCTCGGATCTCGTCTCGAATAGAAAGTGACGAAGGAACTTGGGTCTCAAGCCTTGGCTGACGACCATCGAGGGGCAGGCCTCCTCGCCTTCTGGTGGCACTTTGTTAATCCTCTCCTCGAGGCATCTCATCTCGATTTCTCCTCGAGGTGTCTCCTCTCCTCGAGCCAAGGTCAGCCTCAGATGACCCAACTCCCGCTCGGCTCTATAAAGCATCTATCGAGATCGAGCTAGCCCCAACTTGGCGATGCCTAGATTAGACCGGTGACGGGATACCTCGCCGATCTGTGAAAGTCGACCAAAAAAAAGCGTAAATTTCTAAGTACGAAGAGCCAACATGACGATACTACGTCTAAACAAAGCTACTATGAGATGGTTCGAAAGCAAAACAATCCGACAAAAGGTTTGAGACTTCACAACACTTGTCCACAAAACAGTTTCATTAAATTTCAGCGAGAAGTACAAGAGGCGGTGGCCAGTCCGCAATTAGGCTACGGTACATAACGTCCGGAATAAAAGAAAATAATATAGAAGTGCAACAAGATCAAGGGCGGACCTCTTTCGAGCGATCTCCAGTCGCCAAGGGCTCCGACCCTTGTGTTTTAGCGACAATGGCTAAGGGCACGACATCCGAAGCAGCCTCTACCGCAACCTCATTGATCCCTACCTCGACCACCTCAGCTTCCTCGTCTTCTTCATCCTCCTCTGAGACGTCGTCGAACCCAGCGACAAGGTCGAGGAACATATGCCATCCGGTGCAGTCTACCTCCGGGAACGTCTGCCTTACTTGGTTGATTGCGCAAGCATAGGCCTTCACCATGTTGATGTAGAGGAACCCCTTGTCCTTCTCCATCACCTGGTCCTCGGCCTCCTTCGTCGTGGTTGTAATACCCTAAACTTTCATTCTAATAAGATATTGATTTTTACGTGTTATGCATGTGCAAATTTCATGTGTATATTATTTATCTATTTTTATATACAAAATTTCTTTTGGTAGTATGAACAATTATTTTCTTCCTTTATTTTTCTAAAAGCCTATTTTAAAGCCTAAAACACTATTTTCTTAGTTTGAGCCCACTTTAATAATTTATTATTTTATTATTTTGGCACACAAGCCCACTATTTGTGAAGCCTACAAATTTAATTAATCAATTAAATTGTCACACTTGTTATGTAGAGACAAATGATGAAAATTTTGATTAATTAAATTGTACAAACTTCTACATAGGGGTACTAGTTGGCACATGCAAGCACGTAGTGTGCAATGCACACCATTTTGGAGGCCGGGTATGCATGGGAGTGATGGGGAGTGGGTGTGTGTGTGTAGAACCCCGTATTTTCAAATATTATTTTAAAAGATTTGAAAATAAATTTAAATGATTTTCTGGAGATTTAATGAATATTTTCTAAAAGATTTATCTTTTACACGTGCAGAACACGTGCAAATGCATTCTTGAGAAGTTTGAAAGTCAAGTTTTCTTCATGAAAAATCATTATTTAATATTTGGAATTTATTTATTATTTTTCTAGATTTTTCTGAAATTAATTGGACCTATTTGCAATTTTTGAGAAAAGAATGACCTTTTTGCAAATTTGACATTTTAAGGGTTAAAATGCAAAATTTATTTTCTGGACGTTTTGAACAGTACCGGTTAATATTAATGAGTGTATTTTACTTTTAAATCCTAATTTAAATGGTTTTTATTGGGTTTCCAAGAATAGAACTATATAGGTAAAGTTATGTTTTGGAAGGACTATTTTGCAAATGCATTTCTAAACCCTAAAAACAGTATTTCCGGCCTATAAAAGAGAGTGTGCAGCCGTCTTTCACTGCACAACTCAGGTTTCATTATATTGTTATTTTCTTGGTGATTAAAGAGGGAGATTTGGATCTCACAAAAGGAAGACTTGTTCGTTGGATCTTCAATTCAAAGGTGAGTGATATGAACTTTGTTTTGTGATTTGGTTTATGTGAATGATTGTTTGTTGCTTGTTTGACATGCTTGTTTATTTAGTGTATTTTGTATGAGAACGATACGATGGTTAATGTTGTATTATGTATGTGAAATCTATGAACGTTTAGTAGATCTTGATTAATAAATTCATTATTGCTTGAAAGCATGTTAAGATTTGAGTATGGATATGATAATAAGGGATCGGATGGATGAACATCTGGATCTCGTGGATACAAATCAGATTTGGTTTTGAGTTGTGGAAGATATTTAGTATTGAGAAATCCTAATGGAAAAATTAGGAGTTAAGAACATGAGAATTTAGTTTTGAGATATTGGTTGATTTGAGGAAATGTATCCATAATGAGGATTATTGAGATTGTCAATTTTACCTGAATACAAATTATTTTAGTAAACGATGATTGCTTTGGAAAACCCTAATTTTGATTATCATGAACAACCAAAACCTTGCAGACTGAAGGCCGATAGTTGACTGGTAGACTTTTCAGTCGACTGTTACGACCCAGCTGCTGTATCTTTAGTTTTCTTGAAAATCAGCTCTGGACAGTCGACTTAGACCCTTTTCAGTCGACTGGTACACTTAGAAATTATTTTTCAGAGTTATCGTAGATTTTTCTCTGGTAAGTCGACTTATGACCTTTAAGTCGACTTATATTGTATTTTAAGTCGACTTATGACTTTGCAAGTCGACTTATAACACTTAGAATATTTTCTTAAAGATTTCTGGAATTTCTCTCTGGTAAGTCAACTTACGTTTTTATAAGTCGACTTATGATCCCTTAAGTCGACTTATGTTCTTTATAAGTCTACTTATGATCTGATAAGTCAACTTATGATTTTTATAAGTCATCTTATGTTGTTGGTAAGTCAACTTATGTTTTTATAAGTCATCTTATGTTGTTGGTAAGTTAACCTATGATTTTTATAAGTCATCTTATAGTACTTAACTTATTTTCTTAAAATTACTGGATTTCCCTCTGGACAGCCGACTGGTGACCTTTTGCAGTCGACTGGTACTGATACTTTTCTAAGGTGTTTTGATGTTCTTTAAACGACTATTCTTTAAATGTTTTCGATCTATAACCTACCCTTATAAATATTATTCTTCTATAGAACATACGCCTTCAATATATATTATGGTGGGATTTGGATTATGGAATTTATTAAATACTTGGGTTTATTGAGTGGAGAGATTTCTCCTTTGACTGTTTGACGATGGATTAGTGAATTATGGACATATTGAGATTTATTGATAGATGGGTATATTCTGCGGTATTGGGAGTCATTGAGCTCTGGGGTTGGGTATACTCTGCGATGTTGGGAATCACTGTTAGTGGTTGATAACCGGGTATCCAATCTGCAGTGTTGTGAGTGACTGATAACCGGGTATCCGATCTATGGTATTGTTAGTGTTTGTAGATGGATATGTTCTGCGGTATTGGGAGTCATTGAGCTCTAGGGTTGGGTATACTCTGCGGTGTTGGGAATCACTGTTAGTGGTTGATAACCGGGTATCCAATCTGCAGTGTTGTGAGTTACTGATAACCGGGTAACCGATCTATGGTATTGTTAGTGTTTGTAGATGGATATGTTCTGCGGTATTGGGAGTCATTGAGCTCTGGGGTTAGGTATACTCTGCGGTGTTGGGAATCACTGTTAGTGGTTGTTAACCGGGTATCCAATCTGCAGTGTTGTGAGTGACTGATAACCGGGTATCCGATCTATGGTATTGTTAGTGTTTGTAGATAAATATGTTCTGCGGTATTGGGAGTCATTGAGCTCTGGGGTTGGGTATACTCTGCGGTGTTGGGAATCACTGTTAGTGGTTGATAACCGGGTATCCAATCTGCAGTAGTGTGAGTGACTGATAACCGGCTATCCGATCTATGGTATTGTTAGTATTTGTAGATGGATATGTTCTGCGGTATTGGGAGTCATTGAGCTCTGGGGTTGGGTATACTCTGCGGTGTTGGGAATCACTGTTAGTGGTTGATAACCGGGTATCCAATCTGCAGTGTTGTGAGTGACTGATAACCGGGTATCCGATCTGTGGCATTGAGAATGACCGATAACCGAATATTGGCAGCGAACAGTCGACTGGTCCATTAAGCAGTCGACTGTACTGCACAGTTGAGCTGTAATTGTTTGAGAAGGATTCTTCTGACACTTAGTTAAGCTATACCTGATGTTTTCATGTTTTCCTGTCATTTCTTACTTCACAATACATGTTTAGTAGATGTTTCCCTCGTTCAGTGCTTGTTGTTTGAGAAACCATGTTTATTGTTTAATTATGTTGTTTGTTTGTTTATATCACTCACACCATTTATGGCTGACCCCGTTAGTTTTGGGGGTTAGGGATCATCTCTAGCCTCATGTGTTGCAGGTTGTTGCTTAGAGTTTGGGGGTTTGCACGCTTGAGTTAGCTTTGGAGATTATAAGTAATGTAATAGAGCCTTGTGTAATTTTTGTAAAGAGAAGTGTTGTAAAAAGAATGTTTTTTAATTCAAGGTGTTTGTATTTCCGCTGCATTTGAAAAAGATTGTTGAAATAAAAGTTGGAAGAAAATTATTTGTGTTTTGAGCTATGTGTACTATTACATTGAAGTGGATTCTGGGATTGTGCCACGTATTTTCTAAGTTATTATATTAGAAATTCGGGGCGCTACAGTGTGTGCATGGGTAGTTATGTGAGTGTGGGTGGTTCCCACAACTTCCCCTTCTATCCTAACCATTCATCCTATAACTGTCTAATGAATCCTAGCCCTCCAACCCATCCTAGAATTAGTATAAATACCCCCTATCTATTTGTATTCTACACTAAGAAACTATTGAAAGAAAGAAAACTATATAGGAGAAATATATTAGAGTGAGTGTGACTTGTGTGTGTGTTCCCCCATTGGAGGCCGGCCCATCTTTCCCCACCAAGGAGCTCTCGGTTTGGCAAGGAAGCAAGGAGATGGAGCTTTTTGCATCGCAATCTAGGAGGAGAAGGCACTCTCTCGCATTTTAGGGGACTCTAGGAGCTTTTAATTGGCTTTTCTTCAAAAAGGTGTGTGTTTCTCATGACTTCTAAAGTAGAAATCATGTTAGGAATGAATTGAATTGTTATTATAAAGCAACTAGTTGAAATGAAATGCATGTTTGCCTAATTAGAGGAGAATTGATAAACTATTAGATGTGTGTTAATTTGGTTGCTAGATTTATTAATTATGAGTAAAAGTGAGTGTTCTCATTTCTTCTAATGATAGTATGCATGCTAAGTATGTTTTAAATGCAATTGTGTGAGTTAACTAGTAAAAGATTAGAACCATGTTTGTTAATGAAAGTATTAAAGTAGAATGGCATATTAGAGATGAATTAATGGAATGAATTACTAAGAAATAATTGTAAATTGTTGTAGTAGAATTTTCCATTTTGTATGCCATATGAATGTTAGATTATATGAAAGAGAATGTATTTTGCAAACAAAATGATTGAATGCATCATGTGTAAATTAGTGGATAAAAATATAAGATTTATTCATTAAGAAAGATGATGTTGTGTTCTAAAAACATCATAGTCGTCAATAAATAAGAGGACATTAATGTAGTGGATTTTTGTGGGAAACTATCTTTAATTATGAAGTAGTATGCTTTAGTTTTCAAATGTCGAAATTGTGATTATGAAATATAAACTAAGGCTAAAATATATGTTTTAAAGAGTTAAAAATACCCTTAAAAATACTGGTTACTGTAGAATTAAATGTATTTTTATTCTGGAAATTTTTGTTTTCAAAAGAGGTGAAAAAGAGACAATTTTGTTTGAGATTTCATGAATTAAAATTATGAACAGAGAGTAGAATTAAAACCCAAATTATATACTATCAAAACGAATTGGCCACTTAGACCAACTGGTCAGAAGAGTTTGGTCGCTACAGTAGTCGGAGGTGTCGAGTTCGATACTGTGTCTTGGTTTTTATTTTTTTTTTAAAAATCCAAATAGCCGAGAGTAGATACTTAGGGATTATAACCCAAGTTATATTGTTCGGCGGCTTTGGCGCATTGGTCTTGTGCGGTGTCTGTTTCACTGCTGGTTGTGGGTTCGAATCCGGTTGGGGATTTGAGTTTTAAAAAAATGTTTTTAGTGGATTTTTTGGATTAATTGAGTTTTAAAAATAAAAAAATTTTGGAAAAATTATGGATTAATTACTGAAAAATTATTTGGACTTTATAAGAAAAATTTATATAGCTTTAGATAAAGTGTGAATAAGAAATTGGGGTTTTTGCAAGAAAGGACTTCTTTTTTAAATTAAATTGTCGTTTTAAATAAAGGAAAAATAAATGAGAAATTTTTGAGTTATAAAGGATGAAAAATTAGTAATGAGGAATTTTGAAAGTGTGCTTGATGTGATTAACTGAACTTCTTATTTGTGCTAGTAGTAAGATTTGGAAATGTGAATAATAGATTTGTGGAATACATAAATTATTGGTGACTATTAATTGAAAATTTATTCTTACACGTGAGTTGCACGTGAAGTTGAATTATTGATTGTGATGAATTATGAAGGGTGTGAATACATGAATACTATGCTATTGAAATATGAATTGTGATTAATCATGAAAAGATCTTATGAGTATGACATTGTAATTATGAGTTGAAATTGAGAATTAGGGTATAGCCAAGCCTTATACCGGCAATGAAAAAAATGAGAAAATGATATTTTGAAATGAGAAGACCAATGTTTGGGTCATGTGAATTAAATGAATAAGACCGGTATAGTGGAAGTGCTACACTCTAAGAGTTGATTTTATTCATGATTCAATTAAACTAAGGATTAGATGCATAGTGGAGAAGTGATGAAAGTAAGAGAAAAACATTGAGTATGAGGGCCATTGGATTGGCGGCGTAAGAGTATTCACAGGATGTCCCATGATGAGTCATGATAGGGCATGGATACTACTCCAGAGTACCGTCCCGGTGGCGACGCTCGTGGGGTGTTTGACGACTGCGGGTGGTGTCATGTCTATGGTAGGAGCTGAATTACCACAGGATGCCTGCATGATGAGTCATGTGTCAGTGCGTTGGGATTCCCTCCAGGGCGCCTAGACATGAGTTCGTAGGTCAGAAAACATCTAGGATACTTACCGTAGTTACAGTAGTAGATTAAGTCATGGCGAGGGTTTGAACCTTACAAGATGAAGAACGGTTAAGGGCTTGCCCTCGGACCTATGTAGTATGGGCTGCATAGAATCTGAACAAGTGCACATTAGTGTCATATAATATAAATAATTGCATTAAGGACTAAGTGCACATTCATGACACGACATCAATAGGATAGTCCCTTTAGCTTTGTTTGTGACAAGTTTGTGTTTGTAAGAAATGAGAATCGTTATACTGTTTCCGGCATAGAGAGAATGACCGTGTATAATATTTTGTCAGTTGAATAAACTGACGAGCCCACAGTTTTATATGCAGGGTAAAGATGCTTGACTATTGAAGTATACATGCTGTGCAAGACTATTGTAAATGTTGTTTCTTGCAATTTATTGAAATATTGCTTCCGCTGTGATAATGTACAAGTGTAAATATAACTCTGATAAAAGAAAAGTTTTTATTTCCTTGTAAATTGTACGAAAGAAGTGTAAAGATCCTGTAGAATCTTGAATTCAGTTGTATTTTGGAATTCGGGGTGTTACAGAGTGGTATCAGAGCACGCTTCCAAGTAGTACAAATTTATAAGGAACGACACCCTAGAAGTGGACATTAGAGTGTGTGTTGAGTCTAGAGATTTAAATGTAAGCCACTTACATCTGTGTTGCTCTATGACTTATGCTTCTTTCTCCCTTTTTCTAAGATGGCTGATCACTTCGACCCAGCTGGGGATGACAATTGGTATATTATTGAGGAAGATTACTACCCCGGACAAGCTTATTCAGACGAGGAAGATCCCGAATAAGTAGAAGAGGAATGGCCTGAGTCCCGAGAGATCACTCCACCTCCGAACTCATCTGATGACTCTTCTGACGAAGAAGAAGAACCAGTTCCAAGTAGTCTTGTGATATCTCTGCAGAGGCAGGTAGAAACTCTGCGGAGAGAGTCGGACTATTGGAGGCTCAGTTGGCAAAGCGTAAGGATGATTTTGCAGTTCTCTGTCATCGTGTATGGGAACTCGAGAAGAGGAAAAACATGACCAATGTACTAAGGAGGAAGTGGAGGAACTACGGGGAGAGCTTCGTGAATCCAAGAGGAACCGTAGGAATTAGACCGTTGTATCATCTACTGCTTTCATTTTGATGTCAGAAATGTTTTAAATTCAAATGTATAAAGTTTGAAATTTAATGAAATGGAAATGTTGACTTAAAGGTTCATATTTTATACTTCGAATTTAATGGATCTTTTGCATCAGAATATGGCTGGAAGACGAGCTCGAAATGGTGAAGGTCTAGACTTGGAAACGGAGCTAGCGAGGGTTTATCAGACACTCAACACTGTTGCCATGAATCAGAATCAAGGAAGGGTGCCTGCAAATCTAGTACCCGAAGCAATCAAACTCGTGGAATCATTTAAACCGATGAATACACAGGTGTTTGAGGGGAAGTTAGACCCTGACACGGCTGACAATTGGATCCGTCAGGTAGAGACTATCTTCGAAGTCCTGGAGACCCCGGAGGGCAGTAAGGTAAAGTTGGCAACTTTGCAATTCGAGAAGGATGCAGCTATGTGGTGGCAGTCATTGAAGCGGACGATGGGAGGCTTAGATCTTGGCTGGGATGAATTCTTGGAGGAGTTTCGCAGTTATTACTTTCCCTCAGACGTCCAGGAGAAGAAGGCCATGGAGTTTCAGTCACTGCAGCAGGGCGGCATGTCGGTTAGGGAGTATGAGACCAGATTCACTCACTCTCAAGGTATGCTCCCGAATTGGTGATGGATGAGGTGAAGAAGGCTCGTAAGTTCGAGCATGGATTAACGCCGAGCTTGAGGTCCAGAATGATACCCCTCGGTATCAGGAGATTTGACAAGCTGGTCAAACGAGCGGCAACCACAAAGGCGGACGTGGAGCAGTTCTACGCTGTTCAGAATAGGAGGAACAACTGGAATGCGGAGAAGAGGCTCACAGTTGCTGGCAATGTCAGGGGACAGCCACCGGCTCAAAGGTTCAAGTCTACGGGTGCGAACGCTGTTCAAGTGGCAAGAAGACCTAGGAATACTTAGGCAAGACCTCCAGTGACTTGTTTCAACTGTGGAGAGATAAGCCACTACAAGTCTCACTGCCCTAAACTGCAGGATGTCGTCCACAATGGACCAACACAGCAGACCGGGAAGAAGCCATACCAGCAGGGGCAAGTATTTGCCTTGACTGAAGCTGACGTTGATGAGGTGGATTACGTCATCACTGGTACGAGGGAAGATGTTTAGGAGTGTTTTCTGTTGTCTCTTTTTCCTGTTAATTAGTGAAATGTTATATGACGAGTGTGTGTTATGTAACAGGAGAACTTATTTTGAATGGAAAGAAAGTTGTTGTTTTGTTCGATACTGGGTCCTCTCACACTTTTGTATCACCTAAATTGCTAAAGTTCTGGGAGTCGAACCGAAGATATTTCCAGGCAAGGTTTTAGCAGTGGCTACTCCGTCAGGGGAGACTCTAACCACTGATTGGTACTATGCTGATTGCGAGATTGTGATTGGAGATCGAATTTTCGGGATCGATCTGATCGAGATGAATGTTTTGGAAGTCGATGTTATCATTGGCATTGATTGGATGTCGGTGTACAGTGCGAACATCGAGTGCAAGACCAGGACTGTAACGGTGAAGGCCCCAGATAGACCTGAAGTCACTTTCTAAGGGAAGGGAAGATGTTCAGATTTGGTTGCTGCTATCAGCCAGAAGACAGGGATTCCTGCAGAAGTGCAGCAGATTCCTGTGGTTCGGGATTATCTGACCGTGTTCTTGGAAGATTTGCTTGGGTTACCCTCGCATCGTGATGTGGAGTTCAGCATCACTATTCAGCCAGGGAGTGCACCTATTTCCAAGGCACCGTATAGAATGGCACCTGTGGAACAGGATGAGATCAAACAGCAGAATGAGGAACTGTTGGAGAAAGGCTTTATTCAACCTAGTGCGTCACCTTGGGGAGCACTAGTACTTTTGGTAAAGAAGAAGGATGGTTCGATGAGGATGTGCATCGATTACCAAGTGCTGAATAAGGTCACTGTTCAGAATAAATATCCTATTCTGCAAATTGATGAGTTGTTCGATCGTCTACAAGGAGCTGTAGTTTTCTCCAAAATAGATCTTCGATCAGGATATCATCAAGTTCGAGTGAAAGTTGAAGATGTGCATAAGACTGCATTCAGAACTCGATACGGGCATTACGAATTCTTAGTTATGCCGTTTGGAGTGACGAATGCGCCTGCAATCTTCATGGATATGATGAACAGAGTTCTGAGGCCGTTCATTGATTCTTTCGTCGTGGTATTTGTCGACGATATTCTCGTGTACTCCAAGTCGGAGGAGGAGCACACGGAGCATTTGGCAGCAGTTTTGAGGAAGCTTCAGGAGCAGAAGTTGTATGCCAAGTTGTCCAAGTGTGATTTCTGGAAATCTGAAGTGGCATTCCTAGGTCACATCCTTTCTAAGGAGGGAGTGGCAACTGATCCTCAGAAGATAGAGGCAGAGAGAGATTGGGAAAGACCTACTACAGTGAAGGAAATCAGGAGTTTCCTTGGGCTAACTGGATATTATAGGAGGTTTATCTAGGGCTACGCTCAGATAGCCGTGCCGCTCACTGGTTTGACCAAGAAGAATGTGAACTTCAAGTGGACTGAGCAGTGCGAAGCAAGCTTTCAGGAGTTGAAAGAGAGGCTGACTACTGCACCCATTTTGGCTTTGGCTAGAGCAGGTGTCGAATATGATGTCTACAGTGATGCTTCACATCGTGGGCTTGGTTGTGTCTTAATGCAAGAAGGAAAAGTAATCGCTTATGGGTCTAGGCAACTAAGACCACATGAGAAGAATTATCTGACTCATGATCTAGAGCTGGCTGCGATTATCTTCGCCTTAAAGCAATGGAGGCATTATGTGTATGGCGAGAAGCTGAATATGTACACAGACCATAAAAGCTTGAAGTATATCTATCAGCAAAAGGATCTGAACCTGAAGCAAAAGAGATGGCTGGAGGTACTTGAGGACATTCGTCCAGAGATTAAGTATCACCCTGGGAAGGCTAATGTTGTTGCTGATGCACTTAGCCGCAAGAGCAATCTGGCGAGTTTGATTACAACTCAGAAGCAGCTAGCAGAGGAGTTGGATCGGGCTGGAATTGAAGTTGTTCTGCAAGGCTTGGGATCATCTTTAGCTCAGTTGAGGCTTCAACTGACACTGAATGGAAGGATTATTGCAAGTCAGAAGGAAGATGCAAAGATTCAGAAGATGATGGAGCAGGTTGATACTGGCAAGTTGCCCGGATTTCAAATCAGGGATGAAGTGCTGTGGTTTGGTGAGAGGCTATGTGTTCCGGATCAATTGGACTTGAAAGAAAGTCTTCTTCAGGAGGCCCATGCTACTCTTTTGTCAGTACATCGTGGAAGTACCAAGATGTATAAGGACATTTAACAGCATTTCTGGTGGTCAGGTTTGAAGCGGGATATGGCTAAATTTGTGTTGAGGTGTGAGATTTGTCAACAAGTCAAAGCCGAGAATCAGAAACCTGGAGGTCTATTGCAACCGTTACCTATTCCAGAATGGAAGTGGGATAACATTAGTATGGATTTCATCACAGGTTTGCCTAAGAGTCCTAAGGGCAATGATGTGATTTGGGTCATAGTTGATCGACTAACCAAGTCCGCTCACTTCTTGGCGATGAAACTCACTGCTTCGATGGACAAGTTAGCTGAGATGTATGTTGGTGAGATCGTCAGGCTTCATGGCATTCCGTTGACCATTGTGTCTGATCGAGATGCGCGGTTTACTTCGCATTTCTGGAGGAGTCTTCAGACAGCTTTGGGTACCAAGATAGATTTCAGCACTGCTTTTCATTCCCAGACCGATGGGCAGTCCGAGAGAGTCAACCGTATTCTTGAGGATATGCTTCTGTGTTGTGTACTAAACTTTGGAGGCAGTTGGGAAAGGCATTTACCTTTGGTGGAGTTTGCCTATAACAACAGTTTTCAGACTAGCATTGGGATAGCTCCGTACGAAGCTTTGTATGGCAGGAAGTGCAGAACACCTATCTGTTGGTTCGAAGTTAGGGAGCGTCAGATGTTTGAGCCTGAGATTGTGCAGCAGACCTTTGAAAAGATTGATCTGATCAGGAAGAGGTTGGTGGATGCTCAGAGTAGGCAGAAGAGCTATGCAGACAATCGGAGGAGGGACCTTGAGTTTGAGGTTGGTGACTTTGTCTTTCTGAAGGTATCACCCAGCAAAGGCGTGATCCGATTTGGCAAGGGTGGAAAGTTAGCCCCGAGGTTCATAGGCCCGTATAAAATATTGAAAAGGATCGGAAAAACTGCTTACCGGCTTGAGTTACCGGAAGAGTTGTCTCGGGTGCACAATGTATTTCACGTGTCTATGCTGAGAGGTTACATTCCAGATCCTAGTCACCATTTGCCCGAAGTGCCAGAGGGTTTGCAGTTGGATCTGAATTACATTGAGCTTCCAGTTGAGATTGTTGATCATCGGGAGAAAGTCTTGAGGAATAAGACAATACCGATGGTCAAGGTAGTCTGGAGAAACCAATTGGTTGAAGAGGCTACTTGGGAATCTGAGGATAGGATGATGAAGGATCATCCTGAGCTGTTTGCTTGATTGTATTTTTCTTCTTGTATTTTGTTTCCTCACTCTTTAATTGTAGTTCCGGGGACAGAACTATTCTAAGGAGGGAGTGTTGTAATACCCTAAACTTTCATTCTAATAAGATATTGATTTTCACGTGTTGTGTACATGCAAATTTCATGTGTATATTATTTATCTATTTTTATATACAAAATTTCTTTTGGTAGTATGAACAATTATTTTCTTCCTTTATTTTTCTAAAAGCCTATTTTTAACGCCTAAAACACTATTTTCTTAGTTTGAGCCTACTTTAATAATTTATTATTTTATTATTTTGGCCAACATGCCTAAGCCCACTATTTGTGAAGCCTACAAATTTAATTAATCAATTAAATTGTCACACTTGTCATGTAGAGATAAATGGTGAACATTTTGATTAATTAAATTATACAAACTTCTACATAGGGGTACTAGGTGGCACGTGCAAGCACGTAGTGTGCAATGCACACCATTTTGGAGGCCGGGTATGCATGGGAGTGATGGGGAGTTGGTGTGTGTGTGCATGGGTAGTTATGTGAGTGTGGGTGGTTGCTGCAACTTCCCTTCCTATCCTAACCATTCATCCTATAACTATCTAATTGAGTTTTAAAAATAAATAAAAATTGGAAAAATTATGGATTAATTACTGAAAAATTATTAGGACTTTATAAGAAAAATTTATATAGCTTTTGATAAAGTGTGAATAAGAAATTGGGATTTTTGCAAGAAAGGACTTCTTTTTGAAATTAAATTGTCTTTTTAAATAAAGAAAAAATAAATGAGAAATTTTTGAGTTACAAAAGATGAAAAATTAGTAATGAGGAATTTTGAAAGTGTGCTTGATGTGATTAATTGAACTTCTTATTTGTGCTAGTAGTAAGATTTGGAAATGTGAATAATAGATTTGTGGAATGCATAAATTATTGGTGACTATTAATTGAAAATTTATTCTTACACGTGAGTTGCACGTGAAGTTGAATTATTGATTTTGATGAATTATGAAGGGTGTGAATACATGAATACTATGCTATTGAAATATGAATTGTGATTAATCATGAAAAGATCTTATGAGTATGACATTGTAATTATGAGTTGAAATTGAGAATTAGGGTATAGCCAAGCCCTATACTGGCAATGAAAAAAATGAGAAAATGATATTTTGAAATGAGAAGACCAATGTCTGGGTCATGTGAATTAAATGAATAAGACCGGTATAGTGGAAGTGCTACACTCTAAATGTTGATTTTATTCATGATTCAATTAAACTAAGGATTAGATGCATAGCGAAGATGTGATGAAAGTAAGAGAAAAACATTGAGTATGAGGGCCATTGGATTGGCGGCGTAAGAGTATTCACAGGATGTCCCATGATGAGTCATAATAGGGCATGGATACTACTCCAGAGTACCGTCCCGGTGGCGACGCTCGTGGGGTGTTTGACGACTGCGGGTGGTGTCATGTCTATGGTAGGAGCTGAATTACCACAGGATGCCTGCATGATGAGTCATGTGTCAGTGCGTTGGGATTCCCTCCAGGGCGCCTAGACATGAGTTCGTAGGTCAGAAAACATCTAGGATGCTTACCGTAGTAACAGTAGTAGATTAAGTCATGGCGAGGGTTTGAACCTTACAAGATGAAGAACGGTTAAGGGCTTGCCATCGGACCTATGTAGTATGGGCTGCACAGAATCTGAAAAAGTGCACATTAGTGTCATATAATATAAATAATTGCATTAAGGACTAAGTGCACATTCACGACACGACATCAATAGGATAGTCCCTTTAGCTTTGTTTGTGACAAGTTTGTGTTTGTAAGAAATGAGAATCGTCATACTGTTTCCGGCAGATGGCCATGTATAATATTTCGTCAGTTGAATAAACTGACGCGCCCACAGTTTTATATGCAGGGTAAAGATGCTTGACTATTGAAGTATACATGCTGCGCAAGACTATTTTAAATGTTGTTTCTTGTAATTTATTGAAATATTGCTTCCGCTGTGGTAATGTACAAGTGTAAATGTAACTCTGATAAAAGAAAAGTTTTTATTTCCTTGTAAAATTGTACGAAAGAAGTGTAAAGATCCTGTGGAATCTCGAATTTAGTTGTATTTTGGAATTCGGGGTGTTACAGTGGCGACCTTCGCAGCGGCAACAGCGTCCTCCTTGTCCTTCGTAGCCAGCTCTCTCTCTCTTGGAGCAGCAGAGTGTTATTCGCCTCGAGCTTTGCAAAAATGGCCTCGAGGTGCTCCAACCTCGAAGCCTTCATCTCGGCTTCAAGCCTCGATTGCTCGAGGTCTTTAGCGATCCAAGCCTTTTCTGACCGAGCCCTGTTAGTCTTCTGCTTCAGCTCCCTCTCTAGCTCGGTCATCTTCTCCATCAGATGACCGAAGTGGCAAGTTATCTACGAGAGAAGCAAAGCACCATTACTCGATCTTAAAAAAAAACCAACTCTACAAAAGACGAAAACTATGAGTCGATGCGAGACTTATCGACATAGCCGCTAAGCGATTTCGAGCGCGTCGTCACCAATGCTCCCCGCCTCCATTGCAGCCTTGTCCTTCGGCATGGCAAGGTGCCGAACAGCTTACATGCAGGACGACGAGTCACCAAGGAACTTGTCGAGCTTGCGGACTTGCCAGTCTGGGAAAAATATCTTCTTGTGTTCCTCGGTCAGGAACACCTCGGCCTCGGCAGTCAACGGCGGGGCCTCCAAGCCCAATGCCGCGGATAAGGGAAGGCCCGAGTCTCAGCCGAAGCCGACGTCGCTTGTGGCGGTCGGCGGCCACTGAACATTTGCGATATGCTTCGCTGGCTGCTCCATAGCAGCGACGAAGGCTTTCACCCTCGGTGAGGACACCTTTGAGACCACCCACTCTCTCTTCCTAGGGGCCTTGCTTCCCAAGACCTCACGTTGCGCCCACATATCATCGAAGTCCATAGATTCTGCAAAAATAAAATCAAAGAACCAAGGTTAAGTACAAATAAAACTTGACTTAAAAGGAAAAAAGAGATTGGCGCCAGTCTAGAAGTAAAAAAGCATACTGGGGTTTATAAGGCTGAGACCCCCCCTGAAGAGCACTTCTTCTATCAGGTCCTTCAAATCAAACCTCGGCCGATCGAGGAGCGTCTGGACCATCTCATCTTCCTCGGGGCTAAGGACCATACTCTCCTTCACCCACTTCGAAACCTCTTCGACCCAAGCTATCGGGATGCCCCAAGGTTCTTGACTTAGGATGATGAAGCACTTATCCCTCCAATTTTTGATCGAATCAGGGCAGCTGACGAGCCTTGCGCCATGCCTCGGAGCCAGATAGAACCTAAACTCTGACTTTTGTTGTTGATGCACCCGGTACACGGTCCGCAGAATGCTCAACCTCGGCTCGAGACCCGCTGCCTGGCAGTGAAGGTTGAATCCGTTGATCAGCCTCCACACATTCGGCATGTACTGAACTGGGCTGATTCGAAACTATCTCAACACTTCAATGATGAACGGATGAAGCGGGAGCCGAGCACCGGCTGAGAAGGCATCGACGGGACAGAAGCACATGTCCATTGGCATCGGCGAGTTGGCCCTCAATCCGGGTCCAGGAAACATCAAGTCATACTCTTTCAGGATCTGAAAACATTCCCGAATCGACGTCAGATCCGCCTCGTTAAGAATGGAGATTGTCTCGTCGACCTCTAAAGTCTCTCTGGCAGCATTCTCCTCAAAGCTCCGCCCCATACCGTACCTAATGCGCTCGGCCTGATGGTCAGGGAGATCCGGAAGCCTCTGAAGCCCAGTTAGTGGCCCTGGCAATCTGCTGGACTCTCCCATCGTTCGCTCGCTCTCAACCACGGTCTCCACTAAGGCCGAAGATGACCCTACTATGACCTTACCCTTATCGATTGGGGGAACCTGACTAGAGGTCACCTCAGGGGCGAGAGTAGCGTAGGTCTCCTGCCTCGAAGGTACGCTAGATATTCTCTAAAAATAAACTAAGTGTCTAAAATTACCTTGATTTGACAGCAACGATCGGAAAAGATCGCCGGAAGTGGAGATTCTCGCCTGAAGTTCCCGTAAGAAAGAAAAAACCACCTGAGTAAAAAACTAGAGAATGAGAAAATGAGAAAGGGGGGGGGGTTTGAAGTTTTATAAAGAGGGGTTGTTGGCACATTAACAAAGGCTAAAAGGCCCCCAAGAACGCAAAGGCCTAACCCATTTACCGCAAAACGACAAAAAATATGGGCAACTCAATAAATAGGTTGATTTGTCAACGGTCAACGGTCGACGCTGCCATGTGTCACCCTCTCAAAGTCCTTTTCGACTTCGGTAACGAGTGTCGAGCGTTCTTTCCATCGATGTCAAAATGCGAGAAAATGCGTTGACTGGTCAACGGTCAACGCTGCCACGCGTTGCCCTCTCAAAGTCCTTCTCGACTTCGGCAATGACTGCCGAATGTTCTTGCTACCGACGTCAAAATGCGAGAAAATGCGTTGACTGGTCAACGGTCAACGATCAATGCTGCCACGCGTCGCCCTCTCGAAGTCCTTCTCGACTTCGGCAACGAGTGCCGAGCGTTCTTGCCACCGACGTCAAAATGCGAGAAAATACATTGGCTGGTCAACGGTCTATGGCCAATGCGCTACGTGTCGCTCTCCTGGACTTCGGCAACAAGTGCCGAGCACTTATGCCACCGACATCCAAATGCGTGAAAACATATTGAATGGTGAAACGGTCGATAGTCAAACGCGCCACGTGTCGCTCTCCTGGACTTCGACAGCAAGCGCCGAGCACTCTTGCCACCGATGTCCAAATATGTGAAAATGCATTGACTGATCAACGGTCAACGGTCAAATGCACCACGTGTCGCTCTCCTGGACTTCGGCATCAAGCGCTGAGCACTCTTGCCACCGACGTCCAAAGGCATGAAAACACGTTGACTGGTCAACGGTCAATGGTCAAACGCGTCACGTGTCGCTCTCCTGGACTTCGACAACAAGTGCAGAGCACTCTTGCCACCAATGTCCAAATGCGTGAAAACGCGTCGACTGGTCAACGGTCAACGCACCACGTGTTGCTCCCCTGGACTTCGGCAACGAGTGCCGAGCACTCTTACCACCGACCCCAAAATGGAGGAAAAACGTCTACTGCCCGATGCACACCCACGATCAGAGCGCCCAGATCGTGCCATGTCGTCGAGCGGCAGATCCACCGTTTGATTGCTTGAAAAATCACTCCAGTGATATAATCAACGCTCCAGATTGTGCCACATCGATATTTCCTGATTAATTCTTTTATTTTTATTATTAATTCGAATTAATTATTTAAAAAATTGCAAAAATGATTAAAAATTCAATAAAATTAATTAAAAATTCTAAAAAATAATTATAAATTCAGGAAAATATTTTTGAACTCCTGGATAAATTATTATTAATTAGAACGATTAATTAATACTTTTTGAAAACATATTGTTACTTCGCAAAATTGGATAAATAATTTGAAAAATAATTAAAAAATTAGAAAAAATCCAGAAAAATTGCAAAATTGTTTTGGGCATCTTACAAGCTCAAACCAATGTCGTTACACCTCGTGCAAGATCCAAATTCCCTCAAGAACTCCGATAAGATCTCGTATGCCATCAGAACAGTAAAAATACTCCTTGAAGGCTGTTGAACTCAGTCATTAGGAGTGGGGGGCTCGTGATATGGCTAAAAATGGAACTAAATCGGGACCAATCAAATTGGGCATGAATCTTAAAGCTCTAAGGGGTAAAACAGTAATTTCACCTACAAATAGGTCCGAAATGGGACTGAGTTTTTCTTCGAAGCCCAATAACCCAAAAACGGATCTGTCTTATTGAGTATGGGTAGTAACCTGTTACAAACCAATTCAGATATTTAAAAAGTAATTCAAATTCGTGATTATCTCTAAGAGACGGTTTTAACCAACTCTCTTATCGCGAAACGAGTTTAAACTCTACATCTTATCCAAAAGCACCAGTTCATAGGGATAAATCATTATCTCTAAATTGTCTCTAAAGGCGACTATAAATACCCCTCTCTCCCCACCAAAACAAGGTAATCAATCTTTTTCCACATAAAGCTCTTTCATAATCTTCCTGGTTACTGACAAGAGCGTCAGAGGGTTCGTCGCCGAGATCCATCCTGGTGTATCGAACTTTTTGCAGGTTCACGGCAGCGGCGAGAAAGCAGTTAAACGCCAGTGAAAGTCAACAGGTCTGCTTATTGTTTTCCTCGAAGAATCCATAAATTCATCTGTTTGCTCCCACACCAAAATTAGCAGCAACACCTTATTTCCCCGGCTTGTCATTCTTTTAATGTGATTCAGTCGTGTACATGTAATCGGTATACAAATAGTCGGTATAATTAGTGCAACAATTGCAATAATTAACCATGCAGTACATGATATAAAGTCATTCGATCTATCTACTGTATCAATTCAATTATTAAATACTAAAATAATATATTTATATTTTAAAAACATAAATATACAATTCTGGACAGCACAACGTTGCTGTACAAAAACTAGCTTTCCCGTTGCTACAGGAAAGCGAATCAGATTCCGTCAGGGGTTCTAGAAACTAGATTCTCTACCAGTTCCAATGCATATCTACACAATACATTTCAACTACAAAAGTATGGTCTACCATCTAGTTCTTTAGGAGCTTACTGTGTAGGCAGGGACTAAACATCAAGTTATTATATGGATAATTCATCTAAAAACTTAACTAAAACTCTTGAAAAATTATAATTAAGTTCCTGACATTAGTAATTAACATTCTTAAAATTCTCAGGTATAAATTCTTAACTTATCATACAGTTTTAATTAATTAAACATGGCAGTAATTATAAACAATAAATCTGGAATTTCGACAGTACAGTAGTAAAACTTAAATATTTTGCATTCTATAAGTCGGATTGAGAATCGTCAAGTGGTCTGCATTCCTCGCACAGAGGGCTACAACTTTTATTCAGAATTTCGTAAGTGGTTCTAACTACAACTGGGTCAAAAGTTATGGTCTTTACTGGTTTAGTGTTCTAACAACAGTTTAGGGTCAAGCTTACATGTATATAATGGGTATGGAAATCTATCTAAAAATCCTATAAAAAATTATACTAAGGCTCCCAATCATATCCAGTAGCATTAAAATAAATTTCAAGTTTATATTCTGCTATTAATATGGTGTTTCAATTAGTGAAACATGTCATCATGCTCATAGTTAACAATATGAAATTTATAAACCCAGCGGTACGAAAAATGTGATAACTTACTTTCTACAACTCAAAATTCAGATCCGTCGAATGTTCCAGAGACTAGATTCAACGAGATCTAACTTTCATCTATAAAGGTTAGTCTAATTCTAACATCAATAGGGTCGAAAGTTTACTACAATACAGACTGGGCAGCGGGACAGCAACATAGTAAATTTATCTAACGACAAATGAGATGTCCAAATTGCATATATTACTACGAGATATTAACAGAGCATTCATGACTAGAATTAAATATTTATACGATTGCATCAAGATATTAATAGTTCAAGGGTATTTATACGATTAACAATATGAAAGCTTTCCATTTCTACGGCAACAATTATAGAATTAAATATTTATACTACCATGTGATAAAAATAATCAATCTTGACATGTATCTATTTACTTATCACGTGTTCGTGTAATGCACAAGGATGTTCATGATTGACTTACGTGTACGGAATTAACAAGAATCGAGTGTACACTAATGGGACAAGATTTAATCAATATGGGAAAGGAATGAGATTTTGTCAACGAATCAATCAAAACTACTTGCGGGATTCAAGGCAAAGATTTTACGAGAACAAGAAGAGTGTACAAGGAAAACACACAACGGCAACGACAGCACGTGCAGTTGCGAGAACAACAAAAATCACAGCAAGGCGATAGCGGCTAATGGCGATGAGCGGCGGCGACCGCAGCAATCATAGTCAGAGACGAAAGCAACAACAGTACGATGTCGAGTAGCAGTCTGGGGGATGGCGACTGTGGTGGTGAGATGCCGGCGGTGGTAGAAACTGGGGCGACGAGGAGGCAGCGATGGGGTGGATTGCAAGGGAGAGGTAGTGGCAATGGTGGCGCGACTTCGATGATGGCGATGGTTGCGGTTGGCGGAGGGGAGCTCAGTGGTTGCGGGGGATGGCGATGGATTCGGGAAAGGTGATGCTGGCAATGAAGGCAGTAGAGGAGTTCAATGGTGAACATGGTCGCGAGGTGAGGGCGGTTGCAACGACGATGACGGAGGAGAGGGGCGAGGGCCTCGGTGGATGGCGGTGGTGGCGCTGGTAATGAGGAGGCTCGACGGTGCAGTTGATGGAGGTTGCTGGAGGTAGGGCGCGATGATGGTCGAGGATGAATTAGGGTACTAGGTGGAGATCGGGGTTAGGCAGAAGAAAAAGATGAGTGTTAGAGGGGGAGAGAGAGAAACTGAGAGAGAGAGAGAGAGAGTTATTTAAGAGAGTAATTTGTGGGGGGATCTATTGAGGTAATTAGGGGATTAGATTGAGATAATAATGGGGTTAGTGGGGATTATGGGGAGTAATTAGTGGGCAGTTGTAACCCCCGTTTCCGTTTATACGAAATTTTTTGTCCTATTGTATTTTGTAGTCTATATATTATTTTTTTTCCCGATTGTACATATTTTATTCTTATTTGCTCCGTATTCTTGTATTTCAAGTTCCTTGTAAATTCTTTTCTTTCATTTTAATTCATTTTCTTATATGTCTCCTGTTTGATTGAACCCAAAATCTTATTTTATTCTACAATCTTATTCTTCTTTTCTCCTGATTTTATATTTTGGCACAATCCTATTCTATTCCATTTCTTTGGATTATTTGTTGACTTTTCAAAGCCTGGTCCAAACCCAAACACAAATCATATTTCATTCTGCAACATTTCTCTTGATTGTCTATTATTTTGTCAAAGCCCAATTTTAATCCATACTATTGTTATTATTGTTTGATCTCTCTTGTGGAGCCCAACCAATATTATTGGATTTATTAAATATATTATTTTTATTTGAAGCCTAATGTCATGCTATTGTTAATTTCTTAATTGAATTCGAGTCCGTTAACCCAAACCCAATTCTTTAGCCCAAGATTAAACTCAAGCCCATACCTTATTAACTATCCAAACACAAGTGACCCCGTTAACTCAAGACCACAATCAATCCATATCCAAACTCAACCAGACTACCCCTCTAATCTCTCCTCTAAATCCTAACAATCCCGTAACCCTATAACCCCATTAATTGCTCCCCTACTAATCTAAATCCTAACCACCTAGTAGTCCCCACTAATTACTCTAACTAACTGCCTAATTAATCCCATAATCCCTAATTAAATCCTAAACTAATTACCTCAACAGCCATATCTCTCTCTCTCTCTCTCTCTCTCTCTCTCTCTCTCTCTCTCTCTCTCTCTCCGACTCTCTCTCTCCTCACTCTTCTTCTTCCTCCATTCGACCCCGCACACCCTTCAGCCACCCTGTACTTCACCCCCCACCACCCTCAACTCGAGCACCACCTTCCGCTCTTCCACCTACACCGCGCGAGCCACCACCGCGCCTCGACGTCGCCCCTCGACTGGAGCCACCTTCACCCTGCCCTTCCTTGTATCCTCCATTGCAGCCGCCATCGCCCCACCCTGCGACCTCCCCATCGCAGTCAACCCCCTCCATCGCAAGCTCCACTTACCATCGTCAGCACCATCGTCACCTCGCTGCTCCATCCCCGATTTCCAGTGCCCCTAACCATCAACTGCCTTTTCCCCGTCGAGCCACCCTCGACGCACCCCAGAGCCTCCACTGTTGTTGCTCCTGCCATCTTCACTGTCGACCAATGCACTCCCTGAGCACCTCCTTACCTCACCTCTGAGCTTCACTGCCTTGGCCAATCAGCCCGGCAACCACCGCACATCACCCCCACCACCTTACCGCTGCAATCCCCTGCCATCCTCATCATCTCCACCTTAATGGTCGCTCTCCTCAACCTTCCCGCAACCCTCCTCAGCCACGACATAACCACCTCACCGTCTACCTTGTGACCACCGCAGTCGCAACCTGCGTGCCTTCATCCGCCGTAGCCTCCACTACAACCACAGCACCAGCCGAGCTTGCTACTGTCGTCATTATCCTCTGCCTCGTCAACCAACAACAACCTCGATAGCTTCAACTTCTCCACCTACGGTCGTCGTCGCTGCATCTCTCCCTCGCTGTCCCGTCTCCACCCATAGCGACCTCAACCCCGATCCACCTCACTGTTGCTGCATCTCGTTGCCGCTGCCCTTGGTGTTGCTGCTGTCTCTCGCTTTCGTTGCCGCAATCCCTTGCTGTTTTGCTGCTGCCTCTTGCCGCTGTTGCTGCTTGCTGTCGTCTCTACTGTGTGTTGTTGTTGCAGTCGTTCGTCGTCGTCTCTTGCGGCCGTACTTGTGATTGTTACTGCTGTTGCCGTTGGAGAATCTTTCTTTTTGTGGATTCGTTCATATTCGGAATCATCACGTGTTAAGGCAATCATCTCTTGTACACTCTTTTTATTCCGAGCAAGCGTTTTCTTTGGAATCCGGCAAGTAGTTATTCATTAGAATATCGTATTTAATTGAATTCCATTATTGATACGTTATTTTCTCGATAGTACCATGTTACTGATTCATAGTCTTCTTATCGTGCCATTGTTATTGATTTAAAACTTGAATCATAAATATATCGTATTATTGAACATCAAATATACTGTCCTATCATTTTTCTGAGTTTGTACTGAGGTTTCGACCCAGTTCCTGACATTGAAACATAGAACATTGTACATAAAAATTGTAGCACACTGAGTCTTGAATAAGGAACATCTGACAGATTCTCAATCCAATTTATAGAGTGTAAGTTATCACTATTTTAGTACTGGCAGCATGTTATGATTTCCAGAACCGAGACTGTGCACGAAACCCGCAAAGAATTGTGTCACGCCCCGCTTCCCAAAATACGGGAATACGAACCCATGACGAAGGCCCAGCGAATGACTTGCATCATCCATAGGCTGTTATCGATTCAACTCAACAATATAAAACAGGAAGTAAAACAACCACGCATGCAATAAAAGAAGTGATCACATGAATAACAATACTTGGAAATTAAGCATAAAATAACCAATGTAAAATAAATCCAACATTTGGAATCAACAATAACATCATTCGGATCAAAAGCCCATAAATACAACAATGTTCAATTATTAAAGTTCAAAATAAGAGAAACAATAATTATTCAACGGCGCAGCAACACAAGTCTTTCACCATTGTTGTTCTCCTAGTCCATCAGGAAAATCTCCCTGATTACCTGTAAATTGTTCATCTAAAAGAGAGGAAAATATGTCCTTAGAGCAAGTCGTGGACAATAAGTAGATAAACAGAGAACAATGACAATAACGGTATAACGATGAATTCAATGAACGATGAAATCAGTAGTATTGAATAGTGACAAGGTGATAATAGCACAATGTGCAATAACAATGTTTTATAACCATAACAATAAATATTAACAATAACGGTAAGCAATACCGATAACACTGTTCGATAACGATGACAAAATGTAATGACAATGCGATAAAAATCTTAAGTCTATTATTTATTTTAATCCTAACTAATGCATATACCACTACATCCCATACTACAGATTCCATGAATACAATCAATTTCGTTTAGACCAAGGCGGTAGATTCTATAGGTCATGTACTCAGCACAATATAATATTTTAATAATAATCACTGGCTATTGAGCAATTTCTTGCACAATAACGATAACACTGGTCATTTGCAATTTCTTGCATAATGACGATAACACTAGCCATTTACAATTTCTTGCACAATGACGATAACACTGGCCATTTGCAATTTCTTGCAAGATGACGTTGACGATTATTTGGGAACGAGGCCCACATTCTTGAGTACAGTCACTATATTATTAACTACCCTAGTCAACCCTTAACCCTGGCTTGATTAACATTCTTATATTTAATCATGCAATACTAATAGAGAACAATAGGGCAGAAACATCAATGGGGAACGATAATGCGATTAATAAGGGACATTAGAATGATGAAAAAACAATCCTAATATCATGCAATGTACTCTATATAATTAAATGCACCAAATATAACATTATAGATTAATTATATACTACTAAACATAGAAACCCAATTCTAGACAGCAGTAGGTTGTTGTACCAAAATCAGAATTTCTGTTGCTACAGGATAGTAAATGTGGATCTGTTAGATTTCTAGAAACTAGACTTCTACCCGGTTCCAATGCATATAAATAAGGTACATAAAAGTCATATCATCAGGTGTCAAAATAGCAAACTACATAGGATTTGTGTTCAGCCAGAACTTGTAAAATTGTGTTTATACATATGAAACAGGTATGTAACTTCATTAATTAATTTCATGAAAATTAGGGAATGTTCTCTAGTGTGTCTAGTATCTGCATGCGAAATTTTAAGTCATTATATTAAAGGAAGCAGGTTAAATTAATTGTAAATCAAAGTGTGGCAGCAGTTTTTAGAATCTGGAATTCTACGACAAAGCAGCAGTAAAACTACGATATCTCACAAATAATAACTCGAAATTCAATTCCATCAGAGGGGTAGTAAACTAGAAAACTGGGGCTGTATTTCATATTCAGGAAGTTATTGATTTTGGTGACATTATCTAAGTCGAAACAGCATGGTAATGTTCAGGTTGGTAGTAAATTTCAACGTTTCAATATATTTTTCATGCATAAAATGATTAGATTGTTATGAACGATGAGTTAGGGGTCGAAAACATAAATACATCTATGTGAGCATGGTATTAAGATGTATAATGTCCATAATCTTACTAATCACAATCAACTAACACACCATCTTCAATCATATGAACAATCAACACTAGTATATAATCTACAATAGTTGTGTGATGTCATAACATGAAATGCAATAGCAATCTCCATTCCTATATTCAATAGTTAACTATATGGATGCATGTAAGATATCAATAAGTCAGAGGCAAAAAGACGGCACGAAGTTAAGACTACTACCTGGATTCACTCGTATAAATTCGTAGCACCCCAAAAATAGATAACAATAACAATAACAATATACGATAATAAATAGGGATCTACTAGCGGGATTCAATAAACAATTTTGAATACGATTCAATGTAATTCGAAAATGAGATGACTTACCTTTAGATGACGCTAGATCAATCCAAATACGCGAAGAATAACAGGATCGGAATTCCGGTGGCACGACAACGAGCAAATGACCATGATGATCACGATTGGGCACGGATCCTGATGGGGATCAAGATCGGATGATCGAATGGCTGAGATTGAAGTTTAAGATGATGATCACGATCTCGATGATCAAAAGAGATCCGACAGTCGAGATCAAGATCTTGATGATGGTGATGATGGTGATGATGATCAATGCAAATCCAACGGCCAAGATCAACGGATCAAAAAATGATCACGATGAAGATCAAGCAGACAGCTCAGATCTGATCAGATGATGAAGATCAGACGGCTGGATGTACATTCTGATGATGGTGGAGATGATCCGATGATGGCTGATAAGATCGGATGGCCCAGATCGAGAGATCAAGATGATCAGATCAACGGACGGTACAGAATGCTCTGATGGTGAGATCTGATGATCACAATCTTGATGAGATCGGATGACCCACAACCAAGAGATCAAACCCCATGATCAACCAGCAACCACCAAGGGGCTGCACTAGCTTGGCTCCGACGGCGGGCGGCGGTGCTCAGGCGAGGCTGACGGCGGAGGGGACACGGTGTTGCGGTGTCAGGAGGAGCACAGGGGAAGGCGCTTCACTTCGGCTACTGCTAGTCGACATCAGAACACAACACACAGGGGGATGTCGGGGAGAGGCAGCGGTGCAGTCGCTACTGCAGTCGCGACTGAAGGAGAGAGGTGCACTGGCTGACGGCTGCAGGGTTGAGCAGCGTGGCTGGTGCGTCGTGAGGTGGTCGCGACAGGAAGGCGAGGAACCAGGGGGTCATCAGGGGTTCACTGTGGAGGGGTGCAGTGATCGTCAAGGCCATTGGTGGCAGGGGAGACGGAAGGGAAGAGAGGCAGAGGATATATAGGAGGTTGGGAGGTGCAGTGGTGGGGGAGGGTGCTGTGACTGGTGGAGAGGATCGGGAGAGCACGAAGACGATGGAACAGATGGGTTAGGCGGCTGCTAGGGTAGAAGATGAACAAGTTAAAGGAGGAGCAGGTGTATATATATGGGTAGAAAGATATTAGGGTTATAGGTAAACGGGTATAGGTTTTATTGGGTTACGGGTAGGAGTGAATATGGGTATATGGGTTTTAATAGGGTATAGAGTTTTAAATCCAAAAACAAAATGGGCTATAGGGTTTATGAAATATACATATATATACACATTAAATCAAATAATAAAATACAAATAAATAAGTATGTTCGGCTTAATAATAATAATAATAATAATAATAATAATGACAATAAGAACAATAATACTAATTGTTACAGTAATAATAGTAACAAAATATTAATATTAATATTAATATTAATACCAATAATAGTAATAATAATGATAATAATAACGATAAAATAATAATACTAATAACAATAATATTAACAATAATAACAATAGTAAAAATGACAAGGATAAAATAATAATAATAATAATAATAATAATAATAATAATAATAATAATAATAATAATAATAATAATAATAATAATAATAATAATAATAATAATAAGATTATATAACGAAATATACATTTATTAAAACAACCAAAATAGCAATAATACATTCAAATTTAAATTGAGTAAAAATACAAATAATCGATTAGTTAGGAATAGAAATTAAAATATGCCCTTATTTGAACAAAATATAGTTTTCGATTAGAAAACGCTTTAATAAAAGATCCGAAAAAAATTCAAAATAAAAAAAATGGATTTATAATTAGTCAGAATACAGGAAATATTCAGAAAATATGTATTTACGGGAACGGGGGTTACAAATTGATTGATCAACCTAGCTTCTGTGACTATAAAGTATCATGTGAATATGCGCTGGAACCGGTATAGAGTCTAGTTTCTAGAATCTTAGACGGAAACAGATTTGCATTCCCGTAGTAGCGGGAAAGCTAATTTGAGTACCAATAGGTGTTGCTGTCCAGAACTTGCATTGTTACGTTATTGCATATAAACCCATTATTTTCCATATTTAAATGAATTGAACTATGTATATTTCATGTATTGCATATCCTTGATATCTTCTTGATATTGTATTGATACTATCGTTCTCATCGAATGTACCCATTGCCTAAATCTTGATACCACAGTTCTCGTTGATCGTATCGATAGCATATTCATGATTCTTGTTAATAAAATAATAACAAGCCGGGGTAATAAGGGTCGACTTGGTAGTGAACGATTAGTGACTGTACTTGGATGAAGGGCTCGTGTTTTCCTATCCTGTTATCTTGTTATCTTGTTATCTTGTGGATAAAGGTTTGTTGTAGATCGTGGATGGTGGGCTTGTTATTGTTATCATGCCGAGTACATGGTCTGTAGAGTTCACCACTATAGTCTAAACGTTCACTGCTTGTATGCACCGAACCTGCGGTATGGGACACAGTATTACGTGCATTAGATAGGTTAATAAAAGATTGATAGACCTAAAGAACATTGACTATTGATTATTATTTATTGTTTATTTTTCATCGACTAGTGATCATTGATTATTGAGTATTGTTTATCGACTATTGTTGATCAGTCATTGACTATTGAATATTGTTCTTATTATTGACTATTTTTTATTGATTATTGACTATTATTTATCGACCATCGTACCATTGATTATTGACTTTTGATTTTATTATCGTTTAATATTTATTGACTCTGATATTGTTCCAATTTCTTGTTATTTTTATATAGTCCTCTATTTCTTTCGCTGCTGGCTACTACTTGTCGCCTGAAGCTTGTTCTAACGGGTACTTTCAATATTTCTTTTGAGTTATTGTTTATACAGGTACAAATGATTAGATACTTTAGCACTTGACGTACTGCTATTGCATTGTGTATTTTCAGCATCCTGTAAGTTATTGTATCTCAGATATTGGTTATTGCATTATACTCTTATTCATGTAATTATTATTGTATTGTTTAGCTTACTGATGCTAAATAACTTATGGATGATGTTTACATCGTTCATTGGACCTCGGTTACGTGCTTGTATTCCTGTATTTTGGGAAGCGGGGCGTGACAGATTTTTAGTGGTATCAGAACCAGGTTAGGCTCCGATTATGTTAGGCTCTAGCCAGGTTAGGCCCTAACCAGGTTATACTATAATCATGTTGGAGTTTAGCCAGGTTTAACTCAACAATATGCATATCGCATGATCACATGAACATGTAATAACCATCTTGAATTTGGATGCATAACTTATTCTCTTCTGTTTCTTCTCGATTCGTCGATCAGCATCGTTTGATCTTCTATGATATGTCAGTGGCTTGGAACATCACCACGATAGGAGGCATTGCCCTTTTGCTCCAAGATTTGCAGGCAGAGTCCCAGGATCCCAGATAGTATTCATGTAATATCCGGGTTGGATATTAAATTTTGTATTATTATTATTTTTAAAAATTAAAATATTTCTCATGGAAATTACTTAGTTTTAATAAATAATCATTATCTGTATATATATACTAGTAAGTATATACATGTATTGTATCTGTTTTGTGCACTTGTACAAAATCCTGTAAAATGCGTTTTTGAAAAATATATGTAATATCTCAGGTTGATATTAAAAATTATTATTTTATTATTATTTTCAGAATTGAAATGTTTTTGGTGGATATTACCCGGTTTAGTTAATCAACATTATCTATATATATATACTAGTTTGTATATATCTGTATTGTATCAAATTCGGACTGAAATCTTCCGAGCTGATAATCAAATTATTTTTATTATTTTATTTTTATTTTTGGAATTAAACTATTTTTTTACAAATGGAAGGGTTTGATGAGTAAAAAATTATCTATATATATAGATGTATGTACGTACATGTACTGTATCGATTTCGTATGTTTGTACGAAATCATGTAGTATGTAATTTTGGAAAAATGTCTTTTATTTTTTATCAATCATGGAAATTGGAGGGTTAGGAATGATGCGGGAATTGATTGCAATTTAAATTTGCAAATTGATCTCCAATTGATTAAACCACAAAGAGAGCAACACTTGGCTGATTCTCTACCATGTCCCTCTCTCCCTCTCCTATAAGTGGCCGACCATTCTTAGGCAAAAGCCTTTTTCATTTGTGTTTCCTCCATCTCAATAATTCTTTTTTATTTTCTCCTTCTTGTACTTGTTTTTAATTTAGAAAAAAATTGAGAAGAAAAGAAAAGAAAGAGAGAATCAAAAGATGGGTTAGGGTTTCATGAGTTTCTTTCATGGGATTTCTTGAGAAGAGGAGCAAGAAAAAGGAAGGAGAATGAAGAGCTAGCAATTTCTTCCAACCGATTTTGGGTGGGGGTTTGTTGACTCATTTGTTATTGTTTTGTTGTTTTATTTACTTGTTATGTGGACAAATTGGACTACTTTCATGTGCATATTGAAGAACTTGGACTAGAATAAATGGTATATAAAGAATGAGAGGATAGAACTTAACAAGAACCCTAAAAACCCAATCTTTAGACCAGTATATTGTTTTAATGCTTAGGAATTAATTACTTGTGCTAAAGTTGAAATCTTGAGCCCAAATTAATTTTAGAGGTTCATATATGTGTTACTACCATGCTCTAATTTTTGTAGACTTTTTTGGGTTAGTTTAATAGGTCCAATAAATGTTTCCCCCAAAACAGTGAGCTTTTAAGCAAATTGCTGTTTTGGTTATTTTTGAATTGTGATTAAAGAGCTGGATTTTGAGTTCCATAAGAAATCTGAAAAAGTTATCAACTAGAGAGTTGTAGTAGAGGTTCTCACCTTTCCAAAAAGTCTAATTTTGTTAGATTATGATAAGTATAGCAAAAGTTATGAGCTTTACAAGTTTCAGCAAATTTGCTGTCTTTGTTGTTCTTTGAATTGTGTTTAAAGAGCAAGAATTTGAGTTCCATACGGAATCTGAGAAAGTTGTTAACTAGAAAGTTGTAGTATATGTTCTTAGCTTTCCAAAAAGTCTAATTTTGTTAGATTCCGATAAGTATAGCAAAAGTTATGAGCTTTACAAGTTTTAGCCTTTTGCTGTCTTAGACCACCTACCCCTTCAAAATCAAACTCTCATCTCCAGCTATAAATTGAGGTTGGAGGAAGAGCTTATGCAGCAAAGTAACAAGAGCTCAGTGAGGATTAAGAAAAGAAGAGGGATTAAGAAAGAAAGAGAGTATTACAAGAGTGTTCTCAAGAGGGATAAAATTGTATCCCCTTAGAGATAATTTGTATACTTGTATTTTTCCTCAAATTTGTGAGAGAGTGTTTCTCCTATTATAAAAGAGAGTGAAGATTGTAGTTTCCTTATATTTTGAGAGAAGATTGTAATCCCTACTTACAACAGTAAAATCCCACTACCTTACCCGTGGTTTTTACCTCTTCTCCTTTGGGGTCTTTCCACGTACAATATTTGTGTCCACCTTATTTGTCATTTTTTCAATTTCATTTTAGTTGTGTGGTAACTTCTGTCCATAACTTTCCTAACATACTACAAAAGTGACAACTTGCACGTCTATCACACTAGGGGCACCCCTTTTCAACTTCAATAAATATACATTTACTATTCAAGTGACAACTTGCACAAACGCCAAATGACGGTTACTCCCCCATCTACCCAATCATGTAATGAATGTCAATTGCGCCAAAACACCCATTTGTATTAGCCAACCCAAAAAACAAAGCATAACCAACAAATCACAACCCCAAGACCAATGATGGATTCATACTACACCATAAGGCCGCCCATCAGAACCCATCCACTTTAAATTCGAAAAATATAATGTCAAATTTGAAAAATCACACTTTGTGGGACCTAATGTATTTAAATTTCAAATTCAAAATTTGAATGCCTCCACCACAACCTACGGATCTCTGGATCAACACACATGGTCACATGCCCCTGTCTATGACCACACAACCACATCACCACATTCCCCGACGTCCACTCCGGCGATGACTACAACATCAATTCTGACAATGTTGTGCCACCGCAAACACTGCTATAGGTGGTGGCCATTGCTGAGATGCAAGTGGCACCATTTCACCGTCTCTTGAATCCATGTGCATCTCTGTTTCCGGCGAATCCATCTCAAAATCTATTCATTCGCCGATGAACCCATCTCTTATCTCAACCTCGATGTCGACATCCACAACGTCCATTCCCATTGCCGGCGAACCCATCTCAAACTTCCTGATTCGCCGACGAACCCAACTCCTACCTCAATCTCTACCACTCGCCGAGTGCATGACGATGATGTCATAGACCAGCGAGTTAGCCGTACCCTCACTTGTGGGTACACTAGTATTCTCCAAAAAGAGGAGGCCACCCTCTTCTATTCCTCTAGTTGGTGTTCTTGACGATCAGGCCACCACAGCGGAGATTGGGCGGTGGGGCGGTGGGGTGGGTGAGGAGAGGAGAGGTTCGAGGGAGAGAGAGAGAGTGTGTGAGAGAGAACTTGCATCCATGCTTAGAGTAATTCTTACCCATAACCCCTTTTTTCCATTCCAAAACCTCAAAATTCCCTCAAATTTTGTGATCCCTATTCAATTTTCACCCTATACATATTAAAAATTGCATTACAGGCCTTGCCTGATGATTGCCTTCCGAATGATATAACATAACCAGGGAAGCTCGGTGAGATATTCCATCAGATGGATGCCAACAACGACGGGGTGGTCACCTTTGATCAGTTCAAAGCAGCCATGCAACGAGACAGTTCCCTACAAGATGTAGTCCTTTTTTTGCAGCAGACAGTCTGCAAAGCTTTTTGTGCAATTTGCTTTTTGTTGTTCTTTGTTCTGTATTCAATAAACTAGGTTTGCCCGTGAGGACATGCCTACGACACATATTCAGAACGATACAACACACGAAAAGCCTTTTAAACAGTAAAACAACAATTATGTAGCTTGTTTGAATAGTCTGATAATAATTAGTTGTAAATAAAAGTCCATATTTTCATTAGTATATGTTGAAAAATAATTATAAATGGGAGTGTAAAATTCAACTTCTTAGAACTTTGAGGGTGGAAATGATGAAATTTAACTGCTGAAGAGATATATATTATTTTCAATGTAAAATAAACAATAAATTAAAGCATAAAAATTCTGAAAATTTACAAACCTGAAATATGAAAATCTAAATTTCTAAAAAAATAATGAAAGAATGAGAGAGAGAGAGAAAGGAACAGAGAAAGAGAGAAGAGAGAGATAGTAACAAAGTAATGAGTCTTTTAGTTTTGGGGGGGAAATTTTGGTTTTTTGGGGGAAAACTTTTTTGAGGAAAAATATGTTTTGGAAGAGTAAATCTGGACCGTTGATTTTATTTCAATTGAAGGTGAACCACTTGATAGCTTTGTCTTGTGTTTTATTATGCAGACTAGTAATTTTCACGTGTGATGCACGTCTTAATAAATATATTTTTTATTTAAGTAAAAACTTCAACGTATTCTAGCCTTGAATCTAATACCTCCTTTATATTAGATATGCACGGGCAATACACAAATTTGTTTGTCTACAAATGTTTTTATTTGTTGAATTTAATTTGAACGCGTATTACATGTGTTTGTTTAGTTACAAAGTTTGGATTTTGATATGGCTAAAAATGGGGTTAAATCGAAACCGTCCAAATTAGGCACGAATCTTAAAGCTCAGGGGTAAAATGGTAATTTCATCTACAAACGGGCCCGAAATGGGAACTGGGTCTTTTCCCAAAAGCCCAATAACCCACGAACGAATCCGTCTTAACTGGGTGCGGGTTCCAACCCGCAAGAAACCCAGTCCAGCTCGATAGAATTAGGGTTTATGATTGTCCTTGATCAACGGCCCTGATCGCTTCTATCCATCCACTGGGAAGTAGGGATTTGATCTTTTCCCGAAACTGGTTCCTAAGGCGGCTATAAATACCCCACATCCCCTACTGTTAACAGGTAATCAATCTTTTGCCAATCAAAGCTCTTTCATAATCTTTCTGATTACTGACTAGAGCGTCGGAGGGTGCATCGCTGGAATCAACTCCGGTGTTTCGCACTTTTTGCAGGTCAACGGCAGGAGATCACGGTCAAACTCCGGTGAAAGGTGTTCAGGTTTGACTATTCAACTTCCCTCAAATCCACAAATCTATCTGTTTGCCCCCACACCGATTTCAGCGGCAACAGATTGGCACCGTCTGTGGGAACAACGAATAGAAATCCATCCTCTTCCATCGGTTAAGATCACCTCCAGCCATGCCTCCAAGGAAACTGAGATCTAGAGGGTCCAACCGTGCACCCACTCCTCCTCAACCACAACAGGAGGCTCCCCTCCAAGCCGTCTAGCAGCAGGGACAACTCCCTCCTCAGCCTAATCAGCCCCTGCAGCAGGAACAACCTCCTCTTCAGAACCCTCAGCACCAGCGGACTCCAGCCAGGCCCCAGAACACCGGTATTGGGACCTCCTGTCCTTATCCTCAGAAGCAACCTCTTCACTGTGACAATATCTCCGTACATAACCCTTCAACTGACTCAATGACATCTCATAACCCTTGGCCTTCCGAAGACCTCCGCAACATCCTCATAAACCAGCAGAAAGAGGAGGACCTTCGCCACCGTTTGGATGAAAGGCGGGGCTGAGAGGAAGCCTCCCACTCAGAACGTCCAAATGCGCGATCCCCTCGCCGCCGCGATTACAGGAGGTCCCCTCTTCATAGGAGGCGAAGAGAGTCCCCTAAGTACCGTTGAAGAAGGCATCATTCTCCTGCTGTTCGGCAGCCCCAAAGGGATCAGAAGGACCAGAACGGACTTATAACCCGAGCAGAATTCCAAGAGTTCCAGATAACAATCTTGCAGGCCCTCAATCTCCCACCAAACAACAACAATGTTCAGAGGGTCCCTACTCCTCCGTCGGTCCAGAGCCCTCGCTACTGATCCCTAAGTCCTCGTCATTCTCTGAGCTATCATCGCCAAACCCCACGTTCCCCTTCGTACGAAGACGAGTCCTGAGGCTCACTTGAGTACCGTCGAAGGGATAATGTAGTCTATCGCCATCTCCACGAGATGGAGAGGCGACTCGGTCAACTAGATAGGGAAGAGGAGCTAAGAGGGAGGACCCTCTACCCAAGCAGACGTCCGTTCTCCCGAACCATCATGGAGGCTCCCGTTCCAGCAAACTTCAAGCCACCACAGTTCGAGACATATACGGGGGAGTCAGACCCCGTGGATCACATCGAGAGTTTCAAAACTCTCATGATGATCCACCAGGCTTCCGATGCCCTACTGTGCAAGACCTTCCCAGCTACTCTCAAAAGTCCGGCTCGGGAATGGTACTCCCGCTACGCCCCATCCTCCATCTTCTCCTTTGAACAATTTGAGACCCTCTTCATCACCCACTTCGAGAGCAGCCGCCAAACTGAGAAGACTAGTATTTCACTACTCTTCCTCAATCAGAAGAAGGGTGAGAAACTAAGAGATTATGTTAAGTAGTTTACCGAGGAAGCTAGGTCCATTGCCTCCCACTACCAATCGGTCGCTGCAGCTTCCTTCCAGTCCAATGTCCTCAATTCGAGCCTCCAGTCCTCCCTAGCCAAAAAGCTCCCGCGAGACTTCTCCGACCTTCTTCTTAGAAGCGAGAAGTACATCCGGACTGAGAAAGCTGAACATCGCCTCACATTCGAGGGTCTTCCTTAGGAAACAAGAGAAAGGCAGCCGAAGATGAGGGAGCTAAGAAGCTCCAGAAGGACAACGGGAGTCAGCGCCACCCGCCTCCCAGATTTGAGAAGTTTACCCCTCTCAATACCAATGTTTCAACTATTCTCATGGAGGTTGAGAAAGAGGGAGTCCTGCCACCTGCCCCGAAGATGAATACCCCCGGGAAGAAGAGATATAAGGAGAAGTGGTGCTGATATCACCGAGATCACGGTCACAACACTAATGACAGTTGGGCTCTAAAGAATGAAATTGAAGCCCTCATTCAGAGAGGGCAGCTGTCCAGGTTTGTAAGAAAGGACCGGATCGATCTTTCTCCACCCCCAGGCGGGCTAACAAGCATACCGAAAGGCACGACGAGACTCCCGAGTTTGAAGAAGAACGCATCTTGCACCTCATCCATGGAGGCCCAATAGGAGGAACCTCCAACTCTTCTCGAAAGGCTTTCATCCGGGAAGTAAATTCGGTGCACAGCATACCCCCTCCCAAAGGTCTCTGAGTCCCGATTACTTTCTCGGATGAAGATCTAGAGAGTGTCCGAACACCCCACTGTGATGCACTGGTGATTAACCTCCATATGGCTAACTTCAAAGTGGAGAAGATTCTGGTGGATAATGGCAGTTCTATCAACAGCCTCTTTCTAGCGGCATTCCGAGGACTCAAGTTATCGCGGGACAGGCTCAAGTCCGCCGGCTATATGCTCCATGGGTTCACGGGAGTGCCAGTGACTATCGAAGGGGTGATAACCCTCGACGTAACCGCTGGCAAAACTCCTACTATCCGGACGGAGCCAATGGACTTCATGGTTGTCGACATCCCAGCCGCTTACAATGTGATCCTAGGCCGACCTAGCCTAGTTGCCCTAGAAGCTGTCCCATCGTTTTAACACCTTAAAATGAAGTTCCCCACCAAGGCAGGTGTAGGGGAAGTAAGGGGAAGTCAGGAGATGACCCGCAAGTGTTACATGACCTCGACTGGGGTACCTGTCCCTTCCCTCGAGACTCTTGAGATTCCCCAGGGGAACACCCAGCCTATGTCAGAACCAGTAGACGAGCTGGAGGAAGTGCTCTTTTCAGAGCAAGATCTGAACCGCAAATTCTTCATCAGTAAGACCCTCCCCTCTGCCCTCTGTTCTGACATAGTCCATTGCATCAGGAAGAACCAAGACCTCTTCGCCTGGACAGCTATCGACATGCCAGGAATCTCCGAGGACCTCCTCGTCCACCACCTAAGTGTTGCTCTGGGGTCCAAACCGATCTAGCAGAAGAGGCACAAGTTCGCCCCTAAGTGCCAGTAGGCCATAAAGGAAGAAGTGGACAAGCTCCTCAAAGCACGATTCATACAAGAAGTCAACTATCCCGAGTGGCTCTCTAATATTGTTATGGTCAAGAAGGCCAATGAAAGCTGGAGGATTTGCATCGACTTCACTAACTTGAACAAGGCATGCCCCATGGATCCTTTCCCTCTCCCCAGCATCGACACCTTGATCGACGCTACTTCGGGCCATGAACTGCTGAGCTTCATGGACGCCTTCTCCGGATACAACCAAATCAGAATGTTCCCCCCGGATATCCCGAAGACTTCCTTCGTCACAGATCAAGGCCTCTACTGTTATAGGGTGATGCCCTTCGGGCTGAAAAATGCTAGTGCAACCTACTAATGCTTCGTCAACAATGTCTTTAAGAATCAAATCGGGTGGAACATGGAGGTATATGTTGATGATATGCTAGTGAAAAGCATTCGGGGGTCCGACCATATCACCGACCTCTAAGAGGCCTTCGACGTATTGAGGAAGCATAACATGAGACTGAACCCGAATAAGTGTGTGTTCGGGGTCTCATCTGGTAAGTTCCTAGGCTTCATGGTCAGTCAGAGAGGGATCGAGGCCAACCCCGAGAAGATCAAAGCCATACTCAACATGGCTCCTCCTACAAATGTAAAAGAAGTTCAGAAGCTCACCGAACGCCTCGCGGCTATAGGGCGCTTCCTGTCCAAGTCAGGGGAGAAGTGTCTTCCTTTCTTCAAGGCCCTCAGGGGGGCTAAGGGCTTCGAATGGGGTCAGCAGCAGCAAGAGTCATTCGACAAGCTCAAAGCTTACTTGGTCACCCCCCACTCCTCAGCAAGCCTACTCCCGGGGAGACCCTCTACCTCTGCCTCGCTGCCTCCGAGCAAACCCTCAGTGATGTCCTAGTAAGGGAAGAAGACAAGGCTTAGAAGCCTATTTATTATGTGAGCAAGGTCCTTCGAGACGCCGAGCTCCGCTATCCGAGATTGGAAAAGATAGCATACGCTTTGGTTATGGCAGCCAGGAAGCTCCGCCCCTATTTTCAATCCCACTCGGTGGTCTTCCATACCGACTAGCTGCTGAAACAAGTCCTGCACAAGCCCGAGACCTCCGGGTGTCTGATGAAGTGGTCAATTGAGCTAAGTCAACATGACATATCCTATCAGCCTCGGACTGCAATCAAGGCTCAAGCCTTAGATGAATTTATAGTAGAAAGCACCATCCCGGTGGTGAGTCAAACGGCCAATGGGCCACCTATCTGGATAGTATATGTAGACGGGTCTTCTTGCGCCAAAGGGAGCGGAGCCGGAGTCATTCTGGCAGGCCTAGATGACTTTGTTCTCCAATACTCCATCCACATCAACTTTAAAGCCTCCAACAACAAAGCTGAGTATGAAGCTTTAATAGCAGGCCTAGGCATGGCTCGCAAGGCAGGGTTGCAACGTGTCCGAATATTCAGTGACTCGCAGCTGGTGGTTAATCAAGACTTAGGAGACTACGAGGTGCGAGACGACCGAATGGTTAAGTACCTAGCCAAGGTCCAAAGTCTCATAGCTTCGTTCGAAGAGGCACAAATCGAGCGGATCCCTGAGAAGAGGACTCCCAAGCAAATGCCCTCTCGAAATTGGCCTCCTCCTCCCTCCATGGTCTCGAGCAGACCGTTCTAATCGAAGTACTCCTAAAACCAAGCATAGAAGAAGAAGCCCCTGACTCGATGGAGTCGCTGCCCGTCCAACTCCGGGACAACTAAATGAAGCCTTTGATAGAGTTCCTCAGGGATGGGACCCTTCCCCAAGATCCTAAAGAAGCCCGTCGGATCTGAACGATAGCGGAGCGGTACACCCTTGTTGAAGGAGTCTTGTACAAACGCTCATATACCCAAGTAGATGGCAGACCCTACTTGAGATGCCTCTCCCCAGAAGAAGCCTTGTATGCCTTCCAAGAACTCCACGAAGGTATAGGCGGAGCCCATTCAGGGTCAAGGTCCCTCGCCAGGAAAGTTTGGAACTACGGGTACTTCTGGCCTACCCTACTTCGAGATGCCGAGCAACATGTCCGGCAATGCAGCCCTTATCAGCAGTTCTCTAACATCCGTTGCCTACCTCAAGCACAACTCACATCTCTCTCGAGTTCGATTCCCTTTGCAATGTGGGGGATGGAATTGCTAGGTCCGTTCCCACCAGCTCCAGGCCAGCTCAAGTTCCTAGTCGTGGCAATCGACTATTTCTCTAAATGGATCGAGGTCAAACCACTGGCCACTATTACTGAGAATAAAGTGCTGTAGTTCTTTTGAAAAAATGTAATCTATAGGTTCGGCGTGCCTCGGGTCCTAATAACAGATAATGGAACACAGTTTACAGGGGCAGCATTCCGTTATTTATGTGAAGACCTCGGCATTCAGCAACGCTTCTCCTCCGTCTTCCATCCTCAGTCCAATGGTCAAGTAGAGAACGTCAACAGGCAGATCCTATCCTGCATCAAGAAGAGACTAGATAAGTCGACCAAAGGCTTATGGGCGGAACAACTTCCTAACGTATTGTGGAACTACTGCACTACGAAAAGGACCCCCACGGGAGAGTCGCCTTTCAATCTCACCTACGGGTCCGAGGCTCTAATCCCCTTAGAAGTTGGTTTGCCATCCCCTCGCCTTATTGCCTATGATGAAGAGTAGAACTCCAGAGAGCTCTGGGCGAATTTGGACCTTATTGATGAGCTCCGTGAAAGTGCTTCAATTTGCCAGCAAAATTATCGGAGAAGAATCGAGCAGGCCTACAACAAAAGAGTTCGTCCCACCGATCTCAAGGAAGGGGGCTTAGTCATCAGAAAGCTAGCTATCTCATTCCCCAGCCAAAAGAGTTAGCTAGCTCCGAATTGGGAAGGACTGTACAAGGTTTCCAAGGTAGTCCGGTCAGGAGCATATCATCTTGAAGACCTCGAAGGCAGAGAGATACCAAGAACTTGGAATGCCGACCATTTACTGAAGTACCAAGAGTGTGTTTAAACGCCTCTCCGAGTACCATCAAATGTCGAGCCGTTCCTATCTTTTCGTTTTTCCCTTGCTTCTTTATTTTTCCATTGTAATAACGGCTTGCAACTTAGAAGCAGCCGATTAGCAGTTACCAATAAAGAACTTCTTTTCCCTTGATAATTCTCTTGTGATTGTTTTATCTCTCTGTTTAAGACCTCTAATTACACTTACTCAAACGACGCGTTCAGAGTCCAAAACTTGGCTCGATTCTGCTTCGCAAGCTCGCTCTTAAGCGAGCTAGAAGTGGTTCGCCATTCGGAACTGCTCTCACAACTGTTGAAACTTACTCGAACAATGTGTTCGGAGTCCAAGACATGGTTCGATCCCGCTTTGCAAGCTCGCTCTTAAGCGAGCTAGAAGTGGTTCGCCATTCGGAACTGCTCCCACAACCTTTGAAACTTACTCGAATGACGTGTTCGGAGTCCAAGACTTGGCTCGTTTCCGCTTCGCAAGCTCGCTCTTAAGCGAGCTAGAAGTGGTTCGCCATTCGGAACTGCTCCCATAACCTTTGAAACTTACTCGAATGACGTGTTCGGAGTCCAAGACTTGGCTCGATTCCGCTTCGCAAGCTCGCTGTTAAGCGAGCTAGAAGTGCTTCGCCATTCGGAACTGCTCCCACAACCGTTGAAACTTACTTGAACGACGTGTTCGGAGTCCAAGACTTGGCTCGATTCTGCTTCGTAAGCTCGCTCTTAAGCGAGCTAGAAGTGGTTCGCCATTCGGAACTGCTCCCACAACTATTGAAACTTACTCGAACGATGTGTTCGGAGTCCAAGACTTGGCTCGATTCCGCTTCGCAAGCTCACTTTTAAGCGAGCTAGAAGTGGTTCGCCATTCGGAACTGCTCCTACAACCGTTAAAATTTACTCGAACGACGTGTTCGTAGTCCAAGACTTGGCTCGGTTCCGCTTCGCAAGCTCGCTCTTAAGCGAGCTAGAAGTGGTTCGCCATTCGGAACTTGAACGACGTGTTCGGAATCCAAATTACTTGGCTGGACAACTGAAAGTTTCTACCACTATACTAGACATGGGAGAATAGTACTTGGAGGAGCTAACCTTTGGTTCTTATGGTTCGTTTAAAGTTGAAGTAATTCTTCAAGAGGCTGCTCTCCACTGCAAGAAACTGGCTTCTCTTACAATTCGCAGTGGCTCTAATATGGGGGAGGCTGCAAAACCATAGCGCTACTTATCAATCTCAAGTTCATAAGGTTGATATTCCGTGCCTATAAGAAGGAAGATTTGTTTCTGATTTTGAGTAGTTGCCAAAAGTTGGAGTTGTAATTCTCACTTTGGGACTTCGGCACGCCTTTCCGAGCGCTCTTGGCACCGATGCCCAAACATGAGAAAAAACTCTCGCTTTGACTTCGGCACATCTCGCCGAGCGCTCTTGGCACCGACGCCTAAACGTGAGAAAAAACCCTCGCTTTGGACTTCGGCACACCTTGCCGAGCGCTTTTGGCACTAACTCCCAAACGTGAGAAAAAACTCTCGCTTTGGACTTCGGCACACCTTGCTAAGCGCTCTCATAAGCGAGTAAGAAGTGGCCCGCCCTTCGGAAGTGCTCCTACAACCATAGATGACTAACAAAACACATAAGTCCAAAAGAAGAAACAAGCTTCGCTTCTATAAAGTTTGGGGAACAAACCAAATTACAAGACTTGTACTTTTCTTTATAACGAACGTGTTAAAAAAAAACAAAATTACAAGACCGACTCCTCATACTTAGACAAGGTGCAAAACTGGGAAAACAAAAAACTACTTCAACGCCTCCTAGGCGCAGGGATGTTCCGGTTTAAAGACACTCGGGGACGGCGGCGCCTAACCTCGGAGCTCGTCCCTAGACCGAAGAGCTGAGATGTATCTTCTGCGCTACTTCTGACAGTTGCACCAACGGACGCTCCGCTCGACGAAACAGCCACCCCACTCTGGGCATCACCTGGACTTCACCGAGCAACGGGTGAGCGAGTCGCAAGCTCATAGAACGAAATCCCTCAGGCTTTCTTCCCAGTGATAATGATCCTGCTATGTTCACCTTCAGATCCGGGGATCATCGTACCATTCTATTGCTCTATGTGGATGATATGATCATTACCGGTGATGACCCCGACCATATTCAGCAAATCAAGCGCCACCTCTATCAGCAGTTCGACATGAAGGATCTTGGGGCTTTACGTTACTTTCTCGGCTTGGAGGTTGACTATTCTTCCCGTGGCTCTAGCTAATAGGCTAGCTGTAAGCTTCCCTACAGCGAAGCGCTTACCAAGCGCGAAGGAAAGGGCCTTCGCCACTTGAGCCATATGCAGGGGAACTCGCACGTGCGGTTCTTAGGGGGGGAACGTCGGTTGAGCTATTCCATCCCAATAGCGTATATTTGGAGCTCAATATGAAATTCATCTTTCTTGGTGTACACGTTGCCTTGTTTAGGAGTTTCGGCTTTGTGTTAACCAAATTTGCTAATTTTTGCTAAGTGTTCTCGTCGTTTGCCTTGGAATTTTCAGCTCGTTGAGGTGACACAGCTGATCGAAGCAACCCATGCGGCGGAGGAATCACGTTCCGGGGTCGGCCTAGGGGCGATGAAGTTGTGCCTTGCTAGGTGCCGAGTGCGCCTTTATGAAGTTGAGTTGGGGCTGCGCAGAGCCGAAAGCAAACAAAATCATCTGCAACTAATTGTAGGCCGCTGAGACATCGAGATTCGAAGACTAGAAGAGAGGCTTGCTGAGATTACCCCAGAAGGCGATGATGATGGCTCTATGGCTCATCGACAGCCTTTAGTCTCGGCCTGAGGCTTAAGTGTCTCCGCCACTCCTTGTCGAAGATGATAACGGAGAGGGACGAACTATTAGCTGAAATTCACCACTTGCGGATAGTAGAAGACGAGCTTTTGGCGGGGAGAGAAGAACTAACAGCGGCGATGGGGAAGTTGACGGCGGAGCGCGACGAGTTGTCGGCGGAGGTCGACGAGCTGAAGAGGGTTACGGTCGACAAGAGTATCGAGGTTACCCAGCTCCACCGAATTATTACCGACAATTCCGCAGTCGCAGGCTCCGCTGTGTTCCCTAGCTTCAAGATAGCTGTGAAGGACGATTCTCTGAAGCAACGAATAGTCAAGCTAGAGGCGGAGCAACATGTCGAAAAAATTTAGTGAACACGTTGCCGAACCTTTAGGCAAGGCGATGTGAACACTTAGCCAAATTTCAAGAAAAAGTTTTGTAAATTCAAGATTCGCAAGCACTTAGTCGAACTCAAAAAGATGGATTTTCATTCATTTCAAAAAAAAATTGCGGTGGCTAGTCCGCAATTAGGTGATACATCAAAAAGTACAAAAGAAAGAAGAAAAAAGAAGAAGCAGAAGAAGTCAGGGGGCGACCTCTTTCCCAGGGCGACGAGATTGGACGGGGTCGGATTCCCCCGAAGGCAGGACCATCGCTAGCGGAGTCACCTCGGACCCCTGGCGTTCACCGACGATCTCGACCTCGGCGTCCCCTTCATCGTCCCCTACTTCCCCCTTGGACTCATCATTGAAGCCGTCGATGTTGTCGGGGAAGAGTCGCCATCCGGAGCAGTCGACCTTGGGGTACCGCTCCGACACTTGCTCAATGGCGCGAGCGTATGCCTTCGCCATATTGGTCGCGAGAAAGTCCTGTGCTTTCTCCATCATTGCAGCTTCGGCCTCCTTCGCCGCCGCAACCTTGGCAGCCTCCATAGCCTCGGCCTGCTGCTTTGCCGCCTCCTCCCTCTGCCAAAGCAGATCGCCCTCGAGCTTCGTGACGAGGCCTTCGAGGTACTCCAGCCTCGATGTCTTCCCCTCCATCTCGACCGTCAGCTTCTCGAGCTCGCTGGCGATCCGAGCCTTTTCGGCTCGAGCACGGTCGACCTCCTTCTTGAGGTCTTTCTCGTGCTCCGTCATCTTCTCCATAAGATGGCCGAAGTGGACGGTTATCTGCAGCCGAAAAAAAAAAGAAGAGTTAAAGAATTATATACGCAAGCTATATAAAAGAAAGAAATCGATACTCACCGATACCGCTGAGCGAGCGATCTCGAGGGCATCGTCACCCACGCTACCGGCGTCCATGGTGGCTCGATCCTTCGGCGTCGCCAAGTGCCTTACTGCTTGCATACTCGACGTCGAGTCACCGAGGAAGCCATTGAGTTTCTGAACTTGCTAGTCCGGAACAAAAATCTTCTTGTGCTCCTCGGTGAGGAACACCTCGGCGTCCGCCGTCAACGGGGGCACCTCCATCCCGAGTGCAGCGGCCATCGGGAACTCGCCAACCTCGGCCGAGGGCGAGGTTGCTGCTGGCGCCCTCCTCGGGGTCACAGTGGCCGAAGCCTCCGCCTCCTGTACGGCAGCATCGATGGTCTTCGGCTTCGGTGCGGTCACCTTCGTGGCGACCCTCTTGCGCTTCTGAGGTGCCTTGCTACAAGAGAAGTTGGTTAAAACACAAGTTATGATCAAATATTAAAATTTAAAAAAAAAACAAAACAAAACAACAAACGGATAAAGCCGCGTACTGGGATCTACGCGACAGAGCCCTCCCCTGAAGAGCGCATCTTCGGTCAGATCTCTGGTCGAACTTTGGGCGGTCGAGAACAATCTGAACCATCTTTTCTTCGTTGGCATGGAGCACCGGCGGCTCCCTTACCCTCTTCGTCACCTCCTCCACCCAACCCGAGGGTATGCTCCACGGTTCGCGGCTCCGAACTATGAAGTACTTGTCTCGCCAGAGCTTTATAGAGTCGGAGCAGCTGACGAGCCGAGCACCATGCCTTGAAGCCAAGTAGTATCGGAACTCGGACTTGTGCTGTTGATGAAGCCGATAAAGAGTCCGAAGCACCCTCAAGTCCAGCTCGATCTTGGTAGCCTGACAGTGGAGCGCGAACCCGTTGATGACCCTCCACGCGTTCGGCATCAGTTGGATGGGGCCAACCCCGAACCACCTCAGCACTTGAATGGCAAATGGGTGAAGAGGCAGACGAGCTCCGGCGATGAAGGCGTCGACCGGCCAGAAACACATGTTTACTGGCATCGGCGAGTTGGCCCTCACCCCGGGACCCGACAGCATCAACTCGTACTCCTCCGGGATATGAAAGCACTCCCGGATCGCTGCCAGGTCAGCCTCATTAAGAATTAAGATGGTGTTGTCAGCTTCCGAGGTCTCTCTCGCTGCATTCTCCTCGAAGCTCCGTCCCCTCCCATACACGATTCGCTCGACGTGCTCCTCCGGAAGCTCTCAAACCTTATGGAGCCCCGTAAACACACCTGGCAGTCTGCTGAACTCCCCCATAAGCTTCGGATCTTCCACTATGGTGGCTCGACCATCAACTCGCTTGCCCTTATCTACGCGAGGCTTCTTGTTCGGAGACGGCACTTCGCCAGCAGGGGGGAGGGCTCCGAAATAGAGGAAAGAGACATTTTCTACTTGAAATAAACTAAGTATAATTTACCTTGAAGTGACACACTCGGTCGGAAAGTTCACCGGAGTACTATTGACGATCGCCGGAATCTCTCTAGTGAAAATAACCGCTTGAGTGAAAATTCAGAGAAGTGAAAAATGAGAGGGGGGGTGAGTCTTATAGAGGTGGGCACACAAAACGAGGATGTTGGGCTTCACAAGACCAACAATCAGGCCCATTTACACAAAACGACAAAGTTGTACCGTCGCATTAATGACTAACGGTCAAAATCATCAGAAGATTAACAGTCAAAAGGCCAGCTGTCATCTCCAAGCTGTCAGACTCATTTTGGGACTTCGGCACGCCTTGCCGAGTGCTCTTGGCACCGATGCCCAAACGTGAGAAAAAACTCGCTTTGGACTTCGGCACGCCTTGCCGAGCGTTCTTGGCACCGACGCTCAAACATGGAAAAATTCTCACTTTGAGACTTCGGCACGTCTTGCCGAGCGCTCTTGGCACTGATGCCCAAACGTGAGAAAAAAACTCTTGCTTCGGACTTTGGCACGCCTTGCCAAGCGCTCTTGACACCGACACCCAAACATGAAAAAATTCTCACTTTGGGACTTCGGCACGCCTTGCCGAGCGCTCTTGGCACCGACGCCCAAACATGAGAAAAAACTATTGCTTCGGACTTCGGCACTCCTTGCCGAGCGCTCTTAGCACTGATGCCCAAACATGGAAAAATTCTCACTTTTGGATTCGGCACCCCTTGCCGAGCGCTCTTGGCACCGACGCTCAAACATGGGAAAAACTCACTCTGGACTTCGGCAAAAACTCGCCGAACCCCATTTTGACACGTGTCGCAACGCCGAGGTGTCTCTGCACCTCAGCAGGGGACCCCGAACCCCCCAGGCTTCGGCCTCCTTCCTAGCACGTATATGACGGGGGTCGGCAACGTTGCCGAAGTAACTTGCCATCGAGTGAAAGGAAATACACCTTTGAGCAACCACAAGCATTAGATTTCCCCAAAATTCGCGCCCCATGCTGATGGAGAGTCCAGATCGTGCCACATCATAAATATAATTAAAAAATCTATTTCTATTTATTTAACTCGAATTATTTATTTAAAAATTGTGAAAAAATGGTTAAAAATTCAGGAAAATTATCTAAAAATTCTAAAAAATAATTATAAATTCGGGGAGATATTTTTGAGCCACTGGATAAATAATTATTGCTTAGGATAATTAATTAATGCTCCCGAAAAATAGAATACCACTCCGTAGAATTAAATAAATTGTTCGAAAAATCACCAAAAGCCCAGGAGAGCTCAAGAATAACCTTGAGCGCGCAACTAATTCTGAAAGTCACCATAATACCTCATATAAAGATTCGACACCCCTCATTCGGACTCCGATACAACTTCACAACCCATTAAAATAGTAAAACTACTCCTCAAAGACTGATCACGCTCAGTCTTCAGGTGTAGGGGGCTCGTGATATGGCTAAAAATGGGGTTAAATGGAAACCGTCCAAATCAGGCACGAATCTTAAAGCTCAGGGGTAAAATGGTAATTTCAGCTACAAACGGGTCCGAAATGGGAACTGGGTCTTTTTCCAAAAGTCCAATAACCCACGAACGGATCCGTCTTAACTGGGTGCGGGTTCCAACCCGCAAGAAACCCGGTCCAGCTAGATAGAATTAGTGTTTATGATTGTCCTTAATCGACGGTCCTGATCGCTTCTATCCATCCACTGGGAAGTAGAGATTTGATCTTATCCTGAACTGGTTCCTAAGGTGGCTACAAATACCCCCATCCCCCACTGTTAACAGGTAATCAATTTTTTGCCAATCAAAGCTCTTTCATAATCTTTTTGATTACTGACTAGAGCGTCGGAGGGTGCGTCGTCGGAATCAACCCCGGTGTTTCGCATTTTTTGCAGGTCAACGGCGGGAGATCACTGTCAAAATCCGGTGAAAGGTGTTCAGGTTTGACTATTCAACTTCCCTCGAATTCACAAATCTATCTGTTTGCCTCCACACCGATTTCAGCGGCAACAAGTTTGTTTGGTTACAAATTCCAACTCTCCCATTAAAATAGTAGAGATGTAGTAGAAACCAGAACTAGAGTTTTAATGCTTCACTTGCTGTGTTGTGTGTAAATTTGACCATGATCTTGAGCTTAAATGTAGCTTAAGTGGACTCTGATCGATGAGTAATATTGACTGTTGCTTTTGAATTAATTGTTTTGTTACATTGAAATCTGTAATATTATAACTCGAAAGTGTCTTTATATTTTTGAGATCATGTTCATGTACGAGATATGATATGGTAGAGGTTCATTGGATTCTGTTAAGATATGTGTCTTTGCATAATTTTCTTAAAACTTTGCAAGTTTGTATCATTTTTCGGGAAATCCGAAAGTTTATGCATTCATCTCTACTATTATAATGGGAGAAGGGGTTAGTGTCATCTGTCATTGTTGTCATTTTGAAGCCAACACGTGCAGCGCACGTGTTGACAAAATGACCAACTTTGGTAAATATTTTCGAAAGTGGACCAGTTTGGTAAATATTTTCGGAAGTGGATCAGTTTGGAAATTATTTTCCTTTTTTGTCTTTTTCCCTTCTTCCTCCGCGTGCACGTGCGAAAGTGGACCAGTTTGGTAAATATTTTCGACAGTGGATCAGTTTGGAAATTATTTTCCTTTTTTTTTTTTTGCCTTTTTCCTTCGAAAGAAGTTTCGAGGGTGGCTGTAGGTGTCTAATCTGTCCTAATTGAAGGCCTCTGAGAATGGATTTCAACTCCTACATACAGTTATAATATTTGTATCATAAAAAAAAACCTTCGAGAAAATTTATTTTCTTTTGTTACAACTTTGGTTATAAAATATTTATAATAAATTCAAATATGATTGAGAGACATACAAATTAGAGAATAAGGAGAAGAATAAAACCAATAAAATTAAAGAAAAATGAAAAACAATAAAATCGAACCGATTTGTGTTGAAGATTATGTATCACACAATCTCCTTAAAACAGATTTCATCTCGTCCATATGCTGAAACCTGCGTAGGCATCTGTCTCCTAGGGTGCAAAGACAAGAGAAGCTGATGCAGGCACCACACTACGCTCTCGAACTTGACATCGTCTAAAATCTATCACCACACAAACGAATAATTGAACAAGCACAGAACATAGAGTTTGGGGAAGAGAAGAGTTTCTTGTGTGTTGATTCATCTGAGAAGGGCCTATATTTATAGGGCCAGGGAGAGAATTGTAACAACAGACAACGTATTGACTGCATCCACTGTAACGGTAGACAACTCCATTAATGCACCGGCTATAACGACAGACAAAAGCTTGAATGCAGTACTGTAACGACAGACAAAACTGTTATGTGAATAAATGATAGACACTATTTCTGCATTTATTTCAACCGTTACAGATCGGAGAAAAAAACTGTAGCAAAAAATTGACTCTGCACGGAGTGAGTGCACGTCGATCCGATATTCGTGTCCCCAGAACGTGTAGATGCACACAAATCACATGTAATCCGATTCGAAACTTACATATAGCTTTATCGATGTAAAACACATAACGTTTGTCCTTGCTAACAAGCCAGTCGCTGTAATGGAAAGTGAACAAATACGGTGCTTATGATTAGTTGATTACTCCGTTCATAAAACTTCAATTTTAGAGCAACTATTAAATCAAGGACCAACGCAGGCCTGACAATTACAAATTATAACCGTTGTAAGAGAGGACGTGATAACCGGCAAACTGCGCCCTCGTTATTTTACACGCAAATCAAAGTCGGGAGAAAAAAAAAAACAAAACAAAACAAGTCCCTCCAAAAACCCACAAAATAGAAGAGGAGGAAGACGAAGAAGGAGAAGAACCTCTCTCTCCTCTCTCTAATGGCGAGGACGAAGCAGAAGCCCAACACCAGAAGAAAGCTTCAACTGAACGACTCTCCAGGTCTCTCTCTCTCTCTCTCGCCTCATTCTCTTTCTCTCTCCAACTACAAAACCCTAATCTCTCTCTCTCTCTCTCTCTCTCACACACACACACACTTCCTTCCCTAACTTTTCGCAGCTCAATCGACCCCAACTCGCGCTTCCAAAGTGAGTTTCCGATTTCAATTGCAAACTTATTCAAAACCCACATTTTCTTGAAACAAATTGAAAATTTTTTGTTTGGTCAAATGCCAGAGGCGCAGAGGAGCTGCTAATCAACCTCAAGGTCTTTCTTTCTTTCAACATCCTGCATTTTGAACTGATATGTACATTTACTGAGTATTGACCCCTTTTCGGGTTTCGGGTTTCGGGTTTAGCTGAGTCAGCACCGCGGCGGCGGAAGTACAGGGCTAGGCCGGGAATGGCAGCACTTCGCGAGATTCGGAGGCTGCAGAAGAGCACAGATCTGCTTATCCCTGCTGCTCCTTTTGTTAGGATTGTGAGTGTTATTAGTTTCGAGTAGTTTTTAGAATTGCCCTCTAGCTGTTTTTGAAATTTACCAGCTGGGTGCTTGTTGTTGTTATTTGGGTTTTTAGGGCAATGTTTGGAAATGGAATTATTGGAATTAAATCTAGTAAAAGTAGAGTTATCTTCTAACTCTACTTAATTTCATCTACCATTACTTAGCTCCATTACCAAACACACCTACCTTGAATGTTTATTGTGAGGATGTGTTTGAGTTTCATTGCTTTTGTGGATGTAGGTAAGGGAGATCACTCAATTCTACTCTAAGGAAGTTACACGCTGGACACCAGAGGCATTGGTTTGTATTCAGGAGGTAAGTTTAAATCTTTTCCTCCTCTAATATCTTTTTCATCTTTTGGGTAGATTGTAGTAAAACAAGTACATGATCTTGATCTATCTGTTGCACAAGAGACCCTAGCTATCCCTCTATTGGCATAGCCCCATTGGAATACATTTGATTTCCCTCAGTCATTTGTATGCAACCCTAAGAGCATCCACAGTCATTTTCTATTTTTGCAAAATTTTCATTTTATGAGAATTGAACATCTGCATTCATTTGCTATTTTGCCATATTTTTGTAAAATCGCTACAGTCGCTTCTCAAATTTGAGAAACGAAATGAAGATACTCAAATTATAGGGGTCCATAATATTTTTTATTTTTTTTAATCTCATCGGACGAAACATGTTGTTTCGTCCCAAATTTTTTATAATTTTTTTTATAAAAAATATCAGACGGAACATGTTGTTCCGTCTTTAAAAAAAAGAAAAAGTAATGGAATGGGACGGGACATGTTGTCCCGTCCAATCAAAAAACTCATCAAACGGGACAACATGTCTCGTTCGTCCCAAATTTTTTATAATTTTTTTTATAAAAAATATCAGACGGAACATGTTGTTCCGTCTTTAAAAAAAAAAGAAAAAGAAATGGAACGGGACGGGACATGTTGTCCCGTCCAATCAAAAAACTCATCAAACGGGACAACATGTCTCGTTCGTGTATAGAGAGATGTCACTTTCAAGGGGAATTGACTATTTAATTAAGTATTACTATTATTTTAGTATTATTTTAATCACTAATTATTTAAGTAATTACTAATTAATAACTAACTATTTAAAAAAATTTACAGGACCAACGTAAAAAAAAATTCAAAATTTGGAGGGACGCGACAACATATATCGTCTCCTTCATTTTTTGACAAATTATAGAAAACAACTACTACAGACGATCTACCTATTTGCTATTTCTATTTGCCATTTTGTCATATTTTTTGGGAAACCATTGTGGATGCTCTAAACAACCTAATTTTTAGTAAAACTAGATTACTCCTCAATGTGAGGATCAAAACTCACTTTACTGAAACTAGATTATGAACACAACGAGAAGGTCTAAACAAACTACAAACCCTATTGTTGTTGCATGCAACTAAACCCATTTCAGTTGCACCTACCCTGGGTTGTGCTCTACTATACCTGATTGTGATCGACGTTACAACAAAACCTAAATATGAGTCTATTCCTGGATTGTGCATGTTTGTGTTCTTCCCTAGATTTTTTTTAGCAAGATATCAAACCGATAACATGAGTTGTTTTAGTAACTCTCTTTTGGCATATCCTCTTTAGGTACTGTTGGGAATTATCTGATGAAGTATCTCTTACTAGAGGAAGAGGGGTACTTTGTAACACATAGACACATATTAGTTATTTCAGTTAAACATTTTACTCATAAGTTATCATTGATGTGGGGCCACATAGGAGCACTATTATTTTCAGTGGTAACTAGAGATTGTCAAAATTTAGTCAATGTTCTTTACTTCATTGATAACTATAGAGTAAAAATGAGAATAAAATGGTATGTTCGAACATCTCCTGGCCTTATGAAGTAGTTATGCACATGACTTAGCGTAGAAACCAAATCGAATTAATAGAGATGTGATTATGACACATCGTCCTTGAATGCAAAAAATGCATAGTTTAGTATTGTTACGCATTTCTCCCTGAATCAACCAATATAATTCAACAAACTAAATTGGTAATCTCCAAATAGATTCATCATTGATCACTTTTTCAACTTGAGCGCGTAATGATGAATAGAAATGTCTTTCTGTTACGTTTGTATCGATGAATAGAATGCTATTATTGTGTCTTGTGACATTGTTCCAACATCTCAAAAGACATGTCTGGAATTGGGCGTAGAATGCACTAGTTAAGAGAAGAAATAAGTATAAAATTTAAATATCATTGACTTGACAAATTTGGATTGAGGTATACCAAAAGTCTCAAACAATTTAGAAAACCTGAACTACCTTAGCCTTCCTCAGAGGACCGAACGAGATTCATGTAGAGAATTGGGTGTCATAAGTAAGAATAATAATGAGGATAACAATAATAATATTAAGGCTAATTTTGCAATAAATACCCCAAAGTTTCACCACTTCTAGTGCTATATACGTGAGATGTTTTTATTTTTATATAATACCTTGATACTCATATTTTGTGCACTCAACTCTTTTATGAAAAATTTTCCCATGTTATATAATTTAATCACAAATATGTCATATTCTAATTAATTTCTTATTCTCTTTCTTAATCACACCAATTGCCCCTCTCACCCTCTCTTCTCCACGTCCAGACCTCCCTACCCACCCATACACACACAAACGTCATCGCTCTCTTGATTTTCTTTTTACTATCTCCCCTTCTCTTCTTTCCGAAAATTGTGAAGAAAGAGGGGCATTTCTGTTTTTTAACAAATTATGTTATGATAGTAGGGTGGTGAGGAGTAAAAAATAAACATCTGGATATTCGTTACTCGGTTAGAACACGTCAAGATATTTAGCACTAAAAGAGGTAAAACTCAAGGGTATTTATTATTCAGTTAGTTATTATCTTTAAAAGACTAAAATATATTTTCGATCCTTGAAGGATACATACCATTCTCTAGCAAAACATACACTATATATAAATTGTCTAATTGAATGAATTTGATTAAACAAGATGAGTGGTAATTGTATTGTCCGTGTTTGATTGCCGACACTCATTATTTTATAAGTTGGCCACCTGGTCCATAGGAACGTTAGTGTAGGCCCTAGATGACCTTGTTGTTCACTACTACTTAGTAGGCATCATGTTGTAATCGCTCCAAGATTGATATTTTTGTAGGAAAAGTGGAATAACTGTTAGTAATGAATAAATGCTATAAATTTCACTTATTAAATTATCTTATACATCATATGTTAGAGCTCGAATTATGACTAAAATAGATATATATATTTTTTGGATAAAATTAACTCAGAGTTATATACTATCAAAGTCATCATTAACTTTATAGCTATCTAGCCCTAAATGGTAAGTAGTTAGAGCTGAGGAGTAACAAAATTATGTTCATTTAGAGCATGGCTGCATGCTTGCTACTAAGGTCTAAGGTTGGCAATTAGGCGGGTGGTTCCTGGTCCTGACCCAAATATGACCCGATTATTTGGTGGGTTATTTGGGTCAAGCCCAGTAATGACCCAAAAATACTGGGTCGACCCAATTTGACTCAATTTGATCCATTTAAACAACTTAATCCACAAAATCCAAAAAATCACTCTCTTGTACATTCCTTCTTTCTCTTTCCTCTCCGCTTTTTTCCTTTCTTTCTTTCTTATCTCGCTCTTTTTCTTCTTTCCTTTTGCACCTTTCTTTCTCCTTTCCTCTCCTCTCTCATCCCTTTTTCTCTCCTCTGTTTGTCTTTCTTGTCATGTCCTTTTCTCTCTCTTCCCTTCTCTCTGGGCCTTCAACTGTAGAGAGAAAGAGAAGATGTGATGGAGAGATTAATGGAACTTTAGCCATTTTTTAAATATCTTGGGAGGGAGGAAAATAAGATTGGGTTAAACACAAGGTTTTAAAACTTAAGATTGGGATCGGGATTAGGTTTTTCCAAATACTTAGATCGGAATCAGTATTAGCCAGTTCGGTAGTATCAAATTTTTTGGATGGGGGATTTTTAAAATTAAAAAAAAATCTAATAAGTTTCTATAATTAAATTATTTTTAAAAAATGAATGACGAATTTAAATAATTCTTTTTACAAACTTAATATCTTCAATTACAGACTTGAACATTTTAATTAGTTTCAAAGAGTTATTAATGTAGAATAAAACTAGAATAATAGAAATATGTAGACAAATAATACACATTTTATTTACATACAAGGAAAAAGTAAAATATATGCTAAAAATGAAAAGATATTCAGTACTACATCTTCATTGCTTGAATAAGAGGATCCACACGAATAGAAAATTCAAATATTGAACATTTTGAATCATAGGATCGTTGGTTTCGGGTTGAGACTGGATCGATCCATTGTTCAAATTGCTTAGGTTGCGTTTGGCCCAACTTAAAATTAGCTTATCTTCTCCTTTAAAAGGAGAAGCTGGGCCAAACGCAACATTTGAAAATCTCTACAGAAGGAGAAGTAGCTTAATTTTAGTGAAGAAAAGAAACTTTGATAGAAGCCCTCCAGAGCAACTTCTAGCTTCTCCTTCAAAACCTCATAACACAATTTTTCCCCCTTCCCCTTCCTCGCCAAACAGCCGCCGCCGAACACCGTCGCCTCTCCTTTCTTCGCCGTCGAACGTCTTCTCGCCGTCGAACGTCGTCGCACCGTCCCCTCTCCTTTCTTTGCTGTTGATAGCCTTTTTGGGGCTTTAAATATCAAAGATATTTTTGTAATTTGATAACTTATATTTTACTCTTAAATAAAATCAAAAGCTTAAATTGTGTATAAAATTAGCTTACAGTTGATATCTTATGCCAAACAACTTTTAACTTAAAAGTAGCTTTGAAGTTTAAAAAAATAGACTTTCCAAACAGTTTCAGCTTTTAATTTGAAAGCTCTGCTTTCTGCCTTCTCCTTTTGAAGTAGCTTTAAAGCCCAAAAAAAGCTAGGCCAAATGCAACCTTACTCTGCTGTTCCCTGAGTTATCTCGTTGGTCCTGATATTTAGGAGTTGTATCATAGCGGAGTCTTGAAAAACGATCTGGATCGACTGGATTGGATAAGGATCAACTGATCTTTATAATCATGGTTAAACTTGTCAGATTTGGGTCATGTGGGTTGACCAATAACCAGCCCAACTAATTTATTGGGTCAGATCTGACCCAGACTTTAATTTAGTTGGGTCTGTTTTGGATTAAGTTTGGGTTGGGTCGGGTTGGGTTAAAACTGCCAACCCCTACTTGCTATAAAATTGCCAGCCTATATTATGTTTTTGTTTGACTTTCGGTTCAATCTGAAACCAGACCGGTTGATGGTCCGGTTCCGTTCGAACCCGGTTGGCCAGGTCCGGTTTTTACAGCACTGCTCCTAACCTCGCATCATGGTCCTACCCGTTCACATTGGGATAAAGATTTAGAATCCATAAGAAAACTAGAACAATTTTAGAGCTTTGGTTAATTTTTAACTTATCTGCGAGTCCATGGCCAAAAAGATTCCTCCTTTGATGTTGCTAACTTCACATCGTGAGGAAATATTTGTCAAAATTCCAATACTACTGTCAGCAATTAATTTGAGGGTTGCCAAGTAAATTAGGGTTTCAATCTAATTTCGACTAATAATATTTCAACAACAACAATAAACGACGACAAAAATGTAATTATTTTTGTCTACTTATGCATGCTTATACGATAATATCTAAAATGGGGGGTGAGGGGGGGGGGGAGGGGGGGTTAAGGATATTTTAATTATTTCAAGCTTCGTGGGTATAAGTCAAATATGGGTAGGAAAATAATTTACCCTAGGTCTTTTGATGTAAACTTAATCCTAAATAGAGAATTTCCAAGAATTTTAAAGGATTAAATTTACCAACATGTAATGCAGATGAAGTTAGAAATTATAACTATTAATTGGTTTGATAGATTTTCAAGATGTGAAATAGTTTAACAAGTCCAATTAAAAGTTCAGTCCTATCAATCAACAATAATACTTAATCATTCTTAGCATGTAAGATATTCAATAAAGATTTGTACACTAATAGGCAAGTAGAACACATACTCTCAATATTTGTTGACGACAGATAAATCAAATAATATTATAGAGATGATAGATAGTATCACAAATAAATGAGAAGTTGACAGAATTTACCAGGGTTGCAGATTGTGTGTAGTTGCGATGAAGGAGGTTGTGGTGTAGGCGGTGAAATAGTTTAACAAGCCCAATTAAAAGTTCAACGCTATTAATCAACAATAATACTTAATCGTTCTTAGCATGTAAAATATTCAATAAAGATTTGTACACTAATAGGCAAGTAGAACACATACTTTCAATATTTGTGGACGACAGATAAATCAAATAATATTATAGAGATAATAGATAGTATCACAAATAAATGAGAAGTTGGCAGAATTTACCGGGGTTGCAGATTGTGTGCAGTTGCGATGAAGGAGGTTGTGGTGTAGGCGGTGATCAACGGAGGTTGCGATGTGGTCAATCAAAGTTGGGGACAGGGTGAGCGGCTTTAAAGGACGTTGCGGGGAGAGAGGTTGGCTGATGGCAGGAAGCAGCGGAGGTGGCACTCGATGAGGTGAGGAGGCAAGGGTTCAGTGCACCGTTTTAAATTTCCTCCGATACGGCCGAATTTTGGGCCGAAATTTCATTTCGGCTAATTTGCTGATACGAAATCACATATTTTACACTATATCGTTTTGTACCGAAATGTATAAATTTCGGCCGAAATTGCCGAAATTTAGCTGAAATATTACCGAAATTTGCAAAATATTAGCCGAAATATGCACACAAATGTTATTGTGAATATATATAAAAAATTTGTTTTACTTTTTGCATATGTCTTTCAATATAGGACCTTAAGCTAAGATAATGTGAGAATTTTGTCTCGCTATTGTTTGTATATATGCAAAGTTAAGTAAGTTTATTAACTAATACTTTTATTCTAATAAATGCAAATTCAATTTAGTTATATACTTATATTACATTCTCTTTTATATTGTTGTTAAATTCTGTGAATATTTACCGTAATTGATTCTGTATTTTATTTGATAAATGACATGTGGGACATATAATATCTTATTTAGTAACAAAAAAAATATTTATTGAGTATAGGAAATGAACATCTGATATGATCACATTTTTCCGAGATCTCCTCCGATATCTCCGATCCGAGACGAAATACCCTTTGCCGAGACAAGTCCAAAATCCGAGATTTAAAACTATGGTTCGGTGGTCGGTGAGGGTGGAAGGCGGTGGAGAGAAGCTTCGGGTGTAGTTGACGAGGAGGCAGTTGGGACTGGTTGTGGTGGAGGAGTTGAAGAGTGGAAGGAGGGTTGCTGGCATTGATGGGGAAACAATGGAAGATTGGAGGGGATGTTGGAGGTTTGGAGGAGTTCGGGAAATGGTGAAGTGGGTTTCGGGAGAAGAAAGGAGAAGAGGAAGATGAAGAGTCGGTGGCTAGGAAGGATTAGGAAGATTTGGTTTTAATTTGGGGATTTGGAGTTAGTTTTAGAGTTTATCACAAACCCTAAAATTTTATTAGGACTTCTGACAAACCCTAATAATTCTCTCAATTGTCTCACATAAAAAAGATGGATGAAGAGCAATAACTCAACACAATAATTTTTTTAATCAAGAATAACATATTTTTTCATTATTCTCAAGGCCTATATATAGGCTCAAAACAAATCCAAACAAATCTAAAACAAATCTCTCAAATCTAAAGCAAATCTCTCAAATAAATCTCTCAAATAAACTACATATTGCTAAATCTCAAAATAAAATAAAACAGATTTGATGTCCTCACCATCCTTGTTCATTTACAAAAAAAAGTTACCAAGGGTAAGATAATCACAGGCTTAGATTGAAATTTTGAAAGGGCCAAATAGAAATTTTGAGGTAAAATGAGGGGCCTGATTTTTTAGCTGCAAAAAAATATTTTCCCCCAAAAGTTAAGACAGTCAAAGGGTAAAACGAAAATTGGTTATCAAGTGAGGACTGAACTAAATTATCCCTCAAATAATGAGGCTTCACACACAGAACTGTAGGAGATGAACATAAGCTTTCGAAGCCTTGTTGTGTGCGAATTGCATGGGGGGCTTGAGTTTCCAGAGTGATTGGAAAGAGCCTGTTGATTGTAAATAAGATTTTAAAAAAAGGAAGGGCAATTTGGGGATTAGAATGTTTCATCCCTCCCTACAATCTTTTAGTTTTAGAATACACTGGACGGGCAATTTACATGTATAGTTCTTTCAATTTTTTTCTCTCCTATGAAAAGAGATTTAACTGCAACAATTAAATAAATTAAGGAATTTATATGCAACTGTGTGTATTGCATGGGGGGCTTGAGTTTCCAGAGTGATTGGAAAGAGCCTGTTGATTATAAATAAGATTTTAAAAAAAGGAAGGGCAATTTGGGGATTAGAATGTTTCATCCCTCCCTACAATCTTTTAGTTTTAGAATACACTGGACGGGCAATTTACATGTATAGTTCTTTCAATTTTTTTCTCTCCCATGAAAAGAGATTTAACTGCAACAATTAAATAAATTAAGGAATTTATATGCAACTGTGTGTATGATTTGAGGTACTTTTGTGCAAATCGCATCTTTGACAGACTTATGTGCAAATATGCATATTTGAGTACTTAAATAAAACCCCCCTGTATGCAAATATACAGGGGGTTGCAAAGATTAAGTTGCAAAGGAATTCATGGCTTAAATGCAAATGTACACATTTGAGGGACTAATACGCAAAACACCTAATATCTATCTATTTTAAAACGAAAAGATTGTACGGAGGGACATAACTTTTGGATCCTCGAATTGCCCATCATTTATTCTCTTATTTACAATCAATTAGCCCTTACCACTCTCTTTGATTTCAAAGTCCCCCATGTGATTCGCACACGATAAATCCCCGAGAGGTCGTGTCCACCTCCTACAGTTATGCATGGTGAAGCCTGATTATATGAGGGATAATTTAGTCATGCCTCTCAATGGACAATCTATTCTTTAATCTACCCTTGGCTATCTATTTTTCAGGGAAAAATTATTTGTAAGGCTGGATTATTAATTCAAGCCTTTATTTGACCTTGAAATTTCTATTTAGCCTTTTGACTATCTTACCCATGGGCACTTATCTTTTTTAACCGGTGAGGGAGGGACACGGACGAGTGTTTGTTTATGCATATTTGACTTATACATACCGATTTATAGAATTGGCCATATATCTCCTGCTCTATATATGAACATGCATAAGTACATATAAATAAATACATTATTTTTGTTGTTATTGTTAATCCACTTTGCACGTCCTCTGAATTTGGCATCAATGAGATCGAAACCCTATTCAACTATGCAGACCATGGTTAAAATACTAATTTAAATATAAATTGATAGTTTTATACGAACACACAACTCTCTAGTTAATATAGTAGATGTAGCGAGAGACTTTTAGACACTTGATAAGTATTATAATTATGATTATAGGGGTCTTTTTTTATGGAAATAAAGTTATGAGGTCTTAAAAATAAAAATTTCTTGGAGGAATTTTAGATATTTTCCCCATTATCATTTTATGCAAATTGGGGTAGAAATGTTGTCTGAACCGGATAGTGCGTACAGTCCGGCCGGTCAAACTGGGTTCAATGGGAACAGGCTATAAACCGGCATTCCGATTAAGACCAGAAATCTCTTATAAACCTGATGAACCGGTACGATCCGGATGGTTCACAAACGGGTTCACATGTAAACTAACTTAGCCGGGTTTGAACCAACTCAAATTAAAAGAATTAGTTTTTTTGTAGTGAGAGACTTTTAGACACTTGATAAGTATTATAATTATGATTATAGCGGTCTTTTTTTATGAAAATAAAGTTATGAGGTCTTAAAAATAAAAATTTCTTGGAGGAATTTTAGATATTTTCCCCATTATCATTTTATGCAAATTGGGGTAGAAATGTTGTCTGAACCGGATAGTGCGTACAGTCCGGCCGGTCAAATTGGGTTCAATGGGAACAGGCTATAAACCGGCGTTCTGATTAAGACCAGAAATCTCTAATAAACCTGATGAACCGGTACGATCCGGATGGTTCACAAACGGGTTCACATGTAAACTAACTTAGCTGGGTTCGAACCAAACCGCTCAAATTAAAAGAATTAGTTTTTTGATTTGTTTTTTGAAGTGTCAGGACTGGGTTTCGAACTGTTGTCACACTTGGACAAGGTTAAACGCACTTACCAGTTACCAGTTTGACTTTTGGCGACTTTGTTATGTAGAAACATATATTATATATCTGTACAAATACAATGACTGTGCTGGCTCCTTCTAAGATCCCTTTCATGCCATGTTCTGGCAGGCAGCAGAATTTGCTCTAGTTGAGCTGTTTGAAGATGCAAACCTCTGTTCATTGCACGCAAGACGCGTTACACTTGGTAAGTTGAATTTCATGAATCTTCTAGTTTTCTGGAAAAATAATGTTAGCTTTTACTTCTGTTCTCAAACAATCTACATTTTGGCTGTTTTGTTCTGTTAAACTCACTTGCATTCACATGATGCATGATCTTCCGACCACCTCAATACATAATTTATTTACTTATTCACCCACCCACCTACATGCACAAACATACGGAAAAGAAGGTAAGAGAAAAATAACAAAAAAATAAATGACAAGGATATATTGTTGTTGTTGTTAACCTATACCTTCAAACAAGGCTACGTCTTATATAGTCTGTTTAAAGTTTACACCATTCAACACGGCTTAGGATTTCAGTTTCAGTTATATATTCGTTGGCATTTCTGAGACTAAAAAGTTTCTGCAATATACAGTATTTGCTCACAAATGAAACAAGTTTATTCCTGAAAGGGTAAAAGTCATGAAGAAAATCACGATTTCTTGGAAGAAAACCTCTGGTATAATAATCATGCTATGTAAATCAGGAAATAGATTATTTATTCCTGAAAGTGGCTGGAGGAATTCCAGTAAACAACATTGTAAGTGAACCTAGGAACGCTTATTTCCTGTTTGTAATTGACACATATATCAACAAAACTTGAAGAAATTTATATTACTGATAAATTTTTATCATGTTCAATTAGCCAAAAATATTTTTATCATGTTCTTGATACATACCCTGTATTATCTATCTTATTGCTCTTCATTCCCATTGGCCTTCTCATTTTCTTCTATTTTTCAGATAGAATGGCTATTTGTTTAAATTGCGTAATATATTCTCAATATGTCCTATTAAATTGTATAACCCACTCAATTCACTTTGATCAACATATTATAAATGATCTATATTTGTAATTTCATGTGTTTTGAAGGTGTTCTATGCTAGCATCTAGTGATCACAAATTTAACAATTTTGCAACAATGCCGTAAGTAGTTTTGTGATCCATGAGCTAGAAGTTCTCAAACCACTTGGATTTTCAAGTGTAATTTTTTTAATGTAAATAGATGATAATATATAAAATGGATTGTCCATTGGGGATAGCCTTAAGTCATGGATTAGGAGGCAACTGTAGTTGATTAATGGAAAACCATTCATTTGGCACCTAATTGAGGAGTATGTAGAACACCCTGAAAGGGCGTAATTTTTTTGGTTACGCTCTTTATATAGCAAAATTTCCCCCGTACTAAGCCACTTTTTGAAACTATTTTCCAATCTAAGCCACTTTTTAAACTATTGTCCTGAGTGAGCCAAGTGGTGAAGACTTAGAGAAAAATTATAAGTATTTTTTATGTTAAGAGAGGCCGCAGTTGAGGATTGCGTCCTCGTTCTAGCAGGGGCGGCCACAATTGTGAACTATGGCCTCAAGAGGGGACTAACAAGCTGTGTTCTTTTTCTCTTTTTATATCTATTGATAATAGGCTTGCTTAGAGCATCTGTAGTCGTTGGCTATATATCCATTTTATGGATATTTTGGAAAAAAAAGCTCTGTAGTCATCGTCTATATACCCATTTTTTTGGGCATAGGATGAACAGTAGACGCCTATATTTGGCAGACGAAATGGCATTATGCATACTAGTATTTTTCACGTGTGATGCACGTTTTGATAAAAAGTTGGAGTTAAACGTGCGATACACGTAAGTCAACAGTAATTAGCATGTGCGATGAATGCCTTAATTTTAAAAAATGGAGCTGAATGGGCGGTACACATATTTTTATGTGTACGTGCGATGCACGTGTTGAAAAATAAATTTGGAGTTGCACGTGCGATGCACATGTTTGCTTGGTGACAAAAGTGATTTCTTTTGTGACAAAAAATATTAAAAATTATTTATTTGCGACAAACTCTTCCATTAAATAGTAAGTAAATATATTATATTATAAATAGATAGGTCGTAGGTGGATAGTAATTTACACATGTGATGCATGTTTAATATAAAAAAAATTAAAGTAAAAAAATCTGACATAGTGAGGCCTTGAACCTGAGACCTCCTTCATATTAGTTATGCATGTGCGATGCACGTGTTGGTAGATTGACAAATGACACCAAGGTATTCTCCCATTATAATATTAGAGATTTTAGAAATTGGAAGATCATTTACCGTCTTAGTGTCGGATGGTATATGATCTGCCGTCTGAGAAAAAATTTTAATTGCAAAAGCTTGGGACGGAATATGATATGTCGTTTGGAAATTTTTTTTAAAAAAAAAGACAATGTCAACTTATAGATGCTGGCATTTTAGGAAAAAAACAAAAAAAAATGGCAAAGGTATTGGACGGGAGATGATCTCCCCATCCTTCAATTTTTTTATTTTTTATTTTATAATTCTTCACACTGAGGTTTGAGAATTTTTTTTTTGTTTAGACGGCAAATGATATGCCCTCTAAGATTTTTTTTTTTAAAAATTAATTTGTTAGACGGAAGATCATCTTCCGCCCTTCACATTTTTTTTTTCCCATCAGAGGACTGATATTCTACCATTTACATATTTTTTTCTTCTGCTTTCTACGAAAATTGTTCAGACAGTATATCATCTTCCGTTTGAAAAAAAGGCCATTTTTCGAGTATTGATGACTGCAACGCTATCCCAAAACAGCTATTTCTATATTTTCTATATACCCATTTTTTTTTAGCAAAACGACTACAGTTGCTCTTATATATCTCTATTCATAGTTACATATATTTATGGTATGTCTTGATTAGTATCTTGTTCGAGGTGTTCACATTTATGAGTTAATGATTACTTTTATACTAGGAGTTTGGCAACGGTGTTTTAAGTTTTTCTGCAAGTTGGATGCCTGCAGAACACAACCCATCCAAACTTACCCTGCTAGATCATATCTTTGTATGATATTTCAATTATTTAATCGTTTTTTAGGCTCAATTTTGTTGACAAGTCAGAATCAAATTAAATTTTAAGTTCTGTAAATTTTCAAGTCAACCTGTGCATCGCCCATCATTATTTGATATATTTTATTATTTCTATTTATAGTCGTGTTACTTGTCAGACAAAGTCATCTAATACCTTTGTTACTTGGTTACGGTTATGTTATCTTAATTGTTCAGTGGTATCACTGTCACATTTACTTGATATCCGGATCCGACTTGGACCCGACATTGAACCGGAACCGACCCGATCTATCCGGATTCAGGTCCGCTCAAAATAGAACCGATCTGAAGCCGTTAAAAAATACCCTAAAAAATATGAAATTTGAATAATAGGATTATAGGGATATACATATAAATAGTAATTGTAGTAATTGTTGAAGATGTGTAAATATAATATTTATTCGTATACTGAAGTGCAAAAATTGTTGGAATCGTAGGGTATTTGGTGCAAAAATACTTAAGTGCAAATATTTATTCTCCGCTACCCAACCCGACTGGTAGATTTTTTTAACTAGGTACTGGACCCGGTTCTCGCAAGTCTAGGTCTGGGTCTGGATCTGGATCCGAATCCGAGTCTGGGTAGTGGAGGATCCGACCTGATAGAACCCGATAGCAGCTCTATTCAGTGGTAACAACAAAGTTCTCTAAACTTTAAGATTCACACTGAGGCTAGACAGTTAAAATTGGTTTTTGGACCGATTAGTGATTAATCGGTCTAGGAGCGATTAGTGATTAATCGGTTAATCGGAAAATAATCGGGGATTAAATCGGAAAAATCGTTACATATATAATTAAAAAAAGATATATCAAATAGGAACATATAGTTATTGAAAAAAAGAAAAGTATTTGGTTTGAGCTGGGTTTGGATTCTGAATGTGGGTTGGGTCGGGTTTGCTGGTCAGTTCCATCATACAAAAACAATCGGGGAGGAAGAGTAGTGTGAGAACAAGCGGAGGCGGAGCAAATATGGGTCGGGTCAAGTATGCGATGGTACAGGGGTAGCGACGGCGGGTCGGGTTTAGGTTTGCTTAAAGAAGAAGAGAATCAGTTTGGGTTTGGGTTTAAAGTTAATCAGTTTGGATTTGCGTTTGCACGAGGAAGAAGAGTTCGGCGATATATCGAATTTGGGTTTGCGCGAAGACCAGAAGCGGTTTGAATTTTAAATTTGGGTCGGATTGAGCTCAAATAATGCAAATGAGCATAAAAATTAGTGAAGAAGATTTAATCGGTCACTTAAAATCGGCCGATTAACCACTAATCGGCCGATTAATCCCGATTAAATTGCTAACTATTGAAATATTATAAATCGCGTAGCCTCCGATTAGCAATTAATCGGGCGTAATCGGGGATTTTAACTGTTTAGCACTGAGGCCATAGTTCACAACTACGACCGAAGTATTATCGGGGCTGCGTTTGGGAATTGCGGCCCTTGTTTAGATTGAGGCCGCAGTTGTGCAGCCTCTTTAACATAAAAAAACACTTAGAATTATTATCTAAGTTTCCACCATTTGGTCTCAAGTATTTTCTATTTGCACTGACAGGGTTGTTGTCGCAGTTGAGAACTGCTGTGATCTAAAAAAAATTAAAGAAGCCGTCGCAGTTGGGAACTACGGCTTCGAAAGAGTTGCAGCCGTAGTTTCCAACTGCGGCTTTAACTGTCATGGCAGATGATGACTCACTCAGGAAAATAGTTTGGAAAGTGGCTTAGATTGGGAGATAGTCTAAAAAAGTGGCTTATCTCGGGAAGTGTGTTATTGTTATGTTATGACCCAAATTGCATTTGAGGCCCATTGGGCTTAGTATCTTCATATATGTAATAATTAGAGTCAAATGAATACAATCAACATTTTTTTTGCCCTATCTCTCTCTCCTACAGTGGCTGCCTTCTTCTTCCTCTCTTCTCTTCATCTTCTCAAAACCCTAACAATCCACAACCCATTCAAAATCCTAACAAATTGGTATCAGAGCCAACACCAAAACTCCTTCTCCCGATCCCTTCTTCCGATCCCTTCCACCTTCCTCTTCTTCCAGTCACCGTCCTACTTCCAGCCATCGCGACCACACTTCGTCCAGTCCAGATCTGATCCCGTGGTGATTACTTCGTCCAGTCCAGATCTGATCCCGTGGTGATTGCTTCGTCCAGTCCAGATCTCCATCCAGATCAGTAGAGGTGGCTTTGGTATTGATCATATCAGATCAGTAGAGGTCTTCTCAGTCCAGATCTTCGTCGGGTTTCTTGGTCTTCATCGTCGGGAGCACCGGAGGAGAAAGATATCAAGAAGGAAGGTTTGATTTTTTTTTTGTGATTTGAGTAATTAATTTTTGGGGGAAAAATTTGGTGTTTTGTTGAATTGAGTTCAAGAAATTTGAATGGATATGTCGGGCAAAAATGATATTGAGAAGTATGATGGGAAGATGAGTTTTGCATTATGGCAAGTGCGTATGGCAGCGATTTTGTCGAGCCAAGGCGTTAAGGATGCCATTTTTGGTCGAGAAAATTGATTGATGCTGTGGCGGATAAGAAATGGAGAGAGATGGATGATAAAGCGCTCTCTATTATCCAATTGTGTTTGAGCGATTCGACATTGCAAGAGGTCCTATCGGAGAAGACCACTAAGGCTTTGTGGGAGAAATTGGAGAACATCTACATGAAGTCCCTCACTGATCGACTGCGGTTGAAATTGCGCTTCTACACTCTTCGCATGGTTGAAGGTACATCAATTTCCGATCATATTACGGAGTTTGCATCTATTTTGAATGACTCAAGTAAGACTGATGTTAAGGTGAAGGATGAGGACCAAGCCCTTTTGTTATTATGCTCATTACCCGCATCATACAAGGCTTTTAGAGACATGTTGATTTATAGTAGAGATAAAATTTCTCTAGAGGATGTTAAGAGCAATTTGCAAGCCAAGTTGCACATTGATAGTGAGATGACCAATAATGACAAAGGGAGCCAAGGTATTGGTTTAGTTGTTGATCGAGGTAGGTCATGGGATCGAAACTCGAAAGATACAAGGACCCGTTCGAAGTCTAGGCACAAGAATTTGACGTGCAACTATTGTAAGAAGAAGGGACACATTAAGGCCGATTGTTTCAAGCTCAAAAATAAACAAAAGGCGGATAGTAAAGGTTCTTCTTTGGAGGTGGCAAATGTGGCCGAATGTGACACGGTTGATACTCTTTGTGTGATAGATACTAATGTTGATGATATACATTGTTGGGTGATGGATACGGGTGCTTCGCAACACATGACTCCGAATAGAGATTGGTTTGAGACTTATGAGCCTACGGATGGTAAGGTTCTCATGGGGAACAACGATATGTGTAAGGTTGCCGGGATTGGTTCGGTGACAATTAAGTTCCATGATGGAAAGGTCCGAAGGTTGACGGGTGTGAGGCATATACCCGATTTGTCTAAGAATTTGATTTCTTTGGGGTCTCTTGAAGAAAAGGGGTGTAAGTTCCAAAGTGAAGGTGGAGTCCTTAGAGTCTCTAAAGGGGCTCTCACAATCATGAAGGCGAAGAGAACTGGAACTCTTTATTTCTTACAAGGTTCCACGGTCACGGGCTCGGCCACCATTGCACGTTCGGGTACTATGTCGGATGAGGATACTACTAGGCTCTGGCATATGAGATTGGGGCATATGAGCGAGCGAGGAATGACCATTTTGAGCAAGAGAGGCTTGTTGTGTGGCCAATGCACGGGCAACTTGGAGTTCTGTGAGCATTGTGTATTTGGCAAGCATAAGAGGTTGAGCTTCTCCACGGCCATTTATTCGACCAAGGGAACATTGGACTACATCCATTCGGATCTTTGGGGACCTTCTCGTGAGCCTTCCAAAGGTAATGGTTCTCGTTACATGCTTACTTTCATTGATGATTTTTCAAGGAATGTTTGGGTTTATTTCTTGAAAGAGAAAAGTGATGTGTTTCGCACCTTCAAAGAATGTAAGTCACTTTTGGAGAACCAAACGGGAAGGAAAGTTATGAGGTTGAGAACCGATAACGGTTTGGAGTTTTGCAGCCGCGAGTTTGATAATTTTTTCAAGGCTGAAGGGATTGTTCGGCACAAGACGGTGGTCAACACTCCACAACAAAATGGTGTTGCAGAAAGGATGAATAAGACACTACTTGAAAGGTCTAGAAGTATGCTTTCAAATGCGGGTTTGGGTAAGGAGTTTTGGGCGGAAGCCATTAACAAATCTTGCTATTTGGTAAATCGATCTCCTACCACTTCAATTGAGTTGAAGACACCCGAAGAAGTGTGGTCGGGTAAGACGGCCGATTATTCGAATTTGAGGGTGTTTGGTTGTCCCGCTTATGCACATGTGAATGAAGGAAAGTTGGAGCCTAGATCGAAGAAGTGTATTTTTGTTGGGTATTCCGCAAATGTGAAGGGATATAAGTTGTGGTGTCCCGAATCATCCAAGTTCCTTATTTCAAGAGATGTCATTGTCAATGAGTCGGCCATGTTGAAGGCAAATGATGTTGCACCCGAGCCGACTATTAAGGAGAATGAGACGGTTGAGAAGAAGGTGGAGTTTGAGGTGCCGATCCAAGAAGGTGATGATTTGATCTCACATGATGATGTCAATTTGGAGGAAGCCCAAGAAGAGGCACAATCATATGCATTGGCAAGGGACCGAGCTAGAAGAGAAACAAGACCACCTACGAGGTATGGATACTCCGACTTTGCTTATTGTTTGGCAATTGCAGAGGATGTGGAGTATTGTGAGCCATCTTTCTACAAGGAAGCCATTTCTTCTAATGATGCGGCCAATTGGGTTGCCGCTATGAATGAAGAGTTACAATCTTTGCAACAAAATGAGACTTGGTCTCTTGTGAAGCCTCCAAGTGGTAAGAGGATTGTGGGTTGCAAGTGGGTGTTTAAGAGGAAGATTGATGGCTCAAATCCCGCGGATTTTCGATACAAGGCAAGGCTAGTGGCTAAAGGGTATAGTCAAGTCCAAGGTGTGGACTTCAATGATGTGTTCTCTCCTGTAGTTAAGCACACCTCCATTCGAGTTTTGCTCTCTTTGGTGGCAATGAGGGATTTGGAATTGGAGCAAATGGATGTGAAAACTGCCTTCTTGCATGGTGATTTGGAGGAGCAGATTTACATGAGCCAATCGGAGGGTTTTGAGGTTGCGGGAAAGGAGGACCGTGTGTGTCTTTTGAAGAAGTCCCTTTATGGCCTTAAGCAATCACCGCGGCAATGGTATAAGAAGTTAGACTCATTCATGGTGAGTATTAATTTTCATCGTTCCAATTATGATAGTTGTGTTTATTTGAAGAAGTTGGATGGTGGGAATTTCATTTACTTTTTGCTCTATGTGGATGACATATTGATTGCATCCTCAAACTTGAAAGAAGTTAGGAGGTTGAAAGAGCAACTAAGTTCGGCATTTGAGATGAAAGATTTGGGGGCCGCCAAAAGGATTCTCGGGATGGAGATCACAAGGGATAGGTCCAAAAGAAAGTTGTTTCTCTCACAAAGGAGTTTTGCCGAGAAAGTGCTACGCCGTTTTGGCATGGAGAAAGCGGAAGTTGTTTCAACACCTCTTGCGGCGCATTTCAAGCTTTCGGCCGCTTTAAGCCCAAAATCCGATGATGAGAAGAAATATATGGAAAAGGTTCCATATTCGAGTGCGGTTGGGAGTCTCATGTACTTGATGGTGTGCACTCTATCCGACATTGCTCAAGCCGTTAGTGTGGTAAGTAGATATCTCTCTTGTCCGGGGAAAGGGCATTGGGAAGCGGTGAAGTGGATCTTCCGCTATTTGAGAGGTACTATTGATGCTTGTTTGGAGTTTGGTAATGGCAAGAAACTGACGGGTTTTGTGGATGCGGATTTTGCAGGTGATTTGGACAAGAGGCGTTCCTTGACGGGTTATGTTTTTACCCTTGGAGATTGTGCAATTAGTTGGAAGTCTACACTTCAAGCCACCGTTGAACTCTCAAGTACTGAGGCCGAATATATGGCAATTACTGAGGCTATTAAGGAGGCTATTTGGCTCAAGGCGTTTGTTGGTGAGATGTCTTCACTCGAAGGTCCTATTACGGTGTTTTGTGACAACCAAAGCGCGATTCATTTGACCAAGGACCGCATGTACCATGAGAAGACGAAGCACATTGACATTTGATACCATTTTGTTCGAGATGTGATCTCGGAAGGCAAGGTTGCCGTGAAGAAGATTGGTACCGAATCGAATCTAGCCGATATGCTCACAAAGCCTCTTACAATTGCAAAGTTCAAGCTTTGTTCAAGTTTGATGTCGGTTTGTTTCTAGCTAGTTTGAGCTAGTTTTGTTTCTAGCATGTTGCTAGTATATCTTTATGTTTATTTTTGTTTAGCTTATGTTTGCTTTATGCATTTGCTTTGTGTTTTAGTTTGTTTTAGATGCAATTTGGTTCAAGGTGGAGATTGTTATGTTATGACCCAAATTGCTCTTAAGGCCCATTGGGCTTAGTATCTTCATGTATGTAATAATAAGAGTCAAATGAATACAGTCAACATTTTTTTGCCCTATCTCTCTCTCCTATAGCGGCTGCCTTCTTCTTCCTCTCTTTTCTTCATCTTCTCAAAACCCTAACAATCCACAACCCATTCAAAATCCTAACAGTTATTAAGCGATAAAATCCACATTTTCGTTGTCATTCTCTTGCTGCTTGACTGTCCTTGTTTGTTTTTAGTCTATTTCAAAACCTGATTTGCATTCATTCTTTTGATGCAGTGCTGAAGGATATACAATTGGCCAGGCGAATTGGTGGGGCTCGACACTGGTCATAAGCCCAGAGAAAGACATTATCCACTGAATATTAATTGCTTCTTTTGGTAGACGTTCTTTTGGTAGACGTTTCCTTTGGTAGACGTAGTCTAACCTAATTGAATGTATGTTCACAATTATATATCATTTTAAAATTACCCTCTCTCTAGCCCTTTAGAGTTCTCTTTTAAATCAGTATAGGGTGCAATTGCATAGAGCCAAACTAATCATGATTTGTATGTGAAGCTGACAAATGTATTCCTTGTACTTTACCTTATTGTATATTTGTCACTTGTAGCCTCCACATGTCAATGAATTTTTAAATGATGCTAATTTCAAATTTGGTGTGCACATTTGCAGCTCTGTTGATCCTCAGTGTGATTGTTTTTTGTGTGTATATGATCTATCATTTTCAGCTTTGTATATGATCCTCCTTTTTTTTCCAAGTTCAAGGAAGTATGTGCGATGTATTGTTTGTTCACAACCTTTAAATTTCAGAGGAGCTTCATTGAGCATTGAGAGGTTGCCCAGTGAATCTGGGATAGTTACAGTAAATTGATTTTCCTATTTCACCAAGCTACAACTCAGGGAGCTTAGGCCACCTGTCAATATCAGTTGGTATCAATCAGTATGCTTCCACTGAACCGATTCCCAGTCAATGCGATTTTTTGAAGGTCTTTGCCATTGAGCAAAGCTCGATTGAACTTCACCAGTAAAATGATTATAGCTGAGAGATATAGATTGGATATGAGGTACTTGTGTTTGATGGGAGAGAACATGAGAGATTGTTAGCAACAACTTTGATTGAGATTAAGGAAGACACGATAAAGATGGAGTTGGGAACTGTGCCAAATAGAAAGTCGAACTGATGGACAGTTGGGCGAGGCAAGGTTGTTACTTCGAAGGTCAATGTACGTAAGGAAGGAAGGAAATATTTGTGAGGAATGTAGCAATGACACCTTTGTTGAAAAGCCAGAAGGCTGTGACTTGCTGCTTGTGTCGAAGACTGCAGGAGACACCAAACCAGTTACTGAATGAGGTGTTGGTGGAAAGAATGCATTATGGATCTGTGATCTGAGCTCTGAATGCTAACAGCAATACGAGATCAGTGATGTTGTTGCGATGTGGCTGGCTAGATATTGTGGGAGCTAAACATCAAAAGGGTGGACAAGAAGAGAAACAGAGGCCTCGTATCTATGTAATTCTAATAGTGCAAGGCTAATAAAATTGAAGTGACGTTATGTTAGTTACTCCACTTACAGTTGCAGAATTTACAGGATGAGTTTAGTGGAAGACCGACAGAGTTGACCCCAAGGTCCGTTCTACAGGCAACTAGAATCAGCATCCGGGTCATTGCTGGTTATTGTTGTTAGGAAAATGTCATGAATACTCTGGTTCAGAATAGAAGAAGGTAAGATTGTTAAATGATATGTTAGTTTAGTCCCATATTGGTTACGGTTACGTATCAGTTCAGTATTCTATTCTCTCCTATATATAGGAGGCACATTTTACTCAGTTTATTCAATCAATCAATAAAGAACTATTCTCATGCAATAATCTTATCATGGTATCAGAGCCAATTATCCAAAATTTCTTTTCTTAAATTTCTGCCTCCCAAAAAAAAAATAAAAAAATAAAATCAAAGCCATCTTCCAGACCCAGCCATCTTCAGGTCCAGATCGAAGATCATCGCCATCTAGTTGCTTCCAAACGAAATCATCTTCATCGTCGTTGCCATCTTCAGGTCGAAGTCATCGAAGCTTCATCGTCGGTTTTTTCCAGATTGCTGATCGCCCTCGTCTGATTCAGCCGTCGCCGCCGTCCAGATCCAACGGAGAATCCCTAGCCGCCGTCCAGATCCGGCCGCCATTACCAGACTTCTTTTATAACCCTACTCCAGATCCAGCCGTTACCCCATCTCCAACTTCAGATCCGCCGCCATTACCGAACTCCCGAACTCCAGATCCGCCGCCATCTCCAACCCACTCTCCATTCATAAATCCTAACATACTACAACTATTGGATGAATTATTCTCATCCAATAATCTTATCAAATTGAAAGAACTTATCTGCTCTGTTTCATTAAAAAAATAATAATAAAATAAACCTTTCTTGCAAGTTCTTGTGCTTCGACATCTAGATCGTCAACTCACTCCGGTTGATCGATCGTGAGTTTGAGAGGGGGTGTTATCAGCATCCAGTTCTCAGTTCAGGGATGATATCCCACCACATCGACAATTCTCAAGTCCGATGTGAGATCCCATCATCGATAATTCTCAAGTCTGGGGTGAGATCCTATCATCGAACATTCTCAAGTCAGGGGTGAGATCCCATCACAGATCGGGATATGGAGATCCCGCCACTGTTCGGGGTGAAATCTCAACAGTGCGCCACCACTACTTCCTTCCGTAACACTCTACTTCTCAGTTCCATCACATGCGCCATCAAGCGCCGTCACTGCACTACAGTTTGTCGTTCCTTCCACATCAACATTGTCACTATTTCAAACTCTTGTTGCTTGAACCAACTTGAGTTTGAGAGTGGGTGTTAGATGATATATTAGTTTAGTCCCATATTGGTTATGTATCAGTTCAGTCTTCTATTCTCTCCAATATATAGGAGACACATTTTACTCAGTTTATTCAATCAATCAATAAAGAACTATTCTCATCCAATAATCTTATCAAAGATGAAGTACGGAGGTCGAAACGTCGAAGATAGTAGAAGAAAACAAAGCAGCAATAATGCAAGCATAGTTGCGGTCGACTGCACCCCCGACCGCACACCCGACCGCAGTTGCATTGGGTTTGGCCGAGAGGTGGACGGTCGACCGGTCTTGTTGGACGGTCGACCGACCGCGGCGCTGTGTTCGTTTTGGACCTCGATTGGTTAGTTTGTTTCAGCCCAATCTTCAACTCCAAGTTATATCGTACGACTCCTATTCAGTTACTTCTTTTTCAGGTTATATTAGACGACTGAGAATCAAGATTAGATTTAGGTTTCTCTCTATTCTTCTATGTATATTGTAAACTCCTCCAATATGAGAGAGAATACTTAATAGATTCTTTTCTCCATTGCAAAGAGATGCTCGAGAGAGAGATAGTTTTTGGTGAGTGAGTTTAATTCCTTATATTGAGTGAATCAATAACTTCTTGTAATTTCTTCTAGTTGAATATCAGATCTCCCTATATTTCCTCCCGAATTAAGCAAAAACTAATCGGAATAAATTCTCGTTGTGTTTGTGTTTGGATTAGTGGATCTACTTGCTTGCTCAATTGATTCGTCTCATCTCTTCGACTTCCTCCTTGTTCTAATCAGTTCCGTTGCGACCAGAGGCGTTTGTTGTTGTCCCAGTCCCAACAATTGTGCCGTAACAGTCCAAAGTACATCATTCAACAAACCATCATTGATGTTTAAAAAAAAAAAAAAAAAAAAAAAAAAAAAAAACAAACATCATTGCATTCAGATTCGTGATATATTCATTATTTGCTTCGATGAAGAGCTGAAAACAAAACAGAGGAAACCGTCTATGTCGGGTTAAATTGTGACTTTCCCTAACGAGGAGGAGAGGAGAGGGGCACGAACATTCTAAACCGAGTAAGGAGTTGTTGTCGTCATCTGAGGGAATGCGGAAGGAATATAGTTGAATGGCCCATGCACATCCGACTGGCCTCAAGTAGTTGGTCTGTGAAAGTGAGGAAGTTTGTTTTGTGGAAATCTCCACTATCCTTTTCAAATCCACTCCATGTTTCATGATCATTCTTTTACAAATCCTTGACATGATTAATTTTTTAACATATATTGTAACCCTGAAGTATTATTAGCGATTTTTTTTTAATTACCAAAGAAAGGTAAGATAGGTTCCGACCTCGCTATAAATGTTAATAGTAACCAAGTAGTGAAGTTACATGCAAAAGGATTTTGGTTTACATCACTTCACAGCCAGAGAAGGTAATTGGGGGAGGTAGAGAGTACGAGTGACGCTAAGGTACTGTTTTTTTTTTTTTTTTGCCCTCATAAGAGATTTATAGTAAGAGCCTCTTGTAAGAGTCTCTTTTTGATGTGTTCTTTTTATATAAAAATAACCTCTTATAAGAACCTATTATAAGAGATTTCTGTTTTTTTTCCACCTCTTACAAGAGCCTATATTATCCCAAAGTCTATATTACCCCAAAATATTAAAATAGTGAGATGAAGGACAAGAAAAGATAAGTTCAAATTACTAATATATAAACTAGTTTAATGGCAAGTTAAATTCACAAATCAGTGTAAATCATCAATTATAATTCCAGAACTGAGATAGAGAAGTAGTGTGATAGTTTTCAAGAAAGGTGAGTAAATTTTTAGTTAGGCCGGTCGTAGTGGGAATGCAAGAAAGGTGATTATCAAATCAGTTTGGGTGTTTATCTAATCTGTGTGTTTTAGAGCAACAAAAGGATTGTCTTTTATTTTTTAAATTTTTTTTAGAAATATATATATGATAGTAGATATGGGGTGATGGATGGGTACTCCACATTGCACCTCGTCGTTCATATCCTTCACATTCCTTGTGTGGTTTTATTTTATTTCTCTTAAAAAATAGAATAGGGAATATGTGTATCTATGTACGTCGGACAATAATGTAGTGTCACACTTGTCATATGCTTTTAAGATATGGTTGTTGGGTTGCATCCTTGATTGCTTTCTGATCACACTTTGTTGCTCATGTGAGACAATTCAAATGTTATTATCATTTCTGACTTTGCTAAACGAGGAATCTTGAACGTATTGGCATGCTTGCTGGTTGGTAGCCAGTAGATGTAACTGGTGGTTGGTGTATAGCGTATTGCAGTTGTACACAAAGTAAAACTGAGGTTTTGAATATAATATAGACTTTGGGGTAATATAGACTTTTTAAGTGATAGAAGACTTATAAGAATTTGAAAGAGGCTACTAGAAGTCTTTTAGGCTTATAAGAGATTTTGGAAAAAATCACTTATAAGAGGTAAAAAAAGAACGCTAAAAAAATTCTTGTAAGAGGTGGACCACCTCTTACAAGAGGTAAATCTCTTATAAGAGGAGAAAAAGAACACTACCTAACTAGAGTGAAGGGAGGGCGGGAACCACTATCGTATACATCTACTTGCCCTAAAGTCTAGGCTACAGCCACTCTCATATCCCCAATAGTTCATTCTCAACAAAATTGGCTAGAGGTAGATGCAAACTAAGACGAATAAACACAGCAGTAGCAACTAAGGTATTTTTTTTGAGAAAAAGATGACATCGTCATCGCTTCATTAATGAAAAATTAACAAAACAGGTAGTACATATTACATCAAAGTCTACATAATCCTAATGACAAAACGGCCAACAACAATCTACCAATGAAAAAAAGATACATAGGAACTTCGCATTCCATCCTGCGAAGCGCTCCCTCCATTCCTGCGCTACTCCTCCCTTCGCAACCTCTTCTTTGCTCCTGCATGTTCTGCCCAAGCATGAATAGCAGCAAAGGTTTTATGCATCATAACAGGGAATCTATTTGTAGTCTTGCGAAAACAAAGTTCATTATGATCTAGCCATAACCTCCACATGGTAGCGGCAACTGAAATGTCATAGGCTGTTATGTCGTTCTTTCTAACTATGCTTTCTCTCCACCGTCCCCACACCTCTATACTCGAGCTTGGTACCTCTGTACTCCCAAAACCTAGACACAGAACCTCCCACGTTAACCTCGCCCTATGATAGGTGAATAAAATATGATTCGTATCTTCGTCCTCGTTGCCGCATCTAAGACATCCCACGTCGATCTGTATACCTCGTTTCTGTAATTGACCCTTAATAAGATAGCATCGTTCACCACCAACCATAGAAATGCTTTGACTTTTGTGGGAGCGAGAGTCTTCCAAATAGTATTAGCTTCCTTACTTCTGATTCCTTCATCGTTAAGCAATCTATACATTGCTGCCACCGTGAAAGTCACTGTTGATCCTAAGTTCTAGGATCTCTCATCCTCTGCAGCTTGGGTACATTGTTCGTTAGATCGAATAAAGTTGTTAAGGAGCTGTAATTGGCTAAAACCCTCTTGCGACCCTTGCGCACGAACCTCCAACCTAAGGATGTTATTATGCCAAACGTCTGCCACGAGAGTATCTAGGCTAACTGAAGCTTTAGCTCCCTCCGGAAACAAACTAAGAAGGGTATTATTTCCACACCATTTATCATTCCAAAATCTGGTATCCTTCCCATTCCCAATTTTACACTGAGTATTGGCGTGGAACAACTCGCCCAATCAAGCCACCCCTTTCCAAAGGAAGGAGGCTTTGCCGTGCTTACTACGCCCCCCATACTTGAATTTCTTCCTCTTCCGGTACGCCGCGAAGGATTTACACCACCAACTATTATGCCTCATGCTCATCTTCCACCACCATTTACTCATAAGCGCTTTATTCATATCCCCCAGGTCTAGAATCCCTAGACCTCCGAACTCTTTCTTCTTACAGATCCTACCCCATTTCACCTGATGAAATCCTTTAATTGATTCATCTACTCCTTTCCATAAAAATCTTCTCCTGCACTTGTCGATCCTTCTGATAACCCATTTTGGAAATTCGTAGATGGACATTAGAAACATTGGAAGACTGCTAAGATCATGATTAATCAACGTAATTCTTCATCCTAGTGATAAAAAGCGTTCCTTCCAACCTGCCAATCTCTTCTCAACTTTCTCAATCAAAGGAATCCAATCTTCCTTTCGCATAGTCCCCGGCCTAATAGGCGTTCCTAGGTAAACAAGAGGAAATTCTCCAATCTTACATCCAAAATAATCCCTAATGTCCATAATTGATGTCAAAAGGTTAACACCAAATGGAATAAGAGAGCTCTTGTTGAGATTCACCTTCAAACCTGCCCATGCTTCAAAGCATTTTAAAAGTGTACCAATTGCTAGAACTTCATCTTCAATTGCCGCTCTGAACATTAGGGTATCATTTACATATTGGAGAATGGAAATGGAGTATGCAATACCATTGGTCTTAATGCCTCGAATAACTTGCTGTTCTCTGCCTCTCTTGACCATTTCAGCTAGCCCATCCGCATCCAGGGTAAAGAGAAGGGAAGATAGTGGATCTCTCTGTCGCAATCCCATGCGGCACCGAATTTCCTTTCCCTTGCTCCTATTAAACTGGATCGAAGATTTCCCTCCTCTGACGCACTTTTTCATCCATGAATGCCACTTTGTTCCAAAACCTTTAAGTTCTAGAACTTCATCAACGCAGTCCCAATCGACAGTATCGTATGCCTTCTCAAAATCCAATTTCATCAAAAAACGATCTGTTTGCTCCTTGGAACATCTGAAGATAATCTCATGTGCTGAAGCGACACTGTCCATTATATCCCTCCCTTTGATAAATCCACTCTGAGAATCAGCAACAACATCATTCAAATGAGGGGCCAATCTTTGTGCCAACACCTTTGTGATAATCTTGAATGAACCGTTCAACATGCTAATTGGCCTTATGTATTCTACCCTTAGAACCTCCTTTTTTTTGGGAATAAGAATGATAAATGCATAATTGAGCCTCTCAATATCCGCTACTCCATGATAAAATTCTTCGAAAATATCCAACAGATCATGCTTAATTATATTCCAGTAGAGTTTGTATAAGAAGATCGGGAAGCCATCCGGTCCGAAGAATTATCCTGCCAAGGTTCTTGATTGCTTGAAAACCTCTTCCTTTGTAAACAATCCTTCGATCTCCCCACTTCCATCAATTCTTGCATTGCTCCACATGTCAGCTGCCATCTTACATCTATGGGTTTTGTTGACTCCTAATAAATCCTTAAACTTTCGGTCTATATGTTGACTGTTTCGTCCCTCGTCTTCGCACCAATTATCCCCTACAAACTATCCTTCTATGCGATTTTGTCTCCTTCTTCCATTGGCTACCTTATGAAAGAATTTGGTGTTTGCATCCCCTTCATTGAGCCACTGCACTCATTAACGTTGTCTCCAATATTGCTCCTCCATCTCCCCCAATCGTTGGATCTCAAGTCTATTGTTAGCCAATTCTTCTACCTCTGTCATGAGAAGGTCTCTCTTTTCCTCCTGTATCTCTAATTCCTGGAATCTCTTTCCTAATTCCACCAATTTGCTTTTTGCTTGACCAAATTCCTGTTTGGCCCACTGCTTTAAACACTTACGCAGATGCCTAGTCTTGATAATCCAATTAGAAATTGAATTAGCAGCCTCAGTTTCTGCCTTCCATGAATCGTCAATAATCTTGCGGATATTGTTGGACAAGGTCCAGGCTTTCTCAAAGCAGAACGGCTGTCTACAATTTCTCTCTCCATCGCCGCCGTCCAGCGCTAACGGAGTATGGTCTGAAGTAAATCTAGTTATAGACTTGACGCTCGCTAACGGGAATGTATCCTCCTAGTTTGTGGACACGAAAATCCTATCTAGCTTCGCTAGAACTGGTATGGCCTGCACGTTCGACCATGTAAATCTCCTATTAGCTGGTTTAATCTCCATGAGTTGTAGATCGTCTATGGTGGAGTTGAAATTAGATCTATCTTGGTTACTATCTCCCCTCTCTTTGTGCTCATTCTGAAATCTAGTAATGTTGAAGTCACCCCCCACCACCCATGGACCTGTCCAGCCTCCTCTAATGTGCCTAAGTTCGTCCAAAAAATGAACCCCGCAATCTAGAGTCGTAGGGACCGTAAATAGACGAGACTATGTGTACCCAACCATCCATTCTTTGTCTAATTCTTACCGTGATCCAAAACCTTCCGATCGATTCGTCTAAAATCTCAAAAATGGCCGGGTCAACCCCAATCCCTCACAATCCGATGAAAGATTTAAGTCTCCAATCGAATGCCCCTAGAGACCTAATACTCTGGAAGTCCTCCATCTCTAAATTCTCAATCCTCGTCTCTTGAAGGGCACAAATACTTGGCTTTATCCTGCCTACAGTCTCATTGATTAATCTTTTCTTTGTTATTTGCCTCATGCCCCTAACATTCCAAAAGATATATAACGTTTGATAACTATTATAAAACCTCTAATGTCTAGCAACCTCAGTCTGCCTCTAGAGCCTAAAGACTAAATCTGCTGGCCTCCCCTCTCAAAGCCTGAACATTTTGTAACTGCTCTATATTAGTGGTCCCCATGGCTAGACCGTACAGACTTGAATAATAGATGAGAGTGTTATTTTTAATGAAATTCAAGACTGAAGAGCTGCTAACGGGTCTACCTCCACATGCAGATACCGGCACTTTGTCTTTGGACGCCTCGTCTCTCACACTTAAGGCCACTATCATCTCCTTCTTTGATTCTATTCCTTTCTCCTCCTTACTGCAGTCATCGCCGTCAACATCCTTATCTCTGATCACTTCGGAAGTCCACCCTATATCTTTGTTCGATGTCCCTCTATAGTCAAACTCATCGAGCTGCCCTTCTTTTTTGGAATTGAAACAGTTCTCAAAAGATCATAAATTAAGTTAATAGAGAGCAACAACAGATGCTCCAGAAAGAGTCTAGATGTAGTATAATTAGCAATTTCGCCCACTGATTTCAGTCCATTTAAGACGGATTCTCAAAATTCAGCATTTTCGCCTGATTTCCTGCACCGATTTTCGGGCAATTCTAAAATTTTAGCATTTTCGGCCTACTTCGCCAACCAATTTCTGTCTGTTTCGAGCACTTCAGAAAATTTAGTATTTTCGGTTAATTTCCTGGACTGATTTGGTATAGTGGCTAATTTCGTGCATCGCTGTACATCTATTGCTCCGCTGTGCATGCTCATAGCCCGACGGTGCACATCGGTGCATGCACATAGCTAGCCACCGTGTTCTACATCAGTGCTTGCACATAGCCCCACATTGCGCATTCCATCCATGCACATAGTCGGAGTTGTACATTCCGTCCATGTGAGTAGAACGTGGTGAGCGGTTCCATCCATGCGCATAGCTCTGCGTTACACATTCCATACAAAGTGCAAATTTAGCCTGCTGAACCTGTTCATTTTTAAAATAGGACTTGGTCATAAAAATGTAAAACAAATAGGTTGACTAAATACTCGAGAATATATTAGGAAAACTGGGGATAAAGGAATATTGGATGTTGTCAAAGCAAAAAGAAAGAGAAGAGAAGCGAAAACTGGAGAAATAAGAAGTCGTTGTTTGATTAAGTGACCATCATGTATATGTGTTAGCATTCACTTTAGAGAGTAGCAGAAAAAGAGTCCTACCATATTCTTAACTTTAATAACTAAAATGAGACTTGATAGTATGCAACTTCAAATGCAACTTTATTTATAACTTTCTCGCATTATTAGTTCATGCATAATTTTTTTTATATAAAAAGTGTAGTTCGTTTTTTTTTTGATAATCTAAATGTGTAATTAGTAGGGACGACTTATTTTTTGTAAGTGAGTCAATCATGGAGAGTTTCAACGGAGTTGTGCATTTGGATTTGCATACTATCATTTGTAGTACATATATATGAGATTTTTTTTTTGAATATATGCATTTTTTTAAAACTATTTGCAAAAAACGTATAAACTCATGCATTCTCTCTGTGAAATTTTCAAAAGTTGTAAAGTTGTCGTTCCCAACAACAAATTTAATATAAAGAACCTAGATGTTAAGAACGGTGAGTACTCTAGTTTGAACTTTTTGAACTAAACTTATCATTGGAAACGATGAGTTTCTCCCAAAAAATAAAACTAGGTCCGCCATCCCCAACGGTGAACACGAAATAACTAAGCTAGCCATTGAAAACGGCGGGTGTAGTTGTTGAGTCCCCGAGCGCAATAAGTTTGGCAAGTGTTATTTTTTTTCCAAATAGTTTTGAAAAATATTAATGCATATTTAAACTTAAAAAAATTATATATACGATGGTCACCTCCCTCCTTTCCCGGTCCGAATTACTTCTCCCTTTCTTTATCAACCCTATCCCGAACTTCCTCCACCCCCTTCTTCTGCCGATTCCATCATCGTGGTTTTTTCCTTGTTCCTTAAAACTCTCTCAAAATTCCGTCTTTTTTCCTTCTTCAACTAAATCCTAACCTTAAGAATAATTTGGTCAAATCTGAAAAACAGAAATGAAAAAAGAAAAGAAAACACATGAAAGATATGTGCATCATTATGACCCCTTAATTATAAATATATCTCTAATCTCTAATATTATAATAAGAGAAGACCTTAGTGTCATTTGCCATTTTGTCATTCTACCAACATGTGCAACGCACGTACATAACTAATATAAAGGAGGTTTCCGGTTCAAATCTTCCCTACGTCAGAGTTTTTATTTTTATTTTTTGAAATTTTTAAAACGGGCATCGCACGTGTAAATTACTAGTATTTTTTAATTAAAAAAAAGAACTTGAGAGGGTTCTTTCTGTTGACTAAAAAGATGAAGGGTTTTTAAGTTTGACCAACATTTTGTACATATTTTGTACTATTTGTCCTTACAAATAGAGGTGTCAAAAGATACCATATTATCGTACCATACCATAGCATACCATTACCATACCAAACATTACCAAAAACTTGGTAATACCGTACCGAAATCTCGATATTGTACCATACCGAAATTATATGGTATGGTACTGGTACCTAATATTGATACCTTGGTATACCGTACCGTACCAAGTATATTTAATATATATTTAATTTAAAAACCCAAGCCCAGACCAAGGTCCAGGTCGAGTCCCATGCCTATTTTTTATTTTTAAAAAAATTTTCACCCTAGTATGGTATACATCTTCTTTAGTTCTTCCTTTTTTCTTCTTTGAATCTAGGGTTCATGCTCCGACGCACACAGTGCCACCTGCCTTCTTCAGCACCATTGGCCCTCAAGAAGGATAGCCAACTTTTAAAGCTCCTCTAGCGAAGGTAAAGATCCATTTCTTGAAATCACACTTGTGTTTTTGGAGGAAATTTTTCGGCGAATTAGGGATATTTATGGTTTTGTTGGTGTATTAATATAATATCCATCTTCTTCTTATTCTTCGAGTTTTATTGAGATCTTGGGTATTGTAAATTGCTAATTATATTATTCACAAGTAATTAGGAATTTAGGATGTACAAGATCTTCTAATATGATTTTCCATGTGGGTTGAGATGGAGTGGTAATGAGTATTGATTCTATTGAAGGGTTTTTTCACATTGCCCTAAAGTTTAGAGCTATATGATGCTTTTCAGGTTAAAGGACATCCTTTTTAATTCCGGCCTTTTGGGGTATCTTCAATAAGTAATACTAATTGAAAACAATCTATTTCATTTAATAGACTCAAATGTATGTCTATAGAGAAAGTACAAGTATGATTGGGAGAAGGAAACTTATAAAATAGATATATCTGTTATCATGTTATCACACTTGCTTAAAATTTCCGAGTCCTCATTTGTATAAAATTAAAATGCATATGCTTTCTTTTTCCTAACATTTTTTTTATCTTCTCTCTCAAATTATTTCTTTAATTAGTTAACCATTTTGACTTCATTTTTAAAGTGATGTTAAAAAGGCTTCGGTGACATTGCAACTACAACATTGTTAGCATAAAAACTCATTAAAACGACAAAAAAAAAACCGTATACAGTGTATTAATTATGAACCACACCATAGTCAATCAGTAGGCGACAACAACCTCAACAACTGTTATTTTATTAAAATCTAATTAATGAAACAGAGTGGCACTATTTCTCCTATTTCTAATTTTTTTATAAAAAAAACCACATCAGGGACACTGCAAATCCATGTCCTCTCCAAGCTTAAAAAAATCACTCTAATCAATCAAACTCCACAAAATATGCAACTTTATTCCCACAATTGAAACATCTCCTCTCAGGTCAAAGGTGTCGAGTTTTAATGTATGATTACAATAATAATACATCATGCATTCACCATACTTTGCTCGCCCTTTCTTCATACTAGTATTTTTCACTTGATAAAGACAGTTAAACATGCGAAACACGTAAGTCAACAGTAATTAACACGTGCGATAAATGCCTTAATTTTAAAAAATGGAGCTGAATGGTCGATAGACATATTTTTTAAAAATTAAGAAGGAAAAACTTTGAAAGGTACGTGCAATGCACATGTTAAAAAATTGATTTGGAGTTGCACGTCTGATGCACATGTTTGTTTGGTGACAAAAGTAGTGTTTATTTGGTGACAAAAAAAAATTAAAAATTGTTTCTTTGTGACAAACTCTTCGATTAAATTGTAAGTAAATATATTATATTATAGATAGTAATTTACACATGTACGCATGTTTAATATATATAAAAAAAATTAAGTAAAAAATTCGACATAGTAAGAACTCGAACCTAAGACCTCCTTCATATTAGGGATGCACGTGTGATTTGGTAGATTGACAAATGATAGGGGTGGACAACTATTATCCGAACCAATTCAACCCGAACCGACCGATTTTTAACCGAACCAATTGGGGGTTTGGATTGGCTCGGTTCTTGATCTTCAATAACCAACTGGACCGGTTCGGTTGTTGGATGGGGCTTTCAAATAACCGATGAAACCGAACAGAACTTACCTCTATTCATAAGTCTATAAAAAATATAGTTCTCCTTTAATTTCTTGAATATAAAAATAGCCATTTCTCATTTTCTTGAAGATACAAACTGTCTTCTTTAATTTCTTTAATACAAACTGAGCAATTGTTCTACCTATATTTTTATTCTCCATAATCCTGTGTGTTATGTTGTTGAGAAATGCTTGATTTACAGTGTGGCCCAACTTAATAGAATCATGAAGTTGATGTAACATTTAGTAGTTATTTTAATCAAGTCAAGTAGAAATTGTAATCTAAATCTTTTTTTATTGTACCTAAAATTCAATTAGCTATGGTTATTTAATGTTTCTTTTTATGAAAATAAACTAAGATTACAGAAGTATGCAAGTGAAAAAGTAGTTTATCTCACCCATTTAAACGTCATAATCTCAAACAATTAGTGCACAATTTATTAACAACTTGTGGTTTTATGAATTTTTATTTTAAATTCATTTCTGAATAACAAATAGCAGCTTGTTTCTTAAGTTTGATTGAAGTTGATCTTTTAAATTTCAACAAAATTATGAATGATGTTGAAGGTGAAAAATAGCCCGCCAAACCGACCATCTAATCTAATCCAAACCAAGCTTAATCGGGTTGGATGGAAACGAATCCAATTAAGATTCGGATTGGTTGCGGATGAGAAAATTAAAAAACCGATTTTCTTTGGATCGGTGGTGGATGGTCCATATTAGGTTGGATACCGACCGATGGCCGCCCCTAACAAATGACAGTAAGGTCTTTTCCCATTATAATATTAGTGATTAGTGATTAGTGATTAGAGATTAGAGATACATATGACATGTATGTTTTTTTTGTCATTAATACTGGATTAAATATGCAACTTTATTCCCCAAACTACAGCATTAATTAATTACCATCCAATTAAACACCCAACCCACTTTTCCTCAATTACCCTAATAACCTAGCTAGCTACCACTCGATCATTTGTTTCTCCAAGAACGCAATAGTGTTAACCAATACCTCCAATGGCCGCATAATCAATTCATAAGGAAGATGATGGTGTAGGAACTCAATAGTTGTTTAACCAATACCTCCTCCAATGGCATTATGCCTCCACAAAAATTTAAAGTTGTACTGGATAGGTAGGAAGAATTGGTTAATTAGAGTTAAGTTTCATTATAATTATTTATCTTATTATTAACAATAATTTAGATCTATTAAAAACTAATTACAATAGATTAAGAGGTAACTTAATCAGAGAAATATCTTAAATCGATTACATGACATCAAATGACACGTGAATTAAACGAGTAGACCAAAATGACAAACATAATCTAACATCAACAGGGTTGTCAAAAAAAAAGTTAGGAAGGATGCGGTTCAAATTGACAAAAACTCACAAGAGTTAAGTGAAATTTATATCTTATATCATTATATTTATATATTATCCTCACTTACTCAAACATATTAAATTTCAATTCATTCAACTGCTAAAACTGTAATCCGGTCTAAAGCCTCAACATGAGGTCCTTTATGTACAAGTAGATGATCCTTTATCAAAGATGAGGCTGATAGTGGCTGTGGGGTGATTATCAGGGACAAAAAATGGGAGATGATCTGCGCAATTGAGATTAAAATCTCGGCACCTAGTTACAGTTTGACACATATTGAAATGTTTGCTGCATATATGGGTCTCAAAATCTCAAAGCTTGCTTTCAAAAACAAGGAGATCTTTATACTCACCGATTGCAGAGGTTCCTACAAGAGACTATCCTTGCCAGAAATTAAAATCACACATGAAGCAGACATCTCCATTGCAAAAAAGGGGAGCAAGAGATTGAGAACTGGGATGCATTTGTTGCATGGATTCCACGGGCTGGAAATCAAGGTGCTGACTTAATGGCAAAGTATGGTAGAGAAAGAAAATTAGGTGACAATACAGAAAGTGCTTACCTCTAGAGGACATGCAGTTCAAGGATATATGCAACAGATCACATATGATAATAGAAAGCCACAAATATCTAAACCAACATGGAAACTACAAATGTCTATTGGTTCCCATAACTCTATTGGTGCACATTGGCTAGGTGATCCTAACGACCCATTAATTTTAAATACGTCCAATGAAAAACTATAATACCAAAAAAAACAAACCGATTCATGTCTATTTGTTGAATGGTGCACATACTAAAACCATTTCCATTTGTCCCCGTAGGTACGTACGTAGGTGAAATCTAATAGATAAGAAATTATATATATACACACCACATCTTCCTAAATGTAAAACAGAATCCACGTACTGATAATAATAATATAGTTAATTTACACGTTCCCCTTTCATTTTATTTTATTTTATTTTATTTTATTCGAGCGTGAAAACAACAACTAAACTAACTACACTTACATTCTTGTGACTTTTATAGGCTTTCATGACTTTCATTTATCGACGGTCATTGTTTACAACACTGGTACGTACGATATGACATGTAGTTTAACTTTCGATCGAGATGTAAATCTATTTCATTTATCTATAAAAAATATATAGGACGGTTCACCTGTGTATAAAAATTATGTAGGACAAATCCTTTATCAAAGATGAGGCTGATAGTGGCTATGGGGTGATTATCAGGGACGAAAAATGGGAGATGATCTGTGCAATTGAGATTAAAATCTCGACACCTAGTTACAGTTTGACACATATTGAAATGTTTGCTGCATATATGGGTCTCAAAATCTCAAAGCTTGCTTTCAAAAACAAGGAGATCTTTATATTCACCGATTGCAGAGGTTCCCACAAGAGACTATCTCTACCAGAAAGTAAAATCACACATGAAGCAGACATCTCCATTGCAAAAAAGGTGGAGCAAGAGGTTGAGAACTGGGATGCATTTGTTGCATGGATTCCACGGGTTGGAAATCAAGGTGCTGACTTAATGGCAAAAGTACGGCAGAGAAAGAAAAAAAAGTAGGTGACAATACTGAAGGTGCTTACCTCCAGAGGACATGCATTACAAGGATATAGGCAACAGATCACATCTGATAACAGAAAGTCACAAATGTCTAATCCAATATGGAAACCACAAATGTCTATTGGTTCCCATAAATCTATTGGTGCACATTGGCCAGGTGATCCGAACGACCCATTAATTTTAAATACGTCCAATGAAAAAGTATAATACCAAAACAAAAACCGATTCATGTCTATTTGTTGATTGGTGCACATACTAAAACCATTTCCATTTGTCCCCGTAGGTACGTATGTAGGTGAAATCTAATAAATAAGAAATTATATATATGCATACCACATCTTCCTAAGTGTAAAACAGAATCCACGTACTGATAATAATAATATAGTTAATTTACACGTTCCCCTTTGATTTTATTTTATTTTATTTTATTTTAGTTGGGCGTGAAAACAACAACTAAACTAACTACACTTACATTATTGTGACTTTTATAGGCTTTCATGATTCTCATTTATCGGCGGTCGTTGTTTACAACACTGGCACGTATGATATGACATGTAGTTTAACTTTCGATCGAGATGGTAAATCTATTTCATTTATCTATAAAAATAATGTAGGACGGTTCACCTATCAATAAAAATTATGTAGGACGGATCCTTTATCAAAGATGAGGTTGATAGTGGCTGTGGGGTGATTATCAGGGATGAAAAATGGAAGATGATCTGCGCAATTGAGATTAAAATCTCGGCACCTAGTTACAGTTTGACACATATTGAAATGTTTGCTGCATATATGGGCCTCAAAATCTCAAAGCTTGCTTTCAAAGACAAGGAGATCTTTATACTCACCGATTGCAGAGGTTCCCGCAAGAGACTATCCTTACCAGAACGTAAAATCACATATGAAGAAGACATCTCCAATGCAAAAAAGGTGGAGCAAGAGGTTGAGAAATGGGATGCATTTGTTGCATGGATTCCACGGGCGGGAAATCAAGGTGCTGACTTAATGGCAAAGTATGGCAGAGAAAGAAAATTAGGTGACAATACTGAAGGTACTTACCTCCAGAGGACATGCATTACAAGGTTATAGGCAACAGATCACATCTGATAACAGAAAGCCACAAATGTCTAATCCAACATGGAAACCACAAATGTCTATTGGTTCCCATTACTCTATTGGTGCACATTGGCCAGATGATCCTAACGACCCATTAATTTTAAATACGTCGAATGAAAAACTATAATACCAAAAAAACAAATCGATTCAAGTCTATTTGTTGAATGGTGCACATACTAAAACCATTTCCATTTGTCCCCGTAGGTACGTACGTAGGTGAAATCTAATAAGTAAGAAATTATATATATGCATACCACATCTTCCTAAGTGTATAATTTTCACGTTCCTCTTTTATTTTATTTTATTTTATTTTATTTGGGCGTGAAAACAACAACTAAACTAACTACACTTACACTATTGTGATTTTTATAGGCTTTCATGACTCTCATTTATCGGCGGTCGTTGTTTACAACACTGGTATGTACGATATGACATGTAGTTTAACTTTCGATCAAGATGGTAAATCTATTTCATTTATCTATAAAAATTATGTAGGACGGTTTACCTATCTATAAAAATTATGTAGGACGGATCTTTTATCAAAGATGAGGATGATAGTGGCTGTGGGGTGATTATCAGGGACAAAAATGGGAGATGATCTGCGCAATTGAGATTAAAATTTCGGCACCAAGTTACAGTTTGACACATATTGAAATGTTTCTTGCATATACGGGTCTCAAAATCTCAAAGTTTGCTTTCAAAAACAAGGAGATCTTTATACTCACCGATTGCAGAGGTTCCTACAAGAGACTATCCTTACCAGAAAGTAAAATCACACATGAAGCAGACATCTCCATTGCAAAAAAGGTGGAGCAAGAGGTTGAGAACTGGGATGCATTTGTTGCATGTATTCCACGTGCTAAAAATCAAGGTGCTGACTTAATGGCAATGTATGGCAGAGAAAGAAAATTAGGTGACAATACTGAAGTGCTTACCTCCAGAGGACATGCATTACAAGGATATAGGCAACAGATCACATCTTATAACAGAAAGCCATAAATGTCTAATCCAACATGGAAACCTCAAATGTCTATTGGTTTCCATAACTCTATTAGTGCACATTGGCCAGGTGTTCCTAACGACCCATTAATTTTAAATACGTACAATGACAAGCTATAATACCAAAAAAAACAAACCGATTCATGTCTATTTGTTGAATGGTGCACATACTAAAACCATTTCCATTTGTCCCCGTAGGTACGTACATAGGTAAAATCTAATAAATAAGAAATTAGATATACTAGTATAATGTACGTGCGATGCACGTCTAAAAAAAGTAAAGTCATGCAATTAAATGAATATATATTGAATAAGAAATTAAATAGTTTATATTTGAATGTTTTGATTTGGGCTACACGTGCGTTGCACATTTATATTTGTTGGATATAGTTTGGACGTGTATTATACGTGTTTATATAGTTACAAAGTTAGGGTTTGTTTTTTACAAACCACAAATCTCCCATTAAAATAGTAGATGCATACCGCATCTTCCTAAGTGTAAAACAGAATCCACGTACTGATAATAATAATATAGTTAATTTACACGTCACCCTTTCATTTTATTTTATTTTATTTTATTTTATTTTAGTTGGGCGTGAAAACGACAACTAAACTAACTACACTTACATTATTGTGACTTTTATAGGCTTTCATGACTCTCATTTATCGGCGGTCGTTGTTTACAACACTGGTACGTATGACATGACATGTAGTTTAACTTTCGATCGAGATGGTAAATCTATTTCATTTATCTATAAAAATTATTTAGGACGGTTCACCTATCTATAAAAATTACGTAGGACGGATCTTTTATCAAAGATGAGGTTGATAATAGTTGTGGGGTGAATATCAGGGACGAAAAATGGGAGATGATCTGCGCAATTGAGATTAAAATCTTGGCACCTAGTTACAGTTTGACACATATTGAAATGTTTGCTGCATATATGGGTCTCAAAATCTCAAAGCATGCTTTCAAAAACAAGGAGATCTTTATACTCACCGATTGCAGAGGTTCCTACAAGAGACTATCCTTGCCAGAAATTAAAATCACACATGAAGCAAACATCTCCATTGCAAAAAAGGTGGAGCAAGAGGTTGAGAACTGGGATGCATTTGTTGCATGGATTCCACGGGCTCGAAATCAAGGTGCTGACTTAATGGCAAAGTATGGCAGAGAAAGAAAATTAGGTGACAATACAGAAAGTGCTTACCTCTAGAAGACATGCATTACAAGGATATAGGCAACAGATCACATATGATAACAGAAAGCCACAAATGTCTAATCCAACATAGAAACCACAAATGTCTATTGGTTCCCATAACTCTATTGGTGCACATTGGCCAGGTGATCCTAACGACCCATTAATTTTAAATACGTCCAATGAAAAACTATAATACCAAAAAAACAAACCGATTCATGTCTATTTGTTTAACGGTGCACATACTAAAACCATTTCCATTTGTCCCCGTAGGTACGTACGTAGGTGTAATCTAATAAATAAGAAGTTATATATATACAAACCACATCTTCCTAAGTGTAGAACAGAATCCACGTGCTGATAATAATAATATTGTTAATTTACACGTTCCTCTTTCATTTTATTTTATTTTATTTTATTTTATTTTATTTTATTTTACTTTATTTTATTTTATTTTATTTTATTTTATTTGGGAGTGAAAATAACAACTAAACTAACTACACCTACATTATTGTGACTTTTATAGGCTTTCATGACTCTCATTTATCGGCGGTCGTTGTTTACAACACTGGTACGTACGACATGACATGTAGTTTAACTTTCGATCGAGAAGGTAAATCTATTTCATTTATCTATAAAAATTATTTAGGACGGTTCACCTATCTATAAAAATTATGTAGGACGGATCTTTATCAAAAATGAGGCTGATAGTGGCTGTGGGGTGATTATCAGGGACGAAAAATGGGAGATGATCTGCGCAATTGAGATTAAAATCTCAGCACCTAGTTATAGTTTGACACATATTGAACTGTTTGCTGCATATATGGGTCTCAAAATCTCAAAGCTTGCTTTCAAAGACATGGAGATCTTTATACTCACCGATTGCAGAGGTTCCTACAAGAGACTATCCTTACCAGAAAGTAAAATCACATATGAAGCAGACATCTCCATTACAAAAAAGGTGGAGCAAGAGGTTGAGAAATGGGATGCATTTGTTGCATGGATTCCACGTGCTGGAAATCAAGGTGCTGACTTAATGGCAAAGTATGGCAGGGAAAGAAAATTAGGTGACAATACTGAAGGTGCTTACCTCCAGAGGACATGCATTACAAGGTGATATGGCTAAAAATGGGGTTAAATCGGAACCCTTCAAAACGGGCACGAATCTTAAAGTCACAGGGGCCAGAGGGTAATTTCACCTACAGACGAGGTCCGAATTGGGAACCGGGTCTCTCCTCTTGGACCCGCTAACCCATGAACGGATCTGTTCAGTTGAGAACGAGTCTCAACCCGTTAAGGACCAGTTCAACAGGATAGGAAGAAATCCTGCCTCGTCCTTATCTTGAGGAGGTGATTGCAACCACCCCTATCCAGTTGCACCGGGAATAGAGATTCACTCTTATCCTGAAAGAGATCCCCATGAAGACTATAAAAACCCCTTACCTCCTACTGTAGATGGTGATCACACTTTGCATACTTTAGCTCTTTCTCTTCACTTTTTCTGTGTATTGACTTGAGCGTCGGAGGGTTCGTCGTCGGGATCCATCCCGGTATCTCGAACGTTTGTGCAGGTCTCAAGGGAGCGCTAAGGAGCCAACAAATCAGCAAGGAAGAAGAAGGGGTCAAGCTGTGTGAGTTCCTCACGAACCTACAAATCTCATCTATTGCCCTCACACTCGAATTCGGTGGTAACAGATTGGCGCCGTCTGTGGGAACCTTCACTCGACAAGCAATCTCGTCTTCTTCCTTCAACCCATGTAACTCCCAGCCATGCCTCCCAAGAAGAGACCCGCAAACTCCAACCGAAGGACAACCTCCTCTCACCCTCCTCCTCCTCCCGCGCAGGGGGATCTCCCTACTCCCATCCAACCAACTCAGCAGCTCGATCCTCTGGCTTCGCAATCTGTCGAGCAGCCTTTAGGACCCCAGGCTGCAGTGGGAGAACCCTCTTGACAGAGTCGCCATAAGCAACCTGTCCATCAGGTTCGAGTCTCCATCCATAATGCCGACACCGATTCCATGGCCTCCTATACTCCCCCACTCCAAGGGATCTGCGGAACGTAATCAACAATCGGCAGACCGAGCACGGACCCGATCTTCGTACCCATATAGAGGAGAGGCGGGCCCAAGCACTGCGAGCAAGCCAGGGACCGTTCACCACCCCGATCTAACCGAGGAGGGTCCAACTCTCCCTGTAGACGAAGAGAGTCACCCCAACATTGCCAAGATGGAGCCGTTCCCCGGCAGGTCGCCATGCACCTCGGGACCATCATGAGCAAGAGGCCCCTTTACAAGGGTGAAATTTCAGCAATTTCAGGAGGCGGTCCTCCGGGCTCTCAATGCTACCCCCAACAATGGCCGTAGGGCTCCTAGTCCTCCGCCAGATCCTCACCATCCTCGCCGATCCCGTAGTCCTCGACCAGCTCCTCACCATCCTCGTCGATCCCGTAGTCCTCGACCAACTCCTCACAATCCTCGCCGCTCCCGAAGTCCTAAGCCGGCTGCGAGCCATCGCCGTCCTTCTCCCGATCACCACCATCGCTCTCGTAGTCCACGCCCTACCCTAATTCACCCTTGTCTCTCAATCAGTCCACCTCCTACTCTGAGCCATCACCGTCGCAGCCCCAGCCCTCCTCGACATGAGAACGAGTCTCGGGATTTGGCCAGACAGGACCAAAGGGAGGACCCGGTCTACCGCCGTCTCCACGAGATAGAGAGGCACCTCAGCCAGCTCGACCGAGATGAGGGGCGACTTGCAAGAGACCTTCGTCAGAGCAGGCCCCCATTCTCCTGTACCATTATGGAGGCTCCAGTTCCTGACAACTTCAAGCCTCCACATTTTGAGACCTATATCGGGGAGTCGGACCCCGCAGATCACATTGAGAGTTTCAAAACTCTCATGATGATCCACCGTGCATCTGACTCCCTCCTTTGCAAGACCTTCCCAGCCACACTCAAGGGCCAGCTCGGGAATGGTACTCTCGGCTTGCGCCAGTGTCTATCTTCTCCTTCGACCAGTTCGAGGATCTTTTCCTCACACATTTCGTGAGCAGTCGGCGCGCCGAGAAGACGAGCGACACCTTATTGTTCCTCAACCAAAAGAAGGGCGAACGACTAATGGATTATGTCAAACGCTTCACTGCCGAGGCTAGGTCCATTGCTTCTTTGGAACCCTCGGTCGCCACCATCGCCTTCCAGTCCAACATCCTCAATGCTGACCTCAGGGCGTTCCTTGCCAAGAAGCCCCCTCGGAACTTCTCAGAGCTTCTACTTCGGAGTGAGAAGCACATCCAAGTGGAAGAAGCCGTCCGCCGCCCCTCCTTCGAGGCCTCATCTTCTGGGAACAAGCGGAAGGGTGCAGAAGAAGAAGGAGCTAAGAAGCTCCAAAAGGACAATGGGGGTCAGCGGCGTCCTCCTCCTTGGTTCGAGAAATTCACTCCACTTAACGCGAGTGTATCTGCCATCCTCATGGAGATAGGGAACGATGGCCTCCTACCACCTCCCCCAAGGAAGAACACCCCGACAAAGAAGAGGGATCGAAGTAAGTGGTGCTGTTTCCATCAGGACCACAGGCATGACACAGATGAATGTCGGGTCTTGAAGGATGAAATCGAGGCCCTCATTCAGAGAGGGCAACTCAATCGGTTCGTAAAAAGGGACTGAGTCGATCCGCCCCCGCCGCCTCGGGGGGCTAACAGGCGAAATGAGTAGCGCACCGGGACTCCGGAGGCCGAGGTAGAGGGCATCTTGTACCTGATACACGGGGACCCAATGGGGGGAGATTCCAACTCCTCCCGAAAAGCCTTCATATGGGAGGTTAACTCCGTGCAGAGCCATCCTCCCCCAAAGGGCCTTGGAGTCCCGGTGACATTCTCCGATAGGGACCTAGAGGGCGTCCGCACGCCCCACTACGATGCGCTCATCATCAATCTCCGCATGGCAAACTTCGAAGTTCGTCGCATCTTGGTAGATAACTGCAGCTCCGTCAACATCCTTTTCTTGGAAGCCTTCAAAGGCCTCCTGCTGTCCAGGGACCGGCTCAAGCCCGCAGGCTACACTCTCCACGGATTCACAGGGGTCCCGATTACGGTCGAGGGAATTATAACCCTCGACGTAACGGCTGGAAAGGCCCCGACAATTCGCACTGAGCAAATGGACTTCATGGTGGTCGACGTCAAGGCCGCCTATAATGTTATCTTGGGTAGATCAGGTTTGGCCGCGCTTCAAGCCATCCCTTCAGCCTACCACATGAAGATGAAGTTCCCCACCACCTCAGGAGTGGAAGAAGTGAGGGGAAGCCAAGAAGCGGCTCGGAAGTGCTATATGACCTTGATGGGGGGGGGGTCCGATTCTCTCTTTGGAAGTGCTCAAACTTCCTCAGGAAGGAGGCCAAACTATCTCCGAGCCCGTGGACGAATTGGAGGAAGTGGCCTACTCCGAAGAAGACACCACTAAGACGTTCTGTGTCAGCAAAGCTCTCTCCCCCTCCATAAAGCAAGATATCTCCCGGTGCATACGGGAGAATTGCGACCTCTTCGCATGGACTGCAGCAGACATGCCTGGGATCTCGGAGGAGCTCTCCATGCACCATCTCAGTGTCACCCCTGGGATCAAGCCTGTCCAGCAGAAGAGGTAAAAGTTTGCCCCTGAGAGACAACAGGCGATCAAGGAGGAGGTTGAGAAACTCCTCAACGCCCGCTTTATTCAGGAGGTGAACTACCCTGAGTGGCTCTCCAACGTGGTAATGGTCAAGAAGGCCAATGGAAGTTGGAGGATATGCATTGACTTCACTGATCTCAACAAGGTGTGCCCGAAGGACCCCTTCCCTCTTCCCAACATCGAAGCCCTAATCGATGCAACTTCCAGGCACGAGCTCCTCAGTTTTTTGGATGCCTTCTCAAGATACAACCAAATCAGGATGTTCCCTCCGGACATACCGAAGACCTCGTTCATGACGGACCAAGGCCTCTACTGCTACCGTGTTATGCCCTTTGACTTGAAAAATGCGAGGGCTACCTATCAGCGCCTGGTGAACAAGGTCTTTTGAGACCAGATTGGCCGAAAAATGGAAGTCTACGTTGATGACATGTTGTTTAAGAGCACTCGAGGGCAGGAGCACACCCTCGACCTTCAAGAAGCCTTTGAAGTGCTCAGGAGGCACAATATGAGACTAAACCCAAACAAGTGTGCGTTCGGTGTCTCATCTGGCAAATTTTTGGGATTTATGGTCAGCCAGAGGGGCATAGAGGCCAACCCCGAGAAGATCCAAGCCATTCTCAAAATGGCTCCTCCCTCCAACGTCAAAGAGGTGCAGAGGCTCACGAGGTGCCTCGCCGCAATTGAGCGATTCCTCTCCAAGTCCGGGGAAAAGTGCCTCCCCTTCTTCAAAGCCCTCAGGGGGGCTAAAGGCTTCGAGTGGGGGCCGCAGCAACATGAGTCCTTTGACAAGCTCAAAGAGTATTTATCCAACCCCTGCTCCTGAGTAAGTCGGCACCTGGAGAGGTCCTCTATCTCTACCTCGCAACTTCGGAGCAGACGCTTAGTGCGGTCCTTATGAGGGAAGAGGATAAGATGCAAAAGCCCATCTATTACGTGAGTAAGGTGCTCCACGATGCCAAGCTCTGTTATCCGAAACTAGAAAAGATGGCACTCGCCTTGGTCATGGCGGCCCGAAAGCTCTACCCTTACTTCCAATCTCACTCGGTGGTCATCCTTATCGACCAACCACTGAAACAGGTTCTCCACAAGCCGGAGACGTTCGGAAGGCTCATAAGGTGATCCATCGAGCTGAGTCAGCACGACATCAGTTACAGCCTAGGATGGCAATAAAAGTCCAAGCTCTGGCCGAATTTATCGTGGAGAACACCATCCCCGACTCATATGAGTCGCCTGCTGACCCATCCATCTGGACCGTCTAAGTGGACGAGTCCTCCTGTGTAAATGGAAGTGGGGCCAGCGTCATCCTAACTGGCCCCGATGCCTTCGTCCTCCAGTACTCCCTCCGCCTCAACTTCCCGACGTCGAACAATGAGGCAGAATATGAAGCCCTAATTACGGGGCTCTACTTGGCTCGCAAGGCCGGGTGCCGAACAAGTAAGGGTCTTCAGCGACTCTCAGTTAGTGGTCAATCAAGTGTCCAGGGAGTACGAGGCGAGAGATGAACGAATGGCTAGGTACTTGGTAAAGGTAAGGGAGCTTCTAGCTCTATTCAGAGATGTTCAACTCCAGCGGGTTCCCAGAGAGGAAAACGCACAAGCGGATGCTCTCTCTAAGCTTGCCTCCTCGTCCCTCCAAAGTCTAGAATGGACTGTCCTAATAGAAGTCCTTCTCAAACCTAGCATCGACGAAGATGGCTCGGAGCCAATGGAAGCCTACCCATAACACTTGGGGAAAACTAGATAAAGCCCCTCCTCGAGTATCTCCAAGACAGAATCCTCCCCGAAGATCTGAAAGAAGCAAGAAGGATCAGGACATGACCAGAGCGGTACACACTCCTGGACGGGGTCATGTACAAATGCTCCTACACCCAGGTCGATGGTCGGCCCTATCTGAGATGCCTCTCTCCGGAAGAGGTGCTCTACGCCCTAAGGGAAGCCCATGATGGTCTATGTGGTGCGCACTTGGGAGCGAGATCCATTGCCTAGAAGATTTTGAACTACGGTTACTTTTGGCCTACACTTTTAAGTAACTCCGAGGAGTACGTCCGCCAGTGCGGCTCCTGCCAGAAGTTCGCCCCAATCCGTCGCCTGCCCCAAGCACAACTTGCCTCCCTGGCAAGTCCAATCCCATTCGCAATGTGGGGGATGGATTTGCTCGAACCTTTCCCTCCAGCACCAGGCCAGCTGAAGTTCTTGGTGGTGGCAATAGATTACTTATCCAAATGGTTAGAGGTCGAACCTCTCTCATTGATCACCGAGAACAGAGTGCAAAAGTTCTTTTGGAAGAACATTGTCTGTCGGTTCGGGGTACCTCGCATTCTCATAACCGACAACGGGATCCAATTTACAGGAGCTGCCTTTCACGACTTCTGCACCGATCTCGGGATTCAACAGCAGTTCTCTTCAGTAGTGCACCCCCAGTCCAACGGCCAAGCTGAGAACGCAAACCGACAAATCCTCTCAGGCTTGAAGAAAAGGCTCGACAAGTCCACCAAAGGGCTATGGATCGAACAACTTCCCAATGCGCTTTGGTGTTATCGTACCACCAAAAGAACTCCGAGGGTGAATCCCCTTTCAACCTCACATACGGATCATAAGCTCTTATCCCTTTGGAGGAGGGTCTACCTTCACCTCAACTCATAGCTTACAACGAGGCTCAGAACGCGAACCAGCTTCACAACTGCCTAGACCTCATTGACGAGATCCACGAGAGAGCCGCAATCTGCTAGGAGACCTACCGTCGTAGGATCACCCAAGCTTACAACAAGAGTGTACGACCGGCCGACCTAAAGGAAGGGGACTTAGTGCTGAGAAAGCTATCAATTTCGGATCCAAGCAAAAGAGGCAAGCTGGCACCCAATTGGAAAAGACCATATAAAGTCTCCAGAGTTATACGCCCGGTCGCATATCAACTCGAAGACCCGGGGGGCAGGAAGATGCCAAGGACTTGGAACAACAAGCACCTGATGAAGTACCGAGAGCGCGTCTAAACGCCGCTCCCAGCAACTTCCCCAGGATTGCAAAAACCTTACTTGTATCTTCTTTTTAATCAAAATGTAAAGGCGGTCTGCAACTTAGAAGCGGCCGCCCAGTTATTTCCAATAAAGAGAAATTTCTCCTCACAACTTCCCTATCTTGTGGGTAAACTAACTCTACCTAGCAAATTCTTTATTTTTGGGGTAGTCTAACTCTACCTGCAAAAAAAAACTCTCTTTTAAACGACGAAGTTCAGAGTCCAACACTTGGCTTGATTCCGCTTCAAACTACTCGCTCATAAGCGAGTAAGAAGTGGTTCGCCATTCGGAACTGCTCCCACAACCGTTGACTCACTTTTAAACGATGAAGTTCGGAGTCCAACACTTGGCTCGATTCCGCTTCAAATCACTCGTTCATAAGCGAGTAAGAAGCGGTTCGCCATTCGGAATTGCTCCCACAACCGTTGACTCTCTTTTAAACGACGCAGTTTGGAGTCCAACACTTGGCTCGATTCCGCTTCAAATCACTCGCTCATAAGCGAGTAAGAAGCAGTTCACCATTCGGAATTGCTCCCGCAACCTTTGACCCTCTTTTAAACGACGAAGTTAGGAGTCCAACACTTGGCTCAATTCCGCTTCAAATTACTCACTTATAAGCGAGTAAGAAGCGGTTCGCCATTCGGAATTGCTCCCACAACCGTTGAATCTCTTTTAAACGACGAAGTTCGGAGTCCAACACTTGGCTCGACTCCGCTTCTACTACTTGCTCATAAGCAAGTAACAAGTGGTTCGCCATTCAGGAGTGCTCTAACAACTATCGACAACCATAGATGCTAACAAAACACACAAGTGCAAAAAAAAAAAAAAACAAGTATTATTATTTTGAAGTTTGAGGAACAAGTCTAATTACAAGACCAACTACTCATCCTTACGACGAGATACAAAACTTGAAGAACAAAAAATACAAGACTACAGAAAATTACTTCAATGTCTCCTAGGGGCGGGGATACTTCGGTTTAGAGAAACCCGGGGACGACGAATGTTGTACTGCCGACGTCTCACCTCGGTGCTCGTCTCTAGGCCGGCAAGCTGAGATGCATCCTCTGCACTGCTTCTGACAGTAGCCCCAACAGATGCTCCGCTCGACAAAGCAGCCACCCCACTTTGTGCGTCATCAGGGCTTCGACGTGTACCGGGAAAACAAGTCGCAAGCTCGTAGAAAGAAATTCCTTTATCGCTCTCTTCCCGCGTGCACGAGGTGCTTCTAACATTGGTCTGCTCAGGTTGGGGCTTAAGACGAGCGACCTCTGCCTCAAGTTCAACGATTCGATCCTTCAGTGAGTCGTCCTTCACAGCTATCTTCAAGCGAGGTAGCCGCGCCGAGCCCGCACCACCAGAGCTGTCGGTGATAATCCGACGAAGATGAGTAACCTCAATGCTCTTGTCGACAGTCACCCTCTTCAGCTTGTCTCTCTCCGCCGTCAACTTGTTCATCGCTGCTGTCAGCTCATCTCTCTCTGCCGTCATCTTGTCCATCGCTGCTGTCAGTTCATCTCTTTCTGCCGAAAGCTTGTTCCTTGCTACCGTCAGTTCGTCTTTCTCAGCCGCCAGTTCATCTTTCTCCGCCGTCATCTTCGTCAGAGAATGTCGGAGTCGCCTAAGCCTCAGGCCGAGGTTAACGGCTGTCGATGAACCATAATCCTCACTTTCGAGGGTCGTCTTCCTAAGCATCTCTTCTAACCGCCGGATCTCGAGATCTCGATGGCCTAAGACTAGTTGCAGATGATTCCGCTCATGTTCTGCTCTGCGAAGCCCCCACTCAACTCCGTAAAGTCGCTCTTGACTGCTCACGATGCACAACTTCATCACCCCTAGGCCAGCCTCGGGACGAGTCTCCTCGGTCACATAAGGCACTTCGGTGAGCTGCGTCACTTCGACGATCTGAAAATTTCAAGGCAAGACGACGTGAACACTTAGCCGAATTTCAAAAATTTTGTGAACACTTAGCCAAAACTTCTAGGCAAGGCGACGTGAACACTTAGCCAAATTTCGAAAATTTTGTGAACACATAGCCAAAACTTCAAGGCAGAGCGACATGGACACTTAGTCAAATTTAAAGAAAAAGATTTCATTCATTCAAAAGAGCGGTGACCAGTCCGCGATTAGGCGATACATCGCTGATAAAAAAAAAGAACAAGAGGAAAAGTCTGAAGTCAAGGCGCGACCTCTTTTCCGTGGCAGCTCGCAGCTGCGGGGCCGGACTCCTCCGAAGGAGTGACGATTGCAAGGGGGGTCACCTCGGATCCACGACGCTCGCCAACGACTTTGACATCGGCATCCGCATCCTCACCCCCAACTTCATCCTTGTCTGACTCTTCGTCAAAGCCATCGACGTGGTCGGGGAAGAGACGCCACCCGGAGTAGTTGACCTCGGGGAAGCACTCGGTCACTTGCTTGATGGCGCGAGCATAGGCCTTGGCAATGTTGGCTGCGAGGAACCCTTGGGCCTTCTCCATGGTTGCGGCTTCAGCCTCCTTTGTGGCCGTCATCTTAGCAGCCTCGATGGCTTCTGCCTGCTGCTTCGCCGCCGCCTCCTTCTTCCGGAGCAGATCATCCTCAACCTTCTTCACGAGGCCGTCGATGTACTCCAACCTCGTTGTCTTCCCAATCTGCCTCGACCTTCAGCCTGCCAAGCTTGCTCGCGATTCGAGCTTTCTCGGCCCGAGCCCTGTCGACTTCCTTCTTCAGGTCCTTTTCAAGTTTGGTGATCTTCTCCATGAGATGATCAAAGTGACAGGTTATCTGCAAAAAGAAGACAAGTTAGCAAGAAAACCAAACAGAAATAAACAAGTAATTCATCTAACAAGCAAAACCAAGCTACTCACCGACACCGCAGCTCGGGCGATCTCAAGGGCATCGTCTCCCACGCCGCCGGCATCCATGGCGGCACGATCCTTCGGCATCGCCAGATGTTTGACGGCCTGCATACTCGACGTCGAGTCGCTGAGGAATCCGTCCAACTTCCGGACCTACGAGTCCGGAACGAAAATTTTCTTGTGTTCCTCAGTAAGGAACACTTCGGCCTCAGCCGTCAGCGGAGCCGCCTCCATCCATAGAGCAACCACCATCGAGAACTCGCTTGCCTCGGCCGATATCGAGGTTGCCGCAGTCGCCACCCTCGGAGCCACCGTCGCCGAAGCCGACACCTCTAGGACAGCGCTGGCGACTGTCTTCGGCTTCGGGGTAGTCACCTTTGTGGCGACCCTCTTCCGTTTCCGTAGAGCTTTGCTGCTGAGTGCCGCCCTCTGAGTCAATACTGCTTCGTAATCCATAGTTTCTGTGACAGAAGAAAGTATGGTTAAAACGCAAATTAAACCGAATAAGGAAAGAAAAACTAACAAGGAAAACCGCATACTAGGGTCTATGTGGCTGAGCCCCCCTCCCCCTGAAGAGCGCCTCCTCCGTCAGGTCCCTCCAATCGAACTTCGGTCGGTCGAGGAGAACCTGAACCATTTCTTCTTCATTAGGATAGAGCACCGAAAGCTCTCTCACCCTCTTCGTCACTTCCTCAACCCAATCCGAGGGGATACACCATGGCTCGCGTCCCTGAATTATGAAGTACTTATCTCGCCAATGTTTTATTGAGTTAGGGCAGCTAACGAGTCGAGCACCGTGCCTCGGAGCCAAACAGTACCTGAACTCCGACTTGTGCTGCTGATGGAGCCAGTACAGCATCCGAAGAACCCTCAGGTCCGGCTCGATCTCGGCTGCCTGGCAATGGAGCGCGAATCCGTTGATAACCCTCCACCCATTCTGCATGAGCTGGATGGGGCTGACCCCGAACCACTGCAAGACTTGGACGGCGAAGGGGTGGAGTGGCAGGCGTGCTCCGGCGATGAAGGCGTCGACCGGCCAGAAGCACATGTTCACCGGCATCGGCGAATTGGACCTCACCTCGGGACCTGGCAGCATCAGCTCGAATTCTTCAGGGATCTGAAAACATTCCCGGATCGCCACCAAGTCCGCCTCGTTGAGGATCGAGATGGTGTCATCAACTTCTGAGGTCTCCCTCGCGGCGTTCTCCTCAAAACTCTACCCCCTCCCGTATACGATCCGTTCAGCATGTTCCTCCGGAAGTTCCCGAACCCTATGGAGCCCCGTCAAAATGCCCGGCAGTCTCCCGAACTCCCCCATTCTGCTCGGGTTCTCCACTATGGTCTCCGCTACCACCGAAGTAGGAACTTCGGCTCTTTTTCCCCTATCGATGAGATGAACCTGGCTCGGAGACGGTTCGTCGACAGCAGAAGGGGAGGGCTCTGAACGTGGGGAGAGGGAAGACATTTGACTAAAAAATAAACTAGGTGTTAAGTTACCTTGAAGTGACAGCTGTGGCCGGAAAGATCACTGGAAAACGGTCAGTGGTCGCCGGAAGCTCTCGTTAGTAAGAATTGTTGTCTGAGTAAAAAATCTGAGAAGTGAACAAATGAGAGAGGAGAGTGGAGTCTTATAAAGCTGGCACACAAAACGAGAATAGCGGGCTCCAAAAACCCAACAGTCAGGCCCATTTACCACAAAACGACAAAGGAGTTTTACCGCCTCATTAATGGCTAACAATCAAAAGGTCAGATGTCCAATGGTTAAATAGCCAGCTGTCATCCCCGAACTGTCGACAGGTCGTCTTGGACTTCGGCACACTTTGCCGAGCGTTTTTGGCACCGACGCTCAAATGTGAGAAAAAATCTCACTTGGACTTCGGCACGCTTTGCCGAGCATTTTTGGCACAGACGCTCAAATGTGAGAAAAAAATCTCACTTGGACTTTGGCACGCTTTGCCGAGCGTTCTTGGCACCGACGCTCAAATGTAAGGGAAAAAATCTCACTTGGACTTCGGCACACTTCGCCGAGCGTTCTTGGCACCGATGCTAAAACGTGAAAAAAAATTCTCACTTGGACTTCGGCACACTTCGCCAAGCATTCTTGGCACCGACGCTCAAATGTGAGAACAAAATCTCACTTGAACTTCGGCACGCTTCGCCGAGCATTCTTGGCACCGACGCTCAAACGTGAGAAAAAAATCTCACTTGGACTTCGGCACGCTTTGCCGAGCGTTCTTGGCACGCTCAAATGTGAGAAAAAAAATCTCACTTGGACTTCGGCACGCTTTGCCGAGCATTCTTGGCACCAACGCTCAAACGTGAGAAAAAATCTCACTTGGACTTCGGCACCCTTTGCCGAGCGTTCTTGGCACCGACGCTCAAATGTGAGAAAAAATCTCACTTGGACTTCGGCACACTTTGCCGAGCGTTCTTGGCACCAACGCTCAAACGTGAGAAAAAGTCTCGCTTGGTCTTCGACGCGATTTGCCGAAAATTCTTGGCACCGATGCTCAAACGTGGGAAAATGGCTCGTTCGGACTTCGGCAAGCCTCACCGACCCTCTTTTGACTCATGTCGCCACCTCGAGGCATCGTTGGACCTCGGCAAGGGACCCCGTACCTCCCTCGACTTCGGCCTCCTTCCTGACACACGTCAGCTCCCTGAGGTGATTGGCGGGGGTTGGCAACATTGCCGATGGTACTTGCCACCGACCTTCGAATTGGGGAAAATCAGCTTTCATGCGACCATAGCCATTGGATCTCCCCGATATTCGCGCCTGATGCTGATGAGTAGCTCAGATTGCGCCACGTCATAATTGGGTAATTAAAAATCGAATTTTATTTATTAATTCGAATTGTTTATTCAAAAAATTTTCAAAAAAATGATTAAAAATACGGGAAAAATAATTAAAAATTCTAGAAAATATTTATAAATTCAGGGGAACATTCTTGGACCCCTGGATAAATAAATATGGGCTGGGATGTTTGATTATTGCTCCCAAAAAGCAAATCATAGCTTGGCAAAATTGAATAAATGGATCGAAAAAATAATATAGAATTGGGAAAATCACCAAAAAATCCCAAAGAGCCCGAGAGCAAACTTGGGCATGCTACCAGCTTAGAAAAGCAACATAACCCCTCAGACAAGATTCGAACACCCGTTGAGAACCCCGATAAAGCCCTATACGCTATTGAAACAACAGAACTACTCCCACAAGGTTGTAACACACAATCTTTAGGAGTGGAGGACTCGTGATATGGCTAAAAATGGGGTTAAATCGGAACACTTTAAAATGGGCATGAATCTTAAAGTCACAGGGACAAGAGGGTAATTTCACCTACAGACGGGTTCGAATTGGGAATCGGGACTCTCCTCTTGGACCTGCTAATCCATGAACAGATTTGTTCTGTAGGGAACGGGTCTCAAACCATTAAGGACCAGTTCAACATGATAGGAAGAAATCCTGCCTCGTCCTTATCTTGAGGAGGCGGTTGCAACCACCCCTATCCAGCCGCACCGGGAAGTAGGGATTCACTCTTATCCTGAAAGAGATCCCCACGGTGACTATAAAAACCCCCCTACCTCCTACTGTAGAAGGTGATCACACTTTGCATACTTTAGTTATTTCTCTTCACTTTTTTAATGTATTGACTTAAGCGTCGGAGGGTTCGTCGCCGGGATCCATCCCGGTGTCTCGAACGTTTGTGCAGGTCTCAAGAGAGCGCCAAGGAGCCAACAAATTAGCAAGGAAGAAGAAGGGGTCAAGATGTGTGAGTTCCTCACGAACCTACAAATCTCATTTATTGCCCCTACACCCGAATTCAGCGGCAACACAAGGATATAGGCAACAGATCAAATCTAATAACAGAAAGCCACAAATGCCTAATCCAACATGGAAACCACAAATTTCTATTGGTTCCCATAATTCTATTGGTGCACAGTGGCCAGGTGATCCTAACGACCCATTAATTTTAAATACGTCCAATGAAAAACTATAATACCAAAAAAACAAACTGATTCATGTCTTATTGTTGAATGGTGCACATACTAAAACCGTTTCCATTTGTCCCTGTAGGTACGCACGTAGGTGAAATCTAATAAGTAAGAAATTATATATATGCATACCACATCTTCCTAAGTGTAAAACAGAATCCACGTACTGATAATAATAATATAGTTAATTTACACGTTCGCCTTTTATTTTATTTTATTTTATTTGGGCATGATAACAACAACTAAACTAACTACAGTTACATTATTGTGACTTTTATCGGCTTTCATGACTCTCATTTATCGGCGGTCGTTGTTTACAACACTGGTACGTACGATATGACATGTAGTTTAACTTTCGATCGAGATGGTAAATCTATTTCATTTATCTATAAAAATTATATAGGACGGTTCACCTATCTATAAAAATTATGCAAGACGGATCTTTTATCAAAGATGAGGCTGATAGTGGCTGTGGGGTGATTATCAAGGACGAAAAATGGGAGATGATCTACGCAATTGAGATTAAAATCTCGGCACCTAGTTACGACACATATTGAAATGTTTGCTGCATATATGGGTTTCAAAATCTCAAAGCTTGCTTTCAAAAACAAGGAGATCTTTATACTCACCGATTGCAGAGGTTCCTACATGAGACTATCCTTACCAGAAAGTAAAATCACACATGAAGCAGACATCTCCATTGCAAAAAAGGTGGAGCAAGAGGTTGAGAACTGGGATGCATTTGTTGCATGGATTCCACGGGCTGAAAATTAAGGTGCTGACTTAATGGCAAAGTATGGCAGAGAAAGAAAATTAGGTGACAATACTGAAGTGCTTACCTCCAGAGGACATGCATTACAAGGATATAGGCAACAGATCACATCTGATAACAGAAAGACACAAATGACTAATCCAACATGGAAACCACAAATGTCTATTGGTTCCCATAACTCTATTGGTGCACATTGGCCAGGTGATCCTAACGACCCATTAATTTTAAATACGTCCAATGAAAAACTATAATACCAAAAAAACAAACCGATTCATGTCTATTTGTTGAATGGTGCACATACTAAAACCATTTTCAATTGTCCCCGTAGGTACGTACGTAGGTGAAATCTAATAAATAAGAAATTATATATATACATACCACATCTTCCTAAGTTTCAAACAGAATCCACGTACTGATAATAATAATATAGTTAATTTACACGTTCCTCTTTCAGTTTATTTTATTTTATTTTATTTTATTTTATTTTATTTTCATTTATTTGGGCATGAAAATAACAACTAAACTAACTACACTTCCATTATTGTGACTTTTATAGGCTTTCATGACTCTCATTTATCGGCGGTCGTTGTTTACAACACTGGTACGTACGATATGACATGTAGTTTAACTTCCGATCAAGATGGTAAATCTATTTCATTTATCTATAAAAATTATGTAGGACGGTTCACCTATCTATAAAAATTATGTAGGATGGATCCTTTATCAAAGATGAGGTTGATAGTGGCTGTGGGGTGATTATCAGGGACGAAAAATGGGAGATGATCTGCGCAATTGAGATTAAAATCTCGGCACCTAGTTACAGTTTGACACATATTGAAATGTTTGCTGCATATATGGGTCTCAAAATCTCAAAGCTTGCTTTCAGAAACAAGGAGACCTTTATACTCACCGATTGCAGAGGTTCCTACAAGAGACTATCCTTACCAGAAAGTAAAACCACACATGAAGCAGACATCTCCATTGCAAAAAAGGTGGAGCAAGAGCTTGAGAACTGGGATGCATTTGTTGCATGGATTCCACCTGCTAGAAATCAAGGTGCTGACTTAATGGCAAAGGATGGCAGAGAAAGATAATTAGGTGACAATACCGAAGGTGCTTACCTCCAGAGGACATGCATTACAAGGATATAGGCAACAGATCACATCTGATAACAGAAAGACACAAATGTCTAATCCAACATGGAAACCACAAATGTCTATTTGTGCACATTGGCCAGATGATCCTAACGACCCATTAATTTTAAATACATCCAATGAAAAACTATAATACTAAAAAAACAAACTGATTCATATCTATTTGTTGAATGGTGCGCATACTAAAACCATTTCCATTTGTCCCCGTAGGTACGTACATAGGTGATATCTAATAAATAAGAAATTATATATATGCATACCACATCTTCCTAAGTGTAAAACCAATTCCGCCTACTGATAATAATAATACAGTTAATTTACACGTTCCCCTTTCATTTTATTTTATTTTATTTTATTTTATTTTATTTGTTAGGATTTTGAATGGGTTGTTAGGGTTTGAGAAGAGGAAAAGAAGAGAAGAAGAAGCAGCCGGCTATTCTGGAAAGAGACAGAGAATGCCAAAAATTGATTTCATTCATTTGATTCATTTGTTACATATATGAGGATACAAAGCCCATTTGGCCCTAAGAGCAATTGTGTCATAACATAACAATCTCCACCTTGAACCAAATTGCATCTAAAACAAACTAAAACATAAAGCAAATGCATAAAGCAAACATAACCTAAACAAAGGTAAACATAAAGATATACTAGTAACATGCTAGAAACAAAACTTGCTCAAACTAGCTAGAAACCATCCGACATCAAACTTGAAAAAAGCTTGAACTTTGCAATTGGAAGAGGCTTTGTGAGCATATCGGCCGAATTTGATTCGGTACCAATCTTCTTCCCGGCAACCTTGCCTTCCGAGATCACATCTCGAACAAAATGGTATCGAATGTCAATGTGCTTCGTCTTCTCATGGTACATGCGTTCCTTGGTCAAATGAATCGCGCTTTGGTTGTCACAAAACACCGTAATAGGACCCTCGAGTGAAGACATCTCACCAACAAACGCCTTGAGCCAAATAGCCTCCTTAATAGCCTCAGTAATTGCCATATATTCGGCCTCGGTACTTGAGAGCGCAACGGTGGCTTGAAGTGTAGACTTCCAACTAATTGCACAATCTCCATGGGTAAAAACATAACCCGTCAAGGAACGCCTTTTGTCCAAATCACTCGCAAAATCTGCATCCACAAAACCCGTCAGTTTCTTGCCATTACCAAACTCCAAACAAGCATCAATAGTACCTCTCAAATAGCGGAAGATCCACTTTACCGCTTCCCAATGCCCTTTCCCCGGACAAGAGAGATATCTACTTACCACACTAACAGCTTGAGCAATGTCGGGTCGAGTGCACACCATCAAGTACATAAGACTCCCGACCGCACTCGAATATGGAACCTTTTCCATATATTTTTTCTCATCATCAGATTTTGGGCTTAAAGCGGTCGAAAGCTTGAAATGCGCCGCAAGAGGTGTTAAAACAACTTTTGCTTTCTCCATGCCAAAATGGCGTAGCACTTTCTCAGCAAAACTCTTTTGTGAAAGAAATAACTTTCTCTTGGACCTATCCCTTGTGATCTCCATTCCGAGAATCCTTTTGGCGGCCCCAAAATCTTTCATCTCAAATGCCGAACTTAGTTGCTCTTTCAACCTCCTAACTTCTTTCAAGTTTGAGGATGCAATCAACATGTCATCCACATAGAGCAACAAGTAAATGAAATCCCCACCATCCAACTTCTTGAAATAAACACAACTATCATAATTGGAACGATGGAAATTAATACTCACCATGAATGAGTCGAACTTCTTATACCATTGCTGCGGTGATTGCTTAAGGCCATAAAGGGAATTCTTCAAAAGATACACACGGTCCTCCTTTCACGCAACCTCAAAACCCTCTGGTTGGCTCATGTAAATTTGCTCCTCCAAATCACCATGCAAGAAGGCAGTTTTCACATCCATTTGTTCCAATTCCAAATCCTTTATTGCCACCAAAGAGAGCAAAACTCGAATGGAGGTGTGCTTAACTACGGGAGAGAACACATCATTGAACTCCACACCTTGGACTTGACTATACCCTTTAGCCACTAGCCTTGCCTTGTATTGAAAATCCGCGGGATTCGAGCCATCAATCTTCCTCTTAAACACCCACTTGCAACCCACAATCCTTTTACCACTCGGAGGCTTCACAAGAGACCAAGTCTCATTTTGTTGCAAAGATTGTAACTCTTCATTCATGGTGGCAACCCAATTGGCCGCATCTTTAGAAGAAATGGCTTCCTTGTAGGAAGATGACTCACAATACTCCACATTCTCTGCAATTGCCAAACAATAAGTAAAGTCGGAGTATCCATACCCTGTAGGTGGTCTTGTTTCTCTTCTAGCTCGGTCCCTTGCCAATGCATATGGTTATGCCTCTTCTTGGGCTTCCTCCAAATTGACATCATCATGTGAGATCAAATCATCACCTTCTTGAAACGGCACCTCAAACTCCACCTTCTCAACCTTCTCATTCTCCTTAATAGTCGGCTCGGGTGCAACATCATTTGCCTTCAACATAGCCGACTCATTGAAAATGACATGTCTTGAAATAAGAAACTTGGATGATTCGGGACACCACAACTTATATCCCTTCACATTTGCGGGATACCCAACAAAAATACAGTTCTTCGATCTAGGCTCCAACTTTCCTTCATTCACATGTGCATAAGCGGGACAACCAAACACCCTCAAATTCGAATAATCGGCCGTCTTACCCGACCACACTTCTTCGGGTGTCTTCAACTCAATTGAAGTGGTAGGAGATCGATTTACCAAATAGCAAGATGTGTTAATGACTTCTGCCCAAAACTCCTTACCCAAACCCGTATTTGAAAGCATACTTCTAGACCTTTCAAGTAGTATCATATTCATCCTTTCTACAACACCATTTTGTTGTGGAGTGTTGACCACCGTCTTGTGCCGAACAATCCCTTCGGCCTTACAAAAATTATCAAACTCACGGTTGCAAAACTCCAAACCGTTATCAGTTTTCAACCTCTTAACTTTCCTTCCCGCTTGGTTCTCCAAAAGTGACTTCCATTCTTTGAAGGTGCAAAACACATCACTTTTCTCTTTCAAGAAATAAACCCAAACCTTCCTTGAGAAATCAGCAATGAAAGTAAGCATGTAACGAGAACCATTACCTTTAGAAGGCTCACGAGAAGGTCCCCAAAGATCCGAATGGATGTAGTCCAGTGTTCCCTTGGTCGAATGAATGGCCGTGGAGAAGCTCAACCTCTTATACTTGCCAAATACACATTGCTCACACAACTCCAAGTTGCCCGTGCATTGACCACACAACAAGCCTCTCTTGCTCAAAATGGTCATTCCTCGCTCGCTCATATGCCCCAATCTCATATGCCAGAGCCTAGTAGCATCCTCATCCGACATAGTACCCAAACGTGCAATGGCGGCCGAGCCCGTGACCGTGGAACCTTGTAGAAAATAAAGAGTTCCAATTCTCTTCGCCTTCATGATTGTGAGAGCCCCTTTAGAGACTCTAGGGACTCCACCTTCACTTTGGAACTTACACCCCTTTTCTTCAAGAGACCCCAAAGAAATCAAATTCTTAGACAAATCGGGTATATGCCTCACACCCATCAACCTTCGGACCTTTCCATCATGAAACTTAATTGTCACCGAACCAATTCCGGCAACCTTACACATATTGTTGTTTCCCATGAGAACCTTACCATCCGTAGGCTCATAAGTCTCAAACCAATCTCTATTCGGAGTCATATATTGTGAAGCACCCGTATCCATCACCCAACAATGTATATCATCAACATTAGTATCTATCACACAAAGAGTATCAACTGTCACATTCGGCCACATTGGCCTCCTCCGCAGAAGAACCTTTACTATCCGCCTTTTGTTTATTTTTGAGCTTGAAACAATCGGCCTTAATGTGTCCATTCTTCTTACAATAGTTGCACATTAAATTCTTGTGCCTAGACTTCGAACGGGTCCTTGTATCTTTCGAGTTTCGGTCCCATGACCTACCTCGATCAATAACTAAACCAACACCTTGGCTCCCTTTCTCATTATTGGTCATTTCACTATCAATGTGCAACTTGGCTTGTAAATTGCTCTTAACATCCTCATGAGAAATTTTATCTCTACTATAAATCAACATGTCTCTAAAAGCCTTGTATGATGCGAGTAATGAGCATAATAACAAAAGGACTTGGTCCTCATCCACCACCTTAACATCAATCTTACTTAAGTCATTCAAAATAGATGCAAACTCCGTAATAGATTGGAAATTGATGTACCTTCAACCATGCGAAGAGTGTAGATACGCAATTTTAACCGCAGTCGATTGGTGAGGGACTTCTTCATGTAGATGTTCTCCAATTTCTCCAACAAAGCCTTAGCGGTCTTCTCCGATAGAACCTCTTGCAATGTCGAATCGCTCAAACACAATTGGATAATGGAGAGCGCTTTATCATCCATCTCTCTCCATTTCTTATCCGCCACCGCATCAATCAATTTTTCTCGACCAAAAATGGCATCCTTAATGCCTTGGCTCGACAAAATCGCTGCCATACGCACTTGCCATAATGCAAAACTCGTTTTCCCATCATACTTCTCAATATCATATTTCCCCGACATATCCATTCAAATTTCTTCAACCCACTTCAACAAAACACCAAATTTTTCCCCAAAAAATTAAATTACTCAAATCACAAAATCAAACCTTCTCCTTCTTGATATCCTCCCTCCTCCGGTGCCCGTGACGACGAAGACCAAGGAACCCGACGAAGAGAAACCCGACAATCAGATCAGCAGAGGAAGATATCAGCAGCGGATGGTGATCAGATCAGATCAGATCAGCAGCGGATGGTGGCTGGAAGTCGGTTTGGTGGAATTGGAGGAGGGTTTTGGTGGCAGCGGAAGGGATCAGGAGAAGGGATCGGGATGTGGAGGTTTTGGTGTTGGCTCTGATACCAATTTGTTAGGATTTTGAATGGGTTGTTAAGGTTTGAGAAGAGGAAGAGAAGAGAAGAAGAAACAGCCGGCTATTCTGGAAAGAGACAGAGAATGCCAAAAATTGATTTCATTCATTTGATTCATTTGTTACATATATGAGGATACAAAGCCCATTGGGCCCTAAGAGCAATTGGGTCATAACCTAACATTATTTTATTTTATTTGGGTGTGAAAACAACAACTAAACTAACTACACTTACATTATTGTGACTTTTATAGGCTTTCATGACTCTCATTTATCGGCAGTCGTTGTTTACAACACTGGTACGTACGATATGACATGTAGTTTAACTTTCGATCGAGATGGTAAATCTATTTTATTTATTTATAAAAATTATGTAGGACGGATCCTTTATCAAAGATGAGGCTGATAGTGGTTGTGGGGTGATTATTAGGGACGAAAAATGGGAGATGATCTGCGCAATTGAGATTAAAATCTCGGCACCTAGTTACAGTTTGACACATATTGAAATGTTTGCTGCATATATGGGTCTCAAAATCTCAAAGCTTGCTTTAAAAAACGAGGAGATCTTTATACTCACCGATTGCAGCGGTTCCTACAAGAGACTATCCTTACCAGAAAGTAAAATCACACATGAAGCAGGCATCTCCATTGCGAAAAAGGTGGAGCAAGAGGTTGAGAACTGGGATGCATTTGTTGCATGGATTCCACGGGTTGGAAATCAAGGTGCTGACTTTATGGCAAAGTATGGCAGAAAAAGAAAATTAGGTGACAATACTGAAAGTGCTTACCTCCAGAGGACATGCATTACAAGGATATAGGCAACATATCACATCTAATAACAGAAAGCCACAAATGTCTAATCCAACATGGAAACCACAAATGTCTATTGGTTCCCATAACTCTATTGGTGCACATTGGCCAGATGATCCTAACGACCTGTTAATTTTAAATACGTCCAATAAAAAACTATAATACCAAAAAAAAAACAAACCGATTCATGTCTATTTGTTGAATGGTGCACATACTAAAACAACTTCCATTTGTCCCCGTAGGTACGTACATAGGTGAAATCTAATAAATAAGAAATTATATATATGCATACCACATCTTCCTAAGTGTAAAACAGAATCCACGTACTGATATTAATAATATAGTTAATTTACACGTTCCCCTTTCATTTTATTTTATTTTAATTTTGTAACCACTGTTTCCATTATACAAATTTTTTCAAGTATTTTTCCGCATTTTAAATTGATTATATTATTCAATCTACTTTTATGAAGTCAATATTACTATTATTATTTTATTTTATCTGAGCCCAAATTGTTTATTCCCATAAATGATTTATTAAAATATTATGAGCCCAAGCCCAATATTTAATTATTTAACTGTTTTAATATTTAAATTTTTTAAAGCCCAAACCCAATTGTTTATTTTAAATCCAATTTATATTCCTTTGATTTGCATTGCTTATTTAATCTAAATTGTGAAGCCCAAATATAAAGCCCAAGTTTACAATCCAAACTCATATCCTATTGGATCCCAACCCAAACCCATTATCCTACCCTACCCAAATTCATCTATCCGTTTACAAAGCCCCTTACATCCCCCCACCCTTCTTATTCCGTAACTCCATAACCCCTGTCTCACATAACTCCCCATTATTATATACCCTATTTAATATATTTATTATATTCTATTTTATAAATAACCCCCCCCCCGTACCTTCTCTCTCCCCATTCCTATTCTCTCTCTCTCTCTCTCTCTCTCTCTCTCCCGTACTCTTTCTATCTCTCTTTCTCTGTTCAAACCCAAAAAAAACAGAAAAACCCAAAACACAACCTGTCTTCTCTTTCTCCCTCTCCCTTCCCCGTTCGCCCCAACCTCCGCCATGCGCCTCCGCTCGTCTTCCTCGAAGAGCACCATCGACATCATCGCTTCCTTCAAGCGCTTCCCACTCGAACTGCCGCTTCCTTCCCCCAGTCACCGCCAGCAACCCAATCCTCCCGCTCGAGCCCTCCCTCCGCCATTGCTCTCCTTCGAGCTCTCGCCATCTCCAGTCGTCAACCTCTTGCCCCCCGTTCGTCTTCCTCTGCCGCTCAAGCTCCGAGCATCGTTAAACCCTGTTCTCGTCGACCCTGTCATTGTCTCCGCCAACCGGGGCGCCGCCTCTCCTTCGCGATGCACCCACCGCAGCGAGAGCAGCGACTGCTGCAACATTGCTGTGTCGCACCCTTGTGCGCTCTGTTCGCCTGTGCGATGCCAGCGAGACAACCAACACCTCCTCCTTACGACTGCAGCCCTGCTTTCCTCCGACGGCCAGCAACAGCCCTGCCAGCGATCCACCTGGCCGTTGCTCCGCCGTCGCGTTCGTCAGCAGCTGCCGTCGGTGACACTAACTAGAGCAAAGGGAGGGCGGCAACCGCTATCGTACACATCTACTTACCCTAAAGTATAGGTTACAACCACTCTCATATCCCCAATAGTTCATTCTCAACAAAATTGGCTAGAGGTAGATGCAAACTAAGACGAATAAACACAGCAGTAGCAACTAAGGTATTTTTTTTGAGAAAAAGATGACAACATCATCGCTTCATTAATAAAAAATTAAAAAAATAGGTAGTACATATTACATCAAAGTCTACATAATCCTAATGACAAAACGGCCAACAACAATCTACCAATGAAAAGAAGATACATATGAACTTTGCTCTCCATCTTGCGACGCGCTCCCTCCATTCCTGCGCTACTCCTCCTCCCTTCGCAACCACTTCTTTTCTCCTGCATGTTCTGCCCAAGCGTGAATAGCAGCAAAGGTTTTATGCATCATAACAGGGAATCTATTTGTAGTATTGCGAAAACAAAGTTCATTACGATCTAGACATAACCTCCACATGGTAGCGGCAACTGAAATGTCCCAGGCTGTTATGTCGTTCTTTCTAACTATGCTTTCTCTCCACCGTCCCCATACGTCTATACTCGAGCTCGGTACCTCTATACTCCCAAAACCTGGACACAGAACCTCCCACGTTAACCTGGCCCAATGATAGGTGAATAAAATATGAATCATATCTTCGTCCTCATTACCGCATCTAGGACATCTCACGTCGATCTGCATACCTCGTTTCCATATATTGACCCTTAATAAGATAGCATCGTTCACCACCAACCATAGAAATGCTTTGACTTTTGTGGGAGCGAGAGTCTTCCAAATAGTATTAGCTTCATCACTTCTGATTTCTTCACCGTTAAGCAATATATACATTGTTGCCACCGAGAACGTCACTGTTGATCCTAAGTTCCAGGATCTCTCATCCTCTGCAGCTTGGGTACATTGTTCGTTAGATCGAATAAAGTTGTTAAGGAGCTGTAATTGGCTAAAACCCTCTTGTGACCCTTGCGCCCGAACCTCCAACCTAAGGATGTTATTACGCCAAACGTTTGCCACGAGAGTATCTAGGCTAACTGAAGCTTTAGCTCCCTCCGGAAACAAACTAAGAATGGTATTATTTCCACACCATTTATCCTTCCAAAATCTGGTATCCTTCCCATTCCCAATTTTACACCAAGTATTGGCGTGGAACAACTCGCCCAATCAAGCCACCCCTTTCCAAAGGAATAAGGCTTTGCCGTGCTTACTACTCCCCCCATACCTGAATTTCTTCCTCTTCCGGTACGCCGCGAAAGATTTACACCACCAACTATTATGCTTCATGCTCATCTTCCACCACCATTTACTCATAAGCGCTTTATTCATATACTCCAGGTCTAGAATCCCTAGACCTCCGAACTCTTTCTTCTTAAAGACCCTACCCCATTTCACCTGATGAAATCCTTTATTTGATTCATCAACTCCTTTCCATAAAAATCTTTTCCTACACTTGTCGATCCTTCTGATAACCCATTTTGGAAATTCGTAGATGGACATTAGAAATGTTGGAAGACTGCTAAGATCATGATTAATCAACGTAATTCTTCCTTCTAGTGATAAAAAGCGTCCCTTCCAACCTGCCAATCTCTTCTCAACCTTCTCAATCAGAGGAATCCAATTTTCCTTTCGCGTAGTCCCCGGCCTAATAGGCGTTCCTAGGTAAACAAGAGGAAATTCTCCAATCTTACATCCAAAATAATCCCTAATGTCCATAATTGATGTCGAAAGGTTAACACCAAATGGAATAAGAGAGCTCTTGTTGAGATTCACCTTCAAACCCGCCCACGCTTCAAAGCATTTTAAAAGTATACCAATTGCTAGAACTTCATCTTCAATTGCTGCTCTGAACATTAGGGCATCATCTGCATATTAGAGAATGGAAATGGAGTCTGCAATACCATTGGTCTTAATGCCTCGAATAACTTGCTGTTCTCTGTCTCTCTTGACCATTTCAGCTAGCCCATCCGCATCCAGGGTAAAGAGAAGGAAAGATAGTGGATCTCTCTGTTGCAATCCCATGCGGCACCGAATTTCCTTTCCCTTGCTCCTATTAAACTGGATCGAAGATTTCCCTCCTCTGACGCACTTTTTCATCCATGAATGCCACTTTGTTCCAAAACCTTTAAGTTCTAGAACTTCATCAACGCAGCCCCAATCGACAGTATCGTATGCCTTCTCAAAATCCAATTACATCAAAAAACCATCCGTTTGCTCCTTGGAATATCTAAAGATAATCTCATGTGCTGAAGCGAAACTGTCCATTATATCCCTCCCTTTGATAAATCCACTCTGAGATTCAGCAACAACATCATTCAAATGAGGGGCCAATCTTTGTGCCAACACCTTTGTGATAATCTTGAATGAACCGTTCAACATGCTAATTGGCCTTAGGTCTTCTACCCATAGAACCTCCTTTTTTTTTTGGAATCAGAATGATAAACGCATAATTGAGCCTCTCAATATCCGCTACTCCATGATAAAAGTCTTGGAAGATATCCAACAGATCATGCTTAATTATATTCCAGTAGAGTTTGTATAAGAAGATCGGGAAGCCATCCGGTCCGGGAGACTTATCCTGCATAATGTTCTTGATTGCTTGAAAACCTCTTCCTTTGTAAACAATCCTTCAATCTCCTCACTTCCATCAATTCTCGCGTTGCTCCACATGGCATCTGTCATCTTACATCTATGGGTTCTGTTGACTCCTAATATATCCTTAAACTTTTGGTCTATATGTTGCTTGATTTGTCCCTCATCTTCGCACCAATTATCCCCTACAAACAATCCTTCGATGCAATTTTGTCTCCTTTTTCCATTGGCAACCTTATGAAAGAATTTGGTGTTTGCATCCCCTTCCTTGAGCCACTGCACTTTTGAACGTTGTCTCCAATATTGCTCCTCCATCTCCCCCATTCGTTGGATCTCAAGTCTATTGTTAGCCAATTCTTCTACCTCTGTCATGAGAAGGTCTCTCTCTTCCTTCTTTATCTCTAATTCCTGGAATCACTTTCCTAATTCCACCAATTTGCTTTTCGCTTGACCAAATTCCTGTTTGGCCCACTGCTTCAAACACTTACGCAGATGCCTAGTCTTGATAATCCAATTAGAAATTGAATTAGCAGCCTCAGTTTCTACCTTCCATGAATCGTCAATAATCTTGCGAATATTGTAGGACAAGGTCCAGGCTTTCTCAAAGCAGAACAGCTGTCTACAATTTCTCTCTCCATTGCCGCAGTCCAGTGCTAACGGAGTATGGTCTGAGGTAAATCTAGTTATAGACTTGACGCTCGCTAACGGGAATGTATCCTTCCAGTCTGTGGACACAAAAATCCTATCTAGCTTCGCTAGAACTGGTATGGCCTGCACGTTCGACCATCTAAATCTCTTACTAGCTAGTTTAATCTCCAGGAGTTGTAGATCGTCTATGGTGGAGTTGAAATTAGATCTATCTTGGTTACTATCTCCCTTCCCTCTGTGCTCATTCTGAAATCTAGTAATGTTGAAGTCACCCCCCACCACCCATGGACCTGTCCAACCACCTCTAATGTGCCTAAGTTCGTCCCAGAAACGAACCCCGCAATCTAGAGTCGTAGGGACCGTAAATGGACGAGACCATGTATACCCAACCATCCATTCTTCGTCTAATTCTTACCGTGATCGAAAACTTTCCGATCCATTCGTCTAAAATCTCAAAAATGGTCGGGCCAACGCCAACCCCTGACAATCCGATGGAAGATTTAAGTCTCCAATCGAATGCCTCTAGAGACCTAATACTCTGGAAGTCCTTCATCTTCGGATTCTCAATCCTCGTCTCTTGAAGGGCACAGATACTTGGCTTTATCCTGCCTACAGTCTCATTGATTAATCTTTTCTTTGTTCTTTGCCTCATGCCCCTAACGTTCCAAAAGATATATAACGTTTGATAACTATTATAAAACCTCTAACGTCTAGCTACCTTAGTCTGCCTCTAGAGCCTAAAGACCAAATCTGCTGGCCTCTCCTCTCAAAGCCTGAACATTTTGTAACTGCTCTATATTAGTGGTCCCCATGGCTAGACCGAACAGACTTGCATAATAGATGAGAGTGTTATTTTTAATGAAATTTAAGACTGAAGAGTTGCTAACGGGTCTACCTCCACATGCAGATACCGGCAATTTGTCTTTGGACGTGTCGTCTTTCACATTTAAGGCCACTATCATCTCCTTCTTTGATATTCCTTTCTCCTCCTTACTGCAGTCATCGCCGTCAACATCCTTATCTCTGATCACTTCGGAAGTCCACCCTATATCTATGTTCGATGTCGCTCTATAGTCAAACTCATCGAGCTGCCCTTCTTTTTTGGAATTGAAACAGTTCTCAAAAGATCATAAATTAAGTTAACAGAGAGCAACAACAGATGCTCCAGAAAGAGTCTAGATGAAGTATAATTAGCAATTTTGCCCACTGATTTCAGTCCATTTAAGACGGATTCTCGAAATTCAGCATTTTTGCCTGATTTCCTGCACCGATTTTCGGGCGATTCTAAAATTTCAGCATTTTCGGCTGACTTCGCCAACCAATTTCTGTTTGTTTCGAGCACTTCAGAAAATTCAGTATTTTCGGTTAATTTCGTGGACTGATTCAGTATAGTGGCTAATTTCGTGCATCACTGTACATCTATTGCTCCGTTGTGCATGCTCATAGCCCGACGGTGCACATCGGTGCATGCACATAGCTAGCCCCTGTGTTCTACATCAATGCTTGCACATAGCCCGGAGTTGCACATTCCGTCCATGTGCGTAGAATGTGGTGGGGGTTCCATCCATGCGCATAGCTCTGCGTTACACATTCCATACAAAGTGCAAATTTATCCTACTAACCCTGTTCATTTTTAAAATAGGACTTGGTCATAAAAATGTAAACCTGATAAACAAATAGGATGACTAAATACTCAAGTATATATTAGGAAAACTGGGGATAGAGAAATATTGGATGTTGTCAAAGCAAAACGAAAGAGAAGAGAAGCGAAAACTGGAGAAATAAGAAGTCGTTGTTTTGATTAAGTGACCATCATGTATATGTGTTAGCATTCACTTTAGAGAGTAGCCGAAAAAGAGTCCTACCATATTCTTAACTTTAATAACTAAAATGAGACTTGATAGTATGCAACTTCAAGTGCTACTTTATTTATAACTTTCTCGCATTATTAGTTCATGCATAATTTTTTTTTATAAAAAGTGTAGTTCGTTTTTTTTTTGATAATCTAAATGTGTAATTAGTAGGGACGACTTATTTTTTGTAAGTGAGTCAATCATGGAGAGTTTCAACGGAGTTGTGCATTTGGATTTGCATACTATCATTTGTAGTACATATATATGAGAATTTTTTTTTGAATATATGCATTTTTTTAAAACTATTTGCAAAAAATGCATAAACTTATGCATTCTCTCTATGAAATTTTCAAAAATTGTAAAGTTGTCGTTCCCAACAATGAATCAAATATAAAGAACCTAGATGTTGAGAACGGTGAGTACTATAGTTTGAACTTTTTGAACTAAACTTACCATTGAAAACGACGAGTTTCTCCCAAAAAATAAAACTAGGTCCGCCGTCCCCAATGGTGAGCACGAAATAACTAAGCTAGCCATTGAAAACGGCGGGTGTTATTGTTGAGTCCCCGAGCGCAATAAGTTTGGCAAGTGTTATTTTTTTTCAAATAGTTTGGAAAAAATGCATATTTAAAATTAAAAAAATTATATATACGATGGTCACCTCCCTCCTTTCCCAGTCCGAACTACTTCTCCTCCCTTTCTTTATCAACCCTATCCCGAACTTCCTTCACCCCCTTCTTCCGCCGATGCCATCATCGTGGTTTTTTACTTGTTCCTTAAAACTCTCACAAAATTCCATCTTTTTTCCTTCTTCAACTAAATCCTAACCTTAAGAATAATTTGGTCAAATCTGAAAAACAGAAACGAAAAAGGGAAAGAAAACATATGAAAGATATGTGCATCATTAAGACCCCTTAATTATAAATATATCTCTAATCTCTAATATTATAATGGGAGAAGACCTTAGTGTCATTTGTCATTTTGTCATTCTACCAACATGTGCAACGCACGTACATTACTAATATAAAGGAGGTTTCCGGTTCAAATCCTCCCTAGGTCAGAGTTTTTATTTTTATTTTTTGAAATTATTAAAACGTGCATCGCACGTGTAAATTACTAGTATTTTTTAATTAAAAAAAAGAACTTGAGAGGGTTCTTTCTGTTGACTAAAAAGATGAAAGGTTTTTGAGTTTGACCAACATTTCGTACATATTTTGTACTATTTGCCCTTACAAATAGGGGTGTCAAAAGATACCATATTACCATACCATACCATTACCATACCAAATATTACCGAAAACTTGGTAATACCGTACTGAAATCTTGGTATTGTACCATACCGAAATTATATGGTATGGTACTGGTACCCAATATTGATACCATGGTATACCGTACCGTACCAAGTATATTTAATATATATTTAATTTAAAAACCCAAGCCCAGACCAAGGTTTAGGCCGAGTCCCATGCCTTTTTTTTAAAAAAAATTTTCACCCTAGTATGGTTTACATCTTCTTTAGTTCTTCCTTTTTTCTTCTTTGAATCTAGGGTTCACGCTCCGACGCACACAGTGCCACCTGCCTTCTTCAGCACCATTGGTCCTCAAGAAGGACAGCCAACTTTTAAAGCTCCTCTAGCGAAGGTAAAGATCCATTTCTTGAAATCACACTTGTATTTTTGGAGGAAATTTTTCGGCGAATTAAGGATACTTATGTTTTTGTTGGTGTATTAATATAAGATCCATCTTCTTCTTGTTCTTCTTGAGTTTTATTGAGATCTTGGGTATTGTAAATTGCTAATTATATTATTCACAAGTAATTAGGAATTTAGGATGTACAAGATCTTCTAATATGATTTTCCATGTGGGTTGAGATGGAGTGGTAATGAGTATTGATTCTATCGAAGGGTTTTTTCACATTGCCCTAAAGTTTTGAGCTATATGATGCTTTTCAGGTTAAAGGACATCCTTTTTAATTCCGGCTTTTTAGGGGTATCTTCAATTAGTAATACTAATTGAAAATAATCTATTTCATTTATAGACTCAAATCAATGTCTGTAGAGAGAGTACAAGTATGATTGGGAGAAGGAAACTTATAAAATAGATATATCTGTTATCATGTTATCACACTTGCTTAAAATTTCTGAGTTTCTTGTTATCTTAAATGAGGTTAAAAAAGCCAATTTAATTTGTATTTTAGTATGATCTATGAATTATTTGTCTCTCAGTCAAAAATATTAGAAATTTAGAATACATATGGCATAGCAGTCAAAAAATATGAAGAATAAAGACACTTATCTAGTAAATCTTTGTTTTATTTATTTTTCGCAGGCATAATTTCATTTGAGTTGGTAAAATTCTTTATTATAACTTATTTTATGCCTTATGTTGGACATTGTAAATGTTTCTTGATTGGTTTTTAATTGCTTTCAACTGCATTTAGGCTATAAACTGAATCTATCTTGTTGACTTTGTGGAAACTGTACAAACATATGTTATTTTCTCCAATTTATGTGCATAAACTGATTACCTAATGTATTTTCACTTGCATGGAGATAAATTGAGGGGTTGATTCTGGAGGAAGACATGCTGTCTCGGCTGTGGCCCCGCCAACTCATTTTCCTGCAACTTATCGACACCTCGGGTGTAGTCGAGCATTAGTCTCACCCTTAACTTCAGATCAGATTAAATGTAACTAACTGTACATTAAATCCTAAATGACATCATACAAGTTCTTGCATATCATATGATTTTGTTCAACCTTTCCTTCACTTGATTAACATGTATGGATATCAGCAGAAGTGACAGTGCCAACAGAATAGAAATTCAGGTCATCTCCATGGAAAGTGAAGGTGTCTTTTATGATGACCAACAACTGAATTAGGAGGAGAGATCAAATAACAAACGAGCGAACGTAATAAAGAACAGTAGTGAAACTATGATTCTGCATAGATGAAAATAGAGAGCTAAAGAGGCTACGGTATGGTGAAAGCTTTAATGGTGAAGGGCATACCAGTACTAGTTAACAGCAAGGTTGTCTACAAAAGTTCATCCTCTGTTTCCCTAACTTCTTAAGTGATTAGCATAGAGATTCCAAGGATGAAGTCAATCTTAATGTCACGCCCCGCTTCCCAGAATACGGAAACACAGGCACGTAACCAAGGCCTAGCGAATGATGTGAATACATCATTCATAAGCTGTATATTTAACTCAACAACAAGATAACAATATCAACCACGCAAGCATGCAAAATCACAATAGGATAACAAGTACATGACATATTACATGACATAATACAGGACATAACCAACAACTGGAAAAGAAACATAGTTACGGGTCAAACACGCCCAGATTACAACAAAGATTACATGGATAAACATGAATTAAAATAACATGAAACTAAACAAGACTAGAATCTCTGCTCGGCAACACCTTCGGGTAGTTCTTCATCTGGGCCTGCAAGTATATTATTACAAGGAAAGAAACAAGTGGTACCCGTTAATGCAAGTCACGGGCAGCAAGTGGTACAAGCAACGGGACAAATATAGAATGAAACAAAAATATAGAAAGAACAAGGAATCAAGAATCATATAATAGAGCAAATACAACATGCAACAGAATCAAGAACAAGGCCTCATGGAATAAATAGCATGCATGTAAACAAGTAAATAATCCATAGGAACATGTAACATGTAAATGAGTAAGCAAGTAAATGTGTCAACATGAACGCGTAACATGTAAACAAGTAAACAAGTCATCATAACCATGTAACATGTAAATGGATCATGCAAGTGTATGTGTCATGTCATGTATTTTATTAACCTAACTAGGTAGCACTTTATGCATCCCATACCACATGGTTTCTATTCGCAATCAAGTGAACGTTTAGACTAGTGGTGGATTCTATAGGTCACGTATTCGGAAAAATTGTATCTTGTTCGAGATACGTGCAATGTGAAACATGTAGTGTAACATGTAGCGTGAAACATGTCAAGTAAACCTGTAATTTAGCAAACTTGTAACTTGTAACTTACAAATTTGCAGCGAGGAACCACGAGCCCCCTTCCGAGTACGCTCTTCTATATTACCCACTACTAAATCTTTTTCCTTATACTCCGGCTTGTTATCTTTTTTAATTACAATTTAAACATGAACACTAACTACATGCAACAACAAGGACGGGTAACATGGTAAGGGTAACATGGCAGGATCAAGTAGTCAAGACTTATACAATGCAGAAAAACATATCTCAGGATCTATAAAACATGTTGATGCGACTAATGGCATGCATAACACTTAATCAAGAATAAAAGATATTATAATAACATGCAACCTAGTAACAAGCAATTCATGTACAACATCCTATATAATAGTATATATGTGTATCGTGTTCATGCAACGGACATGGCAACAAAGTATTCGTGATTTTGTACGAATACGGGATACAGATTATGTATAATACAAATAGAGTCAAATAATATACTTGTGGTATTTTTACAAGGGCTTGTACTGGAACAAATAAAATTGTACAAGAGACACTTGCCTGGTAGTCGACGACGATAAAATTGAAGCAAGAATAACGGGATCAGTATCCCGGACAGTAGAATATGTGCAAAATATTTGTGGCAGCCACGCCAAAGTCAGCAACTCCTAGAATAGCAAGCTCCAAAATAGCAACTTCACTAGCAATAAACAGAAATTCCACTTCAACAACTCCAAGGCAGTGAACAACAGCACACACCAAACTCCTATACAACACCAATAGCAACCCAACACCAATATAATAAAATCAACCCAACACCAATATAATAAAATCAACCCAAACACCCACACAACAGCAACAATCCCAATCCCATGTTTCCTTCTTCTTCTCGAATGACAATAGAGAGACAGAGGGAGAGCGCAGGAGAGAGATAGCAGAAGAAAGGGAGATAGGGAATGGCGACGGAAGTTTCGAGGGCCGAGGGAGTCGAGGATGGAGAACGGGCGGCGAGAACTGGCGTCAAGCGATGGTCGCGGCGGCTGGAGTTTGGAGGAGAGGGCACAGCACTAGCGAATGGAGAAGAGGCGAGGCGAGGTTGCCGTTGAGTCGTCGAGGTCGGAGTTCGAGGGGAGACGAACAGAGGGAGTGAGGCGGTTGCGGAGGAATGTAGTGGTGAGCGGGAGGCGCTCAGAGACAGGGCGAGTGCAGGCAGAGGCGGAGCTGTCGAGCGGAGGAAAACGATGCTTGGACTTCAAGCAGAGGCAATGGTGATGGAGGGGAATGGCGATGGCGGAGCGGCTTTGGTGGGTCGTCGAGGCTCTGGTGATGCTGACCGCAAGGCAATGGGACGAGTGGCGGCGGGAGGTGGGTTCGGGAGTAGGGGTGAGGACTGGCGGAGGTGAAGTGGCAGTGGAGATGACGAACGGAATGGCGGAGGCGAGCTCGACTGGTGGAGATGGCGATGGAGGTTGAGAGGGCGACACTTCGGGGCTTGAGCGGAGGTGATGGGTTCTCTGTTGTGGGTTCGACTGTGGGAGGCGAAGCTTGAGGTCGGGGTTGACAACGGCGAACTTGGGCGAAGAGGGTGTGCAGGGTGGCACGGCGGTGCGAAGCTCCGACAATGGAGGGAGGGCGGACGCGATGGAGAAGACGCCCGGTGGTCGAGCGGGGGAAGAAAGGAGGAGAAAGATGGGTTGTTTGCTCTGTTTTTGGTTATGGAAACAAGGGAAGGGAAGAAGAGAGAATGCGGTAGGGGGTTTATATAACAATATGATAATTATAATGAATAGGGGGGAGTGGTCTGATTTAAACAGAGGGGAGAGAAAGTGGGGAACGTGGTGAGAGAGTGGGGTAGTTACGAGGAGTGTGGAGGAAAGTGCAAACAAAGTGGGGAAGTTGGAGTACGGGATACAAAAGTGGGGTGAGAAGTTAGAGTACGGGAATTAAGAGTGGGGAAAGTAGGAAGAAATTGTATACGGGTAGATGTAGGGTTAATCTGTATAATTAAATAGGTTCTGGGTTAATGGATTTGGGCTTGGGCTTAAAATGGTTTAAAAATATTTAAATAAAATAATTAGGGTATCGGGCTAAATAATTGGGCTCAGATTTAATTTAATAAAATCAAATACAAATTTATGCTTTAGAATAAACAACTGGATTTCAGATAATATTTAATAAAAATCAATAATGTAAACTTGGGCCTAGAATAAACAATTAAACAATTGGGCTAAAAATAGTTTAAATAATAAAATCAATTAGGGAAAAATAATTATAAGATACTGAGAATTTAAATACGGAAAAAAAATACTTTGAAAATATGCATTAATGAAAACAGGGGTTACAAATCCTATCTACCTTACAACAAAATTTCGTCCTCGAAATTCGCGTAGGCGGTATATAGGATGGGCAAATGTAACACCCAAAGGTTAAGAAGCAATAAACAAGAAGGAGGTGGTGATACCGGGATTAAATAAGATATAAGCAGGGAATGAATGAATTAAGATTGAGTCAAAAAATATAATTGAAAATGTGCATGTACCAGAAAATATGCAGAAATAAGTGATGCAAGGAAAAGATAGGAAGGATACAAAATAACAAACTACAACATACCTACAACGATATCTTCAGCTGTCTCCGTTTCTTCTGCGACCAAGTTGTAGGCCTGACCTCTCCCAGGAGCTGCGGTTATCTGACCATAGACTTGCTGCTGCGGTGGTCCTCGTACTGGTGCTCTCTGCTGGGTTGGCCCTCCGGCGACTGGAGCAACTCTCACCTGTGGACATTCCCGGAGTACATGGTCCTGAGATCCACAAGCGAAACATCGACGATTTGCCAATCTGCAGTCTTTACGTATGTGACCGGCCTTCTGGCAATAGTCACAAACTACATCTCTTCTCGGGGCAGCAGGTGGATAGGGCATCGGCCTTGCAGTAGGAGTTGGGGCTGGCCTCCGAATTGGCCCACCAGTAGGCCTAGCAGGAGCAATAGGGTATTGAACAACCCACCGAGCAGCATTCCTTCTCTTGCGACTGTGTTCCTGGGCTCTAGCTGCTTCAAGAACATTGGCATAGGTGTGGAGTCGGAGAGCAACTAGGTGGTCCTGAATATCATAGTCTAGCCCCAACAGAAATCTCCGGGCTCTGTCCTCTTCATAAGCCACCAAGGCTGTGGCGAAACGGCTGAGTCTGGTGAACTCCGCGGCATATTCGTCCACAGACCGAGTTCCCTGTGTCAGCAAAGTGAACTGCTGTTCCATCTCGAGCCTCGAGACGTTTGGGAAGAACTTCATTAGGAAGCTTTCCGTAAAGGTAGCCCAAGTGATTGGCCTGACCAGTCTCTCAACTTCAGCTCTCCACCAAATACGAGCAATATCCATCAGTTGGATGCTAACAACATCCACTCGGTCCACATCAGCGATTCTCGCTGCCTGAAGTAATTGCTCCATCCGGATAAGCCACTGTTCTGCTTCCAATGGCGATTCAGTGCCCATGAATTTGTCCGGATGCAACTTCATAAAATCTGCGACAGTTCCGGGTCTAGGAGGAAGTGTCCCGTGCATAGGTACAGCGGCGTCCCGGTTGGCGACGTCCAACGCAGTCCTTATAAGTTCATTGTGTTCTTGTTGCATCTGCATCATCTGCTGCATCATCAGCTCGTTCTGCTCACGTTGCATCTGCATCACTTGAGCAATTGTAGGCCCTTCTGGCTGGCCGGAAGAAGAAGCACCTCTCCTAAGCATCTCCAATATCGGTGCAAGGGTGGGCTCCTCAGGCTGATCATCTCCAGCACTGGAAGAAAGAGTACCCTTCCTAGCCATGGTCTGCAATAAAATTAAACGGTTAGTATCCAGTTTATACGTTGGTTATTTCATTATCCATGTGATCAACGTGGTGTACATGTTGTTGAGTTGACCTGATTGAGTCAAGTCTGTATAATGTATTAGTCAACTAACACATTAGCCCAAATCTGGCTCTGATACCACTAAAAACCTTGTCCCGCCCCGCTTCCCAGAATACGGAAACACAGGCACGTAACCGAGGCCCAGCGAATGATGTGAATACATCATTCATAAGCTGTATATTTAACTCAACAACAAGATAACAATATCAACCACGCAAGCATGCAAAATCACAATAGGATAACAAGTACATGACATATTACATGACATAATACAGGACATAACCAACAACTGGAAAAGAAACATAGTTACGGGTCAAACACGCCCAGATTACAACAAAGATTACATGGATAAACATGAATTAAAATAACATGAAACTAAACAAGACTAGAATCTCTGCTCGGCAACACCTTCGGGTAGTTCTCCATCTGGGCCTGCAAGTATATTATTATAAGGAAAGAAACAAGTGGTACCCGTTAATGCAAGTCACGGGCCGCAAGTGGTACAAGCAACGGGACACATATAGAATGAAACAAAAACATAGAAAGAACAAGGAATCAAGAATCATATAATAGAGCAAATACAACATGCAACAGAATCAATAACAAGGCCTTATGGAACAAATAGCATGCATGTAAACAAGTAAATAATCCATAGGAACATGTAACATGTAAACGAGTAAGCAAGTAAACGTGTCAACATGAACGCGTAACATGTAAACAAGTAAACAAGTCATCATAACCATGTAACATGTAAACGGATCATACAAGTGTACGTGTCATGTCATGTCTTTTATTAACCTAACTAGGTAGCACTTCATGCGTCCCATACCACATGGATGCTACTCGCAATCAAGTGAACGTTTAGACTAGTGGTGGATTCTATAGGTCACGTACTCGGAAAAAATGTATCTTGTTCGAGATATGTGCAATGTGAAACATGTAGTGTAACTTGTAGCATGAAACATATCAAGTAAACCTATAATTTAGCAAACTTGTAACTTGTAACTTGTAACTTACAAATTTGCAGCGAGGAACCACGAGCCCCCATCTGAGTACGCTCTTCTATATTACCCACTACTAAATCTTTTCTCTTTATACCCCGGCTTGTTATCTTTTTTAATTACAATTTAAACATGAACACTAACTACATGCAGCAATAAGGACGGGTAACATGGCAAGGATAACATGACAGGATCAAGTAGTCAAGACTTATACAATGCAGGAAAACATATCTCAGGGTCTATAAAACATGTTGATCTGACTAATGGCATGCATAACACTTAATCAAGAATAAAAGATATTATAACAACATGCAACCTAGTAACAAGCAATTCATCCATTTTGAATGGAGCTCTAAACACAGGACCACCATCAACACGTCCATTACCATTGGTCGAGATAGGATTGGATTGAGGAGGTGATGGAAACAGGGGAGGATTGGGAGGTTGGAAGTGGTTTTGTTACATCATAGATACCATCGCATCCATCCTGGCCGACACTGCAGCAAATTTCTCCTCCATGCTGGTCGACATTGCCTCCACCTTCCCTGTAAGAAACCCATTCTGGATCTGGGCTGCGGCTATTTGGGTTTTCAGATTGCTACGTCAACTTCGATTGCTGTGCTCCCTTCATCGCGTCCATCACCGTTGAAGAAACTTGGCTCTGATACCAAGTGTCAGGGTTCAGATTACGGTTGGATCAGGATCTTGTCATCAGTGAAGAGATGAGGAGAGATGAGATTAGGGTTTGAGAAAAAGAAGATTGGAGAAGAAATTAGATGATTTTTATTGATTTTGCAAAAGATTCTTACAACTCATCTCTAATATTATAATGGGAGAAGGCCTTAGTGTCATTTGTCATTTCATCATTCTACCAACATATGTAACACACGTACATAACTAATATAAAGGAGGTTTCTGGTTCAAATCCTCCCTATGTCAGAGTTTTTATTTTTATTTCTATTTTTGGAAATTATTAAAATGTGCATCACACGTGTAAATTACTAGTATTTATAGAATAGGAGAGTGGCAGTTATGCTACAGGACAACGAACTCAGAAACACGTGCTAAACCTATGTTTCACTACTCCCGCCATCTCCAATTCGAAAGAAGTGCGCAACGCATGTACAAACCTGATACAGACTCAAAAGAAAATAAAAAGAAACAAATACAGGCTCGATGCTCTCTGCTTCCCCTCTGTCTCTTGACGACGACGACTCCGGTGATGGAAACTAACTCCAGTTATCCCATTGCTGACCCTGACACCATCGAGCCGCAGCCCTGCTTTGCCTCGCCCTGCTCCTCCTACCTTTGCATCCCATCGTCTTCCACCAATTTCCATCTCGCCATTGAACCACCGCTTGCTCTCCACCAATCGCAGCCCTGCACCCCTCGACCCCCATCCCTTACTCCTCCACCCCATCGTCTTCGCTTCCCGACCGCGACCACCGCAACCGCCCTCACCTCGCCTGTAACGCCCCGAATTCCAAATAAGAATGAATTCGAGATTCCACAGGATCTTTACTTCACTTCGATTTGAAACTTTTTCAATAGTACATCAGAGTTACATTACACTTTGTTTACACAGCGGATGAATAAGAGATTACAATGAAATAAATACAACATCTTTAAATAGAACAGTTCAGCATATCCACGTTATTGCTTCATGAACTTCCATTACCTGCATGTAAGACTGTGGGTACGTCAGTTGATTGCAACCGACGAAATGTTATGGCTATCCTCTCTATGCCGAAGACAGTATAACGATCACCATACTTTAACAAACCACAAACATCTCGAAATGAAATAAAGTGTAGAAATGTGATTACTCTAAACATGTAAGTGTATGTCATGCCTTAATGCCTAATGCACACAATTTTATACTAGAATGACACTAATGCACACTTGTTCGGATTCTATGCATCCCATACTACATAGGTTCGAGGGCAAGCGCCTACGTACTCCACAATAAAGGGTTCGATCCCTCGCCATGGAACTACCCAGTAATAAAACAAAGTTGAGATGTTCCACGAGTACGGATCCCAGCCCCGGAGAATTGCCGCAGCCAATCCCTCGCCCGACTGTTACACAGACTCCTCGTCGTGTGAACCTCCCACAAGTATCCCTCTTGCTCCGGTATACGCATATACATAGAGTATGACAAACTATTCGACCGACTATGCATAGTTTTGGATTTCAAATAAAACTCGTCTCCCACAGAACAACCTCAGTCCGCCGACTGGGTCTATAGTCCCGGTGAACTGCTACAGCCAACCCACCGCCTGATTATATAGAGTACCCCACTTACGTTTGCCTAGGTCTTACTATAACTTCACTTATGTGTCTAGTTCTTAACTTCAAGACATGAATAATTTATCAAACTTAGAATTAGTTTTACCTCCTACCGGTCTTACTCATAAATATGAAATAGCCCCATGGCCTTATCTCAAAAAAAAATATTTCAGATCTTTCATTTCAAAAAGTGCCGGTACCCGAGGTCTCACTAATTCTAAATTACAACTTTTTCAAGTACAAGAATCCATGAATATTCATACTCTTCAATAACATGTCTTAAACTTGATTATTCTCAACTTCAATTCAAGACTTAGTCAATGTCTCATTTTAACACTATTCATGATTTACTTTTCTACTCTTAATTCTTTCCAATCAATGATTCTACTCATGCATTCATCTAATTCAAACTCATTAACAATTTGAGTACATGTAGAAATCTAGAGCTTCTTATTCAACATAAATGCATAATCTCAACAAGAGAACAAATTCTCACATCAAAATCTCTTCTTTTCTTCTAAAGATAAAAATCATGTTCTTAAAATAATTAACTTGAGAAGAATTATCTCATTCTATCTCAAATGTCTTTTTTACTTCTCAAATATACATAGAAAAATCTCTACAACTATTTTAATAAATTCTCCATCACATTTTATAAACACGAGGATTTTTCTCCAATTTTTTAAAAGCTTTTGAACTCATTTAAATCCCTATAAAACACAGAAAATAAATACCCCCCCCCCCCCCCAAGGCTCACAGCGTCGACCACTAAGTCCAAATGGACCTGTTGTTAAATTCTCTCATTGAAATCCTTTTATAACAGATCTCGGGTTATGAATTAATAAAAAGCAAAAGTACAAACACCAATTTCGAACCCGCGACCTACCGACACACATATCCAACGTTAGGCCACTAGGCCAAGTGCGCCAATTGACACAGAGTATATTCCTTCTCTTTTCTCAAAACTTTCTGGTATCTCTTTTCTTTCATAGAAACTCGATTTCTCTTATTTGTTCTAATATTTTGTTAGACTGAATTTTATTCATACAATTTCGAGTTTACTCTTCAACGGTAACTTATAGATCTATAAATCTTATTTTAAAGAATAAACAACCTTCAAAACCATTTCTTTTTATTGGATAAAAAAATTTGCATTTATACTTTTATTTAGAGATAGCATATTATATTTTCTATAAACACTCAAATGAGTTTCATAACATCAAATCTTCTTTACAATAATTTATTTACTTATTAATTGTTCACATAGAATTTTCTACATTCATATATACTAATGTATGACAAATAATCAATCAATTCTTTTTCTCATTAACCCCTAACATGATGTAATTTAATTTATTAATCATACATGGATTACCATCATTCTCATCTCATACAATAGCATGGATCACATAAGAAATTCCATACTACTCATTATTTATTACTTAGCATGCATTATTCTACAATTAGAAAGTATAGGAACACCCACCGTTTTGAAGCTTGACTAATGAAAGAAGAGAACACCACTTCTAGCTTCAAGGCAACTCCTAGCTCCTAACAAGGCTTCTCCTCCTAGCAATGGCTTCTTCTCCTAGCAAGAATTTTCTCCAAGCAAAAGAACTCTCACTCTCTTTCTTTTCTTTCTTTCTTTTGATTATGTTTTTGGTGCAAAGGAGAAGTAGGAAATGGGGCTCTATTTATAGGGTATGGTTAGGATCTATTATACATAATTTTACACCTAATAACTCCAAATTAATTTACAACTTTTCATTCTCCAAACTTCTAAAGCCTACAACCCTTCATCTTTCCAACTCTTCAAATTTGCAACCCCCAAAACCTCCAACCCTTTCCCTTCCCCCACTCACCAAAATCCGGTCAACACCTATAGGGTGTAATCCGGTTACTATTGTGTGCATGCACACATGCACAATGCACATATGTACATACAAATTAAATACAATCCTATAATTTTAAATGTATACTAAAAGTTGTAACTTTTCATGTATTAGTCCAAGCTCAACTTAATTTGTGTTTTTATTAGTGGGCTTGCTTCATGGGCTCATTTCTAATTAATTAATTTAATTATCTAGTGGGCTCTTCTCCTAATGGGCTAGATTTTAATCTATGGGTCCATGGATCAAAGAAGGCTAATTAAAACTTATGCATAGTAAAAAAAATTGTAAATGAGAACAAAAATTTGCACATACATCATACGTGCAAAAAATTAAAACTGCAATTTTTTAATTAAAAATAAATTGTGGGGTGTTACATCGCCGTTCTTCTCCTTCATCTTCATTGTGTCGAAACCCATCGCCATTGCCAGTCGACCTCCCCCGATCCTGCCTTCTCCACCACTGTCCTCCTTCCCTTCCCCTACTACCCCAGACCGACACCCCCACCCTGTCTCCGTGCTGTAGTGCTGCATCTTGCTGTCGCTGTCCTGAGCCACCGTCGAACCGCTGCCTCTTGCGTGCAAGTGGCATTTTCACGTAGCTCGCACATGTTGATCGATGTTCTCGCCGTTCGGGTGGTTGCACGTGTGTTTACTGCTCTTCCATTGTCGTCTCATCTTAATCCAATTAAGGCAAGTAACTTGTACAATCTCTTTTTGTTTCCCGTACAAGCAATTTTCTTGAAATACCGCATGTAGATTTTTGTTGTCTTGTTCTTCGTGTTTTGCCCATGGATGATCTTGACTATACCATTGATACGTTCTATCAATTTCGTATTTGTAGGGATCACAAACTTTCGTTGTCACACCCATCACACAATTATAAATTAGATCTTGATATATTCCTATATGAATGCGTGACTTATGGATGTTTGTTGTATGTTATACTTGTTAATAATGTTTTTCTCTTAATGCAACTAAAAATAACCATGTCATGCTATTTTTGTAATACCCCAAATTTTCATTTATGAAAATTATTATTTTGTATTATTATTTTTGTATGTAATGTGCACGTGCAAATCTTGTGATATAAATTTTTATAGTTATTTTTCATTATATAAACAAATGAGTATATACACACACACACACACACACACACACACACACACACACACACATACAGATATATATATGTATATATATATATATATATATATATATATATATATATATATATATATATATGCCGTTTTCCATTATTTTTATTAAAGCCCATTTTTAACAAACATAAGTTTCCTTTTATTTTTAGCCCAAATTAATTTTATTTTTAAATGTAGGCTAATTTGGCCCATTAAATAAAAGCCCATGAGTTTATTTTCCTTTTTAATACAACTTGTAATGTAGACAATTTTCATAGATTCTTTTTATAATAAATAAAATGGACAACTTTTAAAAATAGGGAACTATTGGAAACACGTGCATTGCACGTGGAAGTGTTTTGTTCACCCTTGTTTGGCCGGATTTGAATGGGAGGGAAAAAGAGAAGTGGAGTTTGTGGGAGGTAGTTTTTTTTATCATGGTTGGTTACTACAACTTCCCCTTGAATCCTAGCCTTTGTTTCTTAACTCCTAGATCAATCCTAGCCTTCTATTTGTCCCAAAATTTAGTATAAATACCCCCCCTAGCCTAGTTATTCTTGCACTCTTCATTCTCCAAACCTATAGTGAAAGAATATAATTATTAGTAGTGGATTATTGGTAGGAAGTGAGAATAAAAGATTGAGAGATTGAGAGTGTGTGTGTGCTTGCATCAAGGAGGCCGGCATCATCTTTTAGAGGCTCGGGTTTGCACTTAGGAGGGCTCGGTTTGCACATCAAGCAAGGAGGAGGAGTACTCGTTCGGCAAGCTCGATCTAGGAGGAGAAGGGTTTTTCGTTTAGGAGTTGTTGTGTGATTTTTCTCTCCAAATAAGGTAGGTGGTTTTCTATATTTCTAATTTAGATACCATGCTAGGAGTGATTGAAGTAACGATGCATGAAAGAAACTAATAAGAGTACACTTAATTGTAAAAATGGACTTGCTTGTTGATTAAATTAATGCTTGATAAGATTGTAGGATAACTTGTTATGAATCTTAATTTTGTGTGCGAATTGTTTGTAGTTATGGAAATATTGAATTGGGATTGTTGATAACGTCAAAATTAAGTGCAAAATGCTAGTAGATGAAATTATCCTTTATGTGCTAAATGGACTATCGTGATATGTTACTAATAAATAAAATTGTCCTATTTGTATTTGGGTTTATGAAAGAGGAAAAAATAGGGTATTAATGTGAATCTTTTTATACCAATTTGTATGTGAGAAATGTTAAAATGAATTATGAAAAGAGTAGATTGCAAATTAAATTATTGCATGTGAAATGTGTATTTAATTACCGAAAAATTATTTTAAAAACACTGGGGGTGTTATTTTAAGTTAAAATATACATTCTGGAGATTTATATAATTTTTGGTGCAAGCAAAACAAAGATAAGAGCTTTTGAACAGCGAAATGTTCTAATGAAACAGAGAGTCGAGTTAAATAAAATTCAAGTTGTAGTTGAGACAACCTGAGCCTATAGCTCAAGCGGTCGGTGGGCCGTTTAGCGCTACAGTAGCGTGGGCGTGTGTGTCTTGAGGTCGCAGGTTCGATACTTGTGGCCACCTTCTTTTATTTGCGTTTTAAAAATTAACTTAGATCTCGGACACAAAGTATATAACCCTCTGTTTCCTCTTTTATATCGCTGAGCGCAAACAGCCAGTTGGCTAGCACGCGCGTGCGGTTGTCTTCTCTGAGGTTGCGGGTTCGATTCTGGGCGCGGCCAGAATTTTTTTTTTAAAAAATGATTTTTTTTGGGTTTTCTTGATGTGTAAAAATTCCGAAAAAAATACCGTTATTATTCTAAAATCATATACGACTTATGAAAATTAATTGGGAGTTATTGGAATGAAATAAAGTGTATTTTTGAAGTAAAATTGTGTTTGAAACTATGGTTTCATACTTGTATAATTTCATAAAAATGTGATTTCACGAGGTGATTAAGATAAGTATTAAAAAGGAATTTTGGTGAGAGAAAATCTAAATGTGAATTTTTATATGAGTTATTTTGCTAAAAAGTAGCGTGACAATGGTGATTTGTGTATATACACTTTGAATAGATGTTTCGTATTATGACTTTAATGTGGAAATAAATATCGGTAATGGAATGCATGATTTAGAATTGAACTCCGCGTGTGATAATTGATTCATGAAAAGATTGGAAATCATGTTATTGAAAAAGAAAAATGTTCTTGAGTATGACAAACTCAGATATGTGAATTTGTGAATTGAAATTGAAAATTAGGGTGTAGCCAAAACTCACACCGGCAAGTAAAAGTGATGAGAAATGATTATTGAAATTGAAATGACCAAGTTTGGGTCAATGTGAAATGAAAGAAATAAGACCGGTATTGGTGAGAGGGCTAACTCTAAGAGATTGATTTTGTTCATGATTTCATTAATTTAAGAATTAGTACATAGTGAAGAGGTGATGAAAGTGAGAGAAAAACACAAGTATGAGGGCCTCGAGTCTACGATATGGGTGTGATTCACAGTTTGTCTTCACGATGCGTCGTGACATGACTTGGGCACTATTCCGGAATTATCGGGATCTTAGCGACGTTTGTGGGGTGTTTGGTGACTGCGAGAGGATCGTGTGCCATGAAGGAGGCTGAATTGTCCATAGGTTGTCTTCACGAAGCGTCGTGACATGACTTGAGATTTCCCTCCAGTTTTTCTGTACATGAGCTCGTACTCATAGAACATCTAGGATACTTACCGTAGTTACAGTAGTAGATTAAGTCATGAAGAGGGATTGAACCCTACAAGATGAAGAACGATTAAGAGGCTTGCCCCCGGACCTATGTAGTATGGGATGCATAGCATCCGAACAAGTGCGCATTAGTGTCATGTAATATAAATAACTGCATTAAGGACTAAGTGCACAATCACAACACGACATCAATAGGATATTCCCCTTAGTTTGATCTGTGAACAAGTTTGTGTTTGTTAAATATGGAAAATCAATTATACTGTTTTTGGCATAGAGAGGATGGCCGTGTATAATATTCGTCGGTTGAATAAACTGACGTACCCACAGTTTTGTATGCAGGATAAATGGCATGATAAAGACTAAAGAAGAACTGATGCTTAGAGATTATTCAAATGTTGTTGTAATTTCATTTAATGTTGTAATTTTGCTTCCGCTGTAAAATGTGAAGTGTAAAGATTTCTTGTAAACTCTGATGTAAAGTGAAAAAGTTTTAAATTTTTTGTAAAATTGTACGAAAGAAGTGTAAAGATCCCGTGGAATCTCGAATTCAGTTGTATTTTGGAATTCGGGGTGTTATAGTTTTGAATGCCCATTTAATTCTGATTTGCATTATACACCAGCTTGGATCCGTCGTAGTTACTAATAATGCTATATTCCATGCAAGGAAATCTCAAAATGCTGCTGTCCTGATTTGGCTTGATGATTTAGACCCTGTTAATATCACAATATTGAGTAAGTTTCTGAACATGAATTATAGCTCCATGTGTCTATTTTCCATAACATTCGACGGATTTAAGTTTCGATTTATAATCTGCTATGTATCTGACTTTTAGTATCGCTAGGTCGGGATTTCCAGATTCACAAATTTTATGTGTATCACCTTGATTTTTTAATAAACTGAACAGGTTAACAGTAAAATTAAAATATGAAATAAATTTGGCTGAGACTAGACATGCGTAGATATCACCCTGAATTTTTGTGGAATTATTTGATAAGTATTCAAACCTAATAAATATATGTGAACATAATCTATTGTGTGCTGCCTGAACACAAAATCTGTAAAGAGTATGAATTTGAACCTGGTTTCTGTGATTTTTATATATTGTGTGTATATGCGCTGGAACCGGAAGAGAGTCTAGTTTCTAGAACTTCTGATAGATCCAACTTTGTATTCTTGTAGCAGCGAGAATCCTCGTTTTGGTGCAGCAATGTCCTGTTATCCAGAATTGGTATTCTTGTTGTTCCCCCATCTATAATTGTTTTATGTCACCCAAATCTGGTTTTCACCCAATCTGAACCTATTCTAGTTTCCTGTCATGTTTACATGTCCCTGATTGTGTACATTCATGTTTGTGTTGATAAAAATAATAAGTAATCAAGTCGGGGTTAAGGGAAAGATCTAGTAGTGGATAATATAGAAAAGTGTACACGGAAGGGGACCCGTGTTTCCCAACTGTTTACTTTTTTACCTGACTGCATACTTTTCTACAGGAAGGTGTACTCAGAAGGGGGGCAATAGGTTCCAACTGTTTACTGTTTTATTTGACTGTATACTTTTCTATAGAAAGGTGTACTCGGAAGGGGGCCCATAGGTCTCACCTGTTTACATAAATACATCATTACATGATTCATGACACTGTTTACTATTTACTGTTTTACCTGATCCTGAGTACATGGCCCTATAGAATCCACCACGAAATCTAAACGTAACTTGATTGAATGCATCAAACATGTAGTAAATATATGAGATGCATAATTGCTGCATTAGCTTGGGTTAAACCATAAATTTCAGAATAACATGTTTCACTTGCACATCCCTGTTTTTTGTTATTGTTACATGTTACTGTTACCTGTTACTGTTTCCTGTTACCGTTACCTGCTACTTGTTACTAGTTTATAAGTTTACCTAACACCTGTTGCATAATTGCATGTCCACTTATCACCTGATCCTATTACTTTTCAGCTAGTTATTGGACTCTATTTACCTACTGTATATTCTCTCCATGCTCTTGTTTTCTGCTTCCTGCTTTATGTTCTTGCTATCCCACCTTTTGCTTGTACTACTTGCGGCCCGTAGCTTGCACTAACGAGCATACTATTTTTCTGTTTCTCTGTTTCCTTCAATTAATAATCATACAGGTTTTGGAGATCAACAGCCTGAAGGAGCGAGTGACCAACTGTTTTGAGCCTTGGCTGGATCTTTTTACGCTTTAGTTATTCTTGTATTAAGTTTATTATTTCCTCTTGTTACTACTTGAACTTGTATTGGGCATGTTGTCCCGGAGTTTATTTCCTTTCTAAATCTTGTTTTTATTTGAGGATTATGTATTTGTTTTCAAATAATTCTTTGATTATGAAATTTATTTCATGCATGCGTGGTTGTTATCACTTTTTCCTGTCATACTGTTGAGTTGGTCCTTACAGCTTATGAATGGTGAAAATCATTCACTGGACTTTGTCACGTACTTATATTCCGTATTATTTTGGAAGCGGGGCGTGACAGTACCTTTGTTGGATTCTTCGATTATATGAATTTTGTAACTTGTCTATTGTAATTATAATTGGAAGAGTTTGTTGGTAAAAGATTTTGTTTCTTATTTGTTACTTATTTGCGAATTTGATGCGTAAGCATTAGTTTTAGCATACGACATGATCTGTGCTCAATTTTATCACAGTTGTTTCTCGAATAACAGGTCATCCTAGTCTCATTCTTATGTGGGAGACCAAGATGGAATGTATGTTAGTTCTTATGTGACAGATCAAGTTGGAATGTATGTTAGTTCTTATTGTTAGTCTTTTTTTTATACACGGGACGGGGCCAATCGCAGAATGTATGGGTGACAGATCGGCCATAGAAGTACTCCGGGATATACACTAGGGCAAAGTAGAGCATACGACGATGCCACCCATTTTCATTCCGTGGAAGTCCCCGGCCATCTACGCTTAGCTACGATTCATTCCTTTTGTTGCCCTGCTTCTCCCTTCCCCCTCTCCCCAGGGACCGACCGTATGGAGTATAGCCAAGTGGTAAGACATCAGTTTTTGGTACCGGCATGCAAAGGTTCGAATCCTTTTACTCCAGATTATGAAGACATTTCTATGAAATGAAAGAGTTTCCACGGGCGTTGGATATCATTGAACAATAGGAAGAAGTGTTATCGAACGATTTCCTTCCATTCGTCCTAGTATGGAATGGAATAAGTAAATAAAAAGTACTGCACTTTTTAGTACGAAGGCACCCTTCATGCCCTCATGGATCGTATTTTCAGAGTCATTGTTTCTATCAACTTCATCTTTATATAACTCTCTTCTTCTATATTTGGCATTAGTACCTTGTATATGTGTGTTTCTTAACTTCTTATGTGGAGTATTGATGGTAATAAAAGTCATTATATTCATCTCAGTTGCTATCTAGAATTCTCCCGGCAGTTCTCAGCTTTGCTTCTTTTGAGTCAGTTTGTGCATAAAGGTAGAATACACTGCACATTAAAACAATAAATTGTTGTTATACTGCTTAAATAATATTACTAAAATGAAGTAAATTGTTGATATGGATCTTTGTTTGCTTTAGAGATATGGAGTACATGTATACATTGCAGATTAGAACACAACAAAGTCGTCAACAATAAATTGAAATGAAGTAAATTGTTGTCATACTGCTTAAATAATATGAAACACGGTTTCACAAGAGCTTCAAATGAAGTAAATGGCTACTCTTTGAGGTGATAAATGGCTGAACTTTGAAATGAAGTAAATGGCTGCACTTCACAGAAAATAGGTTCCTCTCTCACTACACTGAACCTTAAGGGTCACAACGTTTATACACATTCTCATTCTCATCAACATATACTCATATAAGAACCTGCACTTTTCCAGCCAACAACAAATACAACAAATACATATTCTCATCAACATATACTAGTAAAAAAAAATCATCATAATCACTAGGCACAAGAGCATAGAAAAAATAAAATTGATCATACATATTGATAATTCAAATTATAAGGACCAAATTCACAGAATTCATTGCAGTAATAAAAGGACCAAATTCAACCAATCTTGTTCATACATATTGATAGTGCAATCCAAAAAATTAATTGTAGTAATTCAAAAGCTTATAAAAAAAACAAGATAATTCAAACATTAAGGACTGATGCGGTTTGTTTTTGGGAGGCATGTGGATGCACCAGCCATGAGTTCTTACTCGATTTGTATTGAAGGAGAGACTCCTATGCAGACGACCCTCGACTGGACGAACGGTACTGAGGTAGGTGGTATTGAGGTGGAGGCTGATGCTCGGCTCGGATCTTTGGGGCTCGGATCCGAGGGTCTCGTGTACCTGCAAACGGTCTTGGAACACCGAGGTTGGTCCCGGTGGCAGACCCTCCGACGATCTAGTCAGTCACTAAGGAAGAGTAATAGTAACTAGGGTTTGAGTGGAAAAGTTTTGATTACCTGAATCCAGGGGGGAGGGTCTGGTATTTATAGGGGATGCCAACCAGGTCTGGGCCCGTTTGGGGCCGGGTCTGGACCCGGTTGCCCAAGTGGCTGAAGCGGTGGAAAACCGGACGGTATAGGGCTGACGTGGTAGACGCGGGCGGTTTCCGGGCTGACGTGGCAGAGGTCCGGGCAGTTTTTCGATGCTGACGTGGCGGATCCGGAGGATCAGGAAGAGCGCATATCCTGAGGGGATCCTGTGGCCCGGTACTTGATCATCCGATTGTCACGGGCCTTGTAGTCCCTAGTGATCTGGTTGACCACCAGCTGAGAGTCGCTAAAAGCCCTGATCTGTTTGGCACCGGCTTGATGAGCCAGGTTGAGCCCGGCGATCATCGCCTTGTATTCAGCCTCGTTGTTAGAGGATGGGAAGTTGAGGCGGAGACAATACTGGAGGAGGAAACCATCCGGACCTCGAAGAATGATGCCCGCACCACTCCCCGTTTCGCAAGAGGAGCAGTTGACGTAAACTTCCCACGTCTGGTCGGCTTCTTTGCTCGCGGGTTGCTCGGAGATGGTACATTCTGTAATGAATTCGGTTAGGGCCTGCCCTTTGATGGACGTTCTTGGTTGATAGCCGATATCATACTGGCTGAGTTCGATCGACCATTTGACTAGTCGTCCAGAGCTCTCGGGTTTGTAGAGCACGGCTTTCAAGGGTTGATCCGTGAGTACCTGGATCGAATGCGCCTGAAAGTAAGGGCGGAGCTTTCGCACGGCTATGACCAAGGCATACGCCACCTTCTCCATCCTGGAATATCGGGTCTCAGCGTCGAGCAGGACCTTACTCACATAGTATAGGGGCTTTTGAACCCCTTCCTCATCTTATATGAGGACGGTGCTGAGCACGTTCTCCGAAGCGGAAAGGTAGAGCCAGAGTGGCTCCCTTGGTTCGGACTTGCTGAGGAGAGGAGGGTTGGCGAGGTACTCTTTCAACTGTGTGAAGGCCTCTTGCTGTTGAGCACCCCACTCGAATCTTCCAGTGCCGCGCAGCGCCTTGAAGAACGGAAGGGACTTCTCTCCAGACTTAGAGAGGAAACGGCCGATGGCCGCCAGTCTACCCATTAGCCTCTGGACTTCTTTGACATTCCTGGGAGGGGCCATGTCTATTATGGCCTGGATTTTTTTGGGTTTGCCTCGATGCTGCGCTGGCTGACGATGAACCCTAAGAACTTCTCCGAGGAGACGCCGAAGGCGCACTTCGTGGGGTTGAGCCTCATGTTGTGGGTTCGAAGGACCCCAAAGGCTTCTTCCAGGTCGGCGACGTGGTGCTGTCCTTGCTGACTTTTGACGAGCATGTCGTCGACGTATACCTCCATGTTACGCCCGATTTGATCTTTAAAGACTCGGTTCACGAGCCTCTGGTAGGTGGCGCCGGCGTTCTTCAGCCCGAAGGGCATGACTCGGTAGCAATACAGTCCATGGTCTGTGACGAAGGACGTCTTGGCGATGTCCGGAGGGAACATCCGGATTTGGTTATAGCCTGAGAAGGCATCCATAAAGGAAAGGAGCTCGTGACCCGAGGTAGCATCGATCAGGGCATCAATGCTGGGGAGAGGGAACGGATCCTTGGGGCATGCTTTGTTGAGGTCAGTAAAATCTATGCAGATCCTCCAACTCCCGCTCGCCTTCTTCATCATGACGATGTTCGCCAGCCACTCGGGATAGCTGGCCTCTTGTACAAAATGCGTGGACAAGAGCTTGTCCACTTCTGCGTTTACTGCCTATTGTCGCTCAGGAGCGAACTTGCGCCGCTTTTGGATGACTGGTTTCGACCTGGGAATCACGCTGAGTTTGTGCATGATGAGATCTTCGGAGATACCAGGCATGTCAGAGGGCTTCTAGGCAAAGAGGTCAACATTACGCCGAATGCAGGCGATTAGGGTGGACTTGATGTCGGGGGTGAGGGAGCAGCTTACTCGGAAGTGCTTCGATGCATTCCCTGTCTCGAACGAGACATCCTGCAGCTCGTCCGCCGGCTCCGGCTCTGGCTGGGTTCTTTCGGGCTCTAGCTCGACGGCATCGAGGGGAAACACCCCGCTTCCGATTGCCGTCATGTAGCACGAACGTGCTGCTTCCTGATTCCCTCGGACAACTCTGACACCAATGTTGGTAGGGAATTTCATTTTCTGATGGTAGGCCAAGGGAACCGCCTGGAGGGAGCAGAGCCCCGGACGGCCGAGGATGGCGTTGTAGGCTACCTTTACATTCACAACCATGAAATCCATGGACTCGGTCCTTCTATTCGGGGTCGTGCCTGCCGTGACGTCTAGGGTGACGATCCCCTCTATAGTCATGGGGACGCCGGAGAATCCGTGCAGGGTATACCCGACTGGCTTTAGTTTCTCACGGGAGAGCTTTAGGTTCTCGAATGCTTCCAGGAACAGAATGTTGACCGAGCTTTCGTTGTCCGCGAGGATTCTCCGGACATCGAAGTTTGCCATGCTGAGGTTGATTACAAGCGCGTCACAATGAGGGAGCCGGACCCCTTCCAGATCCTCTCCTGGGAAGGAGACAGGGAGTTGCTGGACCTGGGGGGAGAGAGGGCCCTGGACGGTGTTGACATCCCAGATGAAGGCCTTGCAAAAAGTGTTGGATTCCCCTCCCATGGGCCCTCCGTGGACGCAATGCAAGATTGCCTAACCCTCAGGCTCCTCGGGCTCCGGATCCCGCTCGGGACGCTGTCGATGCCCTCGAGGAGGAGGAGAATCCCTCCTGTTTCTGTTGTCCCTCTGTTCCTGGGCGCCTTCCCGTTTGAATTCTCGGAGGTACCCTCATTGGATGAGGGCCTCAATTTCGTCCTTCAAGGCGTGGCAGTGATCTGTGTCGTGCCCGTTGTCCCGGTGAAAACGGCAATAGAACCGCTGATCCCTCTTCTTACTTGTGTTGTTGGACAGTCGAGGGGGGTACTAGATGAGGTTGCTGTCTTCAATCGCTAAGAGGATTGTCGACACGTTCTGTGTCAGCGGAGTGTACCTCTTGAAGCGGGGGATCGACGGAACCTTCTTTGCGGAGCCCTCGTCTCTTGGAGCTTTTTTCGCCGGCTCAACCTCGTCGGCCTTGCGCTTCCCCTTCCCGGGAACTTCCTTCTGGTCCTCTGGATTGAGGGCCTCTTCGGCTCGAATATATTTTTCGACCCGGTTGAGGAGGTCGGGGAAGTCTATCGACGACTTCTTTGCCAGGGAGGCCTTCAACTGTCCATGTCGGACGTTGTGGTGGAAGGCTGCCGAGGCAACGCCGGGGTCGAGGGATGAGACTGACCTCGCCTCGGCGGTGAACCTTCGAACAAACACTCGGAGTGGCTCCCCCTCCTTTTGTCGGAGTCCAAGTAGTGACGCACTCGTTCTTTCGGCCTTTCGACTGGTTATGAAGTGGGCGAGGAAGTCGCCCTCTAGCTGGTCGAAAGAATAGATGGAGACGGGGGTGAGCTTAGAGAACCATTCCTGAGCTGGACCCTAGAGTGTTGCGGGGAAGGCTTGGCACAGGAGGGGATCCGATGCGCTGTGAATCATCATGAGGGTTTTGAAGCCCTCCATGTGATCAGCAGGATTGCCCTCGCCGTCATATGTCTCGAACTGAGGTGGACGAAAATTGCGGGGTATCTCCGCCTGCAGGATGAGGGCGAAGAAAGGAGGACGAACCGGCCTGTACCCCTGAGCTGCTCTTTGGTCTCCGTTACCAACGTGGTCGAGGATCTCCTCCATTTCTTGGAGGTGCTTCAAAATGTCGCCATCATACTCTTGGGGGATTGTTGAGGGGAGAGACACGCTAGCCTCGGCCTCTGACCGTGTGTGGGAACGGCGGGCGTTCTCATTGACGGGGACCCCTCGGATGGCACCCAAGATTTCCCTTCAGAAGTCCTGGAACTCCTGGTGGGTAACCGGGGCTCCTTCGGCCCAGTTTGGTTGGGCAGACTGTCGCCGACCGACCCGGCTGAGCGCAGGCTCCCACCCTTGGGACAGGGATCTGGGATGGTTCAGAGCCGAGTTGGAAGCGGCTCCTCCCTTGCCACGGCTGGCCTGTCGGTTCAAGATTACCCCCCGCAGGTCGCTCTGGACCGGTCGGGAGGCATTTGGTTAGGGCCCGTGACTGACCCCTTTGTTGTTTGGTCCCTGAGCATCGACCGTGATGCCTTGTGGAGGCACGTCCTGTCGGCGTGCGGAGGTAACAGCTTTTGCGGGCTTGGGCACCATGTGAGCTCGGGTCGACGGGGGTGCCGACGGGGGCGGAGCTCGGGTCGGTGTCTACGAGGGTACCGTTGGAAGCAAGGCTCGGGTTGGCGTCTACGTTAGATAGTTTCCCACAGACAGTGCCATCCTGATGCAGTTTGTTTTTGGGAGGCGTGTGGATGTACCAGGCGTGAGTTCTTACTCGATTTGTATTGAAGGAGAGATTCCTATGCAGATGCGACCCTCGACTGGACGAACGGCTGAGGTAGGTGGTATTGAGGTGGAGGCTGATGCTCGGCTAGGATCTTTGGGGCTCAGATCCGAGGGTCTCGTGTACCTACAGACGGTCTTGGAACACCGGGGTTGGTCCCGGTGGCAGACCCTCCGACGATCTAGTCAGTCACTAAGGAAGAGTAATAGTAACTAGGGTTTGAGTGGAAAAGTTTTGATTACCTGAATCCAGGGGGGAGGATCTGGCATTTATAGGGGATGCCAATCGGGTCTGGGCCCATTTGGGGCCGGGTCTAGACCCGGTTGCCCAAGTGGCTGAAGCGGTGGAAAACCGGGCGGTATAGGGCTAACGTGGCAGACGCCGGGGCGGTTTCCGGGCTGACGTGGCAGAGGTCCGGGCGGTTTTTTGACACTGACGTGGTGGATCCGGAGGATCAGGAAAAGCGCGTATCCTGTGGCCCAGGACGGGCCATGTTATTCCTGACCTATATCAAGGACCAAATTTAGTTAAGGAATTATGCTGACTTTGACCATTTCACACAATACCGTTCTTTTCACACCATACTGTTCAAAAATGAAATATAGGAATAATACAACAATAATGGGCAATGTCTTTCAGGACCTGAATCTCTAGAATAAAGCATCTATTCTCCAAGCTCAGTAATACTGAATGCATTTTTATCTCAGCAACCACTCAATTTTAACAGAAACACATAAACAAAAATTGTTAAAATATATTTTGTATGAGCTGTATATTCTGTTTCCAAATTTATAGGGAACAGATTTCTCCAAATCTCTCTCTTCCTTAATCTTCTCAATCGATTGTACCCCTTCTCCAAGAAATAATGTATATATATGAGGTAGACAGTAGAAGAAAAAAATCAATAAGAAAAATTATTATTTTTTCGAAATCTGTTTCAATATTTCCATATGGTATCAGAGCCTAAAAAAGATCTTCTAGGCTAAGTGAAAAAGAAGAAGAATCGTCTTCTCTGTCTTCCCCGAACTTGGATCCCGTCTCGTCGTTGAAGACTCCGACCCCAACTTGTTTTCCCTTAACTCGCGAACTCGTTGAAAACTCTGAACTCGTCAAGTCCCGAACTCGTCGCATCCACCATCACCGTCGCCTGCATTCTCCCATCGACTATTAAGACTGCAGATCTGAAGTCTAATTCCCGTCGCCGATCCTCGTCGATCCCGATCCCCGAAACCCTCGTCGACCCCGATCCCCGAAACCACCGTCGACCCTGATCCTCGTCGACCCGACCCATCGACTACGGGATCCCATTCTCCTTCATCGATCTCGTCCTCCCGATTTCCTTCGTCAGCCCATTCGAAACCCTAATCCATCATCGCCGTCCATCATCGTCGCCCACCACTACCCGAAGCCATCGCACCAATCACGAAGTCTCCTAATCCGTCATCGATCCCAATCTCTCTCGTTATGAGTGATCCCTGTTTCTTTTGCTGTTGGCTGTGTTTGCTGTTTTGATCCACAAGCCAAAACAACTGTGATTGGATATGATCTGTTGGTTGGTGTGTGCGTGCACTGTCCACGTGATACTATTGTTGTTAGTAATGCTTGTTGTGTTGCTATTTGCTGTTCTTCACCATGGGACCAATACTACCGTATGAGTCAAGGAAGTGTACTCATTGTGGCAAGACCGGTCACTCGAAAGCTCGTTGCTATAAGATTATTGGCTATCCGAAGAACTAGGATCATAGCAGGGATACTCGAAAGAAGAATTGCAATCAACCCAATGTCGCCATTGGAGTTTCTGATCGAGCTGAAAAGAGTATTAGATCAGCCTTTGCACTTGTAATACCCCGAATAATATAATGCTTATATATATATATATATATATATATATATATATATATATATATATATATATATATATATATATATATATATATATATATATATATATTGTCTGTGTGTATATATATATTGCAGTGTTTGCTTGATTATACATGTATGAATGATAGAGTGCGTTTATGTTTGCGGGGCGTTACAACAGTGGTATAAGAGCTGTCTTCAAATTGCATGCTAACACAGTAGGAAATTTGACTTAAAATGCCAAATAGCTGGGTTTAGTTTGGATTGCAGAAAGGTCAAAACCATGATTGTTGCATTTTTGCAAGCCATGGATGACGAACTTGTAATGTGTTCTGTAGCAAGATATTATGACTTTTTATAAAGCATGAAAGTTTTTGGGCATTTGGTCATCTCTTGTCTTGTGCTTATTTTATTAAGTGTTTGGGATGAGGCATAAAGCCGAACTTTTTGCCTTCTCCTTGGTAAGCCTTGTTTCCTTCTAAGGAGGGAATGGTCACTGGCCCTCTAGTAGTGCAACCGAGAGCTAAAAGATATGCTGAGAACTTGACTCGGGCACTAGAAGGGAGATATGATGAAGCAAGACCGATCGTGAGTAAGGAGGCTCCAGAGTGATCCACGGAGTGAGATATTTTTCAGTATTCCAGACGAGGGATGAAATAGGCCTCAGAGTGTTTTGTGGAGTGGAATTGATCTCCAGTATTTCGGGACGAGAGAGGTACTCACGGGGAATTTGTGTGATGAGGTCGGCTCCAGAATGATCCATGGAGTAAGACATTTCTCAGTATTCCAGACGAGGGATGAAATAGGCCTCAGAATGATCTGTGGAGTAGGAATTGGTCTCCAGTATTCCAGGGATGAGAGCGATGCTCATGGAGGAAGATTGTGTGACGTTGGCTCCAGAATGATCCTTGGAGCGAGATATTCCCCAGTATTCTAGACGAGGAATGAAATAGGCCCCAGAATGATCTGTGGAGTGGGATTGATCTCCAATATTCCAGGGACGAGAGCAACATTCACAAGAAGGTTAGTGGGACGTTGACTCCAGAATGATCCAAGGAGCGAGATATTCCACACGATGGATGAAATAGGCCCCAGAATGATCTGTGGAGTGAGATTGATCTCCAGTATTCCGAGGATGAGAGTAATACCCACGAATGAATTTAAGGATGAGTAAGGGCTCCAGAATGATCCACAATGTAAGACATTCCCCAGTATTCCAGAAGAGGGATGAAATAGGCTCCAAAATGATCTGTGGAGAGGGATTGATCTCCAGTATTTTGGGACGAGAGCAACACTCATGGGGAGTTCGTGTGGTGAGGGCCCCAGAATAATCCATGGAGTGAGACATTCCTCAGTATTCCAGATGAGGGATGAAATAGGCCCTAGAATGATCTGTGAAGTATGAATTGGTCTCCAATATTCCAGGGACGAGAGCGACATCCCCCAAGGTGATTCATCCCCAGTACGGTGGATGCGGGATTAGGCAGGCCCCAAAATGATCCACATGATGAGATTGATCTCCAGGATGGAATGATGCGTTGAGCACTTTAAGAGTCAGTTTTCGAGGGTGTTCCTCACGGAATTGGAGATGATCAAGGAAAGTATCTTCTGATCATTGATGATTGTCTGCTATTTTTTACCCTTAATGTCGTTCTGGGGACAGAACGATTCTAAGGAGAGAGTAATGTAATACTCCGGATAATATAATGCTTTTGTCTATATATATATTATCTGTGTGTATATATATATTGCAGTGTTTGCTTGATTATACATGTATGAATGATGGAGTGCGTTTATCTTTGCGGGGCGTTACAGCACTAGTTACTGCTGCAGGTAATGATGATAAGGTATTTAATATTTCTACATATGTTATGAATAATGCATGGATAATTGATTCAGGTGCTACCTACCATATGAATTTTGATTTTAGACAAGTCCAAATCTTACAACCATCCACCAAATTTAGAGTTTCCACTGCCAATGATGATCCTGCCACCGTTACTGGCGAGGATTCCATATCTCTCATAGAAAACCTAACCTTAGATACTGTGTTAATTGTCCCCTCCTTGAATTTTAACCTATTATATGTTGCTCAAATAACTACTGCCATATATTGTATTGTGGTTTTTTGGCCCACCCATTATATGTTAAGGATATTCGGACTCACAAGATGATTGGTTATGGGGTTAGACACAGAAAGCTCTATTACCTGGATTTATAATCTGAGAGTTCAAGTAAATTGACTCTAACTCTATTTGTGGAAGGTTCCGAGGGGGAGAAGAAGAAATCTGAGATTTGGCTATGACATCGACGTCTAGGACATGCTTCTTTTGGTTATCTGAAGAAATTATTTCTAAGTTTATTTTCGAAGTTGGATGTTTCTACTTTTCAGTGTGATGTGTGTGAATTAGCAAAAAGTCACCATGTCTCGTGCCCTCCAAATTTAAGTAAAAGCACTCGACCATTTATGATTATCCATTCTGATGTTTGAGGTCCATTTAAAAACACTACTTTTAGAGGAGCAAAATGGTTTGTGATATTTATTGATGACTGTACTCGTCTGACTTGGATTTGTTTGATGAAGTCTAAAAGTGAAGTTAGTTGTTTATTTCAGAAATTTCACAAACGGGTTATGACTCAGTATAAAGCACAGATGCAAGTCTTTGAAGTAATAATGGCGGTGTGTACCTGAGTTCGAATCTGCAACAATATTTGGTGGAATATGGGATTGTTCACCAGACTACATGCTTGTATACACCACAACAGAATGGGGTTGCAGAAAGAAAAAATAGACACTTGCTCGAGGTGGTCCGTGCCTCTTTTATTCATGGAAATATGTCGCTCATGTATTAGGGGGAAGCCCCGGCATCCGCTGCATACTTAATCAACCGAGTTCTCTCTAGTATCCTAAACTTCACACCATTTTAAGCATTAACTGAAGCTGTGAATGCACCAACAGTCGTCAACTTGCCACCTCGTGTGTTTGGGTGTGTTGCATTTTTCTACCTTCATCAACATGAGTGGAATAAGTTAACTTCTCGAGCTGTCCGATGTGTCTTCGTAGGATATGCAAAGGATAAGAAAGGGTATCGGTGCTATCACCCACCAACTTAAAGGATGTTTGTGACTATGGATATTGTGTTCCATGAAGATGAGATGTATTTTTTCTCTGCAGTTGAACTTCGGGGGGGGGGGGGAAGGGGGGGAGGGGGTACCGAAGTGAAGTTCAAACTCTTGTCTATGACAAAGTGGTTACCATTCAGACTAAACAATCAGATACGAGAGGAGAAAATCTGGATGAAAGTAGTGACGATCACTCGAATGAAGATTTGGTTGAGGGAGAAGATCTCCACGAAGAATTGTAATCAGTGCCAAACCTCCACGAAGATGAGCCATCTTTACCACCAGCACCGTCAGAACCATCTCCACCACCAACACCATCAGAACCATCTCCACCACCAGCACCGTCAGAACCAACTTTACCACCAGCATCGTCAGAACCCCAAAACCAATCGTTGTCCGAAGCTCCAAGAAAAGAACTCCCAAATTGTACTACTAGAGGTATCCCAAAACCTACATATGAGCTTGATCCCACTAGTAATGTTAAGTATCCCATGAGTCATTATGTGTCCACTTACCGGTTGTCTAAATCAAATAAGTTATTTATGAATCAATTATATGTTGTATCTATTTCTAACAATGTGCAAGAAGCCTTAGCCGATCCAAGGTGGAAAGTTGCTATGGATGGGGAGATGAAATCCTTGAAGAAGAATGAGACTTGGGAGATAGTCGAATTGCCAGCAGGAAAGAAGCCGGTAGGATGTAGATGGATTTATACCATGAAGTATAAATCGGATGGTTCAATAGAGCGATACAAAGCAAGGCTGGTTGCCAAAGGGTACATTCAAACTTATGGAATTGATTATGATGAAACATTTGCACATGTGGCAAAGTTCAACACTGGTCAAGTTTTACTGTCACTGCTGCAAACCTTAACTAGTCATTGGAGCAATTTGATGTGAAGAATGCTTTTTTACATGGAGAATTGACAGAAGATGTTTATATGGATCTACCACCAGGATCAAATAGACAAATCCAACACAGTAATAAAGTGTGTCAGTTGAAGAAATCACTTTTTGGTCTCAAGCAATCTCTAAGAGCTTGGTTTGGGAGATTTACAAAATCAAAGAGGACATTTGGATATTGTCAGAGTAACTCAGATCATACCTTGTTCCTGAAAAGGAAAGAAGGTAAGTTAACTGCTCTCATTATATATGTGGATGATATGATAGTAACTAGACATGATCTTGATGAGAGAAAGGCATTAAAAAACTACTTGTCACAAGAGTTCGAAATGAAGGATCTTGGTCCTCTAAGATATTTCCTTGGTATCGAAGTTTCTCACTCTAAAAAGGGTATATTTATGTCTCAAAGAAAGTATGCGCTTGTTTTGTTGAAGAAAACATGAATGTCTGCTTGTTAGCCTATTGATACACCATTAGAAGGATTGAAACTGTGGAATGACCCTGATCGCCAAGTGATAAGGAGAGATATTAAAGATTGGTAGGATGACAAATGTATCTTGCACATACGCAGCCAGATTTGTCATATGCCTTAAGTGTGGTGAGTCAGTTTATGCATGCACCTCGTGAACAACATATGAATACGGTATTGAGAATCTTAAGATATATAAAGTTTGCTCCAGGAAAAGGGGTCTTGTTTGCAAAACATGGACACTTGAAGGTTGAGCATATACCGATGTTGATTGGGCATGAACTGTTGATAACAGGTGCTCCACTTTTAGGATACTTTACCTTTGTTGGAGGAAATCTGGTTACATGGAGAAGCAAAATATAGAATGTTGTTGTACGCTCTAGTGCAGAGGCTGAGTATCGAGGAGTATCACTGAGTATAACTGAAGTTTTATGGCTTAAACTTTTATTACATGATTTGTGTTGTGGTCCAAATGAGCCTATTAAGGTATATTGTGACAGTCAAGCAGCGTGTGATATTGCAGCCAATCCAGTCCAGCATGACAAGACGAAGCATGTAGAGGTGGATAGGTTCTTCATAAAGGAGAAATTAGATGAGAAAATTATTGAGATGTTTAAGGTGAAGTCAGAAGACCAAATCACAGATATTCTCACCAAGGTAGTTTCGAATCAGCTCTTCTTAAAATTTGTGGACAAGTCGGGCATGTTCAATATCTATGCGCCAACTTGAGAGGGAGTGTTAAAATATATTTTGTATGAGTTGTATATTCTGTTTTCAAATTTATAGGGAACAAATTTTTCCAAATCTCTCTCTTCCTTGATCTTCTCAATCGATTGTACCCCTTCTCCAAGAAATAATGTATATATATAGAGAGGTAGATAGTAGAAGACAAAAATCAATAAGAAAAATTATTATTTTCCTCAAATCTGATTTCAATATTTCCATAAAGATGACCTAACAAATAGAGTATTCATCACCAAATAGTAATCTACAACAACAAGTCGGGGGTGTCGAGCGGAAAGTCGAACGGTGGGGAAGGAGGTGGAGCTACCAGCGAATTTGGAGTGTCGGGGGCCTGGGTTCGATTTGCTGTGAGAGGGCGGAGAAAGTGAGAGGAGGTTAGGGTTTCAATTTGGAGGAGTATTGGAGATCGGAATTTGGGTATGGTATTTTTGAAGTCGAGTTATGGAGAAGGGGATTTGGCCAGAAGAGAAGAGAAGAGAAGAGAAGAGAAGAAAGTAACTAGGACATGACTAAAATGCCCCCTCACACTTAGGCAATTTGGGCGGAGCAAATCTAGTGCGTTGGATTGTGATTGAACGGCCCAGATCTCCAACTCACGATATGAAATTCAGCTCACCAGCTCATAATAGACTAACTCATATTATTACAACCAAATTTATTTAATGGAACTAATTTCTGATTAACTGAGTAAGGGTGATGGTTTAGGTGAAGTCTGAGTGAAGAATATATAGAGCCAGTCGGAAATGCTTAGTGTCAAGGTGTTGTGTGATATCACCTTTGACTGGTGTTACTGAGCTAGGTTATATAATAAAGATGTGTTACGTTCAGTTGCAAGAAGTAATATTAAAATATAAGGAAATAATATTTACAAGCAATATTAGAAAGTGAGTCATTTTTACTTAAAATAGTATTATATTGATCAATACAATTACTTAAAATAGTATTATATTGATCAAAATACACACTTAAAACTAATTATTCAAAGTTCAATCTTACAAGAATTCCAACTTTCCATTACTTTTACATGCTTTCTAAATCCAAAAAAAAACAAAAACAAAAAGAGTCAGCAGTCGTCGTGTTTGAGAAATATCACCATCTATTATTATATATGCATTGTTCAAAGAACTTCTGCATAACTATCTCCCCATTAAATTTACTGTTGGATGTATTAGTATATATTCTCAAAACGTGTTTACACATGTTATGTATTGATTATTGGAACGGGTTGAGTAGGCATAAAGCCTAATACCCTAAATCCAGTCTAATCTTTTATAAAGCTGGTCTAGAGGTAGTGCCATATGATATTCCAATACTAATAAGCAGGGTATAATATCTTAAGTAGCTAAGAGATAAACCCTAACCCTAATTACTCCTCATTAGATCTATCAATCTTAAGATATTAAACACCACCGTCTCCGACCAGAGTCGGCGTCACCACTATCTTCGATCAGAGACACCGCAAGCACCGACCGCGACTGTAGCCTCCGTCTTTGCAATCATCTGTGACTATAGATGCCACCGTCGTCAACGTCGTCAGCATCGCCGCTGTCATCGCAGACTGAAGGGACACCCGTCGCCAGCGAGGATCTACCCTTTGGCCTCGTTCTCGAACTCGAGCATTGCCAGATCCAGATCTGGTCTGGACTTGTTGTTCGGTGTGTGGGGCAGAACATGGGATCCACCAGTAGATCTCTGTGCGTGGAGCTCTCTTGTTGGTCAGGACTTGCTGTTCAGTGTTTGGGCCGAGTACGAGGTCTGCTACAGTACAGATTTGGGCTCCTTCTTCCTCTTGATTCACTGCTACGTGCATCCAACTCTTCAGATTTGGTCCATTCTAAACTCAAATTATTTGCTTTTCTCTGGTTCATTGTTAATTAAACATTTTTACAGAAAAAATCCATCTCTTGATTAAAATTACATAAGTAGTAATTATTCAGAAAGAACCTTCTATTGTTTGGAATTTATTGTTTATTCTTGTGCGATGAAAAAACATAATCGTCCATACGAGGTTCCTAAATTAGAGGGATTCAGTAGTGCTGAATTTAATAGTTGGAAGAGAAAAACCCAATACGGGATTAAATTCATGAAAATTTTCTATACATGCCAAACAACCTATGATGAATGTGTTGAAGATGTTGATGATGCAACGTGGGTAACTGATAAGGACTTGTGTAGAGAATTCTTATTAAATAGCATATCAGATCGCCTTACAGATGTGTAAATGAAATATAAAACAGCTAAACAAATTTGGGATAATTTACTGGATGAATTTAAGAAGGAAGAGAAAGTGTCTAAAACATATCTAGTTGATAAATTCATAGGTTTTTTGTTTTAAAGAAGAAAATGCAATCCTTCCTCAGGTAACGATTAAGAGAATCTTGTAGGGAAACTAAAATCAGAAAACATTACTGTATGTGATGAGTTCCTTACTGGTTTACTAGTGCAATAATCTATAAGTTACCTGCTTCGTGGCTATCTTTTAAAACTGAGATGTATAGGTTTTCTGAATAAATTAAACTTGCACATCTAAAATACTGCATCATTGTAGAAGATGAGACAAGAACTATAATGAATTTAGAATTGGCTAAACAACTTTCAACTGCTAATATGTTAACCACTACTAAATGCACTCTTAAGTTCAAGAAGAACAAATTTAATTCTAAAGGTGAACCAAATAAGTTAGAAGTCATGAAGAAAATTGTTAAGAATAAGGGGAAATGCTACAACTATAGAAAGTGGGGTCATCATGCCTCTGAGTGCAGGCTGCCCAAAGTGGAACAACCCAACATGGAAAATGAGAACTTGTTAGAGGGAAAAACTGAGCCCACCAATTTTCTGTGTGTTGTTGGTGATGTCAAGGCCAGTACCTCTGCTAGTTGGTTGTGGAATTCAGGAGCAACCTACCATGCTTGCAATGATGAAGACCTATTATATGATCTGAAAGCTGCAAATGAGTCAGTTTCGATGGAAAATGGTGAATCAGTGAAGGTGCTTCAGACTGGGACAACAAATCTCAATCTCTCCTCAGGTAAAACTTTGATTTTGCGAAATGTTAAATATGTGCCTGCTTTAGCAAAGAACTTGATCTCCATTAGCTTACTAAATCATACTGGTATGGTTGTTACTATGATTAGCAGTAAAGCTATTTTATCTGTAAAATCTTCTATTTTGGCTGTGCTTATTTAGTTAATGGCATGAACAGAATTAGTTTAGTAGATAAAGTAATCAACAGTGTTAGTTCCAAATTGTGTAGTCCAGGACATGTGAACTATGTTAAGATTCTTAATGTTGCTAAAACTTTTAACTTGCCAATTGACACATCCATAGAATATAACAAGTGTGAAGTGTGTGCTCAAACAAAGATAACTAGAAGACATTTTCGTACTGTCTCTAGGAATACACATTTACTTGAGTTGATACATTCTGACATTTGTGATTTCAAGAGTTTTGTGAGACAAGGAGGTTGGAAGTACTTAATCACTTTCATAGATGATTAATCTAGATATTGTCACATTTATTTGTTGAAAAAGAAGGATGAAGCGCTAGAAAAATTCAAAGAATTTAAAGACCGTGTTGAGAATCAATTTAATGCTAAAATTAAAGGATTTAGAACAGATAGAGGTGGGGAATATGTCTCATTGGGATTCAGAGAGTTTTGTAACTCACATGAAAATATAGCAGAAACTACAGCACCTTACTCACCACAGTCAAATGGTATCGCCGAAAGAAAGAATCGAACACTCACAGGGATGTTGAATTCTATATTCTTGACTACTGGGTTACCTTCACACTTTTGGGGTGAGGCTGAACTGACTGCTAATAATATTTTGAACTTGTTACCACGCTCTAAGTTACCTGTTACACTGTATGAACTCTGGCATAAACACACACATAATTTTAACAAAGTAAGAACTTGGGACTGTATTGCTTTTGTGAGAATACCTGACCCTAGAAGGCTTAAAGTAGGACCTCGAACAAATATATTTGTGTATTTGGGTAGTGCAGTTGATAGTGCTACAGACAGATTTTTAGATCTATCTTTTAATAGAGTAATAGAATCAAGAGATGCAAAATTCTTTGAAGATATGTTCATCAAAGATAAAGGCATCTCATTATCTGAACAAGCAACACAAGTAATGATCCACAACAGGAATCTAGGTACATTTCAACTGACATTGAATCCTCACATAGTGTTGAACTACGAAGACTCTCCACAAGAGATAAAGCTCCCAGAACCTATGGTAATGACTTTGTGACTTGTGCACTAGCAGTTGATCCTGTTAGTGTTAAGCAAGCCCTAAGGTCTGGGGATGGTTTGCTTTGGAAAGAAGCAATTGATGATGAAATGGACTCTTTATTGTAGAAAAACACTTGGGAATTAGTTAATTTGCTAGTAGGGGCTAAAACTATAGGAAGCAAGTGGATTTTGAAGAAGAAACTTAATCCTGATGGAACTGTAGCTAAGTATAAAGCACGCTTGGTAGCTAAGGTTGTACTCAACAATATGAGGTGGACTATTTTGATGTTTATTCACCTGTATGTCATATTGCTACAATAAGGATTCTTCTAGCCATAGTATTTATTGAAAATTTTGTTATTCAACAAATGGATGTTAAGACTGCTTTTCCTAAACGATGATCTCAATAAAGAAATTTATATGGATCAACCTGAAGGTTTTGTACTTAAAGGTTCAGAATATAAAGTTTGCAAATTAATAAAATCTTTGTATGGACTAAAACAAGCACCAAAACTGTGGCATGAAAAATTTGATAAAACAATAAAGAGTTTAGGTTTTGAATCTAGTAATTCTGACAAATGCCTTTTTATCGTATTGAATCGAATAAGATTGTCATTATTTTCTTGTATGTTGATGACCTGCTAATTGTTGGAAGTGACATCTCTATTGTTATAGAAGTTAAAACTATGATATCCAAACAATTCAACATGAAAGACCTAGGTGTTATGGACACCATATTGGGCATGAGAGTGGGCTTTAGAAGGCAAAGAATAACTCTTCCCACTATATTAAAAATGTATTGCAGGATTGGGGATACAGTGATTGCAAAAGATTTAATACATCGTATGATAATGCCAAAAAGTTGACACCTAACAACGGTGCAACAGTGAGACAGTTAGAATAATATAAACTCGTTGGGAGTCTCATGTATGCTATGACATTCACTGGACCTGACATAGCCTTTGCGATAGGTATGATAAGCAGGTTCGCTAGCAAGCTTAGTCAATTATACTGGAATGCCCTTGAGAGACTATTGGGATACCTAAACGGTACTCAGGAGTTTGCTTTGTGCTGCTCTGGTTATCTTTCAGTACTAGAGGGATACTCTGATGCATCGTGGTTCTCAGAAAATGATGACAGTAGGTCCACTAGTGGCTATGTGTTTACACTAGGAGGAGCAGCTGTGTCATGGAAATCTAAAAGACAACCTGGTCTTGATTTTTCATCCATGGAGTCAGAACTTTTTGCGCTATCTTGTGCTGGTGAAGAAGCGGAATGGATGAAAGACTTAGAGCATCTGTAGTCGTTTGCTAAATATCGATAAAATGGATATTTGGCTAAAAAACGCGCTGCACTCGTTTGCCAAATATCCATTTTATCCATATTTCGCTACAGTCGTGTGCTATAAATGAGAATGGGTTTGAGAATTATCCATATTTGAGCGACGGCACTCGAAGTGCCGTTCCACAAAAAAAATAATTTTTTTTTCCTCGGACGGCCTTGATTTTTTTATATTTTTTTGTCAATTAAAAAACCCCAAATCCCTCGGACGGCACATGAAGTGCCGTCCCTTGAATTTTTTTTTCCAATTAAAAAACTCAAAGCGCAGGCCCAAATTCCTCGGATGGCACTTCATGTGCCGTCCAGAGGTTTTTGTAATTTTCAATTTTTTTGCAATTTTTAGAAATGTTTTTGCAATTTTTAAATTTTTTTTGCAATTTCTGAAATGTTTTTGTAATTTTTTGTAATTTTTCCGTAATTTCCGAAATGTTTTTGTAATTTTTTATTTACGAAATTTTCCAATTATGTCGGACGGCCGGGGTTTTTTGCAATTTTTTATTTGTTTTTGCAATTTCTAAAATGTTTTTGTAAATTCTGAAATGTTTTTGTAATTTTTTCGTAATTTCTGAAATGTTTTTATAATTTTTTATATTTTTTGTGATTTTTTATTTGCATTCCAAGGACGAATTTTTTTCATGTGTCGGACGACACTTCGAGTGTCGTCCCTCCCTTCCGCTTTAATTTTTTTGTTTTTTATTCCTCCGACGGCACTTCATGTGTCGTCGCTCCAATAAAGCTAAAAAATAGCTTTCAACAACTGCAGAAAAACTTCGATTCCTATTTCTATTTATCCATATATGCATATTTTTTACTTCAACAACTACAGATGCTCTTATTGTTAGATATTCCTTAGAGTAGGTTTAAAGTAACCACTCTCAGTCTGTATTGTGACAACCAAGTTGCAAATGTTGTAGCTAACATCACTCTTTACAATGGTAAGAGACGTGTTGTGAGCCTTAAACAGGCTAAGTTGAACTATCTCATTAAATAACAGACTGTTGCCCTTATTGATGTACGATCAGAAAATAATGTGGCTGATGCCTTTATAAAAGGACTGAGTAGAGATCTAATTACTAAACTGTGGGGGAAATATGGTTAAAAACTCTTGAGGATAAGTTTTAACACCCTAGTTATTTAGAATCCGAGCTATAGAGTAGTTCAAACTTTAAGCATCAATCTTTAGACAGTTGACATGTTTTAGATAATTAGAAAAGTTCTATGCATTTATTGTTGATATATAACTTCATTCCAAATTTGATGACGATATATATATTTCAAAATTTACTTAGAATCATCTTTTATTCCAAAAGAAAGCATGAAAATTTGTCGATATGTTTCTGATATTTAGAATTGTTGTTATATCATTCTAATTTTGATGATATATCTCTTTTATGGGGTTTATGCTTCATTCCAATCTTGATTATTCAGAATTTAACCATAATTGATTTATCAGTTCTATCATTCCAATATAAAACATGGTATAGTTCTTGTACTTTATTTTGATAAAGATACTTGATTGTGATGCTTATGTTGTACCTTTGCAAATCTATATTGAATTGTACTAAGTTCTTTAGTTTGAACTAAGTACTTTTATACATTTCATTCGAACTCTAAGAGAAGCGACTCATGAGATTTCTATTTGTTATGTTTAGAAATATATGGTAGCAAAGGCAAAGGAAATGAATCAGTCAACTTTGATTTTGAGAATGATAATTTGCTCGATATGGAAGAGTAGACACAAAAGGAACTCGCAAGAATAGTTTGTCAATTGCTTGAAGGAACTTCTATTTGAGTTTAAAACTCTTTATTTTGATTGAGCTTAAAACTTTTTCATTTATTTTGACGTTTATTATTTGGTTGACTTGAGATTATGATATTTGTTTTGTTGGTTTAGTCTTTGTGAACTATTCATTTGTTATGGTCTTTGAACTATTGGATTATTTTGGTTTAGTCATATTTGAACTATTTAAGTTATAATTGTTTTAGCCTATGATCCATATTCTTTATGATTCAATGATTATTTGAATTTGCGATCCAATAATATAACATTGTTTTGCCTAATATATTGAGAATATAGGAGAAAATTGTTGAATGTATAAGTATATATTCTCAATATGATAGAATTATATTGTGTATATTGTTCGATGGGGCAACACGTGTTTACACATGTTATGTATTGATTATTGGAATTGGTTGAGTGTGCATAAAGCCCAGTACTCTAAATCCAGTCTAATCTCTTATAAAGCTGGTCTAGAGATAGTACCCTGTGATATTTCAATGCTGATAAGGATATAATATCTTAAGCGGCTAAGAGATAATCCCTAACCTTAATTACTTCTCATTAGATCTAACATTTACAAATGGTAAATTAGAAGTGGCAGGCCTGCTAGAGCCGAGTAATAACCTTGGCCATGCTTGAAACTGTAGAAAATTAAAGAGAAGTATTGAAACATTAGAAAGTATTCTGGGAGTAAAATCGCACAATTAAAAGTGACCTACATCGTAAAAATTAGATACAATAAGCGTACACATATTTTCCCAAAAATAAATAAATAAACATACACATATTAAATGAAGAGGCATGTGAGCGTCCACTTCCATAGAGAATCTCAGAGTTCTTCCCAGGCATATATGTTTCAATTTTTCCGAAAACAGAATTCAGGATCTCAGACATCATACACTCAAATAAAGATATGAGGGTGGTTGTTGTTGAGGTGAAGAAAGCATGGAACAAATTAAGAAAGAAGAGGTCGGACATGCCTGTATTTAGGGCTGGTCCTGAGTTCCGGGAGCCCAAGGCGAAAGGCCCAAAAAATTATTTTGGGAACCCTTAATTACAATATAATTTTTTACGCGCAAAATACGTATCTATATTGATAAGGGAAATATAAATTTAGGATCTCTAAAATTACAAAAAAATCACAGACCTAAGGCAGCCGTCTCACCTGTCTTAAGGTGGGGGCCGGCCCTACCTGCATTCAGTAACTATATTGATAGGTTGATTTAGTGACTGAACATGGTGAAGTTTGAGAACATAGCAAAGAGTATATAAAGAGAGGAAGAGGAGAGTGGAGGCCCTCGGTAGTGTCACAGGAATGCCTAGTGTCTACATGCTGTACAACACGCGTAGTTCACATATGAGACATTTGTTGCCAATGCAAGCTGCTGAGAAGAGAGGTGTCAAGTCTCAGGGACCACAGCCTGAAAAAAAATAAGAAATTTGTAAAAAGAGCATCCGGCCTGAGATCAGAGCTGTTATAGTAAAATATATCACTGATAAGAAACGATGAGGGAAGAAAACGAAAATTTTGCGTACTGCCCCACTTTTTGAAAATATTTGGCACTTTGCCCCACTTCTGAAAACAATTAGCGATCTGCCATTGTTTAGGACACTGAACATGCAGCATAAACCGTTATTGAAAATAACGGCATAGGTTATTTACATGCCGTTATTTCCAATAACGGCATCTATTTTATATTTTTTTTCCATACCGTTATTTGGAATAACGGCATTAATATATTTCTCGTACAAGTGTGAATCTTCTAATTTTAAAAAACTCTAAGTGTGAAAAAAACTTATAAATAATGCCGTTATCCTGAATAACGGCATTTGAATGACTGATGCCGTTATTGGACTCTTGCCGTTGTTTGGAAACAATCAATAATAAGTTTAAAAAAAAAAAAATATAACTGATGCCGTTATTTGGAATAACGGCATCAATTATAATTTTTTTTTATATATTTTTTTTAACTTATTCGTCAGAGAGGATGAATAATAAGTTTTTTTTTTATAAAAAAAATTTATAACTGATGCCGTTATTCCAAATAACGGCATCAGTATTGAGAATGCCGTTATTTGAAATAACAGCATCTGTTATAAGATTTTCACACTTGTATTTTTTTCTTTAAGTGGAGACTACAAGCTGTCGAAAAACAAAACAACCTATGTCGTTATTCCAAATAACGGCATGACACTTGTTTTTCAAACAGATGCCGTTATTGGGAAGAACGGCATCGAAATAACCTATACCGTTTTTCCCAATAACGTTTCTTGCTGACGTGTTTTAAACAATGACATATTGCTAATTGTTTTCGGAAGTGGAGCATAGCGCCAAATATTTTCAAATAGTACTGCAAAATTTTTCGAAGAAAACGTACAAATGTTTTTGAACTCCAAAATAATTATATTACTTGATATTCAAAACTCAACGCCTCAACCTTTCCACGAGAATTCGGCCTACTCTCATCACTTTTACATGCATTCTCGATTATTAAAAAAATAAATTAATTAACAATTCATAAAATTATCACTTCGTATCGTCATTGTCATGCAAGTTGCATTGTCCCTTGTTTTCTTACTCACTTTATTCCTCGCGAAGTTTTACCAATGCTACCAGCCTACCAATACTGGAGTCACAGATACCTAGTCACCTGTGACCTAGAGTGAAGAAGCTTGCATAACTGTGAAAAGGGAAGGCTATTGAAATGTTAAGCAAGTACTTAAGGTGATGGAGAATTAACAAAATTAGAAAGTTTTTTTATCAAAAGAATTCCCTATCACTTTTTTTTATTTAAATTCGGAATAGAAATAGATCAGATAACTGGATCTGATATTTAAGATCATGAAAATTATATATTATATATGCATCAAATAAAACTATAAAATCGATGTTTTAGAATTACTCAATTTTGTGCTTATATTAATTATATGAAGAGGCAAGTTCGCGTCTGCCTCACTGGAAGAAGCTCCACGCCTCTCCCTTTAATGTATGCTTTATTTTTTCCGAAAACAGAACTCATGATGCTGCACATTACACACTCAAATAGAAATTGGTGGATGGTGCAGGGTCGTTGAAGGGAAAGAAATTACGGGACATATTATGAAGAACAAACATATCTTGGCATTTATATATATATATATACTAGGTTTGTCCATTGACACGTGTTTACGGCGCGTCTTCGGTGCACCTGATTTAATTATATAAAACTAGTCTTCGGAACGGTGCACCTGATTTAATTATATAAAACTAGTATTATACACGTGCTGTGCACGTGGGGAAAAATTGGGAGGAATGAAAAGGGCAAAAAAAAATTTACCTACACATGCGTTGCACGGGTTGGGTTAAGGACAAAGGCCTTCTCCCATTATAGTTAGACCTGGCAAACGGGCCGGGTCGGGTACCCATGGGTATGGGTTGCTTGACCCACGGGTCCAACGGGCCGGGTCGAAAAGTAACCGCAACTTTTTTTAAAGTTTTTTTCCAACCCGGACCCGGCCCGCAGGTACCCACAAGTACCCATGGGTACCCGCCAATATTTCATTGTTTATTTTGAGTTTGTTTTGGGGTTTTTAAAAAAAAATTAAAAATTTATTTTAATTGAATAATTGATTAAAAACATTAGCAACATGCTATCATTTTTTTTAAAAATGTAAAATATAAAATTGAATAACTGAAACAACAATAAATGTAATCAAGAATCAAGAACGATAATTTAATAAGCTTGTTGTTTGTTGTTTTTTTATGCTTCTTGTTCAAATAAATATATATCAACATTCAAAATCCAACTAGCATTTCAATTTATCATTCATCAACAAAGACAAAAGAGCAATAATTTGTCCAATCATGAAAAGAAAGAGCAATTATTTTTCAAAGTATACAGACATAATTGAGTCTAAACAAAATTTAAACATAATCAAAAATACAATTGCAAAATCAAAACAATGAAACCATATGACAAGTTTCTAAAGTCTTGAAATTAATTACATTAAAAACAATGAAACCAAATAAAATTCAAACTCAACACACTCAAATAAATTACAACTCAAGTTGATGAGTATTTAATTTAATTTAATTTATTTAAATACATGGGTACCCACGGGTACCCGTGGGTATAACCGACCCGACCCGCGGGTTCACGGGCCGGGTAAAAAAGTAACCGCTCATTTTTTTTCAAAATTTTCCTTACCCGTACCCGGCCCGTACGGGTACACCCGTGGGTACCCACGGATCACGGGTCAAGATTGCCAGGTCTAATTATAGTAGTAGTGATAGTTTTAGAGATCCAGCAAGTTAATTGAAGTATGAAACATATTATATGAAGAAGCAGCATTACTACCTTTAAGCTCAACCTTCGCCTTCTTGATCATTAATTAGCTTGAACTTATCTGGAATGCATATAGTTTGTTAGAAACACTGCATATGGTTTTTTTTAACTTCAGCATCATTGTAGGTGCTTGTAATAGTTATACAAGAACATGATCATATAGGTTTTATAGAGCTTACTCTAATCCCGTAACCACTATGAGTATGTCTAAATACAATGGTAACCCAAGTACAGGTGTGAAGGTATCTACAATGCCAATAATTTAAATATTTGTTTGTCTGAGATTCAGTTTGTAAGTGAAATACCTCTTATTATTATTTCAACAAAATGTAATACATGAAGTTCTCAAAACTCTAATCCAAGCTAATCATTTCTTTTATCTCAACTTTGTCTTCTCAATGCACCTTTATAAAAAAAAAAATCAAAATCGATCAATAACAATTTTACTTTAGCTGTCTTTCTTGAGTAGAGAGTTTGCACCCTTCACTGGTAAACTCCAGTCATCCCAATCCTACATATCCAAACATACACTAAAAGTTCTTATATGTTATGTTATCCATGGTTTCTAATAACCAGTGAAGGGAATACTTCACAATAGTATATTCTCTTGTAGTAAAGAAATTAATGTTATATATTTGCCAAATTATTTTAGGTTACTGATCAGCTTATCTGCCCTGCTATAGTTTGGAAACCCAAATTGAGGCCACCAAATAATCCATCTCTCACTTGCGTACAACTTAAATCAAAACAATAAAAAAGTCCTCAAATAAATCACCAAATTAAAAAATTTAAACCCAAAATTAAAACAATCATACCTCTTTGAACTTAGATACACAAACAAAATTCGAGTTAGCAAAAAACTAAGTAATCCCCTGCACACAAAATTAAAAATTAGAATGAGAATTCAGTTAATGAGATGGAATTAGAGTCGCTGCATCGCATGTAGAGGTTCTCAATTCGGTGGAGGGGAGTCGCGATACGGAATTGCTTGATATTCGCGCTCGATTTGGTAGAGAGGAGTCGCCGATACAGAATTAGTAGCAGATCAGATATCAGCGACGACCCTTTGATTGAGGTTCGACACTGGATTTAGATTTGAATTTGCTTTGAAATTCACGCTTGAGAGGACGATGGAGGCTTCACCAATGAAATGAAAGCGAAGGTATAAGAAAATGGATTTTTGGGATTTGGAGTTAGGGCTTAAAAACCCTAGAGAAGAGAGATAGAGAGAAATTGGAGCTATATAGTTTGGGAAATAGAGGAAGCAAACTGATCTGAATAGGAGAGAGAGAGAGAAAGAGAGAGAGAGAGAGAGATAATTAATTAATTAAATAAAAGAGTTGTTTTTTTTTTGGGGTGGGGGGGGGGGGGGGGAGCAATTTAAATATTTGAGTTTTGAAGGGAAACTTTTGGAGGAAAAAATGTCTTTTGAGAACTTAGATCTTTACCATTGATTTCTTACTATTGAAGGAGAGCCCATTGATAGATTTTCTTTGTGTTTTATTATATAGATATTACCTATTTCACACTAGCTTCATCAAGATCTAATAAGCAGGACTTTGAGCTTTCAACTTCTTGCTCACTGGCAAGAGAGACCTGCTTCTCTTCAACTCTGATTCTCTTTTTATTCTCGTGCAACCTTTCCTTGACGCCCATGCTTTAATTGCAATTTTTACTTACACTTAAATGTAGCTGTCCTTCCGGCCGACATACTAATTACTACCTTTGGGGATGACTGACTAATCAGTTTCCATCAAATATCGATGCTTGGCTAGTGAGGCCTTCCTGATATGGGAGGTTGAGTTGCTTACCACCGGTTAGTTAGTCCAACCCAATTTTTTTAATCATATGGGTATGGGAACTGTTATAGAGTCATGCTCCTATATATGGTCCTTGACATTGGTGAAGGACCAGATCTTAAATCATTTTGATGGTCTCAAAATACAGCTAGGAGCATGACTTATATGGAGTTTTCCTCCATTTGACCCCAGTCGGGGTCTACATAGGGTTGCAAATTGCTGGGATTGTAAGCCTCGCATACACATGTTGGATTGGAAGAAGAGACGGTGGAGCGAGGAGGTCGAAGCATCGTGGAAGATGAAGTCAGAAGACATCAACAACAACCAGAACAGAGACATGTACAGTCGTCAATTGTCCACCTCTCTGGTTTGGGATTGAACAAACCCGTCAACACTGTTTTGGGCTTATATCTAGGTGATATTTGGACCAAACTTTTCCACCAAGTTAGATCGTACAACTCCTATCGCGTGACTTTTTCTACATGATATATCGGACAGTTATTGTTTTAAGACTACAATTAGGGTTTCTCTAGATCTCTGTATATTGTAAGTCTCCACTGAGAGAAATTAATACTTCATTGATATTTCTTCCACTCTAAGTAAAGCTCGAGAGATAGTTGTTTGTGAGTGAGTTTGTAACTAACTCCTTGTAATATTCTCTTATTATATAATATCTTCCTATATTTCCCTCCGGATTATGGTTCGCCCAAACCGGGATAAATCTTTCTGTGATTGGTGTAATCTACTATTTGGTTGTTCATCAGATATGTTTGTGCTCCTCGCTACCTTGCTAAACAAACTCTAATGCGACATCAATTCTCTAACACAAATCGGCCTTGTCTTGCGGGTTTGGACATATTTTTTTATCAATATCCGATGCATACTATTGCCAACTCGACCCAACATATACCCAACAGGTTTGTTGTTTCTCTAACACAAATAGGCCTTGTCTTGCGGGTTTGGACAGATTTTTTTATCAATATCCGATGCATACTATTGTCAACTCGACCCAACATATACCCAACAAACCCAAACCCGAACCGATGGGTTCGAGCGGGTATTCAAGTCGGATCAGGTTTCTTTGGATATGATAGGTTACGGGTTGGGTCAGATGAGTTGGAGTATATTTTACAATTAAGTTTTAAACAAGTTTATTTTTTCCAACATCTTATTGAGCTTAAATCTTTAATACATTATTTTTTTTCATAAACAAAAAAATTCACTCTAACCCAAACAATTACTTACACCGCTAAGACAATGTACTTCGTAGATTATTGCCAAAAGAGTAACCTAATTTCCATAGATCAGAATGAAATAATAAAATCTACAAGCATAAAATTAGGTAAAATTATATTTTAACATAGAAATAGCTTTAAGCATGTAAATTGCTCACCTCGTATTCACTTGGTATTGATCACTTGGTATTGATCGCGAGAATGAATCAATACTCACATTTATGTATCAATATATTCTAAGTATATACATATGCATAATGTATATACAATTTGAATTTATGTGGGCCGGGTTCGGTTTGGATTTAGGCGGGTTAGAGGTAATACCCAAATCCGACCCAATTTTTTTTCAAGTAGTTAGATATTATTTTAGTCCCATATTGGTTGTAGAGTTGTTTTGATATTTGTTCTCCTCTTATATATAGATGGTATTGTACTTGGTTGAACTCAATTCAATATTCTGTATTGTTTTCATTCTCTCCGATTTATCTTAACATGGTATCAGAGCCAATTATCCAAATTTTTCCTCCTTAAATTCCCTCTACAAAAATTCTCAAATCTCAACAGCCAAAACAAATTTCTTCCCAAAATCCTAGATCTCAAAAAAAATAAAATAAAATAAAATAAAATAAAATAAAATAAAAAATCAATCATCTTCAACCTCTGAAACCCTATCCCCATACACCTCCGAAACCCTATCGAAATCCTCGTCATCTTCAGCGACCCATCAAAATCCTCATCAAAATCCACCATCTGAACCACCAAGATGCTCGCCGAAATCCTTCTCTGCCGAAACCCTCGTTGTCTTCAACAACCCATCGAAATCCTCGTCGAAACCCACCATCTTCAACAAGATACTCGTCGAAAGCCACCCTCATCGCCCCTGTGACTGTCGTCAGCCGTCGTTTAGAGGAAAGTGGCAGTAGACCTGGATTTGGTCGTGGTGGTTTTGGTGGCCCAGCACCTTCCTCTACGGAATAGATCTGCCGTAATGTTTAATATGATTCTTAACTTCATGTTCAGAACTCTTCAATTTTGGGAGAAGTATTGTTTAGTTTATATTTGAGGGATTTTGTTCTTTTCCTTGGAAAAAAAAAATCCGAGAAAAATAAAATAAAATAAAATAAAATTATATATATATATACATGTACTACTACTTGATGGCATCTCAGTCTCTCCCACATATTTTCGCCTCCACTGACTTCCCCGATGCAACCGCCTTTCGTTCCTCCTCCAGATTCAACAAGCAACAGCGCCACCTTCAGTCATCCTCCGGCCTCCTACCTTCTCCTTACATCATTCATCACCCTACTCCATCTCTACTTCCGCCACCGGTAGCACCGCCCTACTCCCTACCCTGATCCAGGCACCAGCAGCATCTCCCTCCACATTGTGCTCTCAATCACAGCAGCGCTAGTCTTGTTTCTCCTTACAGTGCTTCTTCTCTCACATCCACGGCCATGCCCGTCACCCCGGCCTTACCGTCTCCTGCTAATTGGGCTAATACTCAGCAACGCCTCACTCAGCTGGAACTACAGCTCATGGGTCAGTCTATCAATGCTGGCTCCTCTGCTCCTGCACTTTCTGCCACTCCTGGTATGAATTCGTTGTGGATTTTAGATTCTGGTGCATCACATCATCTCACTAGTTTTCAAACACTATTCACCACATGCACAATACTTCCCTCTCACTCTCCATCTCTACACACAGCTGATGGCTCACCACTTCTTATTACACACTCAGGGGCAATTAACTCTCCCACTCTTACATTACCATATGTTCTCTATGCTCCTCATTTATCAATAAACTTTATTTCGATTAGTGCGTTGTGCGATAGTGGTCTTGTCGTTACTTTTGACTCTTTAGGTTGTTCTATTACTAATTCCTCCACCGGTGAAGAGTTTGGGCGTGCTAGTCGTCTATATTATCTAGATTTTCTTCGTGCACATCACTTTTCTTCCAATTTTGCCGGTATTGTTTTCTCTGATGTTGATTTGTGGCACAGACATTTAGGTCTTATTAGCGCATCACGATTCCAGACTATAGCTCGTAGTGGTGCCCTTGGTTCTCTCACTTTTAAATATTCATCTGATTGTCAGGGTTGTCATTTGTCAGGGTTGTCATTTAGCTAAACACATTGCCCTACCCTTTAGTCACAAAAGAACTTCTGAAACCACTCACCCTTTTCAACTTGTTCATTCCGACATATGGGGACCCTCTCCCGTACCCTCGTGGAAAGGCTATCTCTATTATGTTGCCTTCATCAATGACTTCACTAGACATACATGGGTTTTTCTTATACGTCGGCGATCTGAGATACCTGATATTTACTGGTTCTTTACAACTATGATTCACACTCAGTTCGGTGTGCGCATGAAGAATTTTTTATCGGACGGTACACGTGAGTACACTTCCACCACTATGAGATCAATCATTCAGTCTCACGGCACCCTGTTTCAGCAATCATGCCCTCACACACATGAGCAGATTGGTATAGCTGAACGCAAGCATCGTCACATCCTTGAGACGGCTCGCGCTCTTTTACTCTCCTCTTCTGCTCCTCATTCTTTCTGGGCTGAAACTATCATGACATCTGTTAGTCTCATCAACATTATCCCCTCGTCTGCCCTAGCTGGTACGACGCCTTACGAGGCTCTTTATCATTCACCTCCCGCCTACAGTATGCTCCGTACCTTTAGGTGCACCTGTTACGTCCTTCTCCCTCCTACCGAGCGCACGAAGCTCTCTACTCGTGCTGCTAAGTGCGTTCACCTAGGTCTCAGTCCTGAACACAAAGGTTATCGTTGTTTTGATCCATCAGTGGGTCGTGTCCGCATTTCTCGACATGTATCCTTTGTGGAAGATTTCCCTTACTACCTGACCCCCCCTCCCCCGAGGATACTATATTTCTCGATTTTCCAGATGTTGCTAGCTCCCCGACTTTATCTTTCCGCATTCCTTTTGATCCCACTCCTCTGGTTCTATTCACTTCTCCTGCAGTCCTTACACATGTTGTTCCACCTACCGAAACTCCACCAGCATCCCCATAGTAGCCAGCACCCATCCCACCTACTTCCCTACCGACACATGCACCTACTCCACGGTCTTTACCCCCATACCCTGTCAGTCTACCACCTCTTCGTCAGTCTACCCATTCCACTTCTAGTATTCCTCCGGCACGTTATACACCTGATGCCACTGGTCCTTCTGACCAGTTTGGTTTTGCCACCCTAGCTTCCTACTCACCACAGTTTCATGTATATCTCACTGCTATACACTCTACACGTGAGCCCAGAACCTATCAAGATGCAATTCAATATCCTGAATGGAGGAAAGCTATTGCAGAGGAATTCGGTGCATTTGATCATACTGGCACTTGGGATGTTGTTCCTCTACCAGAGGGCGTTCAGCCTATTAGCTACAAGTGGATCTTCAAGGTCAAATATCAACTTGATGGATCTATTGAGCGGCACAAGGTCTGTCTTGTAGCTCGAGGGTTTACTCAGGAGCATGACATTGACTATGATGAGACCTTTGCTCCCATTGCACAGATGACTACTGTTCGTACCCTTCTTGCTGTTGCAGCCATCCGCCAATGGCCGTTATACCAGATGGATGTGAAGAATGCTTTTCTTCATGGTACCTTATCTGAAGTTGTTGATATGGATCCTCCTCCTGGCCTCCTTACTCCTCCTTGTCATGTTTGCCGGCTGTGTCGGGCTATATATGGTTTGAAGCAGGCCCCTCGAGCCTGGTTTGAGTGTTTTCGCCTTGTCATCACCAAGCCTAGTTTTAGTCAGAGTTCTCAGGACCATTCTATGTTTATGCGGTCATCATTGCAGGGGAGGGTAATTCTACTACTCTATGTTGACGATATGATCATTACTGGGGATGACTCTGCGGGCATTACATCCACCCAGAAATACCTTCATCAGTAGTTCCATATGAAAGACCTTGGCAGACTACGTTATTTTCTGGGCCTAGAGATTGCTCATGGATCTTAGGGGATACTCATTTTCCAACAGAAATACACATCAGATATTATCTTCGCTGCATGCCTTCTGACAGTAGATCAGCCGATACACCCTTACTCATGTGAAGCTTCGTCCCACTAATGGTGAGCTCCTTCCTGATCCCACTAGATACAAATAGATTGTTGGATAACTTGTCTACTTATGCATGATCAGACCCGATATTGCTCACGCAGTCAGTGTTGTCAGTTAGTTTGTTTCTGCTCCTACATCAGTTCACTACGGTGCTCTTCTTCGGATTCTCAGATATCTTCGGGGCACTATTACTCGCTCATTATTTATGCCTGCTACATCCAAACTAGAGTTAAGTGCATATTCTGATTCAGATTGGGCAGGTGATCCTACTACCAGACGGTCTACCACCGGTTTCCGTCTATTCCTTGGTGATTCGCTGATCTCATGGCGAAGTAAGAAACAGGCAGTTGTTGCATGTTCTTCAACTGAAGCTGAGTACAGAGCAATAATAGCTACTACTAGAGAGATTGTTCATGTTCGTTGGCTGTTATCAGATATGGGTGTCACTCTTACAGGAGCTACTCCTCTTCATTGTGATAATCGGAGTGCATTGCACATTGCAAGCAACCCGGTCTTTCATAAGCGAACGAAGCATATAGAGATTGATTGCCATCATGTTCGTGAGCGCTTTGAGGCAAGGACCATTTCTCTCCATTCTGTTACATCTTCCCAGCAGACTGCAGACTTCTTCACCAAATCCCATACAGTTCAGAGATTTAGATACTTAGTAGGCAAACTCACATTGTTTGACCCATCGTGAGTTTGAGTGAGGGTGTTAGATATTATTTTAGTCCCATATTAGTTGTAGAGTTGTTTTGATATTTGTTCTCCTCCTATGTATAGGTGATATTGTACTTGGTTGAACTCAATTCAATATTCAGTATTGTTTTCATTCTCTCTAATTTATCTTAACACAAGTAAAAATTTTATACCCGAATGGGTTCGGATTTTGAAATCTAATGACCTACCCAATTTTTTTGGGGGTTGGGTAGGACGGGTTCAGGGCGAACCCTACTCTATTGGCAGGCCTAGGTCTACTGGAGCAAAACTGTTATATATATGGGTGGAATAATCTAGAACATAAAATAAGAAGTAAACCCCTCTCTTCTACTCTTGAAACCTCTGTCTACACATATAAGTAGAACATTTGAATGAGTGTTCTTGGATCTATTTTGTTTCGTTCTATCCTAGTTCGTGCCTAGAAAGAACTTCGGCTTGATTGGGAAGGTGCACCACCAGGGAGTACTATCAGGGAGTGCCTTGACACCAAAAGCTCGGACATTTGCGCTGCACTAGTGTTTGACGTTAGAATATGAAATTAGAGTTCAAAGCTTAAGGTACCTATGTTTTGCTGAAAACATTATAACATAGATATTCTTGATACCTAGCTTCCTGGCAGTATGTATAGGTTATACCTATTTTATGGGTTAATGGGCAATCAGAGCATTTGTAGTCGAGATGGCTATGTACTCATTTTTTGAAAAATATTAATAAAATGAGTTGCAGTCGTTCACTATATACCCAAAATTTGGGTATTGAGTGAATAATCATCTCCTATAATTGAAAGACGAAATGGTTTTTTGAAAAAAATAGCCGACGAAAGATGATCTTTCGTCCATTCAATCAGACGAAAGATCATCTTTCGTCCGATCGATTTAAACAAACAAAAAAAAACCCCTCCTCAGACAGTAAATGATTACGCGTCCCACAAAATAAAAATAAAAAAAATTCCTCGAACGGTAAATGATTATGCGTCCCACAAAATAAAACCAAAAAGAAATTCGTCATACGGTAAATGATTACGCGTCCCACAAAATAAAAAAAATAAAATATCAACGGAAGTTAGTTTTTTTTTTTTTTAAATTTCAAGAGACGCGAAATCTTCCATCGTCCGTTCAATTTCTAATTTTTTTTTGGGGGGACGTGACATTATCTTTCATCTGTCAATTAAAAATTTTGAAAACCTAAAATTTGTGTTAAAACGACTACAGCTCAATTCCAAATTTTCATTTTCTATATGCCAAATACCCAAAATTTGGGTTAGAACAACTATAGATGCTCTCAAAGCATCTATAGTTGTTTTCCATTTTGCCAAAATTTTCAAAATTTGGTAAAAAAGCCCTGCACTTGTTTGCTATTTTGCCAAATTTTGGGTCAACTACGAACAATACACTGCCAAATTTGACAGCACAAATGGCAATACCAAATTTTAGAGAACGAAGCATGATACTTCATCCGTTCGAAGTTTTGCCCGAGGTCATAAAAAAATTTTAAAAAAATGTGAGAAACAGAAGTTCTTCTGTCCGTCAAACTGAACTTTTTTTTAGTCACAAATACGGAAGAACTTCGCCGGGGGGGGGGGGGGGGGATTGTGTGTTATATAAAAAAGCCAATTTTGGATTTGGCGGCGGCCAGCAAACACCTCCATTTTTGGCTTTATACATGCAAGTTCAAACAAAGGTAACATTACATTGATAATACTCTTGTGTCTTCGGACCTGTTGCTTCACCCCAATATGCTATCGGAATCAGAACTAAGTGGATGCGGACCCAACGAGAGGGTCCGACACCACACTGCAACCCTAACCCAACCACAGTCGACCGGAAATGCCTCTGAGCTACTGCCTCAAAGAGGTATTCAGACATCAACTGCCATAGTTACAATGCCCACAGTCCAATTTCCAAGCGTGAATCTTCAGATTCAGCGTGTCGAGGGTGAACCCTCGGGGCTCAGAGTTGCCGTCCCCCCTATGCGGGCACATAAAAATGCGCTGCCTAGGCTTGAGGGGGGAGGCAATTTTCATCACCGCCCACGTGAGGAGGGGCAGTCGAGAGGACAGGCCCAAAGAGAGGGTCCTCCTACTGGCCAGTTACGGCGTAAAAGAACCCCCCCGATGAGCCGGCGTCATGCTCACCACCAACAGCGTCACCCCTACAACGAAGGACTTCATAGGGACTATCACAGTGTGAGGTATGGTACAGATAATTACAGAGACTATCGAGGTACAACCATTTTTCCCCCTCATCACAGAGATTATACAAAGCGTCAAAACAACCCATACCAGCAACCACACAGCCACAGTGACCAATCCCGCTCAAACCCCCCTACTCCAAATGTGCCAGGGCCACAACATACTGCACCTTATTCCAACATTCCCAGTTTGGAACACAACATTCAGCCCCTGTCCCAACAGCAGGATTCACCTACTGCCCCCACCATCAGCTACTGCCAAGGATGCCGACCACAGACCTCCCAAGGTCCACCGTTGGATGGGCCCAAAGAGGGGGTCCAAACGGTGGAGCGGGGAGGCTGAGGGTCTACCTTCGGTTGGCATAGAGGCGGATGAATGGCATGAGGTTACTTACAAAAGAAAAAGAAACTCCAAATCCCCACCGAAAGCAGCAAAAGAGCTAAAAAAACATCAGCGAAAGGGTAAGCACAAACCGGTGTCATGCTTCAACTGTGGGGAGTTGGGACACTACCGGACGGAGTGCACCAAAGAAGTGCGCTGTTTGCGGTGTATGATGTGGGGTCACCTATCTTACAATTGCACTAATGTCCTATCATCAAGCAATGACGAAGAGAGAAGAGTGTACCGGGGGTGATCTCCTGACAACCCAACGACAATCAAACTCGCCAACAGCCTCGCAGCTATAAAGTCGGAGGAAGCGTGGTTGAGGCAGTGGTGTGCAGTGGCAAGAGCCACAGTTGGCAGACCTTCAGAAGCTCACATTCTATCAGCTTTGAACTCGAGGTGGCCATTGAGGGCAGATCGGGATTGGGTCGTCAAGAGAATGGGACCCCTCTTGTTTCTGGTCTCCTTCCCTTCGCCCCAGAAAATGGTTGAGATCACCAGAGGTTCCACAATGGACTTTGGGCATTTTAAATTGGAGTTTAAAGCTTGGTCGCCGAGCTTTGGCACTGAAAAACCACAATGGGATAGCTACTGGGTGTGGATTCACAACGTTCCGCTCTATTTTTGGAAGAAGGAGGCCTTACAAGAGATGGTCTCCGATTTTGGCTCCGTTGAAGAAATCGACGAGAGAATAGTTCGGAGATCGGAATTGGTATCGGCTAGAAAACGAATTAGAAGCAGGGACATCGCTCTAATGCCGAGATTTGCAAAGGTATACTCTTACGAGGACTCCTACCTCATACGCTTTGTCCTCGACAAATGCATAGGAGATGAAGCTGGCCAAGCTCCCCCACCGCCTCCAGTTTCGCTCCGAGATGGTAGAAGCAACAAGCAAGTGACTACACCAACGTGGGAGTTCACCTTAGATGGTTCCCACGAGGTGGAGAGGGCCTATAGGGAGGTGATCAACGCGGCGAGAGACAGGGAAGCACGCCAAGAGGCCTCAGTCGAGGGTTCTGGGAGAGTTGGGGCAAGGCGGGACACCGATGATCAGTCGCAGGAGCAAATCATTGGATCTAATGGCCAAGCGGCACAAAACCCAGATCTGGTAAACTCCACGTCATCACGGGCTTCCAGGGAAAAAGGCAAGGGACAGAGTACCAATCTCGGCAAGGGAGCGCTGCAAAGTAGTCAAAAGCAGCAGTCTGTGGAGCTGGGTAGGGAAGCAGGGTGTGCAGACCACCAGAATGGCAGTCACCAACCCAATGGCAGAAAGCACGCTTCGGAGTGGGGGAGGGATAAGCCTATCTCCGAGAAAACGACAAAAGAGAAAGCTCAATCTACCAGAGAGTGGGTAGAAAAAGTATGGTCAGATCCAAAGGGGCTTAAAGCAGCTTCTTTGGAACCAGGGTGCCAGAGCGCAGAGGTTTCTTTGGGGAAAGAGACGAGGGGTGTGCTGCGCGCCAACAGAGAGAGGGGCCCAGATGGAAGTGAAGAGTGTGGGGGGCAGGGCATGAAAGAACAGAGGGTACCAAAAAATGGGTATGAAGCCAACGAAGAGATTCAAGCTCAGAATGGTCTCAACCTTAAGGAGAAAAGGGAAATTTTGGTGCTCAATGCATCGTCTGCATCGCCTACAGCTTTGGTAAAGGAGAAGCCAGCCGCTCTTCAACCAACTCGATGGCGCCACGTGGGGGGGAGGTAAGGTTACCAACCTCGAAAGCGGTGAGGACGCGTCGAAGACTGTGCTGGACGGTGTGCTGCACCGCGGCTTATCTGGGCCCAGCGGTGTGGTGCACCGCGCAGATGTGACAGGAGGCAGGGAATATTTTCCCTATGCGGGAGTGTGTATTGGGGAGCCCATGGGAGTTTTTGGGCCTATAGAGGGGCCCAAGTCGCTTATTGTCTCCGATCATACTGTGTATGGGCCTATTGAGGAGTCCACCATAGCGAGCTATGCTACTTTTGGTGCGCCTTCAGCGCCTTGTGGGCTTATGGAGGAGTCCACAATAAGAGAGGCCTCTATACAGTTACAAAATCTGCAGGCAGATAGTGAGGAGGACCTAGAAGAGCGTCTGAACCTGGACGTTGACTTCTCATTCATAGACGATGATTCAGGGGACTCAGAATTTATTGCTGATACTCAGAAGGAGTTATCGCCAGAGATGGTGCTATCCACTTTACCAGAGTCGGCCCCGCAATTCAGCGCTGGATCGTCTCTAAGGACGGTCGGCGTTAGGGTGCAGCGGTTACCTAAGAGGGCTCATGCGGAGTCCTTGGATAACTTTTTGGAGAGAGTTGCGAGCGCCAAAGCGGCTAAACACGTCAATGGAGGTACGAAAAATTTTTCTTGCTAATATTTAAATTTCATGTCAGACTCTGAAGTTTTTCTATTAGCTATGACCTGTGGTTTGGAAGTTTGTGATAAAGAACGCAACGCGTTACTTCTTAACAAATTGAGGGGTTGGGAAACTGAGAGGTCTAAATCTAGTGTTTATAAGGAACTAGGATCCAACTCTAGGGGGATAACGGTTTCTGAGGGCGAAACCCGCCCGAGTCCCTCACACACTGTCATCTCGGACATGGTTCCCCAATGAATACGCTATTCTGGAACATCCCGGATCTGGGGGATAAAGGTAAAAGAGATATGGTTAGAGACATTATCACGAAGTCCAAGGCGGAAGTGGTTGGGCTTCAAGAGACCAAACTTATTCATGGGACCAAACTCAAAAGATTAGGGGGGAACAGAATCAAGGAATGGGTTTTACGCCCATCTGCAGGGGCCTCAGGGAGAATTGCCATTGGCTTCAACTCGGACCTGCTCACGTGTTCAGAGGTTTATAATGGTACATTCTCCCTGACCACATGACTGGAACGCCGATCTGATAAGTATACACAAACCATCACAGTAGTTTATGGGCCTAACGTGACTTCAGAGTTTGACGCTTTTTGGCAAGAACTGGTCAATACCCATCTCCGTTGGCCGGGGGCCTGGATTGTCGGGGGAGACTTCAATATTACCCGATTTGCGTTCGAACACAATGGTAAAGGGTCCAGCGACAGGCACAGAGCAGATTTCAATAGGGTGATAACGGATCTTGAGTTGATAGATATCCCTATTAATGATCGGCTATTTACATGGTCTAACATGCAGTCGACTCCGATTACGGCAAAATTGGACAGGATTCTCGTATCGATGGATTGGGAGGCTAATTTCCCCCTTACAACTGCTAGATCGATCCCTAGACCAACGTCAGATCATACTCTAATCCTCCTGGATATTAGGCTTCAGGGAGCCAAAAGACATAGAAAATTCCGTTTTGAGAAGGTCTGGCTGGAGATTCAGGGGTTTCACCACCTGGTGATGGAAAACTGGGCGCCCCCAGTAACTGGCTTAGATGCTGCGGGCCGTTGGTGTGAAAAAATTCACAGAATAAGAAAGTGACTACGTAAATAGAACCGATCTAGGTTCTCGACCATCTGGCGCACAAAAGATTCCTTGCTGGAAGGAATTGATGAACTAGAAAGAGTAGAGGAATCGAGAGACCTGTCTCAGGAGGAAAGAAATAGACTTCTGGAGCTCCGTGAGAATATTGCCAATCTCTATAAGATGGAAGAAATTAAATGGCAACATAGATCTAGAATTTCGTGGCTCAAAAAGGGAGACGCGAATATGGCCTTCTTCCATCGAGTGGCAAGTGCAAGGCGCAGGTCCAATCTAATTTTATCATTAGAAACAAGCTCGGGGACTGTACAAGATGAACAGGTGATTTCCACAGCTTTCCAATGATACTACAAGGACCTCTTGGGGAAGAAGAATGACGTCCGGGTCCCACTCAGAAATGATTTCTGGCAGGCTTATCAGATCGAGTCATCGCCCTCGCTATCCTGCCTGGAGTCTCCGTTCTCGGAGGTAGAAGTTAAACAGGCTATAAGTCACATGGGAGCTGACAAGTTGCCAGGGCCAGACGGGTTCCCAATGATGTTCTTCCAAATTTTCTGGGAAGAAATTAAAGGGGACTATATGGCATTGCTGGATGACTTTTTTAACAACAAGCTCAGATTGGGCAAGTTTAATTTTGCGGATGTAGTACTGATTCCCAAACGGGAAGAGGCGTCGAAAGTGGGAGATTTTAGGCCGATCAGCCTAATAAATTTCTCGGCAAAGATTATTACAAAAATCCTAGTGATCCGCCTGGGAAATATTATGGACTGCCTTATCAACAAATCTCAATCGGGCTTCATTAAGGACAGAAATATCCTAGATTGTGTGGCAACGGCGGAACAAGTTATCCACCGCTGCCATACGACCAACTCTAAGAGCTTTCTGCTTAAGCTGGATTTTGAGAAAGCGTACGACTCGGTCGATTGGGAGTGCTTGCTGGAGGCTCTCAGGGGTAGGGGATTCGGGAATAAATGGATCGGTTGGATCAGGCAGTGCTTGCAGACTAGCAAAACGGCCATTTCAGTGAATGGTAGGTCCGGGCAGCCGTTCACCTGCAGGAAGGGGCTCAGACAAGGAAACTCACTATCACCACTCCTGTTTACTATCGTAGTAGATGTGTTGAGGGTTATGCTGGAGAATTGCCAGGAAAAAGGTTGGATCACGTCAGTGGCCAACTCCGCGTCTACTAAAGGGTGTACGATCCTGCAATACGCAGATAACACTCTACTCTTTGGTAATGGGTCTACATGAGAAACTGTCTGCTTTAAAGGGACTCTATACTGTTTTGAGGCCTGGTCAGGACTTAGGATTAATTTTTACAAGAGTGCGCTGACTCCAATTTCCTTTCCGATGATGAAGCAGGGGAACACGCTACTATTTTGAACTGTACGATGAGTGGCTTCCCTATCAAATACCTAGGGCTACCACTCAGACCAGGGAAATTATCCAAAGCAGACTGGTTGCCTATCATTGACAGGGTGGAGGACAGACTGTTTGGTTGGAAAGGTAAATCGTTGTCACTCGGCGGCAGAGTGGTACTCATCAACTCTGTGTTGTCCAACCTGCCAATCTACTACATGTCATTTTTCGAGCTGCCAAGATGGGTGATCTAGAGGATTGACAAGATTCGAAACCGATTCCTTTGGAAGGGGCAGACTCGGATAAAGGAGGTTACCACCTCGTCAAGTGGAGTATTGCTTGCATGAAGAAGAAGCATGGAGGGTTAGGCATCATTGACCTCCGAGATATGAACCTTGCCCTGTTGGAGAAATGGTGGTGGAAGGTATTCCACAACAGCAGGGAAGGTTGGCAGGACTTCATCCAACCTTATCTAAGGGGAAAAGGCACGAGAACCCTTGGCTTCCGAGTAGGGGCTAAAGTTTCGCGACTCTGAAAAGGAATTGCAAAGGCTAGCGGCCCCTTCAATTCAGCAGTCTCGTCGACTATCGGCAATGGCCGGTCCACCAGATTCTGGTGGGATAGGTGGTGTGGAGCCCATAACCTGAAGGAAACGTTCCCAGAGCTGTATGTGAGGTCGAGTCGACTGAATATGACCGTTGCCGAAGGTTGGAAAGGGGAGGCTGGAGACCGGCGTTCCGAGGGATGCTCACCCAGACTTACGCCAGCAATTGCTCGACATGCAAGCACACATCACACGGGTAGGCACAAGGTGCACGCATGGCCCAGATCAGAAGCGATGGGGTCTCGAGAGCAAGGGAGCGTTCTCGGTGAGATCCATGTATCATCGGATCCACTTTCGAGGGTGCAGACCCAGCTGGGCACAGGTACTGTGGAATGCAAAACCCCCCCTTAAAGTCAGAGTTTTCTTATGGCTAGTGCTCAATATTGCTATCCTCACTAGGCAAAACCTTGCTAAAAGACAACCACATGTAGAGACCAATTGTGGTTTCTGTGAAGTACAGGTGGAAGATCTAAATCACCTTTTCATTCACTGCCCAAGAAGTAAAACAACTATGGTTGAGGTACTCCGAGCCTTAGGAACAGGCGACTACCCCTGTGTATATGAGGATTTGTGGATTGGCCCCAAATTTGCAAAGATTCGCCATGATATGAAGCAGGCATGGTACATCGCAATAGCGGCAACAACATGGGTGTTATGGCTTGACATAAATAATTTTTATTTTCGTGCTGCATATAATAGTATTTCTGGTAACCTGACTCACATCATACATCTTATCTCTTTTTGGGTTACAGCTGCGGCCACGGGGGCAAGAGGAAGGATAGCCAGAGTATTCCAGGTAGAGGAGTTCGACGATGAGGAGGTAGAGATCGGACCGACGCTGGACTGAAGGACTGGCTTCACCAGTCATGACAGTGCTTATTCTAGCTATTGTTTCATCCTGGTTGCTTGAGGTTTTAGTAGTTAGACCCACCCCCCAGGGTTTGTTGGGGGGGCTTGTTTTTCTTTTTTCGTTCTTTTGTTTCTTTTATTTCTGCATTGTAGTTTTGGTTTGGTTTGTACTGTTGTTTTCTCCCGGTACGCCGGAGTTGTTTTATTAACTTCTTATTAATGAAACAGGGTGACCTTATTCCACCTTTTACCTCAAAAAAAAAAACATTACATTGATCAAATACAGATTTATAAATATTTGGAGCTCAATTTTAACAAGAATTTGAACTACATGCACCATCACTTTTGCATGCCTTTGATTTGAATCCAACAAAAGGATTAACAAATCTCGAGAATTATCACCTTCTATCTCCATTGTTCCTACAACATCTCTACCTCCATCCAACCAAAATTTACAAATGCCAGAACCCGCAACTACATAGCGGCCTCGGCCATGCACCAAAACTTGCATTGCATGCGACTTTCAAAAGGGAAAACTATTGCAAGTGCTCCTCAAAGAAGTAATTAAAATTGTGATCGGCAAACATCATCATAAAAACTACATACAACATACAATAATTGAACATGCACTACTTAAATATAGATGCAGGTGAGCATCCGCCGCTCTGGGAGAAGGTGGGCAGCCCTAGCCCTCCCCTCCTCGATATCTGCTCCATTCTCACGATCCGAGACGTTACATAGTCAAATGCAAATTTGAGAGTGGTGGTCGTCGAAGGGGAATAAACAAGGAAGAAGAACAGACATTGCATTATTCTGCAAATATATATATATATATATAATAAGATGGTAGATTGGTTTATGGAGATGAGTGAGTTTTTGTGAAATTTGACGAGTATAGTGGGTAAATAACCCACTTTTCAAAAATATTTAGCCAAATACCCCTCTTCCAAAAATATTTAGCCAACTACCTCTTTTAATTAAATAACCAAAAAGCAAAATTTTATATATAACCCTACTCTAGAAATCATAAACTATAATACACCTTAACCTTAGAAAAGCTGGATAATTCACAGAAAATAGAGAAACTTAAATTAAAAAATCTTTCAAAATTCAAGATTAGATACGTTGATAAAAGATTAGTGGAAAGTAAGCATATTGCCAGTAAAGAAATATCAGAATACCTAGTACTAACAATAAAAGTAACTAATCAACTACCTAAAGAGATACAAAAATAAATAGCATACAAAGTATTAGATTACAGAAACGAAGAAGCAAGTTAGTATTACCAACACCTACTAGCAGACAAAATAGTAGGACATGGAGCCAAAAATTTATTTAAACATACAAGACTTGGAAGAAGATTGCAACGGTCCTGAAATGTTCAAAGATATAAGAAAAGATTTAAGAATCATAAATAAAAATATAAAAGAATTAGGAAGATATATGACAGACTACCCAGAAGAAGAATTGGGCTTAACAGAAGAAGGTATGAAAGAACTAGAAGCCATAATAAAACTTAATATAAATATCTTGGAAATAGAAGATTTAATGGCAAATCCTAATGCAGAAGAAGTGCAAGAAGCCTTGAAAAATCTAGATATACCAAACGAAGAAATAAAAATGGACCAAGACAAAATTATTGAAAAACCTTCAGAAATTTCAAGTAACATGTATGAAATCTTAAGACCACCACCTAACAAAAAATCATACCAATTACCATGGAAATGGCAAAATTCAAAAAAAAATGCAACTAGGAAAAGATAAAGAAAAAGAAAATCCAAAATATGAACCAACAGAACACTTTGAAAAAGGAATAGCAGGAAATGGAGAATGGTTAGACCTAGATTGTGTAAAAGTCGTAGACAGAACAATTGAAGAATGGGTAAAAGCGTCACTAATAGTAGGATTTAGGCAAAACCTTAACGGAAATGCATTAGAGAAATTTATAGAAGCCACCTTTATGGGAGTAGTAGCGAAATGGTGGAATGGACTAGAGAAAGAAGAGAGAAATACTATAAGAAAATCAAGACCAATTGATGATAGAGGAACTGAAGAAAGCTCAGCACAACGAACCTTAGGTTTAAAAGAAATAATTACAAATTACGAAAAAGCAATAAGAACCGAATTCAGTGTATACGATAAAGGAGAAAAACACAATATATATAAAAAGAATCGAGCAAGATGGAGACTAAGTAACTTAAAAATATGCGGCATGTGCCATTTTGACAACTATGCTTGTGAATTCCGAGAATATTATCAAGATAGTTATTATACAAAAGAAGAACGAAGTCCAATTTTAGACTCATTCTTCCTAAAATTACCTGATCCATGGAGCATAAACATATATAGTGCATACATAAAGAGAAAGTGAAACCTGAAGTAGATACTTTAGGATATAGAACGCAATTTGTAAAAGATTATAGAGACAAAGTATGCCAAGATGCCAGAGCAACAATGAAATATTACAGAACATATAAACAAAGAATTTGCTGTGAAGATGCAAGACCAAACCATTGGGGATGCAATAATAACTATAGATACAATAACTATAAATACACAAAGAAGAATAATCACAAATTCCAAAAATATCAACCAAAATATAAGAAAACTTTTAAGAGATATAGAAAACCTTTTAAAAAATACTTTAGAAAAATGAATAAAAATAAAAATAGGCAATATACGAAAAATCCAAAAAAAATGTAACTGTTACATATATGGAGAGGTAGGACATATATCAACAAATTGTCCAAAAAGAATGAAAAAAGAAAATGTAAAATACGTAGAAGAAATTGAAGAAATGAATAACATAAATTACGAACGCATAGAATATGATGAAGAATGGTCAGAAATAAGTGAAGATGAAGAAATAATGATAATGGAAGAAAATAGTGGAAGTAGTGAAGGTGAAACAGAAGAATGTGAAATATACATGTTGACTGATCTAACAGAAATAGGGGAACCCTCAGAAAGAGAAGAAAACAATGAAGAATTAAGAGAAAGAATGTGCTTTTACATACAAAAGTACGATAAAATAAGAGAGACCAAATTAGATATAAATCCAAAAGAAATCTTTAAACTACCAATATTTGAAAGAAAGAAAAGCACCATAGTAATAGCTAGGAATAATGAACAACTTATAGACATTGAACAAGCACAAGGCAAAACCATAATCCCATTAATAACAGAAAGAATAATAAGACAAGAGATGGAAAAAATAAACGAAAAAACCAGAAAACATTAAGACACATACATTTAGGAGCTGTACAAATAATAATAAAAGCCTATTTTAAGGAAGGAATAAATACACCCCTCCAAATATATCTAATGGATGATAGGATAATATCAAGTACACAGGATGCCATAATAGGAATAGTGCAAGGAAACCTAATGTACCAAAAGATAAAGTTCACAACAAAACCTAATTTCTCTATAAGCATGACAGAAGAAAATAAAGATAAAAGTCTAGTCATGTATCATAAGTTATCAGGAATAGAAATGATAGAAAAAAGTAAAGTTATGAGCATACAAATAAGAAATATTTACGCTTTCACCATTAAGCACGAAGTAAAGAATAGAAATACGGACAATTTCAAAATAAAGCCGCTATTCAGCGAAATCATAAGGTACAAACCAGCTAGAGAAAACCCTGAAATGACTATACCAAATTATATAGAATTCGACTTTAATAAAGCAAAAGAAACCGAAAAAGGAAAAGCACCACAAATAATGTTCGGAAAGAGGTCACTATCAATAAGAAATAAACAACAAGCATTAGAATTAATACCAATAATAAATACATTAGAACACCAAAATAATAATCAATTTAAAATAGAAATAGAATATTATGACAACGGAAAATGGAATAAACAAATAGCCTTAGTTGACACATGAGCTACTAATTCACATATCAAACAAACAAATATAAAAACCACTGAATTGATAACATTAGATAACCCATATTATTACTTAGATTATTACAATAATAGACATCCAATTGTACATAAAATCATACTACCACTAAGGATAAATGGTAGAAAGAAAATGTTGTTACACTTACATGTAGACCCAGAACAACATGTTAATGATATGTTATTAGGAACTGACTTCCTTACATCAGTACAACCTTACTCAATTCAATAAGAAAAAATGATAATAACAGTAAGCAATGAAAGCATGGTAATAAATAGGATATCGGACAAATGAATCCATTAAGGGCAACAAAAAACACATTATACATCCTAACAGAATTTGTTTACGAAGGATACAAAGCAAGAAACTATCACAGTCTAATAGACACCGGAGCAGGTACTAGTTTATGCCGCGAAAATATACTACCAAAATGGAAACAAGATGGTTTTAATAAAAAAGCCATAACTGGAATAACTGGACAAACAATCATACTGGACAAATATCAACAAAATGTTAGTGTACAAATAGGAAGTTACATACTAAAAATACCCATAGTATACCAGTTTGACAATATGAATAATGACGTACTCTTAGGAAATGATTTTTTCCAACAATACTATCCCATAACTATATCACATAAATCAGTTGTATTTACAACACCTTGCGGACACCAAGCAATAGCAATTAGAATAACACAACCGTATTCCAGAACTGACCTACCACACATCAGAGTTTCTTCAACCCAGCGTGGTGAATATCAATACTTACCAAATAAAACTAGAATACAACAAGTTCAAATTACTACTACAAAAGAAATGGTTAATTACCAAGGAAGTGACAGAATGTTAGTTTTTGACGTTTATTATTCTCATAGACAAATAAGCATGGATGATTGCTACGAATTCAAATTATTCTTTTTTAGTATTCAACAAGTAATAATTATAACAATAAACCAAATAATTCCTGGAGAAACTAGTAATATAAATGTTGAAATACGCTATTTTATGAAAATGGTATATTTAGTAGTTACGTTTGGAGTCCTACGACTGCATACGGACAATTTCTAGAAGAACATGAACAGAATGGAGGAGAAAATAGACATACAGAAGAACTCGAAGAACCCCCATATGATAGTAATAGTGAAGGATATGAGACAGAATCAGAATATATAAGAGAACTTGACGACGATGACGACGATATTCTCATCATTCCTGATTACTTTTTCAGAATTGACAATATCCATTATTTCAACGAATATTATTTTTCAAACTTTGATCTTTATTTCAACTCTTTAGATTTTTAAAAGTTTTTTGACACTCTCTTCCTTTTGATTTTCAGGTCTCCAGGAGATTACGCGCTACTCACACTTACAACTTAAGTGGTATCACGCACCCACCAAAGTGGTATCAGAGCATACTGAATACATATGAAGAAGAAGAAGACAAGCAGAATTTAGTTTGTGAAAGTAATGGAGGTACGGGAGATAAGAAAAGGAATCTAACAAAGGACAAGGAGACAAATTTAATAAAGAAACCTAATAATGGTGAAAGTGACCTAACAAAGGAGAAGAAGACAAATCTAATAAAGGAATCTAATAATGATGAAAGTGACTTGAGGACTTATGGACACACTAGTCTATCAAGACTGCAAGTTAGCTGTACTACTTTCTTCATGTTGTCCTGTATTATTTTCTTTATGTCGTGTTAGTCTTGTGAGTTTGCTTTATGTACTGAGTCAGTTTATGTACTTTTTATTTGTATCTGCGTAAGAGTCGGTCCTGTAATCAGTCATGTAACGCTTCACCCCAAAGTGGTATCAGAGCCAGGTTAAAGTAAGTAAATTTAATTTAATTTTAAGAATTTTCCGTATATTTATTAATAATTTATAAGGTAGAAAGCAGAAAAACTAAAATCTAATAATAAAAATAAAAATTATCCTAAAACCCAAAAACTTTTAGTTTTTGTAGAAAGGTCACACATCCTATAAAAATTATTATAGGAAGAATACTATAGAAATCTAATTAAGGAAAAGAGAATTTCACTAATTATTTTCAAAACAAGGACATTTTATTAAATATCTTCAAAAAGGAGGTTAACCAGCCAAATAACTCAAATTTGACGAGGGAGAGAGGGAGAATTTATGGAGGAAGAGAAGAGTTGGGACTGAGGCTCTGTTGGGTGGCGTCACCGTCACGTAGTGTCTACCTACTGTACAACACGTGTAGTGCCTGCCCCACATGAGACATGTACAGTAAACAGAGGTGTCAAGTTATACTCTTCAACAGCTGGATGGTGACCCCACATCTTCAATTATGAGCCACGGTTCTATAAGGTTTTTCCTTCTCAAAGGCCAAAAGGCCATTGTATGTTTGAGATCGATTCTGTTTAAAATAAATTAAAATTCATAAATAGGTAAGGTGGTCTTTGCCTATTTTGTCTAAATTTTCAAAAAATAGTTTTTTTTTTTGTGCTGCATGTTGGCTAAAAATTCAAAATTTATGTTTTAGACGAAAAGCCCTCTGTCAAATTTGACAGACGAAATAGAAATTTGAAAAAAAAAATAACCGACGAAAGATGATTTTTCGTCCGGTCGATCGAACGGAAGATCATTTCGTCGCTTGATTTTTTTTTAGTAAAACCTATCGGACGGGAAATGATTTCTCGTCCGATCATTTTTTTTTTAAATGATCAGACGAGAAATCATTTCCCGTCCGTCGAATTTTATAATTTCAAAAAAAAAATCTTCATGGACGGGAGATTATCCAAACACTTTTGGTCAAATTTTTTTAATGAAGTAGGTCTATATAAATGATTATGGTGATACATTATGTATTAATTGAAATATAATTAAGATTTAAGATTTAATTATGATTAAATTAATAGTTGATTATGATTAATTTATGAGTTAATTTGGAGAGAAAAAATTTGGACGGGAAATGATTCATCGTCCGAAACATTTTTAAACTGACATTTTTTTTTTTTTGGGTCCGGCGAGAAATCATCGATCGTTCGTCAATTTAAAAAGCTTTAAATGAAAACCCAAAATTTAGATTTAAACGACTACTGACGAAACCCAAAATTTTTATTCCTATATGTCATACCCAAAATTTGAGAATCAACGACTATAGATGCTCTAAAATCAAAAGCCTAAGCTGATTGTTGCAGAAGTTGGGTCGTTTAGAACTTGGATTAATTTAATGGTCATGCCTCCAAAAACATATTGTGCTAGTGAAGTAGCATAAGTAGTATTGGTGTCAATAGTCAAGTTCAAGTTCAGAAATAATACATTTTAAATGTAGTTGGAGATTCATGTTTGAGTGTTCCATCTTTGTTGTTCACGTACTTTTAGTTGCAGTTTCCCTCAGGCTTAGAGGTCAATGTTATGCACAAAATAAAGCAGGTTCAGTAATCCACCATCTTTATCGGGAGACAACCAGCCATGTTTCATATCAATCATTAAGGGAGAAAGACAAATTTCCTAAAGATTGCAAGGGAAAGGAAAATATATATATATATATACCCTAGCTACTTATCTAAATTTGCAGGTGTAAATGAGTTGTCATAATTTTTCATGTTGTAATCATGCAGCGAAAATAATGGTACTTGAAAATGAAACTAGATTAAAAGGACCAACTCCTTATACAATGTCTCAAGTTCCTAAATTTTACAGAAAACAGATACAAAATTCAGAATATACAATTGTCTTAGGCTCCTAAACTTTACACACAAAAAAACCTAAGTAAATACCTCATCCACAGTGCAATTGTACACACGAGTACTTGGTTCTGAAAGTATGACTCCCTCTCTTGTTTCACTTTCTGAGTCACTCAAAAGCACAATATCCCCACCGCGGTTAGTGCAGCAACTCTAAAGAGAATCTCGTTCATGCTTCTCTTTACATTATCCACCATGGCTGCCTCCTCTTTAGGATTCTTAGCTCTGTTTGATCTCTTACTAAAATTGTAGATAGTATCTCTCAGTTTATTAACAGACCATGAGAGCCAAAAGAGACCATGATATAGAAGTTCTGGGCAAGAGTATACTATGCATAGATGAGATGGACTACAGCCTTGAATCTCACGTAGTGACTATTGTCTTTGTCTGAAGAGGTGCTTGATGGACTACGCCTTGAATCAGACTTCTTGACTCAAATTCAGAAAATAGCACACATAGTACGCTAGAGGTTCTTGGGTCTATCGGGTGGCGCTTTTGAATGGCCATGCGCTCTTTTCCATATTCATGAGAGTTGTCTGGGATCGCCCTGTCCCATAGTCGCGGCCTTCACGACCTCTCATATAGGTAAGTCCTCAAAGGGTTGGTGATCGGAGTCAACCCTACATAATAATGCTTGGACCTATTAAGAGTTTAGAACTCATCCTAATCAGATCACACAGGAACACTGTCACCATAGGGATGGGATATCATTGTACAATCTCGTACAGCCACCTGGGCATTAATTTATGAGAATTTAATCTCTGAGTCAGTGTTCCATAATAGTCACCGAAGTCCAGCTTGTTTCTACCCATTGAACCGGCTTCTTGGGATCTCCAGTCAGACTCGGTTGGGTTGCCAATGCTGGTGACTTACTTATGGGCTTAACCTCATCCCCCTCGATGATTCTAGGATCAACGTCCTAGACAGACCCTTTGTTAAGTGGTCTGCAAGGTTCTTTTCTGACTTTATATAGTCAAGAACCACATATTTGCCTAATAGGCTCTTAATTGACTTGAAGCGCAGCTGCAGGTGCCTGTTCATCTTAGCATTCACAGAATCATGCTTTAGTAGTTCTATAACAGATTTATTATCACAGTTTATGGAAATAGGAGGAACAGGAATATTAATAACAGGTATATGCATAATCAAATTTCTTAGCCATTCAGCTTCTGTACAAGTAGTGTCCAAAGCTATCATTTCAGAATCCATAGTACTTCTAGCTATGATGGTTTGTTTACATGAACCCCAGGAGATTGCAACACCTCTTAAGGTGAAGATATATCTAGTTGTGGATTTCACATCATGTGAGTCAGTTACCCAGTTTGCATCTGAGTAACCTTCTATGATATCAGGTTGTCTAGAATAATGAAGTTTGTAATCTATAGTACCCTTAAGATATCTAAATACTCTTTCTAATGCTGACCAATGTGACCGGTTTGGGTTACTAGTATATCTACTAAGTTTCCCAACAGCAAATGCAATATCAGGTCTAGTTCTATTTGATATATACATAAGAGAACCTATCATTTGAGGGTATCTATGTTGTTCTACATGTGAACCTTCATTCTTCTTGAGAATGATACTACTGTCAAAAGGAGTACGAGCAGGTGTCTTATCAAAGTACTCAAATTTCCTTAGCATTTTCTCAATATAATGTACTAAGGAGAGAGTATAACCCTCCTTGGATTTGGATACTTGCATTCCTGGAATCAGGTTAGCTACTCCTAGATCTTTCATATCAAACATGCTAGATAAATAATCTTTAGTGTTATTTATTAACTCAAGTGTTGATCCTAAAATAAGGATGTCATCTACATATAAGCATATAATGACACAACTTCCATCAGTATTTTAGAGTATATACATTTATCATACTCATTTGGTAAGAAGCCATATTCTAAAATTACTTTATCAAATTTGCTGTGCCATTGCTTGGGAGCTTGCTTTAGGCCATAAAGAGATTTTACTAACCTGCAAACTTTCTTTTCTTGACCTTTAGCAATAAAACCTTCAGGTTGCTCCATGTAGATTTCTTCCTCTAGGTCTCCATTCAAAAAGGCTGTCTTTACATCCATTTGATGAATTATCAAGTCATGAATGGATGCTAAATCTAGAAGAGTTCTAATAGAGGCAATCCTAGCTACAGGAGAGTAGGTGTCAAAATAATCTAATCCCTTTTTCTGGGTGAACCCTTTGGCTACTAATCTAGCTTTGTATTTTTCTATTGAACCGTCAGCTCTAACTTTCTTTTTGAAGATCCACTTGCAGCCTATGGGTTTACTACCTAAAGGCAGGTCTGCTAAATGCCAAGTACTGTTCTCCATAATGGAGTTGTACTCATTGTTGATGGCTTCTTTCCAGAAAGGTGCATCAGGAGAAGATATTGCTTCTTCGTAAGTTGAGGGATCACCCTCTATCAAATAAGTGAAGAAATCTTCTCCTAAATTTCTTTCAATCCTACCTCTCTTGCTTCTTCTAGGTTCTGAGTCTTGATCAGGTTGAGAGCTAGAAGGTTGAGAATGGGAACTGGTAGAAGGAGGCAGGGAATAACTGGAGGGGTTGGAAAAAATTCTATCTTTAAAAGGGAATATATTCTCAAAGTAAACTGCATCTCTAGCTTCTATGATGGTATTATTAGAGATTTCATTTACTTCAGAATGAGTCACTAAAAATCTATTGGCATTGCTATCTAAGGCATATCCTATGAATACAGCATCTACAGTCTTAGGTCCAATCTTTCTCTTTTTAGGTTCAGGGATTCCTACTTTTGCTAGACATCCCCAGACTTTAAGGTAATGGACTCTAGGAGTTCTACCTTTTCATAATTCATATGGGGTCTTATCCTTTGACTTACTAGGGATCCTGTTTAGGATGTAACAGACTGTCAATAAGGCTTCTCCCCACAAGTTATCAGGAGCTCCTGAGCTAAGAAGCATGACATTCACCATGTCTAACAGAGTTCGATTCTTTCTTTCAGCAACTCCGTTGGACTGTGGTGAGTAAGGAGCAGTCACCTCATGAATTATTCCGTGTTCTTCACAGAAGTTAGTCATTTCGTTTGAGGTATACTCTCCGCCACGATCAGATCTAAGGATCTTAATCTTTTTCTCTAATTGGTTCTCAGCTTCGGATTTGAAAACCTTAAATCTATCTAGAACTTCATCTTTGGTTTTGAGAAGGTAGGTATAGCAATACTTAGAACAATCATCTATAAAAGTGACAAAGTATTTCCTACCGCCTCGGGTCAAAACCCTATTTGAGTCACAAACATCACTATGAACTAGTTCTAGAGGATCAGAATTCCTCTCTATAGATTTGAAAGGCAGTCTAGAATGTTTGGCTTGAACACAAATCTCACATTTGTGTTTATCATCTACAGGAGACTTGGGAATAAGAGATAAGTTCATCATTCTTCTAAGAGAACCCAAATTCACATGACCCAGTCTACCATGCCAAACATTGGAGGATTCTATATTTGAAACAACAGGAGAAGGATCTGACATTTTATTTATAGTGCTGAGAATGAAAAGACCATCCTTTATATATCCTTTTCCAATAAAAGATTCATTCTTAGAAAATACAACTTTATTTGCTTCCATTACAATTTTGAAACCTGACGCTACAAGAAGGGAACCACTAACTAAGTTTCTCCTAACTGACGGCACATGAAGTACATCATGAAGAGGGAGATTTTTTCCTGATGTCATCTTCAGATCTATTCTTCCTCTTCCTACAATCTGTGCCGTTGATCCATCTCCTAGGGTTATGCCTCCTCCACATGATTCCCGATAGTTTGAAAAACAGGAGCGATCAAATGAAACATGAACATCAGCTCCAGAATCCAACCACCAGTCATCAGAATGGTAAGAAATATTAACAGAAGGTTGGTAAGTCACAGACCTGAAGGAACTAGATGATCCATTCAGAATCATGTTGGCTTCTGGTTTGGTAGGGCCTTTCCCCTTATAAGGAGTCTTGATTGGTTCCTTCTTCCTATGAAAGCAATTGTAGGATAGATGATTTGTTCTTCCACACACCAAACAAAACTTCTGTTGGTCCTGAGTCTGACCGAAGTTTCTAGTCCTGTGGTTTTGCTGGTGTTGGCGGTTTTGGTGGTTTTGGTGATTCTGGTGATGAGACTGAAAGTTCTTTTTCTTAAAGGAGGTTTTCTTAGGTTTGTGAGGATTATTAGGTTTGGATTTGCCTTGGATTGACACTACAAGGTTTACCTTTGCTTTAGACTCATTTTTAGGGTTTGACCTAAGCCTAAGTTGTTCTTCTGTTCTAATCTTCTTTAGGACTTGGGCAAAGGTAAGCTCACCTTGAGTATGAGTGAGTTCCTTCTTGACATCAGACCAAGAAGGAAGGAGTTTATCTATTAGGCAAGCTATCTTATATTCAGTGTAGAAAAGGTTGTACCTTTTGCTTGAATATGCCTCACATATTCTTGGAATTCATGGATTTGGTCATTCATAGGTTTGTTATCTACCATGAAATACCTATTGAAAGCTGAAGAATTGAATCTTTCAATTCCAGCATCATCACAACCATATTCATCGTCTAAAGCATCCCAAAGTTCTTTAGCATTTTTATATTCAAAGAATATGTCATAAAGGGAGTCAGATAAGGCGCTTAGGATTCGATGAAAACAGTGAAAGTCTATTTCCTTAGGGGTTTTTGGTTTTTGGGAACTAGCGGATTCCTTAGGAGTTTGAGATGAAAAAGTGGATTCAGAAACTTCTTTGGTAAACTCAAATTTGTCAGACTCAGTTGTGTTGGGTGTGGATCCATCAATTGCTAAAAGGAGTCCTAAAGTGGTGAGCCAGAATTTCATCTGACTCTGCCACCTTTTGAAATGGGTGCCATCAAACTTGGCTGGCTTTGCAGAAGCGGTCTCTTCTTTCCCAGTCATGATAAAATAGTAAAGCAGTCTAGAGTCTGCAGGAATAATATTGTAACTACTCAATAAGGTGTTACGGGTTCTAGACAATAGTTAATGATCTTGCTAATCTTCCTAAACAAATCTTTAGTCTATCAAGTTCTGATTTACTTGGGTTAGCTGTAGGAGTCGGTTCCCAGCTAGCGGTGGTCCGAAGACGCTTAAATACCGTGTCGCTTAAGGCTGTTTACACCCGGTTGACAGAAGGACCCTTTTGGCTTGTTCCCAAATTTATCTTTGCTTGTTAGAACATTAGATTTCTTTTAAGGAATTTGCAAAATCAATAACTATTACTTTATCTAAATGTTTAAAGGATACCAAGAAATATCTAGCACCACAGACTAATAATAGTCTTGATATTGTTATGCAGGTAGTAATTCTATTCATAATATAACAATACACTTAATTATACTAGCAAATTGCAAGTTAATAAAACAAATGTACAGCGAGAAGTATTCTAAGACTTTGAGAATATTAAAGTGAATCTAACAACACAAATTCGTGCCAACAAATTTGTGATTTAACAATAAATTAATAATGTAAGGATTTTAAAGCTACAGATATTCTACAGTGTGGAAATCTATAGTGATGCAACAAAGTTTACTAACAATTGATTGATCAGACTAATAAAGCCCTTACTAATAAAGTTTATACAGTGTGTAAGGTGTGGGAATCTGAGTTTACTAATAATCAAATAAATCTGAGTAAAGTTTACTCAGTGTGGGAGTAAAGTTTATACTGACAAATCTGAGTAAACTTTATATAGTGTGGGAATCTATTGGATTCAGCTTCGAATTTTACTAATAATTTATTTATTTATTTAGCCCTTACAATATTTAATAATGAATTTAATTAACAGAATGTAGTGTATCTTAATCAAACTGTGTATGATGTATCAGGCTATCTTAATCAAACAAAATGTACCAAATTGACAGATTAACAGTAAGCAATTCTGTTTATATGTGCTAATCAATTAATTTAACAATGTGTATATGCTTAATTGACAGATTAACAAAAGGCAATTTTGTTTAAATGTGGTAATTAACCAGATTGATAGTATGTATGTGCTAATTACCAATAAATACTAATTTAATGTGATTAACAATCAGGCTGTTCTTAATTAACAAGATATGATAAATTAATAAGATTAATAATACGGCTGTTCTTAATTAATCAGATTAACAATACGGTTGTTCTTAATTAACAAGATATGCTAAATTAATCAGATTAACAACACGGTCAACTCTTAGATTGTTGTATAAATTGTCTCTAATCTTCTTAATCTGTCGGAACAAAAGAAATAAAAACGGATTTACCGGCCTATGGGAAAGTCGCGCGGAACGCACTGCCCTAAGAGTTGATCCGCGATCTTATGTGCAGACGCTTCGCAGATGCTCCTAGTGGTAAAACCCCCGGTATCACCGGTGTCGCGCTGTCGCACACAACGTCGAGAGATTGACCCGAATTTAGCCTTGCCCAGAACGAAGGCGAAAAAGAAAGAGAGCGGAAGCAGTGAAGGAATGATTTGCTGTGTTTGCGGATTGCTAAAGCAGCGAAGGAGTTTTTTTCTTTGTGGTGCGATCTGAGTTTTCCGTAGTAGCAAAAAGAAGGAGTTTGGAATATAAAGACACAAGAACGTGTGAACGTTGGGAGAGAAGGAGGCCAGAAAAATCGGATCTTGAAACTAATCCAACGTTTAAGAAGAATTAGTCAAAAGGAAAAAATAAACAGCAAAAGAAGTTTTGGATCTCAACCCGAACCCGGAGAGCAATTTCGGATCGGCATTCGTGTCCGCAGATGCGGGCGCGCACACCCGTGCCCACTACGCGCGCCGAACCGAACCGAACGGCGACGGCGGCGCGCGCGTGTGGCCCACGGGTTCTCTCCACATTACAGTAGACTACAATGGGGTAAAGAATGGTTTGTATTATAGACACTCGCATGGTGGTCATTCCCACCGATGTGGGACTAAAGGAAAGGAAGGAATCTTGGGTTTTGAAGCAAAACAGCCAACACGTACAGGTTAACAGTCTCCATCATAGAATTTTCTCCATCGATAAACAAAAAGCTCTTGATTTATACTAAAACGGGTACTTGTGACCTGAGTGCAGAAGGAGACTTATGCTTTGGATGATCAATTAGCAGTCATGTGAAATATTTGCATACATCTCACACAATATGCAAATTAGCATATTCAATCTCTCTAAAGTTATATTATTACGTATACTGTTAAAAATGAAAAATAATAAATTTAGCAGTTCCATTATTCCGTGATGGTTATAAATGAAGTGTAACCATACCACCACTACAATACAGTTGTTAGTAGTAAGTCTTCTGACATGATTAAAATCCTTAAAATTGATTTGTACCATGATTTAAACTGTTATTCTCCTTTTGTTTGTGCTGCAGAGAAAAAAAACACCATGCCTCGTATTGATGCTCACGCGAAGAACACAGTGAAAGAATTAGTTACAGAAACTACAACCTGAACTTTTTTTTACAGATTCCTCCACAAGCTTTCACATTATATTTCTCATAAATAATGTTAATGGTTCCTGGGAAAATTCGTCACAGGAATTTGGGGTGACCATTTTACAACTATAATGCTCCTGAATGAAAATGACTAGGAGCTCAGATATTGCTATGTAACTTTATTAAAGTGAGTTCTTAGCACAAGGTATTAAGTGGGAAAGTGAAAGCTCTAAACAAATATTTGTGAAGAAAAAAGAAGGAAAAAAGAAGTGAGGAGTACTTTATCGATGTGTACCTCTTTAAAGGAACAACTGCATGGGCCTCAAAATTTGAAAAAGATACTTGAGCATTAGACCGTGCATGTCCACCACGTCTCCTGTTCAAGCGGGCAAGATAAAATTACTCAGAAATAGTTGCACTAGAAATTTGTTTTTCCTTTTTTAAAATAATGACAGAGAAAGTCAGAGATAAGCTGATCAAAAAAAGCGATAACATGAACAAACAATATAGTTGATATTTATATGATGAAATCCTTCTACCAACTCTATCACATCAATATATGTACGAAAAATGAACTTAGACCTGTTCTTACTTCTTCCTCTTCCTCTTAACTACCTCATATATTTAATATCAGAGCAAAGTAGTAGAACTTTTTTCGTCAGTCTAACAAAATAGAAGACACTATCTAGCATTTGATACCAAATTAAGAAGATAGTCATCCAATTTACAGTTGACAATTAAAAAGTTGTCATTCCTTCCAAAGAGCTCTAAAATACAAAAGTAGCCTCCATGTCCACTGATGCGGTTTGTTTCTGGGAGACGTGTGGATGCACCAGGTGTGAGTTCTTACTCGATTTGTATTTGAAGGAGAAAGCTTCTTCAGAGGCGACCCTCGGCTGGCCAAGTGGTACCTGCGACTGGGCTGGTAGTGAGGTGGATGTCTGGACTCGGATCAGAGGGCTCGGATCCGAGGTCTGGTGTACCTGCAGACGGTCTCGAAACACCGGGGTTGGTCCCGGTGGCAGACCCTCCGACGATCTAGTCAGTTACTAGGATAAAGCAACAGTAACTAGGGTTTAGGGGAGAAAAGATCGATTACCTCTGAAGAAAGGAGAGGGCCTGGTATTTATAGGAGATTCCAATCGGGTCTTGACCCGTTTGGGGCTGGGCCGGACCCGGTTACCCGATTGGCCGAAGCGGTGGAAAGTCGGGCGGTATAGGGCTAACGTGGCAGGCACCGGAGTGGTTTCCGGGCTGACGTGGCAGAGCTCCAGGCGGTTTTCCGGCGCTGACGTGGCTGATCTGAAGGATCAGGAAGGACGCGTATCCTGAGGGGATCTGGTGGCTCAGGGTGAGCCACACTTTATTCCTGACCCATATCACAAGCCCCACACTCCCGCAGGGTTGGGTGATCCAGCAGTGCGGGGGTGACTCATGGTCCTTGGGGGAAGGGCAGATGTCAGGGTAAGAAGTAGGGTCTGCCGTTCCCCGAAGAGGGCCAGGGGCAGGAGGAATGGACTCCTCGTTGGATGTGCGTGGGGGGAAGTTCTTAGGAGGGGACAGTTGGTAGTGCGAATGCCGAGCTCACTAGGTCGGTGGCCGAGCTTGGGAGGTCGGCAGACGAACCTTCGGGTCGGCGGACGAACCCATACGGGTCGGTGGACGAACCCGCCGGGGGTCGGACGACCAACTCGCTAGTTGGAAGAGCAAGGGGTCGTCCAGGCCATCCGATGGGGCTCGTCTTGTCCGAGGTCGTGAGGTCGGCCGGACGAGCGTCTGGCTAGTTTAAGAGAGCGAGGGGATGAGACTCGAGCTCCGATCCGAGCTCCGAGTCCCTTCTGGGCAAAGAGGAGTGGCTCGTCCTTCGATCCGAGCTCCGAGTGTTTTAACGAGAAGGGAGGAGGGGTTTGATTCGGATTTCAATCCGAGCGTCGAGCTCCGTATTAAGAGGGGAGGCAGACTGGCTCGAGCTCAGGGGGTCGGCGGACGAAACCAAAGGGTCGGCGGACGAGACAAAAAGGGTCGGCGGACGAGACAAAAAGGGTCGGCGGACGACTACCTCGCTAGTTGGAAGAGCGGGGGGTCGTCCAGGCCATTCGTTGGGACGGCGTCCGAGGTCGTGAGGTCGGCCGGTCGAGCGTCTGGTTAGTTCGGAGAGCGAGCGGATGAGACTCGAGCTCCGATCCGAGCGCCAAATCCTTACTAGGAAAGGAAGAGGTGGTATGGCTCGAATCCCTATCCGAGCGTCGAGCCCAACCTGTGAAAGAAGAAAGTGGTGTGGCTCGAATTCCTATCCGAGCGTCGAGCCCCACCTGTGAAAGGAGAAGGTGGCATAGCTCGAATTCTCATCCGAGCATCGAGCCCCACCTGTGAAAGGAGAAGGTGGTGTGGCTCGAATTTTCATCCGAGCGCCGAGCCCGTATTAAGAGGTGAGGCAGCCTGGCTCGAGTTCAGGGGGTCGGCGGACGAGACCAAAGGGTCGGCGGACGAGACCAAAAAGTGTCGGCGGACGACTGCCTCGCTAGTTGGAAGAGCGGGGGTTCGTCCAGGCCATTCGTTGAGGCAGCGTCCGAGGTCGTGAGGTCGGCCATCCGAGCGTCTGGTCCGTTCGAAGAGCGAGCGGATGAGACTCGAACTCCGATCCGAGCGTCGAGCCCAACCTGGGAGAGGGGAAAGTTGCTTGGCTCGAGTTTTCATCCGAGCGTCGAGCCCCACTTGTGAAAGGAGAAGGTGGCATGGCTCGAATTCCCATCCGAGCGCCGAGCCCAACCTGGTAGAGGAGAAGGTGGTGTGGCTCGAATTTTTATCCGAGCGTCGAGCCCAACCTGCGAGAGGGGAAAGTGGTGTGGCTCGAATTTTCATCCGAGCGTCGAGCCCAACCTGTGAGGGGAAGGTTGCTTGGTTCGAGTTTTTATCCGAGCGTCGAGCCCCACCTGTGGAGGGAGAAGGTGGTTTGGCTCGAGTTTCCATCCTAGCGTCGAGCCCCATCTGTGGAGGGAGAAGGTGGTTTGGCTCGAGTTTCCATCCGAGCGTCGAGCCCAACCTGTTGAAGGAGAAGGTTGTTTGGCTCGAATTTCCATCCGAGCGTCGAGCCCAACCTGTTGAAGGAGAAAGTTGTTTGGCTCGAATTTCCATCTGACCGTCGAGCCCAACCTGTTGAAGGAGAAGGTGGTGTGGCTCGAATTTTTATCCGAGCGTCGAGCCCAACCTGCGAGAGGGGAAAGTGGTGTGGCTCGAATTTTCATCCGAGCGTCGAGCCCAACCTGTGAGGGGAAGGTTGCTTGGTTCGAGTTTTTATCCGAGCGTCGAGCCCCACCTGTGGAGGGAGAAGGTGGTTTGGCTCGTGTTTCCATCCGAGCATCGAGCCCCATCTGTGGAGGGAAAAGGTGGTTTGGCTCGAGTTTCCATCCGCGCGTCGAGCCCAACCTGTTGAAGGAGAAGGTGGTTTGGCTCGAATTTCCATCCGAGCGTCGAGCCCAACCTGTTGAAGGAGAAAGTTGTTTGGCTCGAATTTCCATCTGACCGTCGAGCCTAACCTGTTGAAGGTGAAGGTGGTGTGGCTCGAATTTCCATCCGACCGTCGAGAGTTCTAGACTGCCTCTTCGAAAGTTCTTCTAGGATCTACTTTGATCCCGCGACGCCCGTTCGAATCGCCTGTTTAGTGAAGCCAATTGGGAGATGGACAGAAAGAAGATCTAGACTCTTTAGTGAAGCCAAGGAATGAGATTGACAAGAGGTGGTGTGGCGCACGTTCTCAATATTGATCCACAACTAAGCAAGGAGAAGGCGGTTTGGCTCGAGATTCCGTCCGAGGGTCGAGCCCAACCTGTGAGAGGGGAAGGTTGCTTGGCTCGAGTTTTCATCCGAGCGTCGAGCCCAACTTGTGAGGGGAAGGTTGCTTGGCTCGAGTTTTCATCCGAGCGTCGAGCCCCACCTGTGAAAGGAGAAGGTGGCATGGCTCGAATTCCCATCCGAGCGCCGAGCCCAACCTGGTAGAGGAGAAGGTGGTGTGGCTCGAATTTTTATCCGAGCGTCGAGCCCAACCTGCGAGAGGGGAAAGTGGTGTGGCTCGAATTTTCATCCGAGCGTCGAGCCCAACCTGTGAGGGGAAGGTTGCTTGGTTCGAGTTTTTATCCGAGCGTCGAGCCCCACCTGTGGAGGAGAAAGTTGTTTGGCTCGAATTTCCATCTGACCGTCGAGCCCAACCTGTTGAAGGAGAAGGTGGTTTGGCTCGAGTTTCCATCCGGCAGTCGAGAGTTCTAGACTGCCTCTTCGAAAGTTCTTCTAGGATCTACTTTGATCCCGCGACGCCCGTTCGAATCGCCTTTCGGAAGACATTGGTGATGGGCTGAACAGAAGCAATGTCGCACCAGTTGCTAGGGGGGATTTCTGTCGGGCAAACAGGAAGGGGTAGTATTGGTATTTTATCCTCTCTGCTGACGTCATGGCGCAAAGATCAACGTTTGTTTAGCCGTTGGATCTTGTCAGATAAGATCTAACGGCTAGATGCTTATTTGCGAAAATCGAGGAGTCGTTGTCTACTTTAAAAACCCCCACCCCCTCATTTTTTCTTTCCACCTTATCGTTTTATAATTCCCAATTCTCCAGCTTTAGCGCAGGCATTTCGATCACTGTTGGCGGATTCTTCGCAGAGAAGCGTAACTTTCAAAGAATCAGGTTAGTAATTCTCCTTTTTTCTGACATGTCGCGTACTCAGTCTGGTTCCGAGGCTACAACGTCTGGTCACTCGGAGATGGAGTCAGATTTGGAAACGTCATCGTCTCTGGGCAAGTACCAGATTAAAGAGGAGGTTTTCTCTGAACATGGCTCCGAGGGTGACAGTGACGTAGCTTTAATCGTGCAACCGCTGAGTGCTCGGAGGCCAGGGAAGGAGCCGATGGTAGAGGATAGTGATGATGAGGATGAGGAGTCGGATGCTGGTGATGATGAAGAGGATGAATAAGGAGAGCAGGGCGACACGGAGAGTGAGGAAGGGGAGGGCGTTGGCGCGCCGGAGGCCGGCCACGGAGAAGATCTGCCTCCGTTGCCCCCCTTGTCGACGCCATCGCCCGAGCGCAAGCCTCGGCCACGACGGAAGAAGCTAGTCCTCACCATGCCTCAAAGTCCTTCTTCGTCTGACGAGGATGCGCCGAGGACGGGCCTTGATGTTCCCCCTATTACCTTCCGAAATCCTGTGTCGATACGGATGTATCCCGACGATGTGAAGGACATCCAGCCGATCCCTCCAGTGCCTGGGGAAAACACAAGGACGAAGATTCGTGCGGACAGTACTCCCAGTGTCTTGAGACCGGAATATCTGAATATCATCAGGGCTGCTTACTACATTCCGAGAGAGTACGAGCTCCTGCAACCGAGCCCGGGTATTCGACCCACGACAGTGTTGGCTCCGGGTTACTGCTTATTTCCGGAGCAAGCTTTCGTCTCGGGGCTGAGGTTCCCCCTGCACCCCTTTGTGAAGACGGTCTTGAACTGGGCTGAGCTGTCCCCCATGCAGTATGGCCCCAACTCTTGGAAGCAGCTCATTTGCTTCATCTTGAAGTGCCAAGAGAAAGGGATGAGGCCGAGGCTTTCCTACTTCCGCGCAATCTTTAGCATTGGTTCGCTCGGAGATATTGAGGGCGTGTTCTTCTTTATGCCCAGACCGAACAAAAGAGTGGTGCACGGCCACCCGGATTCGATCAAGAATTGGAGAGATAAGTAGTTTGTTGTGAAGACCGAAAGGGCATGGGACATCCCGACTCAGTGGAATTTCGTGAAGCCGAAGCGCAAGCCCCCAAGGAGAAATGAGTTAACCGCCCAGGAGTGGGGGAGGGTCGAACATATACTTAGGGGAGACAGCATCGCGTGGCGCCGGGTGACCGAGGTTCACCTAGCGAGGGCCGGACTGAGTCCCGCCGACCTTAGTATGTTTCTTTCCTCATTTTTTCATCTTTCTGCCTTCGTGTTAACGTTTAGCCTTCCTTTTCTGTCTTGTTGTAGGGATGACGACACAACAGGCACACGCCAAGCAGATCCTGCTCGCCGCCGCAGAGAAGACGAGGCAAGAGAAGAAGAAGAAAGAAGAGCAGGAACGCCTCGCTTCCGAGAAGCGGAAGCCTTCTGCTCAGCCTTCGCAAGCCGGAGGGCCCTCCAGCGTGCCTCCCCCGGCGCCCGAGGAGCAGCCTTTGGCGAAGAAGCAGAAGAAGCACCACCATTCTTCGCGATCGGCTCGAGACCCAGCGGGAGGATCGGGGAAAACGGTTGAAGCCCCGTCACAACAGCTTCCCCCCGTTCGTCCGAGTGCGGCGGAGTTGGTGGGAAGGATGGCAACGATGCCCTTCGCCCCCGATTGGTCGATACTGAAGGGCGACTCAATCCTCGACGGACCCGTATCGATGGAGTTCGTCTCGAAGGCCATCACCGATCGGGACGGAATGGCCTTGGCGGCGCAGACGGCCGATCAGGCCTACATGCGCTGGGCCCAAGCCAACCTCTCGGTAAGTCGTCCGAGGCCCATCTGGTGAATAAACTTGTAAAAACTTGTAATTATCGCTAAGTTTGATTTTTCTTGACAGTCGTTGCTCCACGGTCAGCACTTCCACAAGTGTCTGGAGAAGGAGATTACATACGAGCGGAAGCAGAAGGAGAAGTTCCTTCGGGAACTGACCAAGGCGACGGAGGACTTCAAGGAGGCTCGGGACATGGTGGTAGTGCACGAGGCCCAGATAGAGTCCTTGGACAAGATCCACAAGCAGGACCGAGAGGACCTGCTGAAGAAGATCGCGGCCGAGGCGGCGGAGAAGGAGAAGGCGCAGAAGGCCCTGGCGGACTTGGAGGCGGCCTTGGGGGAGACGTTGATGACGGCGCAAGACGAGGCTTATGAGCAGGCCAAGTCTCACTTCAAGTATATTTATCCGGAGTGCAACGTCGACCACCTCGGCTTCGGGTGGAAGCCGGATCTGCCTCCGACCCCAGGGGGTGATGGTGACGGCGGAGGCCACCACGAAGAAGAGGTGCACCCCGACCCTCAAGACTAGATTGTTTTTGTTTTTCTTTTTCTGTTGTAAATGCCCTCGGCGGACTGGCCACCGCAAATTTTGTATCGAACTTTTTGAGATGAAATGAAATATGAAATTTTTTGGGCCGACCCTACAACACTTGCATTTTGTGATACTTGTATTTTTCTTTTGATAGAGGCTAGCTCGCCAACGAAAGTTGGCTCGGGACCGAGAGGCTGCCAAGAATTACTTTTTGAACAAGTCCAGAGAGCTCGGTCTAGAGGTGGCTCGTTTGAGAAAAATCTTAGCCGACCGGGACTGGTGGGTCATTGAGAAGGACTGGGCGGTCTCGGATACCTCTAGCGAGCGGTCGGCCTCCGAATCTTCTCTTCGCGAGGCCGTCATAGAGAAAGAATTGGAGATTCGCCAGTTGAAGCTCATACTGGGTGCCGGTCTTGTTGAAGAGGCAAGTAACTCCACTCTGGGGAGGTTGCTGCCGCCTTCGCCGGTCGCGACACAGCCGGATGATGCGGAGAGCTCGGTGGCGGGCACTTCCTCCTTGGTTGGAATAGCCGAGCGTCACAGGAGCCCCGAATTCGAGTTCCTGGCCGAGTGAGTGAGTTGAGAGCCCTCATTGTATTTGCGTTTTCATTCATTGAGTTGTAAGCAGTGAGTAATGAATAAGATTATTTGTTCTCCGGAGCCTTGATTGCCTCGGATGCCGAGTGTAGTTGGTTCGAAATCTCCGAAGAGTCGCAATTGATGCGATTGCGTCAATAATCGCGACGTTTCACCTTCCTAGGCACATTTATGGCGACGTTTCGCCTTCCGCCGTTTCTCATTCCCAGGCGTAATAAATGAGGCCTAAGGGGGTTATATAATTGCCACCCCCCTTAGTGTTCCGGCAGTGAGTCGTTTGACTCGGATGCCTGTCCATGGCGGGCGTCCATAAAATGTAACGTTTCCGAGACTGAAGAAACGAAGGGCGTTCCGGGCAAGTTGTTTGTGACTGTGAAGGCGCGGTTGCCGAGGCAGGCCGAACCTTTGCAGTTGCAATCAGCTGGCTCGGAATGGTGCACTTCGAGAGAGAGAGAGCCGCTAGTCTTTGGCCTTCCTGCCACCCTCGAACAGTTCGGGGTATTGGTTTTGGCAAAAGCCGTAAACCCCGAGCTGTTCGTGGGTGAGAGGGTGGCCAATAATCCGACTCAAGGCTCGGGGCGTCCGCGGAAGGCGGATGCCTCAAAGCCTAAATAAAACTTTTCAAACACTTGTTGAGTGATCAGGCGGAAGGCAGCGTCGAGTATCTCCGCCGAGTGTCAAGGTCGCGGCACCCTTGGAGAGGGTACTCGCCTTGCACGGGATCGACGCCGAGCTCCTGCATTTGTTCTCGTGGAGAGGCGGTGCGGGAGTGGCCGGCGGATGTCGTCTTGAGTCTCGGTTGATGGCCTCCGAGGGGGTCAAACCGAGCGAGGGACGGGTGCCGAGCCCCCACAACGGTGAGAGACAACTGCAGGCGTAGTTTAGCCCCGCCGCCGAGCGTTTGGGTCGCGGTGCCCCCGGAGGGGACACCCGCCCTGCTCAGGGTCGGTGCCGAGCTCCTGCACTTGTTCTCGTGGAGAGCCGGTGCGGGAGTGGCTGGCGGATGTCGCCTCGAGTCTCGGTTGATGGCCTCCGAGGAGGTCAAACCGAGTGAGGGACGGGTGCCGAGCCCCCACAACGGTGAGAAAGACAACTGCAGGCGTAGCTTAGCCCCGCCGCCGAGTGTTCAGGCCGCTGGTGCCCCCGGAGGGGACACCCAACCTGCTCGGGGACGGTGCCGAGCTCCTGCACTTGTTCTCGTGGAGAGACGGTGCGGGAGTGGCTGGCGGATGTCGCCTCGAGTCTCGGTTGATGGCCTCCGAGGAGGTCAAACCGAGCGAGGGACGGGTGCCGAGCCCTCACAACGGTGAGAAAGACAACTGCAGGTGTAGCTTAGCCCCGCCGCCGAGCGTTCAGGTCGCGGTGCCCCGGAGGGGACACCCGCCCTGCTCGGGGTCGGTGCCGAGCTCCTGCACATGTTCTCGTGGAGAGATGGTGCGTGCTGCGTCCCGTGCTTGTAAGAGAAGCGTGTGGACTCACGATTTCATCCGAGTGACGAGCCCCACGCTTGTACGAGAAGCGTGTTTGGACTCGCGATTTGATCCGAGTGAGGAGCCCCACGCTTGTAAGAGAAGCGTGTTTGGACTCGCGATTTCATCCGGGTGACGAGCCCGACGCTTGTAAGAGAAGCGTGTTTGGACTCGCGATTTGATCCGGGTGACGAGCCCCACGCTTGTAAGAGAAGCGTGTTTGGACTCGCGATTTGATCCGGGTGACGAGCCCCACGCTTGTAAGAAAAGCGTGTTTGGACTCGCGATTTGATCCGGGTGACGAGCCCCACGCTTGTAAGAAAAGCGTGTTTGGACTTGCGATTCGATCCAGGTGACGAGACCCACGCTTGTAATAGAAGCGTGTTTGGACTCGCGATTTCATCCGAGTGACGAGCCCCACGCTTGTACGAGAAGCGTGTTTGGACTCGCGATTTGATCCGGGTGACGAGCCCCACGCTTGTAAGAAAAAGCGTGTTTGGACTCGCGATTTCATCCGCGTGACGAGCCCCACGCTTGTAAGGGAAGCGTGTTTGGACTCGCGATTTCATCCGAGTGACGAGCCCCACGCTTGTAAGGGAAGCGTGTTTGGACTCGCGATTTCATCCAAGTGACGGGCCCCACGCTTGTAAGGGAAGCGTGTTTGGACTCGCGATTTGATCCGGGTGACGAGTTCGTGAGGGGTCCTTTATCTGTTTACAAGAATTGGAGTCGTAAGCTTGTTTTAAGAAAGCTGATGTTTACAATACATGCTTGTTTCAGACAAGTCTAGGCACGACGTGCCGTTTACAGGACTTTACAAAAGACTAGGCCCAACGTGCCGATTACAATTGTATTTTACATAGAGGCTACTCTCCTAAGAACTTAATCAAGTGTTCCGCATTCCAGGGCCTCTTGACAGGCTTGCCGTCGGTGTCGGTCAGGCGATAGGTACCCGGTCGTACGACCTCTGAAACCTTATAAGGGCCCTCCCAGTTTGGTGCCAACTTCCTTTTCTGGCCGGGGTTGGAAACTGCCAGTTTCCGGAGGACAAGATCTCCGAGAGCAATGTTTGTTGGGCGCACCTTCTTGTTATAGAACCTCTCGATTCTTTGCTGGTAGTTGTTCCTTCTGATGGATGACTTCTCCCTGACCTCGTCAATGAGGTCCAGGTCTGCTCGCAGTTGCATGGAGTTGCTTGCTTCGTCATAAGCCATAATTCGGGGAGAAGGGATACCTACTTCCAGGGGAATGACGGCCTCAGCGCCGTACGTTAAGTTGAAGGGTGACTCCCCTGTCGGAATTCTTTTTGTTGTTCGGTGGGCCCAGAGAACGCTCGGCAGTTCGTCGACCCATAGTCCCTTGGAGGAATCATCGAGTCGCTTCTTGAGCCCGTCGAGGATCTGTCGATTCGCGTTCTCTGCCTGTCCGTTGGATTGGGGATGGCATACTGAAGAGAAGCGCTGCTGGATGCCGAGGTCTTCGCAGAACTTGCGGAAGTGCTTGCCTGCAAACTGGGTCCCGTTATCCGTGACGAGTACTTGGGGGATCCTGAACCGACAGATGATGTGCTTCCAGAAGAATTGCTGGGTCTGCTGTTCGGTGATCGTAACTAGTGGCTCCGCCTCGATCCATTTGGTGAAGTAGTCGATGGCGACTATAAGAAACTTTCGTTGCCCTGTTGCCTTAGGAAAAGGGCCTACCAGATCCATTCCCCACATTGCAAAGGGGGTTGGACTGGCCATGGATCGTAGGTTCGCTTGAGGAACCCTTTTGATGGGCGAGAATCTTTGACAGGGGCCACACTTCTTGACAAGGGTCAAGGCGTCCTGCAACATGGTGGGCCAGTAGTACCCGTGGTTTAAAGCCTTTCGCGCAAGCGAACGACTTCCCATGTGACACCCGCCAATCCCCTCATGTAATTCCTTGAGAGCATATTCGGCTTCATCGGGATTGAGGCAGCGGAGATAAGGTCGACCATCAGAGGTAGTGTAGGACCTTTTGAAGAGTGTTGAGTCGATCATTGTGAACCTTTCCGCTCGGGCCCGAACCCTTCTTGCTTCGGCTCGGTCTTCCGGGAGCTCTCCCTTGACGAGAAATCGCCTAATTAGAGTGGTCCAGTCTTCGGGGGGAGCCCCATCTTCAATGCACAGGACCTCCGGGGTGTCGATGCTGGGTTTTAGCATGACCTCGATCAGGACTGTGCGGTCGAGACCTTCGAAGGAAGAGGATGCCAATTTTGACAAGGCATCAGCCTGGACATTCTGTTCCCGGGGGATCCTCAAAACAGCCGACTCGTCGAAGGACGATAGTAGGCGTTGAACCATAGCCCGGTAACGAACCATGCGATCGTCTCGGGCCTCGTACTCCCCGGTGATCTGGTTGACCACGAGCTGGGAGTCGCTGAAAGCCCTGATCTGCCTGGCGCCGGCTTGATGAGCTAGGGTGAGCCCAGCGATCATTGCCTCGTATTCGGCCTCGTTGTTAGAGGCCGGGAAGTTGAGGCGGAGGCAGTATTGCAGAAGAAAACCGTCTGGGCCTCGGAGGATGATGCCCGCTCCGCTGCCTGCTTCGCAGGAGGAACCATCGACGTAAACTTCCCACGTCTGGTCGTTTTCCATGTTTGCAGGGTGCTCGGAGATAGTGCACTCCGTAATGAATTCCGCGAGCGCCTGCCCCTTGATGGCTGTTCTGGGCTGATAGCCAATGTCATACTGGCTGAGCTCGATCGACCATTTCACGAGCCGACCCGAGCTTTCTGGTTTGTAGAGTACGGCCTTCAGGGGTTGGTCCGTCAGCACTTGGACAGAATGAGATTGAAAATATGGACGGAGCTTCCGCGCGGCCATGACCAGGGCGTACGCTACTTTCTCCATCCGAGAGTACCTGGTCTCGGCATCGAGCAAGACCTTGCTGACGTAGTATACGGGCTTCTGTGACCCCTCTTCCTCCCTAACGAGAACAGCGCTGAGTACCTTCTCCGAGGCCGATAGGTAGAGCCAGAGTGGCTCTCCTGATTCGGGCTTGCTGAGAAGAGGGGGGTTCGCGAGGTATTCCTTTAACTGGGCGAAGGCGTCTTGCTGTTGGACCCCCCATTCGAACCCGTCGGTGCCGCGCAGGGCTTTGAAGAAGGGAAGAGACTTCTCTCCGGACTTGGAGAGGAAACGGCCGATGGCCGCCAGTCTCCCCGTCAGTCGTTGGACTTCTTTGATATTCCTGGGAGGGGCCATGTCTAGGATCGCTTGGATTTTTTCGGGGTTTGCTTCTATTCCCCTTTGGCTGATAATGAATCCCAGAAACTTTCCCGCGGAGACGCCGAAGGCGCATTTATTCGGATTAAGTCTCATGTTATGGGTCCGAAGTACCCCAAAGGCCTCCTCCAGATCGGCTACGTGATCCTCCCCCCGCCGGCTTTTGACAAGTGTGTCGTCCACATATACTTCTATATTGCGCCCGATCTGTTCCTTGAAGACCCGGTTGACGAGCCTCTGGTATATGGCTCCGGCGTTCTTCAGTCCGAAGGGCATGACTCTGTAGCAATAGAGCCCCTGGTCTGTGACGAAGGACGTCTTGGCGATGTCGGGGGGGAACATGCGGATCTGGTTGTAGCCTGAAAACGCGTCCATGAAGGACAGGAGCTCGTGACCCGATGTTGCGTCGACGAGAGCATCGATCCTGGGAAGGGGGAATGGGTCCTTCGGGCACGCTTTATTGAGATCCGTGAAATCAATGCAGATCCTCCAGCTCCCTGCTCGCCTTTTTGACCATGACGACGTTCGCCAGCCATTCGGGGTAGCTGACCTCCTAGATGAAGCGTGCGGCAAGGAGTTTGTCGACTTCTTCATTAACCGCCTGTTGTCGCTCTGGCGCAAACTTGCGTCGCTTCTGTACCACTGGTTTCGAGCCGGGGATCACGCTGAGCTTATGCATGATGAGTTCCTCGGAAATTCCCGGCATGTCAGAGGGCTTCCAGGCGAACAGATCGACATTGCGCCGGATGCAGGTGATGAGATCGGACTTAAGGCGGGGAGCGAGGGAGCGACTTACTCGAAATTGCTTTAATGAATCCTCTGTCTCGAAGGAGACATCCTCCAGCTCGTCCGCCGACTCCGGCTCTGGCTGGGTCCTTTGGGGCTGCATCTCCACGGCGTCGAGGGGAAGCACTCCGCTTCCTATTGCTGTCATATAACAGGAGCGAGCGGCTTCCTGGTTTCCCTCGGACCACTCCTACCCCGGTACTGGTAGGGAACTTCATCTTCTGGTGGTAGGCCGAGGGAACAGCCTGGAGAGAGCAGAGGCCCGGTCGACCGAGTATGGCATTATAGGCTGCCTTGATGTTGACAACCATGAAGTCCATAGACTCGGTTCTCCGATTTGGGGCCGTGCCAGCCGTGACATCCAGCATGACGATCCTCTCGATTGTCACCGGAACTCCAGAAAATCCGTGCAGGGTGTATCCCGCCGGCTTAAGTCTGCTTCGGGGGAGCTTTAGGTTCTCGAAAGCATCGAGAAACAGAATGTTGACCGAGCTCCCGTTGTCCACAAGGATCCGTCGGGCATCAAAATTTGCCATGCTGAGATTGATCACGAGGGCATCACAGTGCGGGAGCCGTACCCCTTCCAGGTCATCCCCTGAGAAGGAGACGGGGAGTTGTTGAATTTGAGGGGGGAGAGGCCCTTGGACGGCGTTGACATCCCGGATGAACGCCTTGCGGGAGGTGTTGGACTCCCCCCCCATTGGCCCCCCGTGGACGCAATGCAATATGGCTTGGCCGTCCGGTTCTTCGAGCTCATGCTCTCGCTCGGGGGGCTGTAGGGGAGCTCGAGGAGGAGGTGGGGTTCTCCTGTTCCTCGTGTCCCTTTGCCCCCGAGCCTCGTCCCGCTTATACTCTCGGAGGTACCCTCGCTGAATGAGGGCTTCGATTTCGTCCTTCAGGGCACGGCAGTGATCTGTATCGTGCCCGTTGTCCCGGTGGAAGCGGCAGTAGAACCGCTGGTCCCTTTTCTTGCTAGTGTTGTTGGACGGTCGAGGGGGATACTGAACGAGGTCCCTGTCCTCGATCGCCAGGAGTATGGAGGACACATTCTGAGTGAGTGGGGTATACCTCTCGAAGCGCGGGACCGGTGGTAATTTCTTCATGGCGCCGGCATCCCTCGGAGCCTTTTTAGAAGGTTCGACTTCCTCGGCCTTCCGCTTCCCTTTTCCGGGTGCTTCCTTGGATTCATCCGAGTTTAGGGCTTCCTCCGCCCTGATGTATTTCTCAACCCGGTTGAGGAGGTCGGGAAAATCGATCGGAGGCTTCTTCGCCAGAGAGGCTTTCAGCTGTCCATGGAGGACGTTGTGCCGAAATGCCGTGGAGGCGATGCCTGGATCGAGAGAGGAGACCGACCTCGCCTCGGCTGTGAACCTCCGGACAAACGCCCTGAGTGATTCCCCATCTTCCTGTCTGAGCCCGAGTAAGGAGGCGCTCGTTCTTTCGGCCTTCCGGCTGGTTACAAAATGTGCGAGGAAATTGCCCTCAAGTTGATCAAAGGAGTAAATGGAGCCGGGGGTGAGTTTCGAGAACCACTCACGAGCCGGACCCCGAAGGGTGGCAGGAAAGGCTCGGCACAGCAGGGGATCCGATGCGCTGTGAATCATCATGAGGGTTTTGAAACCCTCCATATGATCAGCAGGATCCCCCTCGCCGTTATAGGTCTCGAATTGTGGGGGTCGGAAGTTCCGCGGTATCTCCGCTTGGGTAATGAGGGCAGAAAAGGGGGGTCGGACAGGTTTGTACCCCTGACCGGCTCCGACACCGTCGCCCATATGATCGATTCGGTCCTTCATTTCTTGGAGGCGCCTTAGGAGCACGCCGTCGGCCTCTGGCTGGATTGTTGAGGAGCGGGGCGCGCTGGCCTCAACGTCTGATCTGGTTTGGGAACGGCGTGCTTCCTCCCTTGGGGCCCGTTGGAGAGCCACAAGGATTTCCCTTCGGAAATCCTGGAACTCCTGTTGAGTGACAGGAGCTCCCTCAGCTCGGGCCGGTTGGATCGGAGGTCGCCTCCCGACTCGGCTGAGTGCTGGCCTTCGTTCTTCCGGCGGTGGCCTAGCGTGGTTCGGGGCCGAGTTGGAAGCGGCCCTTTCCCTACTGCGGTCCGCCTGCCGACTAGAGATTACCCCTCGAAGGTCGGGTTGGATTGGAGGAGTGGCGGCCCGTTGGGACCCCTGACGGGAAGCCCTATGCTTTGATGTGCGCAGCCCGGCGATGGTATTTGATGGGGGTGTGTCCCGTCGGTTGACGGAGGACGCGGCCCCCTTGCCTTTGGAGGCCATGGGAGTTCGGCGATCGAGGTACCTCGGCGATGGTACTCGGGTCGGGCTTCGAAGTAGCTTTCCCACAGACGGCGCCAACCTGATGCGGTTTGTTTCTGGGAGACGTGTGGATGCACCAGGTGTGAGTTCTTACTCGATTTGTATTTGAAGGAGAAAGCTTCTTCAGAGGCGACCCTCGGCTGGCCGAGTGGTACCTGCGACTGGGCTGGTAGTGAGGTGGATGTCTGGACTCGGATCAGAGGGCTCGGATCCGAGGTCTGGTGTACCTGCAGACGGTCTCGAAACATCGGGGTTGGTCCCGGTGGCAGACCCTCCGACGATCTAGTCAGTTACTAGGATAAAGCAACAGTAACTAGGGTTTAGGGGAGAAAAGATCGATTACCTCTGAAGAAAGGAGAGGGCCTGGTATTTATAGGAGATTCCAATCGGGTCTAGACCCGTTTGGGGCTGGGCCGGACCCGGTTACCCGATTGGCCGAAGCGGTGGAAAGTCGGGCGGTATAGGGCTGACGTGGCAGGCGCCGGAGTGGTTTCCGGGCTGACGTGGCAGAGCTCCGGGCGGTTTTCCGGCGCTGACGTGGCTGATCTGAAGGATCAGGAAGGACGCGTATCCTGAGGGGATCTGGTGGCTCAGGGTGAGCCACGCTTTATTCCTGACCCATATCATCCACCATCTTGACGTGGAAGGGCTTAGATGATCATGAGAAAAGTATCAGGTGCATACGATCCCAGGAAAGCAGTGCACATATTTTTCTTCTTGTACTTGATTTCTTTATTTGTCTGCCACCTATTACCTGTTTCTGTATTCCTGGATCCTGATCCATGCTATATAAGTTCATTTTCTCTGTTGTATAAATTTTCCACTATGAATAACTATGCACTATAAATTTCCCACTAAGCAAGGTCTAAGTTTCTCTCCAGATCTGCATCCGTAGGCACTTCCAACAGGATGTAGAAATAACCAGTTGCACTTCTGTCAGGATTCACTTATAATCAGTTGCGTACAATTTCACTCTGTCAGAGAAAGAGAGTGCTGGGTATGAATGAAATGGTAAACTGATGACCCGATCTGGATCAAACCCAGAAAGCGATCTGTTCCAACCACAGATTTCATGGAGCAAGGCCCGAACCAGAAATTCCAAAAGTCTAATACCAATATAGAAGCCGTCAAGTCAGTGAAGTGTTTCCTCTGTGGAGAGCGAGGACACGTTAAATCTTAATGCCCCAGGAATAAGATTCAGGATAGTGAACGAACATGTTTCAATTGTGGAAAGGTTGGGCACGTCAGGCCAAAATGCCCACAACTGCAAAGGAACAACAGTGGTCCAGAACAGAAGAATAATGATCAAGGGAAGAAGCCATTCCGTCAGGGACGTACTTTCACACTGACTGAAGTGGATGCTGAGAAGGAAGATGTGGGTCGTCACAGGCACTGACGGGTGTAACGTAATTTGTTTTGGTTGTGACTAGAAGTATGAAGGTTTTTATATGTACTCCGTATATATTTGGATGATAAGTGTTAAATTAAATATGATGTTTTGTTTTGAGATGGGTATGTTATGATGTTTTTTTGGGTGTTTGATCCTCTCCACTAGTATAGTTTCGAGGACGGAACTATTCTAAGGGGGGAGTGATGTAATACCCCTAAAATCCTTACTATATATACATTGTTATATATATATATATATATATATATATATATATATATATATATATATATATATATATGTATATATGTATATATATGTATGCATTGACATTATTATTTTTCATACACTACACTTATTTATTTTATGTTAGTATAGTTATATTTTTAAAGAACCTAGTATGCTTCCTTTTAAAAAGCCCAATACTTTCTTTCTTAAAGCCCAATCCAATAAGATTTAGGGCTTAAGTGCAATTTCATAAAGTATGAGGGGTTATGTGCAAAAAGTAGGGACACCTAAGCCTTCTACACCATTCCACACTACTCTCCTTCTCTCTTTTTCCTTCTTTCTGCAGGCAGCCAGCAGTAACATCAGTTTTTGTCCCTTCTTTTTCTATATATATACATGTGTATTATACTCTTCCATTACTACCTACTACTACTTACTCTCCCACACTTTCTCTTTCTCTCTTCTTTTTTTTCACTGCCGACAGCAGCAGATAGGCAACAAACCAGCAGCAACTTCCTTTTCTTCTCTCTTTTTCTATAAAATTACTACTACTTGCTACTACTTCAACTACTAGTACTTAATACTACAACTTCTACTACTACTATTCCTACTACTTAACTACAACTAACTCCTACTACTACTATACCACTCTACTACTACTTTTCAATTGGAGCAAGAAGTCAAGAAGACTAAATGTGCAAGGAGGAGAAGTAGCAACTTGAAGCTTGCAAGCAATCAAAGTGGGTATTCTCCTCCTCCTTTTGATTTCCTTTATGACTTTATTATATAGAAGTTATGTTTGTTAAAGTTGTTGAATTGAAGTAGTGAGGTTATGTTAGAAGTTTTATTGTTAGGATGTTGTTGGTTGAGATTATTAAATACTTTAGTTTACATAGAGTAAACATAGCAAGAAAAATGTATGTTTACTCCAATCATGTTTTAACTCATTGTTTTGATTATGCATAATAGGTTGAAATGATTAGGTGAAATAAAAAGTTGTAATTAGGAAAGAACACTAGTAGAAATTATATATGCTAGTAGGGTAGAATTGAAAAAGAAGTTGCATGCATGATTAATTATAGAGATTCTATATAGATATAAATTATATAGAATGATGATTGTATGTTAGTAGATATAAGTTATATAGAATGATGTTGTATGATTGTATGCTTAGACCTTATAACAAGGAAAGCTTAAATGGAAGAATTGTGGAAAGTGTATGCCTAGTTAATATAATTATTTAATTAGCTTGTAGAATAGAAAACTACTCGTTCATGATAGTATGAACTACTTGCGAGTTAGTAATGGATGGTAGAAGTAATAATTCAAAGTAGAGTTAGTAGTCACTTAATGTAATGATAATAAGTGGGTAGTGGTAAAAAGCCATAGTCGGATACTCGATTAACTGATTTATGATAGTATAGTAATGGTGGTAAGAAGGAAAAGTCACTTGTAGTTGCATGCTTAGCTAATAAAAAGCTCATGACAAGATTAAGTAGATTGTAGTAAAGAACTATTGGTGGTATAGAAGAGATTATAGGAATGAAAATGGTGACTGATGGAATACCGTATACATGTGTATGCGGGTATGCATACTTGGATATTTGCATATGGTAATGTTTAGTGCACATTGAGTGCACTAGTGTCGTGCATGTTGGGCCAACTTCTTAGCATGATTGGAAGCTAAGTTGGACCCAATTAAATCTAGATGAGACTTGTTGAGTTGGTGAATTAAGAAATAAACTAGGATAATTGGTAAGGACATGCACTAGTTGGGCGTTGTACTCTCCTGTCAAGGGGACACGTGCGGCGTGGTCTCGTCTGGGACACGTGCGGCGTGGTCTCGTCTGTTAATTTCTGGGATTTAGTGTATGGTGAAAATTAGGGAATGGACCCTCCAAATCCACCTAAGTTCTATGTTGTTTAATACGAACAAGGAGTAAGAGTGTAACTCTAAGTCTCCGGGCGGAGTAAGGGTGGCCCTATCGATTCGCCTTATGTTCATAATAACTTTGGTAGGGGCAGGAGTGGAGAAGGACCATGATTCCGGCAGAGCTGATGATCACAAGCCTGACCGGGAATGGAGAGGGACCACGATCCTGTCGGAGTGGAGAAGGACCATGATCTGAACGAACAGGGTGATCACTGCTGTTCAGAGTGGAGAAGGACCAAGATCCGACTGCAGGAGCGGAAATGGACCGCAGGTACTGCAGACTCTACCAGTCACTAAATAAATGTCAGGAACAGGAAGGAGTACAAGAGTAGGATGCATGGCGAGGGATTGAACCCTATTATCTGGAGAATACGAACTCGATTTGGGGAGTATGTAGTATGGGATGCATACGTTTCCAAATCAAGTTTGCATTAGATTAAGAGCACGGCGTGCATATGAATTGTGCATTAGAATCTAGATCATGACATACATCGACATTTGTGATTTGACTTTCACGTTTCTTTTTTTTTTGTATCAAATATTGATTGTTGAGGATTTTGGAGATTATGGTTTTCATCCGCGTTGCGTCAGTTGTATTCAACTGACGTGCCCACAGTTTGCTAATGCAGGATCGCTGATCGTGGAGCAGGAGACTTGAGCTGCGGAAAGCATCCAAGTGTAGGATAAAGTTTCCTTGCGCAATGTAAGTTTCTAATTTCCTGTAAATTTTTCTGTGTTGTGTACTCATTGAAGTAAAGATTCTGGGTAAGTATTACGAGCTCCCAGTGTGTGGATCTCGGGGCGCTACACCTTAAGTGGATCGTGTATATTCATAAAGTAAATCAACTATATATAATACTTAGGATTAGTGGGTGTGGACTACTACAAAATCTGCAACTGCAAGTGGATGTTTGTAGATCTGCCCCAATTTTATCCACTGCCACACATAGGTATCATGCAATTTTGCCGTGTACTCCCTATAGATTGACTTGAAGAATGAAAAAGATATACCCAAATACAACTTGACTTAAAATGAATAGCTCAATCAACATACCTAGTGAAATAGGGAACTACCATCGCTTTCTTACTTCCGGCTGACAAACTTTTGGACTGATTGAATTCAGCAACAATTGAAAGTAAGTCCCTCATCTCATCTGCACTGCCTGTGAACAAGACCTGGCCATTTGGATGTACTGTGAGAGATGGAAGTATTGGGCAGATTTACAAAAAAATCCAAAAGAGCCTTAGGAGCATAAAGTTGTTTCTTTGGATGCAGAATTTGCTGGGGGCCCTCACTCTCGTAAAGACAAAATTCATCAGCCATCAGCGTACGTGTATGTGGACATACATCAATGGCAACAGTGTGAAAACCCATAAGTTCAGATATTAACGATATATCAATGTTGTGTCCATCAGTTAGACTTGAACCGGAAGCAAGAAACTTGAGGATCTTTTCATGTCTAGTGCACTGTTCTGCAACTCCAAAGCTGAAGAGCACAGAGTCAGGGCGAGCATCTGTTTGGCACAATTGCAGATAATAAAAATCACATAGTTTAAACAATTAACAATGCTAAATTTGGAAATAAGTAGACAATATGGATATAAAATGGGTTAATAACAGAAAATCCCTCAAGATTCAGTAGAAATATATGCTAGTTACCACTGTGGATTGGTTGTCAGCACTTCTACCCTTAAGTTTTGGTTTCCAGAACCATTGGTTAAAATATTTTGTTGGCCAAGTATGTCGTCTCAAAACTATGTACTCTACAAACCTTTTGGGGTTCCTTGTTTGTCCAAGAGAATAACAAAACTAACTGATTTTGATGGAAATTGAAGTTTAGAGGGAAACATAGTTATGGTCCAAACCATAGGGGGTGAATGTGTATTGCAAGAAATCTCAGGAGATTTTCTGTAATTAACCTTTAACAGATCAACAATGACTTCACAATATTTAATATTTATCAACATACTAGAGTATAATTCTTCAATGTGAGTTAAACTAATGAGTTTATCCATTTACAAAAGTAACCTACTGAAGCAAAAAAGAAAACACTTGATTCATATTATATTTCTGAATCGGCTCCTTTTGTCAGTTGTCATTATGGTCAACAGATAGAAGCAAACCTTGCACATCTATAAACACAGGGTCATTTGTTATTGGTGTTGTCCAATCCAACTGATTTTCTGGTAATAGCCTAGAGAATTTCCATGGTTCCTCAAAGCGTGGCATTCCAATCTGCATAGAACCAGTATTAAGTTGTCGTTTTCCATGACCAGGCGAAAAAGAATGAAGATCCTGCATCATAATCATAAACCCCAAAATCACCAACTGAAAATAATATACGATGAAGAACTAATAATCATAGACATGCCAAATGTGCAAACCAAGGGATAAGATATATTGATGACAAATCAAAATGATTGTATTGGAAGAAAAAGGTCAATTTTGGAAAAAGAAATGTACCATAGAGGAAGGCACAAAATGTCAGGAACAAATTTACTCCATAAGTTTAATCTATATAATAAAAGACAACAATAGCTATCAAGTGGCTCTCCTTCAATCCCCTCAAAATCAAAGGCTCATTTCTAATTTCACAAAACACAATCCCCCCCCCCCCCCCCCCCCCCCCCCCCCCCCCCAAAAAAAAAGTTCCTCCCCAAAACTCAAATTCAAATCCCCAAAAAACAACTCCTTTATTTATTTAATTATCTCTCTCTCTCTCTATATATATATATATACTAGTATCATACACGTGCACACGTGCACGTGGAAAAAATTGAAGGGACAATGAAAAGGGCAAAAAGAAAATAATTTCCAAACTGATCCATCTTCGAAAATATTTACCAAACTGGTCCACTTTCAAAAATATTTACCAAAGTTAGTCCATAACCCAACACGTGCGTTGCACGGGTTGGGTTAAGGACTAAGGGGTTCTCCCATTATAGTAGTAGAGATATATATATATATATATGGAAACATGGACTTTTATTTACAACTAATTATTGTCATACTATTCAAACTTGAGCTACATAATTGTTGATTTATTGCTTACAAGGCTTTTCATATGTTGCATTGTTCTGAAGGCGTGCCGTAGACACGTGCCTACAGGCAAATCTAGTAAGAGCATCCACAGTCGTTTTCTATTTCTCCCATTTTCCCATATTATAGCAAACGGTGCGGTGCACTCGTTTGCTATATATGCCATTTTTCTCATTCTTCTTACTTTCGTTTCTCAAATTTGAGAAACGAAAGTAAGAATTCTCAAATATAGAAGACGGGGAATCATATACCGTCCGAAGGATATAATAATTTTTTAATCGTATCAGACGGACGATCATATACCGTCTCTCCTATTTTATTAATTTTTTTTTAAAAGGTCGGACGGGGAATGATACCCAGGACGGGGTATCAAACCCCGTCTCTCCCTTTTTTTTTATTTGTTTTATTTTTTTTTTAATTTTTTTTTAATAAAACGAACGGCCACGATGTAAGCGATAGGAAAAAAAAAAATAGTATGGGACGGGGACACATACCCCGTCCGGGGTATGATACCCCGTCCATAATGGGAGGGGAGCATTTAATGCTGGTAAAGTACTTAGTTAGTATATTAGGATTAGTTAGTATATTAATAGGTTTAGTTAGTATATTAATTAGGTTTAGTTAGTTTTATATTATTTAATTTAGTTAATTAATATAGTTTAATAGTTAATAAGTAATTAATTTTTTTTAATTTATTTGAAACGATCGGACGGGGTATGATACCCCGTCTCTCTAAAAAATAGAAAAAATATAGCAAACGACGACTGCAGTGAACGATCGTATTTGTTATTACTGTAGCTGCCATATTATACCAAATGAGAAAAACGACTGTGGATGCTCTAACTGGTATAAATTTGTATTATATGATATGTGGTTTATGCTCCTATTAGAGTACAATGAGTGCACTGCTAATTCTACCAGAAGTTTGCCACTACTTTTGTATGAGGCCCACAAATTATTGAAGAAGTGGGTCCCACATGCTTATGTATACTAGTACAATTTTTTTTTTTTGATGTAACGGATAGAGTCAATAGACTCCAGCCAATCAAATAATATAAATGATTAACAGTTTACAAGACGGGTTTTACCAGGGGTAAAACAAAGAAGCTCAGTAAAAGGAAATTTATGTACATCAAACAGAAACAATTCCAACGACAGCAGATACAATACAACAAACTAAGACTACAGTAGAGACGCCCACAGGGGAGAATCCGCCTGAGCAGGTGGCCTCAGATGATGTTCAAAAGGGCAGCAGGTCGCACTCGATCAGCAGGGGAAGACGAGGCCGCTGATGAAACGAGCCCCCAGGTAAGCTGGATCGAAACTCCATCTAGAGACACAACCCAACGACCACAGAGCATACCCAACCACCACAGGGCATAGAGATAAAATCAGAAAATCCAGTCACAAAAATATGACTAGCGCAAGCAGGGAAAAATGAATAGGGGGATGCATAGTGGAACAAACACAGTGGGGAACACCACTGGAGCAAAGCACCAAATCACAGGGCAATAAGACCATCCCAGTCTCAGGGTGATTGGAACACCCACACAATAAGACCAAAAACCAGATAGTAGAGATCAGATCACACAGAGGAGAGCCGCAACTAAAAACCGAGCAAAGATAAGCAGTGCTCCCACAAACAAAGCAGCGATCTGATCGCACAGAGGTAATCAAAAAGCGCTGACAAAATAAATAAGCAACCAAGCCACTCAAACTCAAAACATAGTTAAAAGATAAACTAATTAAGTAGATTAAAAGGGCTAGTAAAACCCAGAAAGAGCAGGAAGCTAGCAAAAAGCGCGAAATTAGATAAGAAAATAGCAACAAGATCCAACTTGATAATACAAACAGAAGCATCCCACCGCAGAAAAACACCTGCTACTACCAACATGAAAGCAAAACGATGAAACACTCCCACACCACAGGGAGACAAAAAGTCCAGGGAGGACCAAAAAGAATCCGACTAGAGACAAGCCAGCCAAAAGCAAACAGCTAGGATCATGAGGAACTTGGAGAAAGTCAAATCTGCAATAAAACACAAGAAAGCTTTAAAAGAAAGAAATAAAGGAAGAAACATTATTAAGAGGAAATAGTAAGCGGGGTTATAAGGCCTGAATATCTTTAAGGCAATTGAAAGCAAGCATAAGTTTATCTGACGCCAAAGCGGCGTCCGCTTTGAACGATGGGCTAGAAGCCCAAAGATTAAACAGTAGAAAGAATTCGTCTATAATAGCAGTTATAGGCTTGCGGTGGTGACGGAATAACCTATTATTCCTTTCCATCCAAACAATCCAAATGATGATGTGGGTTGTGAGAATCCACGCCCGACGAAATGTGTTGTCGGAGGGTAGGATATCCCAAACCACATCTAAAGAGGGAGGGATGAATCTCAAATTCCAAGCTAAAGTAACTATCTTCCAAAGAGGGAGAATGAACGAGCATTGAGTGAAAAGGTGATGGTTGTCTTTTGGGAGAAGGTCACACAGCGGGCAAAGTTGCCCCCAGGCGAGGTTTCTATTGTTGAGAATCTCAACTATGAGAAGTTTGTTGTTGAAAGCTAACCAAGAATTAATTTTGACTTTGAGAGGCACACTAGGCTCCCAAATAAACTGAGAGAGTAAGGAACGCGTTCCTCTAGAATTGAGGAAACGGTAAAAGGAACGGACCGAGAAGGAACCCGAGGCCGTCCATCTCCAGGATATACCATCGGAGGTCGCCCAAACGTAGCCGTTGAGGAACTTAGGAGGTAATTGAATTGCGGGATGAGATGGTTAGGTATATCAGAAACGAAGGGAATCGACCAGTGCCTCGCATTATCTATTACTATATAGGATTCAGCGACCGTTGCTTCGGGGAGCGACGCCAACTGAAATAAAGCGGGGAAAGCTGAAGACAGCTTAAGGTTACCGATCCACAAATCGGACCAAAAGTGTGCTGATGATCCCTCAGCGCACAAGCGCGAAATACTACAAAAAAAGGCATTGGATGCTTTCCAAACACCTTTCCAAAAAGGAGAGGCGGAACGAGAGATTGACTGAGGGAAATCCCACCAAAAAGAAGAGGATCGGTAATTTTTGATGCATTGAATCCAAGGTAGGTGATCAAAGTGATGGAATCTCCAAAGCCACTTGCCAAGCAGGGCAATATTATGGTCTCGAAGATTAAGGACACCGAGACCCCCCTCCTCTCTGGGGGAGCAGATGATTTTCCAATTGGCTAGATGCGAACCGGGAATATAAGAGGCGGAACCCGACCAGAGGAAGTTGCTCCTAATCTGGTCAATCCTCTTGATGACCCAGGAGGGGAGGAAAAAGAAGGACATCAGGTATTGGGGCAGCGCTGAGAGGACAGAATTGATGAGAATTAATCTACCTCCCCTGGATAGAAATTTGCCTGACCATGCAGAGAGCCTAGACTCGACTTTATCAATCAAAGGGATCCAGTCGGCTCTGAGGAGTTTGCCCCATCTGAGCGGAATACCCAGGTAAGAGATGGGGAAATTAGCAATGGGGCAATTAAAGATATTGGAAACCTCTGACTGGCGATTGGGGGACCCGCTCAGCCAAATCACCGAGGATTTTTGGAAGTTGATAGATAAGCCTGAAGCTAATTCGAAACAATAAAGTAACAACTTCAGGTTACGAAAAGAGTGAAGGTTAGGCTTAGTGAAGATGATAGTATCATCTGCGTATTGAAGGTTAAGGACCCCCTCAAAAAGGGGCGAAGCCCCCAGACCCTCAATCATGTGCGAATGCCAAGCATTCTTAAGAAGTCTGCTGAAAACATCCGCAACCAGAGCGAAAAGGAGGGAAGAGAGAGGGTCACCTTGGCGGAGACCGCATCTCACTTTGAATTGATGGCCTTCTGAACCGTTGATAAAGATGGCCGAGGTGCCTGAGTAAAGACTGGATTTGATCCAGGCTATCCATTTGGGGCCAAAACCTCGAAAAGAAAGAATATCTAAGAGGAAATCCCAATTGACATTGTCATAAGCTTTTTGGAAATCGAGTTTCAGAAGGATACCCTCTTCTCTAGATCTGTGACAATGGGAAATGATTTCCTGAGCAGAGGCCACGCTATCAAGAATGAAGCGATCCTTGATGAAACCCGACTGGGCGGAGTCTATGAGGGGAGAGATGATGGCACTTAGCCTAGAAGAAAGAACTTTCATGATAATTTTAAAGGAAGTATTGATCAGGCTGATAGGCCTGAAATTGGTTAACAAATGAGCACCCGCGATTTTAGGGATGAGAACAATATGAGCGTAGTTGATGCGGTCAAAAGAGAAATGACCCTGGTGTAGATCCTGGAAAAAATTAAATAGATCATCCTTTAGCCAGGGCCAAAATTTTTGATAGAAAAAAGCAGGGAAACCATCCGGCCCCGGCGCGGAATCGCTTTTTAAAGCAAAAACCGCTGAATGAATCTCTTCCAAAGAGAAAGGGGCTTCAAGAGAGGAGAGATCGTGAGATTGCTCCCCATAAAGCTGGAACCAATCGAGTTCGATAGAACGAGGTTTATTAGTACCAATGAGATTTTTATAGAAGTTAAGGAACTCCGCATGGATGTCACCATCGGAAGAAACATCTCTCCCTTGAACAGAAAGAGAGGAGATGTGATTACAACGTTGCCTGTGAGAGGCGAAGTTATGGAAAAAAGCGGTGTTCGTATCCCCTTCTTGCACCCACTTAATACGAGCTCTTTGAGCCCATTTCGAGTGATCTTGCTGGAGAATTTTAGCATAGTCCAGTTTGCAGGACAGACGCTCAGCCCTGGCTGCATCAGACAAGGGGTGAGTTTCCTCCATCCGGTCGAAGGAATCTATAGATTGAAGAAGAAAATTTTTTAGAAAGACAGAATCCCGGTGTCTCTCAGCGCGCCAGATTTTGCATCCGTGCTTAATAGCATGGAGCTTGAGGAGAATGTTACCCAACCCGGCGGAACCAGTGATCAAGGCAAGACATTCCCCCACCAGCTTAACAAAAACCTGGTCCTGTAACCAAAATTTTTCGAAGCGAAATTTGTGCTGATGCTGGAAAGGATATTGGGAAGAAAGCGAGATCGGACAATGGTCCGAAGCTGGATTAGGGAGGGCCTGAGCCAGAGACTGAGGGAAGCGGTTCATCCAAGAAAGAGAAACAAGAAAACGGTCTAACTTGGCTAGGGAAGGAGGCTGCCTCAGATTAGACCAAGTGAAAGATCTACCTGAGATCGGTAGGTCGACTAATTGCAGAGCGCGAATGCAGTCATTGAAACGACAAGATTGATGGAAGGATGTACCCGGAGCGGATCTTTCGGAGCCGAACCGGGTGACATTAAAGTCTCCGCAAATGAAACTGAGATCAGATAGGAAAGGTTGCAAGGAAAGAAATTCATTCCAAAATAAAGACCTTCTCTCCGCAGTGGAGGGACCATAAACCGATATGACATTGAGAGGAACATTGAAGCGGGTCCAATGAAGCTGAACTATAAGAAAAAAGGTTAGACGGTGAGTAGTGACAAGAGAGAAGGAGGATTCCTTGAATCCTACAAGGATACCGCCTCTAGAGCCAATGGCATCCAGAGAAACCCACTTCGAGATAATGGAACCCCCAAGGTTCCTAAAGATAGGAAAGGAGGGAGAGTCTAATTTAGACTCTTGAATCGCAATTAAGTCGCAGCGGGACGCACCTATTATGTCGTAAATTACCCGTTGCTTAGACGGGCAATTCAGACCACGAATATTCCAGGACAGGCTAATCATGGGACTGACTAAACTCGAAGACTCTGCGACGTTCCAAGTTTCTAATGGTGCTGATACAAGAAGGGACAGCAGTGTCGAGAGAGAAACCCAAATCACGAGCAAGGGAGGCAATATGACCATCAGAAAGAGAGTCGAATATGGGGAAATAAAGAGAGCCAAGTGGATTTTTGGGAGAGGAAGAGTGGACCGACTCTATAAGGGCCTGAGGGGAGAGGACTCCACTCGACGTAGAGTCGATAGAACAACACTCTGTCGAAACCGAAGAGGATTTCTTTTTTAAAGCCAGCAGACGAGCACTAGCTCTAATAAAGCGATTGGAGGAGAAAGAGGATTTGGGGACCTGAGTGGAAGAGCTGGAAGAGAGGAGAGAAGGTGGGGAGAGAGATGGAGAAGGGATTGAGATGTTAAGTAGAGGAGCTACCGGTGCAGAGTCAGCTAGGGATAGAGGAGAAGAAATAGACCGAGACTCAATAACACATTGATGATAAGTAACGGTGGGGTGCTGATTCCACAACCGGTACAAACCACCGAGGTGAGCAGGGATCATAAGGACAAAGTCCCGGTGGTGCAAGTTCACTAAATGAACGAAGACCGCCAGTCTAATTAATTTAAATAAGCAAAAACCAAATGCAAGAGTGAAAAAATTATAACGGAAGGGAATAAGAGGGGAACATACCTGTTTGTCTTTAGAGGCTCTATCGAGATCCTCCTCCTCCTCCAGGAGCAGGGGATCCGAATCAATCCAAGAATCAGCTTTGGAGTATTTAGAAGATTTGAGAATGGCACGTTCGAAAGCCGGCTCGGCGCGCTTGGGGGTAGGAAAATGAGCTATCTGGATGAATTGTTCCCAATCCGAAGCGAAATTGGGGTTAACCTCCCACGCGGGCCACGGAGAAGAGGGAGACTTGCCCTTAGCTATGTAAGAGGAGGAGGCAGGAATAGTCACTGAAGGAGGACCAACCGACTGAACAATTTTGGGAGGAGACAGAGAGGTAGTAGACTTGATCGGGGTTGTAGCGGTGGTAGAAGAGTGACCTTTCGCGGGGATAGTATCAGGATTAATCCACACTAAATTAGGAGCTTTGGAAGGAGAGATCTTAGGAGCAGGAGGATAAGACACTGGCCTGAGATGGCGAGGAGCATAACGGCGCGCAGAGCCCACTCTGGGAGCTAAAGGCGCAGGCGGAGACGTAATCACAGGAGCGGCTTGCCCTGGATGGAAAGACGCTTTAAGATCGCCTTCAAATTTCGGTTTAGAGATCTCCGATAAGGAAGAGGTAGGAGGAGTAGATGACATAGAAGAGTCGTGGTAATGAGCAGACACCGAATACGAGGAGACACCATCTGATAAACAGAAGGCCTCGATCCTGGGCAGCGATTTGTTACAGCGGAAAATCGCTTCCAATTGAACCGAACCAGAAGCTAACCACACTTTTGAAGAAATACTGACTAAATCACCAATGCATTTGGCCAATTCACCAAGCGAATGGGGAGAGTCGCAAAAAGGAGGCAAACCCACTAAAGAAACTTTGAAATCCATCCAATCAGAGTCCTGAGGAGGGGATGGAGAGATGACCCATTGACGAACAGAGAGCTGGATAGAACCAATGGACAGAGAAGAAGACGCAATTAAATCATCCAAGACAGAGGGAGAGGGACAACGGATGACCATGTCGCCATTGGAGCAGTAGTAAAGCACCCAGTCCCAATCCTTGATATTACAAAAATTACTAAGAAAAGAGTTGAGAGTAAAGAAAGGCACAACGCCGCCAGTGAAAGAGATCGCACCATACATACGGAAGGACTTGAGACGATCCGATAGCACAGATTTGGACACAAAAACATTGGTGATTTGCTGCACGGGTAGAGAAGGAGATGAGGCTGCCTGAGCCTCCTTAGGGGCCTGAGAGAGCTCGGGAAAGCGGAGAGATGAAGACGGAGTGGGGAGGAGAGGGGGTTTAGTGGAAGTAGACTTCTTACGGGATTTAGTAGAGGCAGAGGGAGGAATCTTGTTGCGGAGCGAGGAGAGGTCCACAGCGTTGAGAATTTGATCGGAAATCGGAGAACCAACAGTAAGACCCAAAATTTTTTGGAGAGAGAAGCACCGCTGCTGAGCGTGCCCCTCTTTGAGACAAAAGAGACACTTCATTTTGTTTGGGCAATTAGCTTTGAGGTGACCACGTAGAAGGCAACGGAAACAAGCGGGCCAAAAACGGCCGGAGAGAGAAGAGGAAGAAGGAGAAGATGAACTGGTGAAATGAGAAGGGCGGGAGAAAGAAGAGGGAGGTAAAGAAGGAAGCTTCTCGTAGAAGCTTCTCTTAGAGAAGACTGGGCCCGGTCCAGCACGGAAAGTGGGCTCAGAAACGCATCCAGAAAGAAGCACTTTTTTTTTTTTTTTTTTTCACTACCTCTACCCATGAAAGTTCCATGGGCCAAGGCAAAAGGAAAGCCCACACTCAAACGAAGTAAACGTTCGAAGAGGAGCAGAGGGGAAGAAAGAGGAAGAAGATGAGCGTTAATGGCGACGCACAAAAGTGAAGCCAAAGTAGAAGGGAAGATAGCCTAATGGCCAGAGCACTCCCTAAGGGGGAGCAGCAATACCCGAAATCTATAAAAAACACAGGAATCTCCGAAAATATACCTCTAAACCAAGGTAAAGCAACAACCAAAAGCCCCGAAATAACACAGAGACAAAGATAAACAATCACAACAGGCTAAGTAACCAAAAGAAAAAGAATTAAAAATACTCACAGTGGTGGTGGGAAACGCCTAACTGGACCGGAGAAAGGATCGCGCAAACACTGAAGAGAGAAACCTGAAGGCGATGACGAGGGAGGGAAGCCACTAAACGCAAGGAACCACCGAGACAGCACAAGATTTGGGCCCGGAGATAGGGCACGAAGACAGAGGAAGGCGATGCGCTGCAACTGGGACCAGCAAAAACCCCAGGGGAACGGCACACGCAGAAAAAACGGAGAGAAGGGGGGGAAAGGATAGATCCACACCAGCCGGAAAGATCTGAGGCGAGAGGAAAAGGGTATGGAGGAAATCGAATGATGAGCAATTTTTGTGAAGGAAGAGAGGGGGGAGAGAGGCTCCCGGCGCCGGATCTGGACGGAGAAGAGGAGCAGTAAGGAAATCGCAAGAGAGAGAGAATCGCTTTTTTGCCGTCTTTATTGGTTGTCAGATTAATTGTGGCACATATACTAGTACAATTTTAACTTTTGCAATACAACAAGTATATTCTTTTATGCTTCTTCCAGACCATACATATCATATAATAATCTGAAACTATGACAGATATCGGTTTCAATAAGACCATCATTATTGAAAAAAAAGGCTGAACTAGTTGATTTAAGAACTAAAAAAAATGAATAAGCTACATCAAAAGCATATGAAATATATAAGTCTGTGTAGATGATCAAATCCTGTTGGTTAAGGGATTAGTTTCCAAAAGGTTTATGGATTTTATATTGGTCGTATATGTTTTCTTCAAGTCATTTCACACCAAAAGTAAACTATGTTAAAGTAAACCACGATAAGTTGATTAGACCAAAGTAAAATTTGTAGCACAACAACAATATATCTTCTTCAGTCTTGACTTTAAGGTGTAAACTTCAAATCGTGGACACAAGTTTCATCCATGGCACTCCAGGACTCTTAAGTATCAATTAACAGATAGCACCAAACAAGGAATAAAGAATGAACAAGTAATAACAATCAAACAAACATAGGAACTAGGAGCGGGAGAGACTATAAACAACATACAGTAACATCCCATAAGCAGCAAGTAGTAAATGAAGACAAACCAAAATCGAACAATCAAAATGAATACTTTCAAAAATCATAGAATATAAGTGAAGGACCAAAGCAGAATCGTTAAAGAGAACAACTGGAGATACAAAAAACCCTTAAATTTGAAGGGAAATTCTTATGAGATCAGACACGACCATAGTAACAAGGTTTGCGAATAATTCACCAAATTTGTGAATTATTCGGGAAGAATTCATCCGCCGAATCAATTCACGATTTAATCGCCAATTCACGTTTAAATCACGGACTTCACGAATTATTCGTGAAAGCACGAATTATTCCTGAAAGTGCGAATAATTCGCGAATTAAACGAATTAATCACTAAGTTTGTTACTGTTTTTCATATTTATGGATTTAAATATATATTTACTTAGATGATGGATAGTACGATGCATTAAATTTTGTATTTCTTTATTCCCGAACTTCTGCCGAATTTTTTTCCGGAATTTACCGGAATTTTGCCGAAATCCGAATATTAAATCTTGCCGAATTATTTCCGAACTCCGAATTTGTGATCATGGACACGACTAGACCACACATACGGAATCTAAATCACCAAACAAGGAACAAACAAATTCCTAGACATGACGGACTGTTATACATGTCTATACAACGACTGTAGCTGGAAGAAGATTCTTCAAAAGAACGATTACTAAGACACCAAAGAGTACCATAATCAATGTGATCAACCATAACTGAAATTAAACCTAGAGAGAACCCAATTATGAATTTATGATGGTTTGGGCAGGTTAGTATACTAAATCTCATCTACCAAATCGATCCTACCTCTATTTTTCACCAAAAAATCCCATTCTTACTCTCCAAAATCCATTGTTTCTACCTATGATTCATGCAAAAGAACAACATACAACCTAAACAAACTCGGGTGGACACAACTAAAAAGGATATGATAACTGCCAATAAGAAAATGGTTCATATATCATACCCCAAACACAAGACATATAAACACAAATCGAAGAACCATAATCAGAATTTTAACATATCAATCAATCCATGTCTAAAACTAAAACACCCAAATTCAAACATTACAATATGATGGAGTGTAGAAAGACTACCTTGGTTGGTGTCCTCAAAAGGGCCTGGTCCTGATGGAAAATGGAAGGAGAGAAAGAAGAAGCAGAAGCCATGAGAGAGAGCTCTGCCATTACCATATACCAAATCCATATGATCCAATAATTGGATCTGGCAACAGCTAGCAGCAGCCATGAGCTTCAGTAGGAGAATGCAAGGGGAATTTCAAGTGTGACACAGGTTGAAGACAAGAAGAATTAGAAGTATATGTGCGTATCAGTCCTTGGGGTTTGCGTATCAGTCCAGAGTGGATTTTCTTTCTTTGAAGGGTTTTATTGTAAAAGTGTTGTCATTAGCAGTTTGGTCCAACAACCTTGTAACAACCTCTCCAAACCCGTGCTGTGCACGTGGTGTTTTCCTATAAATCACCCCGTCTGTACTCAGTTGAATATATGAATGAAATCTTGATCTGTTGATCTTTTGTTCATCCTCTTCTTGAGCTGCCATTATCAGAGCTTGAGAGTCTGATTGAGATGGCGAGGAAGAGAACTCCGGCCATCGCCGACGACGTCGGAGAAAGGCTTGGAACATTGGTATCAGAGCACGAAGACGATCACGCTGCTGTTGGTAATTCTGAGTTTGATCAAGCACCCATCCAAGAAACTGAGAACTCCATTAATCCCAAGTCTGGTCCTCAATTTGAAGGCGGACCTAGGAGTCGCAACGTAAGGGGAACCAACGATCCTGGTGCGGATTTCTACAGACGTTCCAGTCTGGAAGAAAGATTTGATCGGTTGGAAATGGCAATAGATCGTCTTTACCAAGAACCAAGAACCCATAGATCACGTCCAATGCGTGGATCTTGGAGTCCAGGAAGTGAGGGTGAGGACACAGAAGTGGAGTTGGGTTATGGGAGGTATGAAGATGAGCACAGGCAACACTTCCGGCAAAGAAGACCCAATCAACCAAGAACAAGGCATCTTGATTCTGCTGTTCCATTGAGGGAAAGGAGGGTTGTGAGACATGATGATCGGCATTCTGAAGGTAGTACATTCTTCCCTAAACACCCTAAGATTGAATTGCCTAGTTATGATGGAACATGGGACGTAGCAAACTGGATCTACCATATGGAACATCATTTCTTTACACAAAGAATCCATCCTTGTGATCAGTTGTCGTTCTGTTTGTACTATTTGAAGGGAGAAGCTTTGGTTTGGTGGAGATGGTTTGAGCAACAAGAAGAAGAAATTATTGATTGGGAAAGCTTAAAGAAAGAGTTAACATTGCAATTTGGCCCATCGGAGTTAGAGGATCCTGAGGCGACTCTCTACAAACTTCAGCAAATTGGTACGGTAATGGAGAATCATAAGGAGTTCTTGAAATATGGCCAACTTGCTCAGCCGTTAGCGAAATCTTCTTTGGTGAGCTGCTATGTGTCGGGGTTGAAGAGTGAGTTGAGGAGGGAAGTCAAGCTCAAGAAACCCATTAGTGTTCTTGCAGCCTATAGGGAAGCCGTGGCTAGGGAAGAAATCATCAACGAACAAAAGAAAGCTTGGAAAGTTAACTCTTTTGGCAGATCTAGCTTCACTTCCAACACCTACAAAACCTCAGCACTTCCAGTAACTTCCTCATCATCGAATACTCAGAGCGGAATGGGAACTAGTGGACCCTTGCATTCCGTTGGTTCTAAGACCAAGGATCAGCAATTTATGCAGTATATGAAAGAAAGAAGAGAAAAAGGACTTTGTTTCCATTGCGATGAGAAGTTTGTAAGGGGACATAAATGCGCTGGGAGATCGTTTATGCAAATGGTGGGCTCTTGTGAAGGGAGTATTTTTATGCAAATGTTGGGATCTCTAGACGAAGATTGCAGTGAATCAGAGGATGATTTAAAGAAGGAAAGGGAGGCTTATCAAACTGAGTCCCAGGGAAGTTCTAAGGCATCTAAGGTGCTACAAGAAGGCAATGAAGGGACTGCTGTTATATCCCTCAATACATTAACAGGAAGTACCACTCCACGCACTTTTCGAGTCCTAGGAAGCATTCGCTCACATCCTGTGTGTGCTCTTCTCGACACAGGAGCTACACACAACTTTATTGATGAAGGGATTGTGAAGAAAACAGGACTGCCAGTAAATCTTCAAGCTTGTTTAGATGTGACAGTGGCTGGTGGGATGCTCTTAAAGGGATTGGGTCGTTGTGAAGGGGTTACTTTCATGTGCCAAGGAGTACCCATTATAGCTGATTTTTACGTATTAGCAATGGATACTAGTCAATTGGTGTTGGGGGCTCAGTGGATTGAAACTTTGGGGGACATTGTTTGGAATATGAAAGAAAAAAGAGTCCGGTTTGAATTGAGTGGCAAGCCTTGCACTTTGATAGGAATTTCCCCTCAACAGCTTGAGGTGTCATCTGCAAAGTCAGTATCGAAGGCTTTGAACCAGATTAAGGGTGGATGGTTGCTTCAAATAGTAGGAGTCTCAACTTCTGAAAATAACCAGTCAGGTGCTCAAGTTCAATCTGAAAATTGTCCTCCTCTAAAGCAGCTGTTGGAGAAATATCAATCGGTGTTTAAAGAAGATATGGTTTTGCCTCCACAAAGAGACTTCGATCATACCATTCCTCTCCTCCCTGGTTCCCAATCTGTTAGTCTTCGACCGTACAAACACCCATGGCATCAGAAAAATGAAATTGAGAAACTTGTTAAAGAAATGCTTCATTCCGGAATTATACGTCCAAGCTGCAGTCCCTATTCTTCTCCTATTGTGATGGTCAAGAAGCCCGATGGGAGTTGGCGAATGTGTATTGATTATAGAGCCTTTAATGATATTACAGTGAAAAACAAGTTTCCCATTCCGGTGATAGATGAATTGTTGGATGAGCTCTACGGTGCAAAAGTATTCAGTAAATTGGATCTTCGAAATGGCTATCATCAGATCAGCATGAATGAGAGTGATGTGCATAAGACAGCGTTTCGTACCCATGAAGGACATTATGAATTCCTCATCATGCCCTTTGGATTAACAAATGCCCCCTCCACTTTTCAGGCTCTTATGAACTCTGTGTTCAAGCCCTATTTGCGTCGATTTGTTTTAGTATTTTTCGACGACATTTTGGTGTATAGCGGCAGCATGGAAGATCATATACAGCACTTATCAGTAGTGCTAGAAACCCTTAGGACTCATCGACTCTTTGCTAAATTCAGCAAGTGTTCGTTTGGAGTAAGAGAAGTGGAGTATTTAGGCCATGTGGTATCAGATAAGGGAGTAGCTGTTGATCAAGAGAAGGTTAGGGCAATCATCAATTGGCCAATTCCCAAAACGTTGAAAGCTTTGCAGGGTTTCTTGGGCCTTACAGGATACTATCGGAAGTTTATAGCACATTATAGTACTCTAGCATGGCCCCTTGCGAAACTCACTAAGAAAGGTGCCTTCAATTGGCAAGAAGAAGCGTAAGCAGCATTTGAGAAAATGAAGAAGGTGCTCTCCTCTCCTCCAGTTCTCCAGCTTCCGAATTTTTCCTTGCCATTTGAGTTAGAATGCGATGCAAGCGCTACGGGAATAGGGTCTGTTTTGCATCAGGAGAAGCATCCTATAGCTTTTCTTAGCCAAGAGTTAAAGGGGAAAAATAAGTTGTTATCGACTTATGAGAAGGAAATGTTGGCGATTCTTTTGTCAGTAAAGAAGTGGCGGCAATATTTGTTGGGAAGGCAATTCATAATCCATACGGATCATAAGCCACTTAAGTATTTACTAGAGCAACGGTTGTACACTGAAGCGCAACACTTATGGTTGCTCAAGTTACATGGGTATCAATTTCGAGTAGAATATAAGAAGGGAAAGGAGAATGTGGTAGCTGATGGTTTATCACGTCAGTTTGAAGATGTGGAGGAGGCTACTCTGTTGGCTATTACCATTGTTCAACCAGTATGGTTGGACCAAATTAAACATTTGGTACAAACAGATCCTTTTTATGATGAAGTGAAAGAGAAAATTTCGCAGAAATCAGATGACCAGCTGACCTTAATAGATGGAGTGGTCTATTATAAAGGGAGAGTTCTCCTAAGTCCCACTTCTATAGCCAGGGTCCTGTTCATGGAAGAAGTGCATAGTACTCCCCAAGGTGGGCATATGGGGGTAGATAAAACTTGGCTCAAGCTAAAATAAGTTGTCTTTTGGCAGGGTATGAGAGGGGATTTGTGTCACTTTATTCAATCCTGCGATGTATGTCAGCGGAATAAGTACTTGAGCACCTCACCAGCGGGTTTACTTCAGCCTCTACCTATTCCAGATAGTATATGGGTTGATATAAGCATGGATTTCATTGAGGGTTTGCCACGAAGCTCAGGGTTCACTAACATATTAGTAGTGGTCGACAGATTTTCAAAATTTTGCCACTTCATTCCCTTAACCCATCCATATACAGCTAGAAGTGTAGCAAGGATACTCTTTAAACAAGTGTTTAAATTGTATGGTCTTCCAAAGAGCATCGTGAGTGATAGAGATGCTATATTCACTAGTAATTTTTGGCTAGAACTCCTGGATATGCAAGGAACCAAGCTGTGTCTAAGCTCTGCGTTCCATCCCCAGTCCGATGGACAAACTGAAGTCATCAATCGTGTGCTGGAAGTGTACTTGAGGTGTTTTACAGCATACCGACCTCAAGATTGGTCTGATTGGCTACCCTGGGCGGAATTTAGCTACAATACACATGTACACAGCTCCACAGGCATCTCTCCTTATCAGGCTGTCTATGGAAAAGCTCCACCAAATGTTCTATCATATGTCCCAACATCAGCCAGAGTGCAAGCTGTGGATGAGGCATTGCTTACTAGAGATGAAGTTCTACAATTGCTTAGGGATAATTTGTTGAAAGCTCAGAATAGAATGCGACTTAAAGCTAACATGCATCGTACTGACAGAGAATATGAGCCTGGCGATTGGGTTTATTTGAAGCTGCAACCCTACCGTCAAGTTTCAGTAGGGGGAAGACGTATCCATAAGCTTTCGGCGTTGTACTATGGGCCTTATAAGATCCTTGGAAGGGTGGGAATGGTAGCTTATAAGTTGCAATTGCCTGAGGAATCACGTATTCACAACGTATTCCATGTCTCATAGTTAAAGACTTTTGTGTCGCGTGATCGTAATTTGAACATAGTTTCTACTGCGTTGCCTGAGTATTTTGTGGAAGAAGCTCCCCAGCCTAGTAAGGTCTTGGAGCGTCGAATGGTTCCAAAGCGTGGTATTGCAGTCTCTGAGGTTCTAATTCAATGGCAGAATGGAAGTGAAAGCGAGGCCACATGGGAAGGGTACTGGGACGTTTATTGGCGATTCCCGTCCTTCAGATTAGTACTGGAATCTTTTCAAGGGGGAAGGAATGATCCAATAATTGGATCTGGCAACAGCTAGCAGCAGCCATGAGCTTCAGTAGGAGAATGCAAGGGGAATTTCAAGTGTGACACAGGTTGAAGACAAGAAGAATTAGAAGTATATGTGCGTATCAGTCCTTGGGGTTTGCGTATCAGTCCAGAGTGGATTTTCTTTCTTTGAAGGGTTTTATTGTAAAAGTGTTGTAATTAGCAGTTTGGTCCAACAACCTTGTAACAACCTGTCCAAACCTGTGCTGTGCACGTGGTGTTTTCCTATAAATCACCCTGTCTGTACTCAGTTGAATATATGAATGAAATCTTGATCTGTTGATCTTTTGTTCATCCTCTTCTTGAGCTGCCATTATCAGAGCTTAAGATTCTGATTGAGATGGCGAGGAAGAGAGCTCCGGCCATCGCCGACGACGTCGGAGAAAGGCTTGGAACACCAGAAATCCAATGTCAACTGGTTTAGGTTTTGGTGAGGGATTTTTCGTGGAAATAATACCAAAAATTGGATCTGAATTTATTATGGAGGAGGAGTGGGTAAGATTTTCCTTTTTTATGTGGTAGGAGAAATTAATTTTTTTTTTAATAATGGAAATTGGATACTTGGATTCTTTGGGGCCTTAGAGAAAAATTCTTGGGGGTATCGGCCGATACAACCAGACCAGCTGAAGACAAAATATGGGGTTGTCATTTAGTACTGGAGTTTTATTTTATTTTTTGTCTTCGAAAGAATTTATTTTAGAACCCTTGTATTTCCAAATATTTTAGAAAAGTAGAGAGGGTGTCCGGTGTCGGCATTTTACTTCTTATTGAAATACTCTCATTTCAAAATCTCTTATCCGTACTTCATTGCCTCTGTATCTCTGTACAAAGTATTAACATGAATTGAAACAGGCATAGTTTATGTTGCAGTGAAACAATCATTTTCTGCATGAAAAATAAAAAAAATGTTAGAAAAAGTTGGATTAAACTGAGTAAACGAAAGTAGGTGTTAAATTCAGATTTGATTTTTCTTGTGTTTTATTTTGGATAGAAATAATTTTAGTCTTAAAGACCATCTCCAACGGCAATCGCCAAATCCCCTAATTTCGCCAGAATAGTGAAAATCTTCCAAAAAACTCTCCATCGGCCTCGCCATTTCGATCGCCATCCTAGCGAAATCAAATCAGCTCGCGATCCGCTCGTCAAATCTGGCGATTTAATTTTTGCTTACCAAAGGTCGTCCTCTCTTCATGCCGGAGATCAAGAGGACTTTCAACGATAAATTTTCTTTCCGCTCATTTAAATCGACATTGTTTTTTCTTCAATTTATTCAATCTCTTCAATTTGTTCTTGGTAGATTGTTGCTCATTCTTCTTGTTGATCGGGATCTTCTTATTGTTCATCGGGTTCTTCAAGCATTGAGTTCTTCTTCTTCTTCATCAGGTAAAATTTGTTCTTTATTTTAATTTTAATTTTAATTTTTATTTTTGGGAGAATGGAGAATGGAGAAAGGAGTTTATATTTGACTTGATTGTGTAGTTACATGCCATACAAATTGTGTAGTTTAGTCTGTTTGGAGAATGGAAATGTAGTTTCATGCCATACAATTTGTGTAGTTTCCTGCTTTCAATTCACAAATTGTGTAGTTTCACAATGGTAATTTAATCATCCTTTACAATATATTCTCTTTACGGTATATCCTGCTTTCATTTCAATAAAGTTCATCTTCATATATCCTGCATATACACACTTCAACTCAGTGAAGAGAATATATATATGTATCAGATTTAGAAGACATAGAAGATAGAAGACATAGAAGAATTAGAAGACATACAGGATTTAGAGCATCTATATATGTATCTGTAGAAGACACAGAAGATTTAGAAGAAGATATACAAGATTTTCACTTGATTCTAAAAGATATGTGTATCTGCATATGTATCTTAAACCAAATTGCATTGCATATGTCTTAGTTCTAAGTATGTAGTTATGCTTGCTCGTAATTTAATCATGCCTACACTTAAAAGAGAATCAGTTTGTATTAAGGTTAAGTTTGTACAAAAGGTTAATACAAACTAATTTAAAGGAAACCTCAATACAAGCTAATTTACCAACAAGCATACTAAAAGGAAACCTCAATACAAGTTAATTTAAACTAAATTACCTGTTGGTAAATTGGTAAGACTAGATTTTGCTTTTGTACAAACCAATTTGAAGGAAACATCAATACAATATAAGTATCATATACAATTTTGTACTTACTTCACTGATATATATAAGTATCAGATACAATTATGTATTTACTTCTAAATTTTGTATACTTACTTCTAAATTTTGTACTATATTCACTGATATACTTACTTCAAATTTTATAGATGATAGTTCAAATATACTTACTTCACTGATATACTTGCTTCACTGATATACTTAATGATATACTTACTTCAAATTTTATACTTACTTCAAAAACTGATATACTTACTTCAAATTTTGTATACTTACTTCAAATTTTATGGATGATACTTCAAATATACTTACTTCACTGATATACTTCAAATATTCATTGATATACAATTCTGTACTTACTTCTCAGTAGAAGAAATATCCCTTTCTTGAGTAGAGATGATAGTTCTTGTAACTCCCTGTTCAGTTGTACGTATTTTATTACGTGAATTTTGCACTTCAATTTTTAGATCAGTTTTATTTTTCTTTTTTGACTCTTTATCTAAAGGCAGAATATTTTTCTGATCAATTCTATAATTTTATGATTTTTCGATCGGAGTTTAAATACAAATTCTAACCCCAATTATCCCTAATCAACATTTCTCCTATCTGCCTAACCCACTCCCGCTAATCACTTACATACGCCAAATTTCTCTCCCTCATTTTTCTCATTCTACGCCTAACTCCTTCTCATTTTTTCACACATATGCCTAATTTTTCTACACCCATCTCTTTCACCCCTTATTTTATACACATGCATGCATACATGCATGATTCACTCCATTCTTCTTTCTATATATACACACATACACAAGCATACAGACCACCTCATTCCCTTCTTCTCTTTCTTTGCCTTCTTCACACCCGAGAGCCCTTCTCCTTCTCTTCCTCTGCCTTCTTCACACCCGAGAGCCCAAGCCAACACCTGAGCTCCACTTTATCCTCCACCTTCGAGCCGATGACTCCATTTCTACGGTCTCGTGAACCCCGAAAAACAACACAACGTCGCGCCATCACCTTGTTGTTGTTGTCGTTCACCGTTGCTACCGTTGCTCGCTAGCTACCGTCTTGCCACCATTCTTACCACTGTTGTGCCGCCGTCCGTTGCCGACATCGCTTCTTCTTTCCGTGGTTAACACCACCACCGAAATCGTCACGTTATAAGGCAAATACCTTGTACACTCTTTTTGTTCTCGTACAAGCATTTTCCTTTGACTCGTGGCAAGTAGTCCAGTTATCATCATATTTTATTGTCAAAATCTGTTCTAGTCACTTGTTCCATACTATATCAACTCAAAAGTGAACCATTAACACATTTCGAATCGTGTTATCGAATATCGAATATTCAACCTTACTATCTCTAAAGTTTCTTGACCTTGCACCAAGAGTTTGACCAGGTTCCCAATACTGAATTGAAGCTTTTCTACATGAAAATCGTAGCCCATCGAGTCCCGAATCCAGAACATCTTACGGTTCTCAATCGGATGTATAGATTGTGAGATATCGCGATTTTAGTACTGACATATCATGAATTTCTGAACCTGCACGGGATTACGAACGGTATCTTGTACTGAGAATTTGACCATGTTCCGGATACTGGATCAAAAAACTTTCTGCATGAAAATCGTAGCCCTTCGAGTCTAGATATCCTAAACATCCTATAGTTTCTCAATCCGATGTATAGATTGTGAGATATCTCAATTCTAGTATTGTGACTCTGAACTTCTAGAATGCGCGCGAAACATCGAAACCAGCGAAGAATGAATTTGTACGCATAGCTACTGTCTCTAGAATGTATCGTGTGAAAATACGTTGGAACCGAAAGAGAGTTTACTTTCTAGAATCTTCGACGGAATCGGATTTTCTTTTCTGTAACAACGGAAAAGTGAATTTGAATGCAGATATGTCAAGTTGTCTAAAAATTCATCTCTACGTTTTTGCATATAAACCCATTACTTTTCATATTTAATGAACTGAGTGTATTATTGTTCTTGTAATAATAACTTGCATAGATATAATAGGTTGATAGAATGCATTTTATACCACTTGATAATTCTATAATAACTACTCTCGATACATGTACTCGTTTTACGTCTCATATCCATGATTATTGCCCTTAATATTTTTCTTAACTAAACTATTTGATTACACCGTTCCACTAGTCGTACCAACTGCATGTTCATAATTAATTATAAAAAAATAACAAGCCGGGGTTATAAGGGTACGGCTTAATAGTGGACAATATAGGGAAGTATACTCGGAAGGGGGCCCGTGTTTCCCGAAATAGTGATTCTTGATTCTTGATTCTTGATTACACAATTCTTGATTACATAATTTCCGATTACATGATTCATGATTACATGTCTTGATACTATCACTGGAAGATCCGAGTACATAATCCTATAGAATTCACTACTTAAGTCTAAACGTCACATGATTGATATGCACCGAATTTGTGGTATGGGACACAGGATTGCGTGCATTAAATAAGTTAATAAAATAGATATACTTGAGATCTTCACTAAGCATGATTCTTGATTACATGACTCTTCGTTACATGACTCTTGATTCTTGATTACATGATTCTTGATTACATAACTCTTGATTACATGACTCTCGATCCTTGATTACATGATTATCGATTAACTGAGCCTAGGTTATCAATTACTTATATCTTGAAGTCTAGAATACACTAGTTACAGTTATTACTTACATGATCATATTGTCCCAGTTCCTTGCTTCCTTCTATATTGTATTTGTACTTCTACTTCTTGTTTCTTCCGTATTATATCTTATTATATTACCCCTTTTACTGCTTGTTGCTACTTGCTGCCCGAAACTTGCTCTAACGGAAACTTTTCTATTTTTCTTTGAGTTAATAATTATATAGGTACTGATGGACCAAACGAGCACTCTCTAGACGATCGTTGCTGCTTCCTTATTACTTCTTGTTGTTTTTCTTTCAGTCGCTATTTTATCTAGTTGTTATAGCGAACTGCTTATCATATTATTTTAATTCTGGCACCTTGTACTCCTGGGTATCTTGACCCGATGTTGATGTATTATCTAAATGATGGTTATTCTATTTTCAGCTCATGTGATTATTATATTTGCCTGCGTGAATGTGTTATAAAGATCTTGTTGAGCTTATAATTGTACAGCTTATGGTTGATGTATATCATTCGCTAGGCCTCAGTTACGTGCCTGTATTTCCATATAGTGGGAAGCGGGGCGTGACAGTTCTAGTAACTGATATGATTTTATTTCATTTATTATCATTTTATAATAAAACACTTGCGGAATCAATAGGAACACTTGCAGTATGATTATATAATCAGTTTAGTTTATATGATCAGTTCGCATTAATTAATAAGCTTAGTTTGCAGAATCAATAGAAACAGACAAACCACCATACTTTCCCTCAAATTGCTTTGACAAAGAGAGAGTCAGTCCATTGTATTCACCAATGGAATACCTAATCTTCAATATATATTGATGTTTACACTTCGCTGATACTTATATCTGCTGCGTTACAATATAGTCCATTGCTTTCCAATTCTAACCTTATATCTCCTGCGTTACATTGTAAGCATCTATGTGTAAAATATAAAAGCATAATGCTCCAAGATTAGCATACAGAAGGAAAAGAGAAGTTTGAGCATATGAACAGTATCAGTAGTACTTAATTATCTACAAAACATATGAACAGTATTTGCAGTACATATGATCTGCAAAACATATGAACAGTATCAGCAGTACTTAATTACTCTGTACTCTTTGATGTTTGTCCTATCTAATGTGTTTCTTAATAGCAGGGGTATAAGCATGATGTGCATAAAAATGAGTTTGTTTGTGATGTGTATAAGCATGATTGGGTATTATACTTTTTTCTCTTCGAAATTATTATGTTTATGTAGTTATTCTAGATTACATATTAACTAAACATTATACAATGAAATTATTTCTTCTTCCTTTTTATCTCTTCTCAATCTGGTAGTATAATTATCATAACTAAGTTTATAACTTAGTTTAGTTTATATAATCAGGTTGTAAACTGATTAGCCAAAATAGCGAAAACCGCCAGAATTAGCCAAACATATCAGTTTCATTCAATTAAACATACTGATATATATAAACACATCAGTTTCATGTGCAGTATACTTTATATCTTACAACTTGATTAATAGGGATTTTTTTATATGTGTATCAGATACATACTGATATATATAAACACATCAGTTTCATGTGCAACATACTTTTTATATGTGCATCAGATACATACTCATATATATATAGGTACTTATACTTTATATTAGTGAACTCATGTGCTGTTTTTTTTTTTTTGCTAATTGACCTGCATGTGTATTACATATGTATATTAGGTCTTTTGCTAATTGACCAGATGTATATATCAGATACATACTGATATATATAAACACATCAGTTTCATGTGCAGTATACTTTATATCTTACAACTTGATTAATAGGGATCTTTTTATATGTGTATCAGATACATACTGATATATATGAACACATCAGTTACATTCACTTTACCATTGCATATCTTTTACAGTTCTTTTGTTAATTGACCTGCATATGTATTATATGTCCAAAAATATGTATTATAGTTCTTTTGCTAATTGACCGACATATGTATTACAGTTCTTTTGCTAATTGACCTGCATATGTATTATAGTTTTTTTGCTAATATGTCCAAAAATATGCCCAAAAAAATGTATTATAGTTATTTGTTGAAACCCAAAGCATATTAAATAAACATTATCCAATGAAATTGTTTCTTCTTCCTTTTTATCTTTTTCTCAATCTGGTAGTATAATTATCATAACTAAGTTTATAACTTAGTTTAGTTTGTATAATTAGGTAGTATAATTATATAACCTGATTATACAACTTGATTCTGAATGAGACGTACATATGCTTCACTCCTTTTACCTTGTATTTTAGATTATCTAATCTAACAGTAATATTTTCCAATGGTTAGATGGATTCACATAATAATACTTTTTACACTGCTCTGCTACGCGAAGGATCAAACTTCGAGAATGAATTGTTTAGTCCAGAATATATTGAGTCTACTCAATTCACCGATCAACCTACCGTGACACCACCAGAAAATCGAGCAACAATTAATTCATCTACTAAGAAAACACAAAGACGTGGTAACTTCACAACGGAAGAAGACCTTCTCATTGTACATGCATGGCTTAGTATTGGTTTAGATCCGATACAAGGAAACCAACAAACAATGGGTAAATATTAGGATAGAATTCATGAATATTTTCATGCTAACAAAAAGTTTAAGTCTGAGCGTAATGCAAATTCTCTCATGAATCGGTGGTCAGGAATTCAAAAAGAAGTTAACTTATATTGTGGGTACTATGCTCAGCTAGAATCAAGAAACCAAAGTGGGATCACCAATGAAGACAATGTATTAATATCATTGAATTTTAAGAATTACTTTTTTTTTCAAAAAAATAATTATTAATTTTAACTAATTGTAGATTTTTCAAGCAAAGCTAATGTACGAAGAACTGCAAGGAAAGCCATTTGGATTTTTGCATTGTTGGCATGAATTGAAGCATAATCCTAAATGAACAATGGAAATTTCAAATAAAAATTCTAAAACTTGTAAAAGGATAAGTGCTGCAAAATCGTCGGCTTCACTACCGGATCAAGTTAATTTAGAGACAGATTATATTGCAACTGATATGGAAAGACCTATTAGTAGAAAGGCTTCCAACGAGCAACAAAAGAGAAAGCATAAGGAACAAAATAAAGAAAAATCACATGTAGTAATGTTCCTGCAAGAATATATGGAGGAAAATAAAAAAAAATTAAAACAGAACAGTATGAGAAAGCATTCGGTCAACGACATGAGCTAATCAAAATTTAGAAGGAAAAACTACGTCTACAAATATTAGCAGACGAGGAAAAAATAATGGCTATTGATACCACTGGAATGGACCCACTGCAAGCAAAATATTACGAAGCCGGAAGATAAAAATTCTTGGAAAAACACTCAGAAATAATTAGTATATGTTTGTGTATTTAGTACTTCGAATAGCCATCGTTTATTAATGTAGTTTTTTATACATATGCATCTGTAAGCCTTCAGCTAAACATCTTATTTGTATTTTGCCTTGATGAATCCAATTTTTACATAAACTTGTAATATAAATATTCTAACTCAATTCATGCTTTCACTTTTATCAGCTCAATTAAGTATTGAACCACATTTGCTCACTGATTGCACACTTTAGTAATGTACTTGATATGATGTTTGAGATCAATGACCTTGATGTCTATTCTGATGATGAAATGCTACCTTTAGCATTAATGGCTATAGAAGAAGAAGATGAACTAATTACAAGAAGACGAAAAGCACCTCGTTGTGGTTCTACTCCAGGCCACGCTATTATTCAATGTGATAGAGCTCAAGGACATGAAAGACTTTTCAATGACTATTTTTCTGAAAGGCCTGTATATCCTCCTCATTTATTTCGAAGGAGATTCCGAATGAGACGTCCTCTTTTTCTAAGAATTCAGTCTGCAATAGAAGCCTATGATCGATACTTTATTCAAAGAAGGGATGCTTGTGGAGTTCTTGGATTGTCTTCACTTCAAAAGATGACAGCCGCAATAAGGATGCTTGCTTATGGGATATCAGCAGATTTAGTTGATGATCACATACGTATTGGAGAAAGCACTGCAATCGAGAGTCTCTGTCATTTTGTCAAGACCATTGTTACAGTATTTGGCGATGAATACTTAAGATCACCAAACAATAATGACATTACCCGACTGCTGGCAATGAACGAAGATCGTGGTTTTCCAGGTATGTTAGGAAGTATTGATTGTATGCACTAGAAGTGGAAGAATTGTCCAGCTGGATGGCAAGGAATATATACTGGTCACATTCATAAACCTACAATTATTTTAGAAGCCGTGGCTTCCCATGATCTTTGGATATGACATGCATTCTTTGGGATACCATGAGTGCTTAATGACATCAATGTGCTACATCGGTCTTCTATCTTTAATGATCTTGCTAATGGAAGAGCGCCCAAGGTTAACTATTCTGCTCGTGAACTATTACCGAAGATTCATTGTAAGTTACTCGAAGAGGGCTGCTCAACTCAAAAATCTCCTAAAGAAGGACGTACGGACCGATCATGGCACTGCACTGATCGGAAGAGTTTCAAAGAGCTTTTGAGGACCTAAAGCAGGCAGTGATTGATGACCCCGTATTGCAGTTGCCAGATCACACTAAGCCATTTGAAGTACACACGGATGCGTCAGACTATGCCATAGGCAGGTGTGCTAGTATAATAAGGTAACCCAGTAGCATATGAGAGCTGAAAGCTCAATGAGACCGAAAGGCATGGTCCAAGAGAAGGAGATGATAGCAATAGTGCACTACTTGAGAACGTGGAGGCGGGTTAACAACTATATGATGGGATATTATCTTGCTGATGGTATATATCCAGAGTGGTCAACATTTGTAAAAACTATTCCATTTCCACCAGGTAATAAGAATAAATATTTTGCTGAAGCTCAAGAATCAACAAGGAAGGATGTAGAGCGAGCATTCGTTGTTCTTCAAGCACGTTTTGCAATTGTTCGTGGACCAGCACATTTTTGGGATCAAGAGACGCTTCATGATATTATGACAGCATGCATAATAATGCAGAACATGATAGTCGAAGATGAGAGAGAAGATAATAATAAGGATTTTAACTATGATGCAGTTGAGGAAAGTCTATCCATAGAAGTGTCACATGATTATACGTCTGAACTGCTTACATTTATTCAAACTTGTCATCGCATCAGAGATAGACAGATGCATTCCCAACTGCAGTTGGATCTTGCAGAACACTTGTGGCAGCGACACAGGCAATAAACACAAGTATTTTTGTTTCTTCCCAAAATAAAATTAGTATATTGAGTTCATAGTGTTGCAATATCATGTAATTATTTATTGCTATTTGATATATACATATTTCATTTGATTCCAAAATTCTTGAGGAATAGAAATGTTGTTATTTTAAAAAAAGATTATTGTAACTAATTATTAGTAACAAAAAATTAAAACATTTATGGCTAGCCAAAATAGATAGCATGGTTGGAGTGTGAGCTTATTTTGCTAGCAAAATTATCCATTTGTTATCTATTTTGGCTATTCTAGCTAGCCAAAATAGCTAGCGTGGTTGGAGATGCTCTAATGAAAGGAAAGATCAAGCATGATATGAGTGGTGATCTTTGATTAATTAATTTTTATATTGTCTAAGGTGATTTTAAACTAATAAGAAACATATCATCAGGGCCGGCCGTGGGGGTGTGCGAATGGTGCAACCGCACAGGGCCCCTGATTTTCAAGGGCCTCAAAATTCAGTATACTATATGAATATTAAGTAATATAAATATTATTGTATTAACAGTTAGAATTGTAGTTCAGTTGGTTAAGAATCACAAAAGAATGTTATAAATGGTTGCGTGTTCGAATCAATTCGTTGGTTTTTTTTCTTTTTTCTTTTTTTTTCCTGACAATTCAAATGCACACGGTCAAATTGGGAATCTGACTAAATATATCTGTTTGGTCAGTTGGCTACCTCAATAAATATGGATCTAAATTAATTCCCAAGTTAGCCCTAATCCATGTTTGCTATAAATACCTTTAACGGTAATCCCTATTTGCTATAAACCCATGCCGACCGACGCTCATAATTTCCAACAAAAGAAAGAAAAAAAAACCATATTCTTCATAACTATTTCACTTTCTCACAGATAAATCAAAAGTTCAATCTTTATCATTTTTTTCATTGATACAACATTTTCTCTCTCACTCTCTGTAATTGATTATCATTCTCCAAACTCCAAAGTTTGCAATTCTTAAAGGTAATTTGTTGCGATTTTTTTTTTCCATAGATGTTATTCAATTGAGTTAATTCTTTGTGCATTCATTTTTATATGCGCCTATCGAATTTAGGGGGGTCTAAACAAACTGAATTAAGAAATTAGAATTGCATTTTAAAATATACTTTTGTATGAACATCTTAGTTATATTTTATTTTATGGAACAATAAATCCTTAAAACAATAAATCGATAATAAATGTTCTCATTTTAGGGCCCAATTTTAAGTTTCGCACAGGGCCTCTGATTTCTTAGGACCAGCCCTGCATATCATGAAAATTAAAAAGGCTAATTAAAATAATAAAAACACCTCAATTATATGTTTTTTTTAAAACACCTCGCTTATTTTGTTTTTAAAAAACCCTCTAATTTATTTCTCAGTTTGGTCCACCACAATTGCTTTTAGAAAACTATCAGGAACTTTATTCATGAAACAAAAGACACCATGAAATTTTGATTTTTTTTGTAAAATATGCTATTTTTCGAAAAAATTTACAAAAAATGATAGTTGCAAACTTATTGCGTTCGGGGACTTAACAACTACACTCGCCAAACAAGACGCGACGTTTCCAACGGCGAGGTTCTTTATACTAGACTCGCAGTTGGGAACGAAGACTGTATTATTTTTGAAATTTCACAGATAGTGAAACTCTCTGTTGGACTTGGTGAACTTTCAAAAAAAAACTTCATAAAAGAGCTCGTTGTTGGGAATGGTGAGGAAAAATATACTAAATTCGCTGTTGGGAACGGCGAGTCTACTAGGCCCCTGTTTGACTTACCCGACTCCATTTAACTCATCTCTCATTTCTTTATCTCTCTTTCTACTCATTCCTCTCTTCAGTGGACAATAACCCAAAACCTAGCTTCCTTCTTTTTGTTCTTCATTTGTATGCTCAATCAAATTATAGATTCTGACGCCATCTCATTCTTCTGTCCTTCTCAGAATCATAACTATCATATCCATAAATGTTTGTTTTAATTGTTTCACTCTATTGGAACTTAGATTATGTAGTGTTTTACGAAATGTTTCAACTATGAATTAAGAATTAAGAATTATGTTTTTATTGTTTCAAATCATATGGTTAGGATTACAGTTATTGAAATGAGATGATTGTAGTAAAAAAAATGTTGAAATACGTTGATTGTGGTGAAATTTGAGTTGCCCACATAGTGTTCTATGAAATGCCCATATTGGATCAGTTTTGTTTTTTTTAATCAAGTTGAGGGTGGATTGATGATCGTAATGACAATGTAGTAAGTAAATTTTTTCATTTATGCGGAGGTATTCAATATAGAATTCATGTTTTGTGTTATTATGGTGGAGAAAGCTTAAGCAACCCGAATGTATTAAGTTATAGAGGTGCTAAACCAGAAGTTTGGGATAATATTACAAACAGAGGCTAATATATAAGATATATGAAATTACTAATTAGGATCGAGGTGAATGGATTATTAAAATTCAAGCTCATCATTCTCTGTCAAAAGGTGAAGGGTAATATTTCATGGTGATTCCAATAAACGATGATGATGTTCTTGCTGCAATGATTGCACGGTCACATGATCCAAACTCTAATTGGACTGTGGTGGAGTTATAACTTTTGAAAATCCTGATGTGCAATGTTCTTCGTACTCCAAGCACAGTAGGTGAAGCCCCGACTCAAGAATCGAGGAACATCGAAGTTGGTTTGATGCATACATGTGAAGAACGATTCTCAATAACAACTGTACTAAATCACACAGAAGATGAGTTGCCTCGTCTTTCTTAATTCATATGCGGTTTGGTTAATAATGAAAATATGGGTGATGAATTAAGTCGTGCATATATGAACAACTAGTTATTAGATGTCGATGAGGAAGAAGAAGATGATGAAGATGAGACAGGTGAAGAAGATGAAGAAGAACATGTTATTGGTGAATCACATGGTGTTGTTCAAGATAATATTATTGGTGTTAATAACATCTAGGATACTAGAGGTGATAGAATCCCCTCATCTCAACAAAGGTTTCATGCACATGTTATGGAGTCTGAATCGGTTTACTGGGTTAACAATGCGGTCATCCATCAACTTGAAGGGCCTTCATATCCCGATGCCGGCGAAGATAACTTATACATTGGGCAAAAGTTTGAAATAAAAGAGGATGTCCAGTATGCAGTGAAAACTTTTTCCATAAAGCAATACCGCAAATTTATAATAGTGAAATCGTCGAAAACTGTGTACAATGTGAAATTTAAAATGACACCAAAGCAATACACAGTAGCGGAGAGGGCACAAAATCCAGAAAAGGAGAGATTTCGCACTAATGATTGTGCTTAAAGATTTTGTGGGGTCGTTCCAAAAGGGAAAACATACTTTATTGTGAAGATATTAGAAGGGCCACATACATGTGTCAATCCCACAATAAATTAAGATCACTCTAAAGTGGATTCTAAGCTTGTTTCAGGTTTGATCTTACAAGTTGCGAAGGCACAAACTGGAATAACGCCAAATGCAATAGGTGATATTGTTAAACTTCAATACAATTAACAGATTTCATACAGTAAGGCTTGGCGTGCAAAGAATAAAGCTATTGAGCAGTTATATGGAAGGGTTGCGAAAGCATATGAGAAGTTGTCCGCTCTTTTATCAGTGCTACAGGCTTCAAATCTGGAGACTATTGTCCACTGGGATAAGGTCATGACCATTGATGGTGAAGAAACATTCAAGTCAATATTTTTGGCATTTGGGCCTTCGATTGAAGGATTTAAGTCTTGTCAGCCTGTTATAAGTGTTGATTGTACTTTTTTGTATGAAAAGTACAAAGGATGTCCATTAATAGACGTTGCTCCTGACACAAATGATCAATGATTTCCATTCGCTTTTGCACTAGTCGATGGGAAGAGTATAACTACTTGGTCATGGTTTATGACTTGTATTCAAGTTTTTGTAACTGATCGGCAAGGATTATGTGTTATCTCTGATCGTCATCTGGGTATATTGTCTGTAATGGAGACACAAAATAGGTCATGGAATGTGCCTCAAGTATATCATAGATATTGTATGCAACATTTTGCTGCAAATTTTATTATACTAAATTTCATGATAAAACATTGAGGAAGAAACTAAAGGTGGTTGCATGTCAAAATCAATCGAAGAAGTTTGAGAAAAATTGGCATAAATAGAGAAAGTGAAAGTCGAGGCTCTCATTTGGCTCAAGGAAAAACCTTTCGAAAAGTGGTCAATATGTGCAGATGGAGGATGTCGTCACAAAATGATGACTATAAATATATCAGAAGTTTTTAATTTGGTTTAGAAGAGTGTTCGTAGTTTTTCAATGACGGAAATTGTGAATATGATATTCTACCACCTCAATCATTACTTCACTCAATGTCATCAATTGACTGTGAAGCTTGTAATTGAGGGTAAAGAATTCACTCCCATAGTTCAAGAAATTATGTAAGTGCGGCGTGAGAGAGCAAATATGCATGAAGCTATAATGTTCAATCACAGACCTGGTGTATTTCAAATTAAGACATGACTTAGAAAGGTACATGCAAAAGGGTGAAAAATTGCATACAGTTGATTTGGGAATGCACACTTGTACGTGTCAGAAGATTCACTATATCATCTTCCATGTTATCATGTTTTGGCGGCGTGTGCATTTAGGTCTATTGGTTACCGCCCTTATGTTGATCCAGTCTATTTAGTTAAAAACTTACTTCTAACTTGGGCACTCGTGTTCTATCATATGCCTGATGAAGCATATTGGTCAATCCAAACTGGTATGAAGCTTATCGCTGATGCGAGTCTTAGAAGATGCAGGAAAGGGCGGCCTCGGACTAAGCGTATCCACAATTATATGGATATGAGGGATGATATGAGCAGTACGGGGCAAACTGTACAAAATGTGGTCTTAAAGGTCACAACAAGCATCGTTGCCGTCGAACGGCATAGGTTAGTTAAATGCTAGTTATGTACTCTCATACATCTTTTTGCATATGTTCAATCAATTAAAAAATTTTATATATTTTTATACCTACTTTACAGGATCACTATCACAGCAAGGGATGTCAAGACCAGATAATGAAGGAATTTTGTCGCAGCAAGGGACATCAAGATCGAATAATGAAGGAACGTCATCGCAACAAGAAACCTAATAACCCTTTTTTAAAAAAAATTGAATATGTGAACTCATGTATTTGGTTGCATTTTTGTATTATATTATAATACATTATTTGTGTATCGTTTCTCGTTGTAATATTTTGAGATGGTTGTAATATTTTGAGCTTCAGCAGATGGGAACTTGTGTCTGTAATGCGTGTTGAATTGACATAACAGATGGTTTGTTGAGATAACTTGTTGGTATATAGCTTTTTTTGTTTGGAACTGTGTTCGTATATATACGATGTTGGGATTGTGTTGAAATTGTGTTGGATTGGAAGATTATTGAATTATAAAATTGTGTTTGATTTTTATAAATGTAAGCAGGAACAACAGTCTAAATTGTGTTTCAAAATTTAAAATTTCTATTGGACCCGTTGTTCCCAACAATGGGGTATTTACACGGGACTCACTGTTACCAACAGCGAGTTTAGGTATTTTCCGCTTGATGTTCCCAACATTGGGCTCTGTTTTGGAGTTTGCTTTCGAAATTTATCCAAGTCCTACAAAGATTTTCACTCTCTGTGAAATTTCTAAAAAATGTACACTTGCCGTTCTTAGTGAGTTTAGTATATTTCTCCTCATCGTTCCCAATAGCGAGCTATTCTATGGAGTTTGTTTCGAAAGTTCACCCAGTCCAACAGAGAGTCACTCTCTGTGAAAATTTAAAATTTGTACAGTCGTCTTTCCCAATATTGAGTTTTATATAAAAAACCTCGCTATGGGGAACGTGTTGGATATGTATGTCTTGCATACACATGTCCGATGAAGAAGACGATGAAGTGTTGAAATGGATCGAAGCGAGGCATCGAAGAAGAAGGAAGCAGTCAGCAGAAGCAAATGTTGGATCCTGTAGGCAAGGCAAGAAACACTAGAGGGGGGGGTGAATAGTGTTTTATAAAATACAAAATGCGGAATTAAAATTTTCTTCTGATCAGTCGACTTGAATAGATAAATCAGTCGACTGAAGCGACAATTAAGAAGAGTATTTATGAAGCGAGTCTGAGGAGTCGACTTATAGATGACTGTCACACAAGTTTTCAGAGAGAGTAGTATGAGTCTGACCAGTCGACTTACAAAAGTACACAGTCGATTGTCCAGAAAAGTTTCACAGAAAAACTTTAAAGTAAGAAAATGAAATGCAAGTTCAAAGAGATACAACCACAGAGTACACACGATGTATCCTGGTTCGGTCCTCCCGACCTACATCCAGTCCCCAAGCACCCACTTGAGATTTTCCACTATTCTTGAAATAATTACAAGAACACCCTACGGCGTTAGACAACAATCTTGTCCAACCCGTAGTCCTTTCTCACAACTAGAGAAAGCAACTCACTCTTCCACCAAGAGTGACAAACCTGACTCTACACCCTATAGCCCTACTCTCCAACCGAGAGGAAACCACTCTCACAACCCGAGAGTGAAGAACAACAACAAAAGAGTTACAATCAACCTATAGCCTTGTTTTGTGATTGTGATTTTTGTATAGTGGCTAATAGGTCATTTCTGAGATCAGTCCAAAATGATATCATTGTTTTATTGGACTGAAATTCAGAGAACCAAAGACTTAGAGAATTTGAAAGCTTTTGAAACTCTTATATCTCTTTTTGAAAAAGACTTGAAAGCTTATAAAGTTGTTAACCTTTTCACAGTGAATTATATTCTGTATTTGTAGAGTTAGAAACACTGGACGTTGGGAAACAGTTGTTCCAACTGTCAACCAACAGAATTAAAGATTTGATTTTGAAAAACGAGTTTTAAAAACAGAAAACTGCCAAAACAACTTGAACAGTCGACTGGGTTGCCATAATGAGTCGACTGGTCAGAGTTTGTAAAAGTTCAGACAGTTTCGTACTGGTACAGTTGACTGGTTCCATAGGAGAGTCGACTGGTACTTAACAGCTGATCTAATTCAAACTATTTTGATCTTTAATCTTTTGAAAAACACTCATTTACAAAAAATGTATGAGTGTGTATGCGTGATAAGGCTGTTACATCAATCTAAGACTCAAAAAAGGAAAATTACAATTGTTTTACAAGACATGTAATATAACACATTGGAGCATAGGTCTTGTTTGGAGTTTTGACTTGAGTCTTGAGTTGGAGCTTTAGGTTGCGTTTGTTTTGTTATTTTGAAAAGAGTTTTCTGAATAGAGTTTTCTGAAAACTGTATTCTGAATAGAGTTTTCTGAAAATGAGTTTAAAAGCTGTTTGGTTATATTTTTTTCTAAAAACTGTATTCTGAAAGCTGTTTTTCTGAAAAAGAGAGTTTAAAAGCTGTTCGGTTATATTTCTACCTGAAAACTGTTAATATTTCTAGCTAAAAACTGTTATCTGAAAGTTGTTTTTCTGAAAAAGAGAGTTTAAAAGCTGTTCGGTTATATTTCAAGCTGAAAACTGTTATCTGAAAGCTGTTTTTCTGAAAAAGAGTGTTTAAAAGCTGTTCGGTTATATTTCTAGCTGAAAATTGTATTCTGAAAGCTGTTTTTCTGAAAAAGAGTGTTTAAAAGTTGTTCGGTTATATTTCAAGCTGAAAACTGTTATCTGAAAGCTGTTTTTCTGAAAAAGAGTGTTTAAAAGCTGTTCGGTTATATTTCAAGCTGAAAACTGTTATCTGAAAGCTGTTTTTCTGAAAAAGAGTGTTTAAAAGCTGTTCGGTTATATTTCTAGCTGAAAACTGTTATCTGAAAGCTGTTTTTCTGAAAAAGTGTGTTTAAAAGCTGTTCGGTTATATTTCAAGCTGAAAACTGTTATCTGAAAGCTGTTTTTCTGAAAAAGAGTGTTTAAAAGTTGTTCGGTTATATTTCTAGCTGAAAACTGTATTCTGAAAGCTGTTTTTCTGAAAAAGAGTGTTTAAAAGCTGTTCGGTTATATTTCTAGCTGAAAACTGTTATCTGAAAGTTGTTTTTCTGAAAAAGAGTGTTTAAAAGCTGTTCGGTTATATTTCAAGCTGAAAACTGTTATCTGAAAGCTATTTTTCTAAAAGCTGTTCGGTTATATTCCTGACAATTTTTAAAATCAATTTGCATTCATCATTTGCTGACATTTTTTTAATTGTTGCAGTTATATTTCGGTTATATTTCTGACTTTAAATACCTCCGATCCACCACTGTTACAGGTTAATCAATACTTTTCCAATAAAAAGCTTTTTCTTAATCATTCAGATTACTGACAAGAGCGTCGGAGGGTGCGTCGCCGGGATCAACCAACCCCAACAGTAAACTAACTTCTCTTCTATTCCACAACACCAACAATAAACTAACTTCACTTGTTATTGGATTAACCAACCCCAATACACCAAACAGCAACAATACCTCCCAATAACAACTCCAAACAATAACACAAACACAAATCAACCCAACAGCAACAACAATAACCGAAACCTCCACAACATCCAATACACCAACACAACAACACACCCAACGCACCCTGTTTTCTTCTTCTTATTCACTTATTCCAACCAAACACCAAATAAAACCCACACACCAACAACAACAAAATCCCCTTCACTACAATATATCTAATCCCCAAACACAACACCAACACAGCAAATAGACAAATCCCCAAAACTACTACTCCTTCTTCTTTACTTCAACACAGGCAGAGAGAGAAAGTGAGAGAGAGAGAACGGCGGAAGAAGAGGTTGCGATCGGTGATGGGAGGAGGGGACGACTGGAGATCGCAGGCGGTGGCGTGAGCGACGAGTGAGTGAGAGCAGCGACGGAAGATGGGTTCGACGATGGCTGGACGACTTCGAAGTGCGATGGTGGAAGGGAAACAGCGAGCGACTCTCGGGTTCTTCGCCTGTGGTTGTCGATGAGGGAGAGGAAGATGATGGCGGAGGCGGGCTCGAACGGGGAAGGCTCTGGGTTCTCGAGCGAAGGCAACACTGGTTGGAGCTTGAAGACGATGCGGGGCTGTGGTGGCGGATCCTCGACAGACAAGAGGGGCGACGGGAACGAGGCGAGCGGGAGCTTCGGTGGCGGAGGCGGCACTGTGGTGGCAGGCGGAGGTGATTCAGAGCTTCAATGGAGGTCGGCAATGGCGGATGAAGGAGGGGTGTTGAAGACGATGCGGTTGTTGCGAGAGGGAGGAGGAAGAAGAAGGGGGAGATGGGTTTTCTGTTTGGGTTATCTGCTTTCGGTTTGGAGGAAGAAGAGGGGAGAGTGATTGGAACGGGGGAGAGTTATTAGAAAAGAGGGGGTATGAGTATTCTGAATAGTGTTTCCAAAAAACACTTAAAACAAACGCCAACTCAGGATATTTTTTCAGAAAAAAAAAAAAACTCAAACAAACAGACCCTTAGCCATTGTCTTTGACAATGAAGCTTGCTGAATCAATCTTAAGAGCTCTTGATCAATTTGCTGTGAGAGCTTTGATTGAACATTTTGTCAACCTGCAATGTATAAGATGTAGCATAACAAATTTGCATTGTGTTGTAATCATCAAAATCAAGAATCAACATTCTCCCTCTTTTGATGATGACAACACAATAGCTTATAATAAAAGGAATAGAAAATACAAGTGTTCACATGCTCCCCCTATCAGATGTACATCATGCATAGGTGAAAGCATAAAAAATACAAGGCATGCATATATTCTTACAACAGCAATATACATACAAAGCATGCATAAAAATACACATTACATAAAAAAAACTGATATTGCATGTTCTCTCCCCCTTTGTCATCAACAAAAAAATGGGAAGAAGGAATACTTCTCGCAAACAAATAACACAAAATGCATTCATAGAAACTTAGTCTGGGTTCAAACTAGTACATAATAGAAAGAAAATGCAACAATGAGTAAAAAAAATACATAGAAAATAAGAAAAATAGGAACTCATTAATCTTCGTCTTCGTCATCTTGGTCATCATGAGAAGGAGGAGGAAATTGAGCAGTGAACAGGTGAGTAAGATGGGAAATTTGTGATTCAAGAATTTCTTGACGATCCATGATATAATTAACGGCATTATAAATACTACACGGATCATCAAAATCTGCTCGAGGGCGAGAGGAACTAGAAGTAGAAGACGGACGAGCTGAAGTGGCTAAAGGAACTTGAGGGGAAGTCCTAGAGGTAGACCTAGGTGGAGAAGTAAGAAGCTTCATGCGTGCTAAACTTGCATGATCAAAGCATTCATAGTGCTTGACTATATTGGTCTCTGAATCGAGATCGACATCATAAGCACAAAAGACACAAGTAAGTAGGGCACCAAAAGGAAGAAAAGAAGAATGAGACTTATGAAGTCTAAAAAAAATGATACGACCCCAACTGAGATTGATTTTGCCAAATATTGCATACACGGCTCGTTGTAATTCCATGAAAAACTGATCATAACTCCTTGTTTGAAGGATGATATTGTATGATAGTATCCGTGCAACAAGTTTTGCAACAGGGGTAATGGACTTATTTGACATAGGAGGTCCATGATTCGGCAAATAAATTCTAGATAAAATGGTGGCATCATCCATCAAGATTTCTCCTAATTCAAGTCCCTCATCGTCTATACCCAAAATAAGGTTGATTCTTTCGGAGGTGAGTTTCATCTTCTTATTTTTGACAGAAGAATAAATGAGTACCTCACCATCATCTGATTGAATAACCCTCATATTTGTATAAAACAAGTAAATGAGTTGAGGGTAGTAGTAGGGTTGATTTTCTAAAGACAAGAACTCAAAAGACTACAATGTTGAAACAAAGATACAAGATTAAACCTATCAGGATCTGAAAAATTGACAAATCGACCCGGAAAGGTTATCATAGAACAAATGATGAACCATTTCTCTACAAGATCTGGACTTCTAAGATATTGAATGTAATCTCTAGAAGAAGAACTCTCGTCTACATGAGATGTTTTAGATCTCTTAGGAGCCATAATAGAAAAGAAAAGAGCGAGAAGAAAGTATACCAACAAGGAGACTCTACAAACTGCAAGGGAACTTGAAATCTACAAGAAATCAACAGGATTGGATTCTCTCAATGCTGGGAATTTTGACAGCACCGGCACTGTGCAGTCGACTTCTCTACTCTTCTTCAGATCTGGGTAAAGAAAGGTCAGACGGCTGAGAAGGGTAAAAATGAAAAGAAGGGGGTAGGTTTTAGGGTTTTTACAAGGATATCAACGGCTGAGATCAAAGAAAAAGGATATGGACGGTTTAGGATGGTCAAAGAAGAGTAAAAAGATAAACGGTCGCCTCAAAAAAATGTTCCAAGATTTGAATCGGAAGAATGATGATTCGCGACAGTCGACTGGTATTTGTAGGCAGTCGACTTAGTCGAGAGTAAAAAAAAATGAACATATTATCAATACAACTGGTCGGTCGACTGGGTGCAAATCTCAGTCGACTGTCCAGAGCATAAAAACTACAGACAAAATTTAAAACAATACTTGGCAATTGACTGACCAATGTGTGTAAGTCGACTTACCAAAAAAAATTTCACGAAATATCACGAAAATTACAAATCCCTAGTTCTCTTCTTAGGGTTATAAAGGTGTCTTCTTTAAGGCGTTTGGTAAAAATATCAGCTACTTATTTATTAGTAGAAATAAAGTCTAAAGAAATGTCTTCCTTTAAAACATGATCACGTAGAAAATGATGTCGAATATCAATATGTTTCGTACGTGAGTGTTGAACCGGATTCTTAGATAAGTTAATGGCACTGGTATTATCGCACATTATTGAAGGTTTTTCAAAAGAAATATCATAGTCTAATAAGGTTTGTTTCATCCACAAAATTTGTACACAAGCCAAACTTGCAGTGATATATTCAGCTTCTGTAGTAGATAGGGATACCGAATTTTGCTTCTTACTACACCAAGAAACTAGTGAATGTCCCAAAAGTGACATGTCCCACTAGTGCTCTTGCGATCAGTTTTACTGCCAGCAAAATCCGCATCACTATACGACAATAGTTGAAAATTGTCGCTGCGTGGATAAAATAGACCATAATCAGATGTGCCTTTAATATATCTCAAGATACGTTTCACAGCTTTCAAGTGAGATTCTTTAGGACTTACTGATATCTAGTCCACAAACATACACTAAACATAATGTCTAGTCTACTAGCAGTTATATATAAGAGTGAACCAATCATACCTCGATAGAATTTCTGATCGACACTCTTACCTAATACATCTTTGTCAAGGGTAGTAGTAGTAGCCATAGGTGTAACCTTACTACTTGTGCTATCCATGTTAAACTGTTTGAGTAATTCCTTGGCATATTTTCCTTGATTAATGAATATGCCATTTTGTGACTGCTTAATTTGTAGTCCAAGAAAATAATTGAGTCCACCCATGTGACTCATCTCAAACTCGTTTTTCATGGTGTTATCAAACTCTTGACATAGATTGCTATTAGTAGAACCAAAAATTATATCGTCAACATATATTTGTATGATTAAAATATCATTCTTAATTCTTCTAATAAACAAAGTAGTATCTACTTTACCTTTTTCAAAAAACCTGTTTCTAAAAGAAAAGTCTTCAGTCGATCATACCAAGCACGAGGTGCTTGTTTAAGACCGTATAAAGTCCTTTTCAACTTAAAAACGTGGTTTGGGAATTGTTCATGTTCAAAACCAGGTGGTTGTTTAACATAAACATCTTCCTTTATAAACTCATTAAGGAATGCACTTTTAACATCCATTTGAAAAAGTGTAAAATTCATAAAACAAGCAAAAGATAATAAGATACGAATTGATTCTAATCTAGCAACAAGAGCATATGTTTCATCAAAATCTATGCCTTCTTCTTGATTATATTATTGAGCAACTAGTCTAGCTTTGTTCCTTACAACTTGTCCTGATTCATCTAACTTATTCTTGAATACCCATTTAATACCAATTATAGTATGATCAGGAGGTCGTGGAACTAAATCCCATACATCATTCCTTATGAATTGGTTTAACTCATCTTGCATGACATTCATCCAAAATTCATTCTCACATGCTTCTTGTATATTCTTTGGTTCAAAATTCGACAAGAAAGCTGTGTGAGATATCATATTAACATGTGATCTCGTCCGAATACCATGTGAAATGTCACCAATTATTAAATCATGAGGATGATCTCTAACTTCAAAAAAATATTTTGGTTAATTTGGAGACATCACAACAGGATCAGTCGACTTGACAAGTTCCTCAGTCGACTTGAACTTATCGGTCGACTTATCCGCAAGACTAGTTTGTTCTAAAGATGTAATTACTTTATTTAAAGGTGATGAATTAGTTTCATCATCTTCAATTAAATTCGATGAAGGCAGAGATTCATCAAATGTAACATGCATGGATTCTTCAATAGTCATTGTTGACTTGTTGAAGATTCTATATGCTTTACTCCTATTTGAGTATCCTACAAAGATACCCTCATTAGATCTAGGATCAAATTTATCTAAATTATCCTTAGTGTTTAGAATAAAACACTTATGATATGGCTAAAAATCGGGTTAAATCGGAACCGTCCAGATTGGGCACGAATCTTGAAGCTTGGGGGTAAAAAGGTAATTTCACATACAAGCAGGTCCAAAGCGGGTTCTGAATCTCCTTCTCACAGATCCAATAACCCACGGATGGGTCCGCTCCAATTGGGCACGGTTCCTGACCCGAAGCGAGCCCAGACTAGCAAGAGACAAATCAGGGCCACTGATTTGACCAAGTCAACGGGCCTGATTTGCTCTCACCGGGAATCAAGGAGTCAGTTTCCTAAACAGACTGAGGATTTTACTCCCGGCTGTTACACAGGAAATCAGGCCCTTAAACAACCCCCCTGGCGACTATAAATACGACCCCTCCTACCTCTGTTACAGGTTAATCACTTTTTCACCACTTTAAGCTCTTTCTTAATCTCTTCAGATTACTGACAAGAGCGTCGGAGGGTGCGTCGCCGGAATCAACCCCGGTGTCTCGCACTTCCTTGCAGGTTGCGCCAGGAGCAAGAAGGCTTGAGTCAACTGTTCAGGTTGTTCCCGGACTCACAAATTCTATCTGTTTACCCCCACACCGAAATCAACGGTAACAGATTGGCGCCGTCTGTGGGAAGACAACCACACGAACAGCCTCAGCCCCTTCTCTGTCGTCCTCTCCAACCATGCCTCCAAAGAAGGTCAGATCCCGAGGGTCAAACCGTGGGGTTAATCCCGCCGACCCTACAGAGGAAGCCCCCTTCAATCCTATTCCTCAGCCCGACCTTCCTCCTCCGGCCCAGCAGGGCCAACCTCCTCTTCCCAAGCAGCAACCCAACAATGGCCCTTCCGGCCATAACGGTCGGAAGCAGAAGCAGCCCCTCAACCCGGACCATGTCTCGGTCCATAATGGGTCCTCGGACTCGATGGCTTCTTATCATCCCGACCTCCGCAACACGCTCCTGAACCGCCAGAAGGATGACGACCTCCGCACCCACCTTGACGAGAGGCGGGCCCGAGAGGGAGCCTCCCGCCAGCGTCAGGGTGAGCGGTCCCCACATCGCCGAGACGGAAGGAGGTCCCCAGACCGCAGGGGCCGGGCGACGTCTCCCGAAAGCAGGAGGAGGAGGCCGCATTCCCCCGCGGATCGGCATCCTCGGAGGAACAATGACGCATCGATCACTCGAGCCGAGTTCCTACAATTCCAAGACACCGTTCTGCAGGCTCTCAACCTTCGGCAGAACGTCCAAAATGCCCAGAGGGCTCCAACGCCCCCGAGGGATCTCAGTCCTCGCTGCCGAACTCGAAGTCCTTCCCCGGCTCCCAGCCGCCAGCAGCAGCAGTACAGTCCTCGCCGATCCCAGGGCTACCGGCACCGCAGTCCGCGCTCCCCTTCCTATGAAGAAGAGTCCAGGGGGGTCGTATGATTACCAGCGGAGGGATGACGCCCTCATCCGCCGCCTCCATGAGGTGGAAAGGCGTATTGGCCGCATGGACAGAGAGGAGGAGTCCCGAGCAGGAACGGTCCGTCCCAGCAGACCCCCTTTCTCTCGGTCGATCATGGAGGCCCACATACCGAGGGGTTTCAAACCTCTGCAGTTTGAAACGTACTCAGGGGAATCCGACCCAGTTGATCACGTCGAAAGCTTCAAGACCCTGATGCTGATCCATCAAGCTTCCGATGCCGTGCTCTGCAGGACCTTCCCCGCCACCCTCAGGGGGTCGGCTCGGGAATGGTATTCCAGAATCGCTCCCTCCTCGATCTTCTCGTTCGAGCAGTTTGAGACACTGTTCATAACTCACTTCGTGAACAGCAGGCGAGCTGAGAAGACAAGCCTCTCCCTACTGAACCTGCGGCAGGAAAGGGAAGAGAAGCTGCAGGACTATGTGAAGAGATTCACCGTAGAGGTTAGGTCTATCACCTCCTTAGACCTGTCAGTGGCGACCGTGGCGTTCCAGTCGAACGTTCTCAACGCCAACCTCCGATCGTCCCTAGCCAAGAAGCCCCCGCATGACTTCGCCGACCTCCTCCTGAGGTGCGAGAAGTACATCCGAGCAGAGGAGGCTGAAGCCCTTCCGAGCTTCGGGGGGCCCTCCTCAGGGTTGAAGAGGAAGGCGACGGGGGAAGAGGGGTCCAAGAAAGCTCAGAAGGACAATGGCGGTCAGCGTCGCCCTCCCCCCAGGTTTGAGAAGTTCACTCCCCTCACCACTAACGTCTCTACCATCCTAATGGAAGTGGAGAATGTAATACCCCGATTTTTCTAATATATAAAGATTATTTAATTCTACATATGGTATGCATGTGTAATATTTTTCTTAAAGCCCAAAAGTTTTTTTCTACAAAGTAATTAGTTTGGCCCAATTAATTTTAGCCCATGGATTTAAAACCCCTTCTATTGTATTTTTATAACCAGTATGTGTGACATCTTTTCTTTTCTTGACCGGGTATTTGATGTGCTAATTTGTAGGGTGTAGTAGGTGCATGCACGTGCATTCGCATACACGTGCATTGGACACAACTCTTGGCCGGGTTGTGGAGTGATGGGTGTAGATCATGGGTAGTTATTTTAAGGTGTGGGTAGTTTCTCAACTCCCGATCTGATCTCAGCCTTTGATCTTCAACTCCGCAATAAATCTCAGCCCTCCATTTCACCTATATTCTAGTATAAATACCCCCTCCTATTCCCTATCTTTTTACACTAAAATTTTCTAAGATTGCTAGAGAGTATCGGTGAGTTTTGTGTGGGAGCTTTTCTGTGGAGGCAAGCAGCATTGCTAAAGATTTCGGTGTGGAGCGAGGAGCAAGAAGTGCTGCGCTATATTGAGGAACTTTGCGGGATTTCGATTACTTCTTCATATAAGGTGGGTGTTTCTCAGGACTTCTAATGTAGGAATGATATTGCAATTGTTATGATTGATACTATGTTATAAAAAGTGAATGGAATGCGGTAGAAATTGCGTGAACATGCTAGTAATATTGAGACGAGACTGTCGGTACAGTCGACTGCCATGTGAGCCAGCCGACTGGTACGAGACACTACTTTTCATAATGTGCTGATAAAATGTGTGCAATAGACATGATGGTGTGATTATTAAATGTATATTTTTCCCTATGACACATATGATGGAGGGAAGGTAAATAAATGAAAAGGACTAATGGTGATAAATATCTGAAATTGTCGGCGCAGTCGACTGACTTGGTGTTAAGTCGACTGGTGCTTCGTTCTGAATATGACTGTTTGAAAGTTCCATGGATAAAGATGTTTTATTTATGTAGACCCAGTATGATGACTTGAGATTTATATCTTCATTGTCGTAAGAAAGTATGAACTACGTAAATGCATGTTTAGAGTAGTTTTCTCTAAAAGAGCATGTTAGTAACTTGGAAATTTATGCTGTAAATGCTACTGAACAAGAGGAAACTCTGTTTATGAAACATGAATTGATGTATACTGTTAATTAATATCATGATGCAAGTACACGTAAGAACTGTAAATAAATTCCCTAATTGAAATGGATCTGTCCAGTCGACCGAATGCGTGTAGCAAGTCGACTGATCTGGACTTGGAAATTATGCTGTTTGGGATCTCCAGGACAGACGACTGATTAATGAACAGTCGACTGTCATGTGGATCATATTGTGAATATGGAAGGTTGCGGGACAGGCGACTGGTTGAGTGCAACAGTCGACTATCCCGAGCTTTTATGAGGAACCTGTATGTGACTGTATAAGTCGACTGGCATTCTTCCAAGTCGACTGTACAGAGTGGACTTTGATAATTTGATTCATGTTATTTACTATGAGTAATGATGAACTTTATGCTTTTAATCAATGGATTCTGGTTATGGCTGTGTGAATTATGTGAAAGGAATTATAGATGAGAATTGAGAATTAAATGAATAATTATGAAAGGCTAAATCATGATAAGAAAGTCTGTGAGACTCTAAAATAATTGATGAGTTGATGATGCTCAATTGGATATTGTGAAATTGAAATTGAACGAAGGAGTAGCTAAGTCTCCCCGGCAGTGAAATGATATTGAGAAATAGACCAGGTTGGTCAAGTGAAATAAAATGATAAGTCCGGTTGATGGAGAGGCTAACTCTAGAGCTTGATTTTTATTCATGATTCTAATGTAACTTTAATACATAGTGTGGAGGTGATGAAGGTGAGAGAAAAACATGAGTATGAGAGCTAGGGTACGGTGCGGGTGTGTGAGCCGCAGAATGCATGCTTGATGCGTCAAGACATGGCGCGGGCACAACTCAGTAATGATCGGACTCTAGTCACGCTTGTGGGATGTTTTGGTGACTGCAAGAGGAGTGTGTTCAGGGAGGAGGCTGAATTGTCGCAGAATGCATGCTTGACGAGTCAAGACATGGCGCGAAATTCTACTCCAGGGGCCAGGATACATGCTTGTACTCATAGAATCATCTAAGATACTCATTGAATTTACAGAAGTAGAGTAAGTCATGGCGGGGGATTGAACCCTACAAAAATGAAGAACGATTAAGAGGCTTGCTCTCGAACCTATGTAGTATGGGATGCATAGAATTCGAACAAGTGTGCATTAGTGTCATGTGAAAATTAAATAATTGCATTAAGGATTAAGTACACAATCACGACACGACATCTCTAAAAGTTCCCTTTTGATTTTACATGCTTATTATGAACAAGATTGTGATTTGTTAAGAAATGAGATTCATTATACTGTTTCTGGCGTAGAGAGGATGGCCATGTATAATTATCGTCGGTTGAATAAACTGACGTACCCACAGTTTTGTATGCAGGATAAATTGCATGTAAAGAGGAATGGATGCATAAAGATTTGATTATGTTGTTGTTCATTATGTAAATGTTGTATTTTTGTTTCTGCTGTGTAAATCTTAAATGTAAGATGTTGTAACTCTGATGTAAAAAGAAAAGTTTGAATTTTCCTTATAAAATTGTACTCGAGAAAAGCGAAAAGATCCTGAAGAACATCTCGAACTCAGTAATTTGGGATTCGGGGCGTTACAGAGAAGGAGGGGGTCATCCCTCCAGCTCCGAGGATGCACACCCCGGCAAAGAGGAGGAACAAAGATAAATGGTGTCGTTACCATCGGGACCACGGCCACGACACGAACGACTGCCGGGCTTTGAGAGATGAGATCGAAGCCCTCATCCGGAGGGGGCAGTTGACCAAATTCGTGAAGGCTAACGATCGGGCGGATCGCAATTCTCCTCCGCCTCGGGGGGCTAACAAGCGCTCCGAGCGACGCGAAGAGACACCCGAGTTCGAGGAGGAACGGATTCTGCACCTGATCCACGGAGGCCCCATGGGGGGCTCCTCTAATTCCTCCCGAAAGGCCTTCGTCCGAGAGGTCAACTCCGTTCACAGTGCCCCTCCCCCCAAAGGTCTCGGCGTCCCTGTGTCCTTCTCCGACGCAGACCTCGAAGGGGTCCGAACCCCACACTGTGATGCCCTCGTCATCGACCTCCGGATGGCCAACTTCAAGGTGCAGAGGATTTTAGTAGACAATGGGAGTTCGGTCAATATTCTTTTCCTCTCGGCCTTCCGAGGCCTGCAGCTGTCCCGGGACCGTCTCAAGCCGGCCGGTTACACACTCCACGGGTTCACGGGGGTCCCGGTAACTGTCGAGGGGGTGATAACCCTAGACGTAACCGCAGGAAGCGCCCCTACTACTCGGACCGAGCCGATGGACTTCATGGTCGTCGATGTCCCGGTGGCGTATAATGTCATTCTAGGCCGACCCGGCCTAGCCGCCTTGGAAGCTGTCCCCTCGGCGTACCATTTGAAAATGAAGTTCCCCACTCGGTCGGGAGTAGGGGAAGTCAGGGGAAGCCAAGAAACAGCCCGGAAGTGCTACATGACTTCCACCGGGGGACTAGTGCTCTCGCTCGAGACACTAGAAATCCCTGAGCCGAAAGCTCGGCCAACGTCCGAGCTGGCGGACGAGTTAGAAGAAGTGCTCTTCTCGGACGAGGACCCGAGCCGGAAGTTCCTCATCAGCAAATCCTTGCCGACCGCACTGTGCTCGGACCTGATTAAATGCATCCGGGATAACCGCGACTTGTTTGCATGGTCGGCCGTGAACATGCCCGGCATTTCCGAGGAGCTGCTCGTCCATCGCCTGAGTGTCGAACCGGGGTACAAACCGGTTCAGCAGAAGAGGCGAAAGTTCGCTCCTGAGCGACAGCAGGCCATCAAGGAGGAGGTGGATAAACTGCTGAAGGCCAAGTTCATACAGGATGTAAATTACCCTGAGTGGCTCTCCAATGTTGTAATGGTCAAGAAGTCGAACGGCTCCTGGAGAATATGCATTGACTTCACCGACCTGAATAAGGCGTGTCCGAAGGACCCTTTCCCCCTTCCGAACATCGACACCCTTATTGACGCCACCTCGGGCCATGAGCTCCTCAGCTTCATGGACGCCTTCTCGGGGTACAACCAAATCCGAATGTTCCCTCCGGACATTCCGAAGACCTCCTTCGTCACCGACCAAGGCCTCTACTGTTACCGGGTCATGCCGTTCGGCTTGAAGAACGCAGGAGCCACCTACCAGCGCCTCGTCAACAAGGTCTTCCAGGGCCAGATAGGCCGGAACATGGAGGTGTACGTTGACGACATGCTCGTCAAAAGCGTCCGAGGCACTGATCACGTGACCGACCTCCAGGAGGCCTTCGGCGTGTTGAGAAGGCACAGCATGCGGCTGAACCCGAACAAGTGTGCGTTCGGGGTCTCTTCGGGAAAGTTCCTCGGCTTCATGGTAAGCCAACGAGGAATCGAAGCAAATCCCGAGAAGATTAAGGCCATACTAGACATGGCCCCACCTCGGAACATCAAGGAGGTGCAGAAGCTCACTGGTCGGCTCGCTGCTATCGGTCGGTTCCTCTCGAAGTCGGGGGAAAAGTGCCTCCCCTTCTTCAAAGCACTCAGGGGGGCTAAGGGTTTTGAATGGGGCCAACCACAACAGGAATCGTTCGACCAACTAAAGGCCTACTTGGTGAACCCCCCTCTGCTCAGCAAACCCGTCCCGGGCGAGACTCTCTTCGTCTACTTGGCTGCTTCCGAGCAGACCTTAAGCGCTGTCTTGGTAAGAGAGGAGGACCGGTCCCAAAGGCCCATCTACTACGTGAGCAAAGTGCTTCGGGACGCCGAGCTCCGCTATCCGAAGATAGAAAAAGTGGCCTACGCCCTAGTCACGGCGGCGAGGAAGCTTCGGCCATACTTTCAGTCCCACTCGATCGTCGTCCTCACCGACCAGCCCCTAAAGCAGATCCTCTACAAGCCCGAGACCTCGGGCCGGCTGATGAAGTGGTCCATAGAGCTGAGCCAGCATGACATATCTTACCAACCTCGGACAGCCATTAAAGCGCAGGCACTCGCCGACTTCATCGTAGAGTCCACTATCCCTGAAGTCGAACACATTCCGAATGGACCCCCCATTTGGGCAGTCTTCGTGGACGGATCCTCTTGTAATGAAGGAAGTGGCGCCGACATCATTCTAAATGGCCCTGACGACTTCGTCCTCCAGTACGCGATCCGCATGAACTTTAAGGCCTCGAACAATGAGGTAGAGTACGAAGCACTCATCGCTGGTCTCGGACTTGCACGAAGTGCTGGGGCACAACGCCTCCGAATCCACAACGATTCCCAGCTCGTCGTAAACCAAGTCTTGGGCGAGTACGAGGCTCGAGATGAGCGGATGGCAAAGTACCTTGCTAAGGTTCGGGACCTCATGGGCCGGTTCGAGGAGGCGCTCATCCAGCGGGTCCCTCGTGAAGAGAACTCACAGGCCGATGCCCTCTCCAAATTGGCCTCGTCCTCACTGCAAGGTCTCGAACAGACCGTACTGATCGAAGTCCTCTCTAAGCCGAGCATCGAAGACGAGACACCTGGCTCGGCAGAATCGTTGCCGGTCATGTTACAAGATAATTGGATGAAGCCTCTAGTGGAGTTCTTGAGGGACGGGCTCCTACCCGAAGACCCCAAAGAAGCTCGCCGAGTCAGAACCCGGGCCGAGCGGTATGTCTTGATCGACGACATCCTATACAAACGCTCTTTCTCTCAAATAGACGGCCGACCGTACCTAAGGTGCCTCTCCCCGGATCAGGCCGAATATGCCCTACAAGAGCTCCACGAAGGCATCGGAGGGGCACACTCAGGATTTAGGTCCTTGGCCCGAAAAGCTTTGAATTATGGGTACTTCTGGCCGACCCTCCTTCAAGACGCCGAGCGACACGTTCGGCAATGCAGCGCTTGTCAGAGACACTCCAGCATCCGTCGCCTACCTCAGGCCAATCTTGCCTCCCTATCAAGTCCTATTCCCTTCGCAATGTGGGGCATGGATTTACTAGGGCCCTTCCCTCCTGCTCCGGGTCAATTCAAGTTCTAGGTCGTAGCCATCGACTACTTCTCGAAGTGGGTCGAGGCCGAGCCCCTCGCCACTATAACCGAGAACAAGGTGGTACAGTTCTTCTGAAAGAGCATCATTTGTAGGTTCGGCGTCCCCCGCGTCCTCATGACGGACAACGGGACTCAGTTCACTGGCGCAACATTCCGAGCTCTATGCGACGACCTGGCCATCCAGCAGCGCTTCTCGTCCGTCTCCCACCCTCAGTCGAACGGACAGGCAGAAAATGCTAATCGGTAGATCCTCGCAGGCATCAAGAAAAGGCTAGGCAAAAGTTCCAAAGGCTTGTAGGTCGACCAACTCCCCAACGTCCTATGGAACTACCGCACGAGCAAGCGGACCCCCACAGGTGAGTCCCCTTTCAACCTCACCTATGGGTCCGAGGCCGTGATACCTCTCGAGGTCGGAATACCTTCCCCTCGGCTCACAGCCTATGACGAAGCACAGAATGCCAGGGACCTCAGAGCAGACTTGGACCTGATAGATGAGCTGAGGGAAAGGGCATCAATTCGGCAGCAGACTTACCGAAGAAGGGTTGAACTAGCGTACAACAAAAAGGTCCGAACCGCCAACCTTAAGCAAGGAGATTTGGTCTTGAGAAAGCTAGCCATATCCTTCCCCATTCAGAAGAGCAAGCTGGCTCCGAACTGGGAAGGGCCGTACAGGATCACGAGGGTAGTTCGGCCCGGAACATATCGTCTTGAAGACCTAGAGGGCAGAGAGCTTCCGAGGACCTGGAATGCCGACCACCTCCTAAAATACCAAGAAAGCGCTCCGGCGCCACTCTAAGTATCATAGGATATCGAGCCATTCCAGTCCTCCGACTTGTAACCTATTTTCATAAATTGTACTATGTAAAACGGTTCGCCGTCGATTATTAATAAAGAAAGCTCTTGCATGTTTTTGAATTCGTATGTTTCTCTCCCCTCTTGTCACCTGCTTTTTAAATAAGTGATTTCAACCAACGGTTCGGAGTCCACGTTCGGCTCGACCTCACCTCCTCGGCTCGTCCCCGGACGAACCAGAGGTAGACCGTCGTTCAGAACTGCTCCCACAACCGTTGAACTTCACCGATGGTTCGGAGTCCAACACTCGGCTCGACTTTACCTCCTCGGCTCGCCACCGGACGAGCCAGGGGTAGATCGCCGTTCGGAATTGCTCCCACAACCGTTGAACTTCACCGATGGTTCGGAGTCCAACACTCGGCTCGACTTTACTTCCTCGGCTCGCCTCCGGACGAGCCAGGGGTAGATCGCCGTTCGGAATTGCTCCCACAACCGTTGAACTTCACCGATGGTTCGGAGTCCAACACTCGGCTCGACTTTACCTCCTCGGCTCGCCTCCGGACGAGCCAGGGATAGATCGTCGTTCGGAATTGCTCCCACAACCGTTGAACTTCACCGATGGTTCGGAGTCCAACACTCGGCTCGACTTTACCTCCTCGGCTCGCCTCCGGACGAGCCAGGGGTAGATCGCCGTTCGGAATTGCTCCCACAAACGTTGGACTACAACGATGGTCCCGGGGTCCAACACTTGGCTCCCAGTCCCCCCAAACTCGCTTCGCGGCAGACTGGGAGTGGACTCCCCACTCCGCTTCGCCAGTGGAGGTGTACCGAAGCTACGTTTGGCCACATAATCCGAGCACCCTTGCCTAACAGCCGAAGCCCGAAGCCCTACGCCTTCGGTCGGCTACCGAGCAAGTGCCTTCCCGAGCTCGCAAACGGAGAAAACTCACTTTCTCCTCAACTTTCGTGCATGATCTCGATCAGACGGCTCAGATCTTGCCACCTGCGCTAAACGACAAGATAACGTTTTCTTGGGAACTGAGCCGCCTCGAGATTCGTGCCTACGTTCAACGGCTCAGATCTTGCCACCTGCGCTAAACGACAAAAGATAACGCTTTCTTGGGGACAGTGCCGCCTAGGAATTCGCTCCGTACCTTGTCAGAGTCACTAAACGACAAAATACCGTACATATAGGAACCCGTTCGGTTCGACACTCTCGCCGACGGAACTAACACGCTCGGTTCAAGGACCTCGGCGCGACCAACACAGTTACGAGCAAAACAAATGTGCAGAGCAATGAAAGATATTTTATTAAACAACCAGGTTGTAATACAAAGCGCATCTGTTCCATGGTTACAAAGTGTTTGCAAATGAAATACACGACGCCGACCCACTACACTTGACCCTCATATGGAAATATCCTCCCTAGACTGTTCGGCCGACTGTTCGACCTCCTCGGTTGGTAGCTCCCCTGCATCGTTCCGGAGCTTCGCTACCACAGTCTGCAAGTGTCGAATCTCCGAGAACAAATCATCCCGCTCGGCTATGATCTTCGACTGGTTGTGCCGAATACACTTGACCCGAAGAGCGTTGCTGAACGCGGTTTGCGAATCCTTGTCCCCTTCTGCAGGGCTCAACTCGGCGATCCTATTCTCCAGACGTTGGATCTCGGCTTCCCGTAGGTCGAGGACGGACAAAAGGTGAGCCCGCTCACCCTCAGCTCGGCGTAACTCCAGCTCGACGCTCCTAGGACTCAGAGCCGCCGTCCCAGAAGTAGCTTCGGATTCAGAGTCATCGTCCGAGCCGTGGAGATCAGCATATGAATCGGCCGCCTCGAGCTGAAAAAAGGGGAAAACAAATAGCAAAATTTCAATGCACTGCCGAAGTCCAACACTTGGAGATTTTCTGAAGAAACTTTCAGATTTGCATTCATATATATATAGTGGCTTCACATACATCAAGACCGACTCTACTACAATGTTTTACAACAAGTCAGAGGGGATGAAAAACGACATGATCAGGGCCTCTTCGGAAGGGGAATGCTTCGGTTTAGGGAAACGCGAGGACGACGAGGCCTGCCCTCCGAGCTCGATCCTAAACCAACGAAGCGCGACCCCCCTTCGCTGCTGGCTCTAACTGCGGCGCCGGCCGAGGCCCCGCTCGACGAGACGGCCGCACTGCTCTGAGCATCGGCTGGACTCCGCCTCGTCATAGGCGAGCGTGTCGCAAGTTCGTAAAACGTAATCCCCCTCTCGCTCTCTTCGCGAGTGCACGACGTACTGCGAACGTTAGCCCTCTCCGGCACAGGCTTGAGCGACGCGATCTCTTCCTCCAGTTCAATGATTCTGTCTCTCAGGGCGTCGTCCTTCGCCGACTTCTTCGAACGAGAAGGCCTTGACGAGCCAGAGGCGTTGGCACCATCGGCCGCGAGCCGTCGGAAGTGGGTGACCTCGATTCCCCAATCTATCGTGATCCTTCTGAGCCTGTCGACTTCGGCCAATAACCTCTTGCGCTCGGCCGATGCCTTCTCCAGCTCGGAGGTCAGCTTCTCTTCCTCCGCCGAGCGTTCTTTCTCCGCTAATTCCAAGTGTTGGACCTCAGCCAAAAGGTCGTCATTCTTCTGCTCGGCGGCAGTGAGCTCTCTACGGAGCCTCTCGACTTTGCCTTCGGGACAAGGAGCTTGGGGGTACTTCCCCAGTTGCTACAGCTCGCGACAATACCTCCGCACAGCTGCCTTCGTCTCCTCCAGCCTTCCGAGCAGGAGAAACCGACTCTGTCGGCTGTTCAAGAGCTCACCCTTCGTTTTCGCCAGCTCCTTACGAAGGTATACAACCTCCGTGATCGGACCGAACTTCACCTGAAAAGCGGAGATAAATCTGATGGGACAATACACGGAAACATCTACAACTAGTCACACGCAAATCCGAGGCTCAACACTTGGATAAATTTTGGCCAAACAAAATGTTTTCATTCAAAATCGAGGAGAAAGTTTTACAAAAGCGGTGGCCAGTCCGCAGTTAGGCTTACAAAAAAAAAAGACTAAAAAGAGAGACAACCGAGTCAGGGGTCGACCTTTTTGCCGCTCGAGTCCGTCGACCCCCCAGTCTTGTCCTCACCACCGCCCTCGCCTTCGCCTTCGCTCCCGCTCTCCTCCTCGGAGTCGTCCTCCTCCTCGCCCTTGGCCTCGGTCTCCCCTGGGCCTTCGGCACGCTCCGTCTCTCCCTCGGGGTCGAGTAGCCCTTCGGGAACCTCCTCCTCCCCTTCCATGGGGTCGTAAAAATGGTAGGAGGACATGTCGAAGCCAGGGTTCTTGGCGGCTACGTGAAGTAGGGCTCGACCGTAGGCATCCTCCATGTTCTGGAGCATGTGCTGCGCGGCCTCCTCCTGCACGGCCTTCCTCACCTTCTTCACCTTCTTCTGGTGCTTGGCTATGATCCTCTCGGCCCTCTTCCGAGCCTTCTCCGCTTCCGACCGAGCATTGGCCAGCTCCTCCTTCTGCTCGGCTGCCTCCTTCTCCGACGCCTCAAGCTTGGCCGCCGTGTCCTTCGACAGCTGAATGGCGTCGGCCAGCTGCTTCTCCAACCCCGCCACTTCGGCAGCCCTCTTCGTCGAGAGGAGCTGCTCGGCATCAAGCCGCTGCGTGGCCTTGACGCGCTCCGCCCTCTCCCGCTCCTTCTCCTGTTCCTTGTTCGCAAACTCCTCGACCAGGAAATTAAAGTGGCAGAGGGTCTGAAAAAGAACAGCACATTAAAATCCGAACCCAAGGACTTGGAAAAATTCTAAGAAAGAAATCTTGATGAGGGAGGGCTCGGCCTACTTACCGACATAGTATTCCGAGCAATCTGCATCACGGCGTCCCCTGCCAGCCCGGCCTTCAGGGTCGCTCGATCCTTCGGGGTCGGCAGGTGCCTCACCACCTCCATGCAGATGTTGCCGTCGCCCAAGAAGCCGTCGACGTTCATCACCTGCCAGTCGGGCACGAAGATCTGCTTGTGACGATCGGTCAGGATCTTCTCCGCATCGGCAGTGAGGGGCGAAACTTGGAGGGACAACACCTCTTTCACGCCGAACGCACCACTCGACGAACCGGGGGCATCCCCCTTCGAAGGCGGTGTCGGCGCACCCGAGGCAGGAGAGTCGAGGACCCTGATCTCCCCCTGCTCGAGGACAGCGACCTTCGGTTGGTCGGCAGTCTTCTCGACCGAAGGCTTCTTCGAGGCTCGGCTGTCCTGAGGCCCCGCCGCAGGCCTCTTCTTCTTCGCCTCCTGCTTCGACCGGCCCTTCGCCACCAGAGCTTTGTAATCCAACTTCATCGTCTCTGCACAAGCCGAATGAAAAAACTTAGAAAAATTTTCATGAACTTTAAGCAAAGAGTATAAATACCAGAAGCATACTAGGGTCAATCGGACTGAGACCCCCATGGAACAGATCCTCCTCAGTAATTTCTTTCCAGCTTAGCGCTGGAAGGGCGAGGAGCTTCTTCTGGACCTCCGCCTCCTCATCACTCAGCGCCGCCTCCTTCTTGGTCCTCTTGGGCAGACCCTCCTTTGCCCAAACCGTCGGTATCACCCACGGCGCCGGAGCTCGGATGAGGAAGTACTTCTCCTTCCAATGTTTGATCGAGTCCGGATTCTCGATCAGCTTCACGCCCGTCCGGGGCGAAAGATAGAATCTCTGTTCGTCTCGCCTTGGCTGACAAGGTCGGTAGAGACTCCGAAAGAGAAACATACTCGGTTTACCGCCGACCTCTTGGCATCGGAGGACGAATTCCATGACGTGCCTCCATGTGTTCGGCATCAGCTGGGCAGAGCTCAAACCGTACCATGTCAGAACATCAACCACGAACGGGTGGAGGGGAAAGCGGAGTCCGGCAATAAGGGAGTCGACAGGAAAGACGCACACGTCCGACGAGGACTTTGTGTTGGCTCGGAAACCCGGCCCGGGGAGGAGCAGTCCATAGTCGGCAGGGATCCGGAAGCCCTCTCGGATCAGGTGAAGGTCAGCCTCGGTGAGAGACGAGATGGTATGGTCCACCTCGGACAGCTCCCTCGGCTCGTTCTCCTCCACCAACTTCGCCGTGCCTTGGGTCACTCTCTCTAAGGTGTCCTCGGCATAGTCCCGTACGCCTCCCACGCTCGACAGAGAAATGGGCTGCCGACCGAACGCTCCCGCCGGCTTCGGCGTTTCCACGATCGTGACCACGGCCTTGCTCTCCCGGGACACCGCCGCAAACTCCTTAGGCAGCTCGGCCACTTCGCCCTCTCTGTCCGGACGAACGACATTCTGATCGCTCGGCTCCACTACCTCCTTCCCTTTATCCCCTCGGCCAACGGCTTGCTCCGAGGCGGGGGTCTCATCCGTGATCTTAACCATTTTTTTCTAAAAGAGAAGGGAAAGAGACTGACCTTGAAGTGATAGGTACGGTCGGAAAGTTCGCCGGAGACAAGGAACGCTACCGCGACAGCTAGCAACACCACTAGAGAGCTGAAAACTTCGAAGGCAAAGTAAAAACTGAAGAGAGAGAGTAAAAGTAAAAAATGATACTTGGTATAAGGGGGGGGTGAAGATTTATAGTAAAATGGAACGTCCTTTGGACTTCCAAATGAAAGAGCGTGACTTTTGGGCTGCTCTCGAAACGTCGCGAAGGCCCAACACAACTGCCTTCCTCACCAAGTCAACTAGCTCGGCGCAATGGGATCTGAATCCGAGCTACACGCAATCCGAGCCAGATTGCAGAGCCTCCGGTCGGCTCCGAGCAAGTGCCATTCCGAGCCAACAAACGGAGAAAATGCACTTTCTCCTCAACTTTCGTGCATAATCTCGATCAGACGGCCCAGATCTCGCCGAGGACACTAAACGACAAGATAGTGTTTCCTTGAGAAATGTGCCTGTCTCGAGATGCGCAGCCACCATCCAATGGTTCAGATTGCGTCAGGTCCCTCGGACGCCCCACCTATGTCTAGAGAAACCAGAAAATGTTTTGATTCAAAGTTTTAAGGCACCGCCCTCGGCGAGCACCCCCCAGGCCCCGGGTCTCGGTCGGTATTCCGCCGACCCACGGGTCCCGGTCGAAAGCAGATCAACACTCAGAGATCGGGAGTAGCGCACCATTCCGAGCTAGTTGATTGTAACTGTGAAGGTTCGGCCTGATAGAGGACTCTGGCAACAGAGCCTTCATAGTTGCAAACAAACAAGCTCGGAACGCCGAAGATCACGGCGGAAGAACGACCGTTCGTCCTTCCGAAGCAACTTGGCCCCCGGGTCCGAATTTGGATCGTCACCTCTTCCACCATGATCTCCTCCGACTCCGCCACCCACCTCGGGACAGCCGGAGTCGGCAGAAGACCTTGGTAGAAGAACGACCACCCATCATCCCGGAGCGACTCTTACCTCGAGTTCGGATCACAGTCGTCACTACTCCTGCCTCGTTCTCCCCTGACCCTGACACCCACAATGAGGGCCGTCAGGAACGGGAGAAGAAGAAGACAGTAGAGTGACCACCCCTCCGAACCTATCAAGGTCAAGACCCCACAAGACTGGCGTCCGCCAGAGGCAGACACCAATGAGGTCTAAAACTCAACATTACTGCGACTGAAATGACAAGGGGAATGGAGTACTTATAGCCTAACCTCCAAGAACCAGCCATTATGACCCTCGGAAGTTGAAACGCCACGCAGTAATTGAAGGGGTTATCCTTAATGACCTGGAGAAGGTGGAATGCCACACAAACCCCGGAGCACCATTAATGTCCTTGGGAACAGGATCGTCTCGAGACGGATTGCGCCACGTTGCTCGTCCTGCCGAAACCCCCTGTCTCCGGTCGGCAACCGAGCAAGTGCCTTTCCGAGCTCGCAAACGGAGAAAACACACTTTCTCCTCAACTTTCGCGCATGATCTCAATCAGACGGCCCAGATCTCGCCGAGGACACTAAACGAAAAGATAGTGTTTTCTTGAGAAATGTGCCCGTCTTGAGATGCGCGTCGTCATCCAATGGCTCAGACTGCGCCACGTCGCTCGTCCTGCCGAAACCCCCTGTCTCTGGTCGGATTCCGAGCAAGTGCCTTTCCGAGCTCGCAAATGGGGAAAATTCACTTTTCCTCAAAAATCACGCCTGATTTCGATCAGACGGTCCAGATCTCGCCGAGGACACTAAATGACAAGATAGTGTTTTCTTGAGAAATGTGCCCGTCTCGAGATGTGCATCGTCATCCAATGGTTCAGATTGCGCCACGTCATCCGGACAGCCGAAACCCCCTGCCTTCAGTCGGCTGCCGTACGAGCGCCTTTCCGAGCTTGAACTTGCCCCACGTCATCCGACCGAAGCTACGAGCACGTCGCTCGGACTGCCGAAACCCCATGCCTTCGGTCGGCTGCCGAGCAAGTGCCTTTCCGATCCCGTAAACGGAGAAAAAAGACACCGAGCTACTACGACCGTTGGATCTCTCAGAAATTCGTGCTTCTAATGATGAACGGTCCAGATTGCGCCGCGTGCGCTAAAAGACAAGATAGCATTTTCTTGGGAAATGCGCCACCATCCGATGGCTCAGATTGCGCCACATCGCTCGGAACGCCGAACCCCCTAGTCTCCGGTCGGCAGCCGAGCAAGTGCCATTCCGAGCTCGCAAACGGAGGAAAAATCTGCCGAGCGATGGAGACCGTCAGATCTCTCAGAAAATCACGCTCGACGACGATCAGAGGTCCAGATTGTGCCACGCCATAAATCAGTATTAAAAATCATTTTTTATTTATTTAAATCGCTTTATTTATTTAAAAATTGTGAAAAATTGCTAAAAATTCGGGAAATTTAACTAAAAATTCTAGAAAATAATTGAAAATTCGGGGGTATATTTTTGGGCTCCTGAACGAACAATTATTGCCCAGAATGCACTGTTAAGGCCCCCCGAACGATTAGTAAACACATCGCAAAATTAAATAAATAATCCGAAAAAATAGGTGAAAGACGCCAAATACTCGATATGGCTAGGAAACAGCCCATGGCATCAAAAAGTTACCTCACTACCCCCTTCGAAATTCTAAGTCCTCCACATGGACTCCGATACAACTCCGCTAGCCACCAAAACAGTCAAACTACTCCTCAAAGGCTGATCACGCTCAGTCTTTAGGAGTGGGGGGCTCGTGATATGGCTAAAAATGGGGTTAAATCGGAACCGTCCAGATTGGGCACGAATCTTGAAGCTCGGGGGTAAAAAGGTAATTTTACATACAAGCAGGTCCAAAACGGGTTCTGAATCTCCTTCTCACAGATCCAATAACCCACAGATGGGTCCGCTCCAATTGGGCACGGGTCCCGACCCGAAGCGAGCCCAGACTAGCAAGAGACAAATCAGGGCCACTGATTTGACCAAGTCAACGGGCCTGATTTGCTCTCACCGGGAATCAAGGAGTCAGTTTCCTAAACAGACTGAGAATTTTACTCCCGGCTGTTACACAGGAAATCAGGCCCTTAAACAACCCCCCTGGCGACTATAAATACGACCCCTCCTACCTCTGTTACAGGTTAATCACTTTTTCACCACTTTAAGCTCTTTCTTAATCTCTTCAGATTACTGACAAGAGCGTCGGAGGGTGCGTCGCCGGAATCAACCCCGGTGTCTCGCACTTCCTTGCAGGTTGCGCTAGGAGCAAGAAGGCTTGAGTCAACTGTTCAGGTTGTTCCCGGACTCACAAATTCTATCTGTTTACCCCCACACCGAAATCAGCGGTAACAACTTACATCCAAATATTTTAAAGTAAGAGACCTTAGGAATTCTATTAAAAAATAACTCATAACAAGTTTTCTTTAGCTTAAGCCTAATCAAAATTCTATTTAAAACATAACAAGCTGTAGTAACAACTTCAGCCCAAAAATACTTAGGTAAATTGCTTTCAACAAGCATGGTACGTGCACATTCTTGCAAAGTCATATTCTTCCTTTCAACCACTCCATTTTGTGGTGAAGCTCTAGGAAATGCAAATGAATGAGTTATACCATTCTTGTTGCAATATTTTGCAAATGTTTCATTTTCAAATTCTCCACCATGATCACTTCTAATAGTGACTATGGTTAGAGATTTTTGATTTTGAATTCGTTTACAAAAATTTGCAAATTCTTCAAAAGCATCATTTTTATGTTTTAAAAAGAAAGTCCAAGTAAATCGTGAAAAATCATCTACTAAAACAAATACATACCTACGCTTATTTAAAGAAGCAACTCTAGTAAGGCCAAATAAATTCATGTGAATTAATTCGAGCGGCCTACTAGTAGAAATTACTTCTTTTGTTTTAAAAGTAGATTTAATTTGTTTACCTAGTTGACATGCATCACATAACTTATCCTTTTTAAAGGATAGTCTTGGCAGTCCTTTAACTAGGTTGTACTTAGACAATTTAGAGATATTTTTCATATTCACATTACCAAAACGTCTGTGCCAAAGCCAAGAATCATTATTAGAAGCTACTAAGCAAAAATCATTTGAAAACTCATATGCTTTCAAACACAATTCATAAATGTTATTTTTCCTAAAACCTTGAAAAATTATATTTTGCATGGTAGAGTCATAAATTAAACAAGCATCTTTTTCAAACATGATTTTATAACCTTTATCACAAAGTTGAATAATACTTAACAGGTTATGCTTAAGTCCACTAACTAATAAAACATCTTTTATAGAGGGGTTAGTGTCCTTACCGACCATACCAATTCCTATGACTTTTTCTTTATTGTTTTCGCCAAATGTAACTGTTCCTCCATCAATGTTTTGTATGGAAGATAGGAGGTTGGCATGACCCGTCATATGCTTTGAACATCCGCTGTCAAGTATCCAACGATCTTTCTTAGGTACCTATAAAATATTCAATGTGAATATGGTACCCTTTTCATTGGGTCCAAAAAATATTAGTTTGTGGGAAAACAAACCCATGATGGGTTTGATTTTCCACCATAAGCAGAAATGAAATTGGCAGAATTACATACATTCAGCATATATGAATTGATATAAGTAATTATATCCTTCGAACTCAGGTTGACTGGAACCCATACATATTTGCTCTGTCCAGTCGACTTTGTAACACCTTTCAGTCAACTTTTACTATCAGTCAGTCGACTGGGAGGTAGTATAGGTCGACTTATATGAGGTTTTAGTCTTGTCGAATAAGACTCAGTACCTCTGGACAGACGACTGATGGATGGGTGCAGTCGACTTGGTTGAATTTTAGATTTGCTTTTATCAGGAGAACTTACAATTTTAGGCTTTTCAAAGAACTCATAAAGTTTATGCTTAACACTAGAAACAGATATAGGTTTATTTATACTAGTGTTCTTAGAAGAATGAGGTTTTTCAAGATATTTTTTAAAACCAAGTCCAAACTTTTGAATAGATTTTACTTGATTTTGAAGAACATCATTTAAATTCTCTTTTCCTTTATTAAACTTAGATACGTTCTTGGATATCTCTTCATAATTCTTCTTGAGAGATTCAAGATCCATATCTAAACTAGAAATACGAGAATTTAAAGATTTTACTTCTTTATCAAGGTTAAGATTTTCTTGAGAAAGTGTTTGATTAACTTTCTCTAAATTTTTAACTCTAATCTTTTCTTTTTTAAGTTCTTGAAAAATTTCATTGAACGCATCAAGTAAATCATTAGAATCATACTCATTACTTACTTGATTTTGAGACGTCATAAAGCACACGTTTGCAACCTCGTTGGTCTCATCAATTTCATCTTCCGAAGAAGAATCGCTGTCATTCCAAGTTGCTTGGTATGCCTTTTTGTTTTTCACGAACTTGTTCTTTGTGTACTTATCCTTCTTGAAGTTGGATATCTTTCCCTTAGATTTTGCTTTCTCTAGTGGACAATCCTTCTTCATATGGCATGCCTTGTTACACTAGAAACAAGTTGGAGGTTCATTAGAATCCTTAATTTTTGAATTAAACTGACCTTTTTTTAGAAACTTTTTGAATCTCCTCGTGAACATGGCAATTTCTTCCTCATCTTCTTCTTCATCTTCGGAGTCTGTCATGGCTTTGAATGTTAATGTATTCTTCTTTGATTGTTGTGGTTCGGCATCCTTCTTTCGCTCTTCAAGTTGTACCTCATAAGCCATAAGATTTTCCACAAGATTCTCAAGAAAAAGTTGTGATAAATCATTGGTCTCTTCTATGGCGGTGGTCTTCTTCTCCCATTCGGGGGTTAGTGCACGGAGTACTTTTCTCACCATCTCGGCTTGAGTGTATGTCTTCCCAAGTGTCACAAGTGAGTTTGTAATGTCTGTGAACCTAGTAATCATCTCAGACACATTCTCATTCTCCTTCATGCGGAACATTTCAAACCTGTGAACAAGAACAGATATTTTAGATTCTTTCACTTTGTTTGTTCCTTCATGAGTTACCTCGAGTGTGTGCCAAATTTGATGTGCGGTTGTTGCATTGGACACACGGTTGAACTCCTCCTTTGTAAGAGCACAAAATAGCACATTCATTGCTTTTGCATTGTTCATTGTTTGGTTCTTCATGTCGTCGTTCCATTGTGCATATGGAATAGGAGGAGCGGTGTACTTTGTTTTCGTCATGTTCCATATTTCATAGTTGATGGATTGTAGGTAGATCTTCATTCTACACTTCTAGTAGTTGTAATTTGTTCCATCGAAGAGGGGTGGCCTTTGTGTAGATTGGCCTTCATGGTACTAATTTGCATTCGAAGTAGTTGCCATTGCACTCAACCAAGCTCTGATACGTAGGCAAGGCAAGAAACACTAGAGGGGGGGGGGGGGTGAATAGTGTTTTATAAAATATAAAATGCGGAATTAAAATTTTCTTCTGATCAGTCGACTTGAATAGATAATGTAGTCGACTGAAGCGAAAATTAAGAAGAGTATTTTTGAAGCGAGTCTGAGGAGTCGACTTATAGATGAGCCAGTCGACTTATCACACAAGTTTTCAGAGAGAGTAGTACGAGTCTGACCAGCCGACTTACAAAAGTACACAGTCGACTGTCCAGACAAGTTTCACAGAAAAACTATAAAGTAAGAAAATGAAATACAAGTTCAAAGAAATACAACCACATAGTACACACGATGTATCCTGGTTCGGTCCTCCCGACCTACATCCAGTCCCCAAGTAACCCACTTGAGATTTTCTACTATTCTTGAAATAATTACAAGAACACCCTACGGCGTTAGACAACAATCTTGTCCAATCCGTAGTCCTTTCTCACAACTAGAGAAAGCAACCTACTCTTCCACCAAGAGTGACAAACCTGACTTTACACCCTAGAGCCCTGCTTTCCAACCGAAAGGAAACCACTCTCACAACCCGAGAGTGAAGAACAACAACAAAAGAGTTACAATCAACATATAGCCTTATTTTGTGATTGTGATTTTTGTATAGTGGCTAATAGCTCACTTCTGAGATCGGTCCAAAACGAAATCAATGTTATATTGGACTGAAATTCAGAGAACCAAAGACTTAGAGAATTTGAAAGCTTTTGAAACTCTTATATCTCTTTTTGAAAACTAAAGACTTGAAAGCTTATAAAGTTGTTAACCTTTTCACAGTAAATTCTATTCTCTATTTATAGAGTTAGAAACACTAGACGTAGGAAATTTTTGTTCCAACTGTCAACCAACGGAATTAAAGATTTGATTTTGAAAAACGAGTTTTAAAAACAGAAAACTGCCAAAACAACTTGAACAGTCGACTGGGCTGCCATAATGAGTCGACTGGTCAGAGTTTGTAAAAGTTCAGACAGTTTCGTATTGGTACAGTTGACTGGTTCCATAGGAGAGTCGACTGGTACTTAACAGCTGATCTAATTCAAACTGTTTTGATCTTTAATCTTTTGAAAAACACTCATTTACAAAAAATGTATGAGTGTGTGTGTGTGTGACAAGGCTGTTACATCAATCTAAGACTCAAAAAAGGAAAATTACAATTGTTTTACAAGACATGTAATATAACACAATGGAGCATAGCTCTTGTCATGAGTCTTGACTTGAGTCTTGAGTTGGAGCTTTAGCCTTTGTCTTTGACAATGAAGCTTGCCGAATCAATCTTAAGAGCTTTTGATCAATTTGCTGTGAGAGCTTTGAATGAACATTTTGTCAACCTGCAATGTATAAGATGTAGCATAACAAATTTGCATTGTGTTGTAATCATCAAAATTAAGAATCAACAGCAAATAGGTGGAGTTGCGTTCGACCACACTTGGGGTTAGTCGACCGCTCTGACTGTATAGGGTTCTTGAGAGAGGAACGGTCGATTGACTATTGTGTACGGTCGACCGACCGTGGCGTTGATGGGTTATCTGGGTCGGGTCTTGGAGATTTGTGAGAAGCCAAACTTCGTCTTCAAGTCAGATCGTACGGCTCCCAACACAGGCTTATCTCTTCAGTAGTAATCGGATGGTTAATGTATCAAGCATATCAAACTAGAGTTTCTCTATATCTATGTAAACGGCTCCTAGAATAATATGATTCTGTTGAGTGCAGAATGGAAGAAAAAAGTACTTCAGATGAGAGGGTGAGAGAGTTTCTCCATTGTAAGCAGCAACCAAGTTTCAGTTATGCTTGAGAGAGGGTCATGGTAAGAATTGTAATATTCTTGTATCTTCTCTAGTTGAAATAACATCTCGGTTCTTCCTCATCCGGATTAAGGCGAAAGTTCCAACCGGGACAATTCTTTTATGCATTGTGTGATTGATGCGATCTAGTTTTGCTTGGTGGTTTGTGTTGATTGTGTCAAAGACTCAACAAGGTCTTTAGTTTTTCCTAACAAGTGGTATCAGAGCAATCAGGTTCGTGGGTTTGTTTGAGTTCCTTAGAGGAGATGGCAGATTAAAAGATGAAGATCAAGCATTTTGATGGTAAAATCAACTTCAATCTATGGTAGGTGGATATGTATGATGTTTTGGTTCAGAAGGACTTGCACCTTACCTTAGAAGAGAAGAAGCCAACCGACATGAAGCAGTAGAAGTGAGATGATATTTGTTTGATGGCATTGAGTTTAATCCGGGTGCAATTGGAGGACGAAGTCAAGTGTAATATTCTTGAGGAGAAAAATGCGGCGAGTCTATGGGCGAGACTCAAATCTGACTACCCGGGATCGTCGTTGCTAGATCGGATGTATTGGAAGAGGAAGCTATTTAGGTTCTCAATGAAGAAAGGTTCCCATCTTCAAGATCATATCGTGAAGTTCAATAAGGTAATATCTAAACTGAAGGCGATTAACGTTGATGATCTTAGCGAAGAGGATAAAGCTTTCAACTTGAAATATTCACTGCCAACTTCTTATGATCACTTGATAACTGTTATGCTACACGAGAAGTCATCCAATGAGACACTTACATTAGCCAGGGTGATAAAGGGTCAGAAGGAAGATGAACTAAGAAAGGAGACTCATAAAGGAAGGTCTATTTCTACAGGGTGTGTAACATCCTGTGTTAAATATATATATATATATATATATATATATATATATATATATATATATATATATATATATATATATATATATAATTAATTGGAAGGTTATCCTCTAGAAATTCTGTGTCTGCTGACATCAAGCGGGGAGAGCTGCAGTTGCTTCTGCAGCTGGCACGTGTGCGAGGCAGTGGGGCCCAAGGGCCGTTGGGGTCTTTCGGCTATGCTTCTTTCACGAAGAGAGGGACAGCGGAAGGCAGGGAGATTTGGGATTACTTATATATATATATATATATATATATATATATATATATATATATATATATATATATATATATATATATATATATATATATTTGCCTGAGATTAGAGGTCACCAACAAGCTATAACATATTTTATGAGGCAGCCTGTGGTGGGCAGTTGTTTGCTAAAATCACTTATCGGGGCCGGGGCGTTACGAGTGGTATCAATGCCCAACTTCAATGAGTAGTACAAATTTACAAGGACACCACATTAGGGTAGACATTAGAGTGTGAGTTCAGCTTATAAGATGGATAATCATCATAACTCAGAGGATGAGGTAGAATGGTTCGTTCCTTTCGAAGAAGAAATTAAGGAAGAAGAAGAACCCATAGAGGAAGAAGACCCAGAAGAAATAGAAGGGGAACTACCCGAATCGAGGGAGATTACTCCACCTCTACCTGATTCCCTAGAAGAATCCTCAGACGAAGAACTCATTCTAGATGACCAAGACGGTGTTGTTGCCTCTCTTCAGAGGGAGTTGGATGCCCAGAAGTGGAGAGTAAACCACTTGGAAGCACGACAGGCGGAAGACAGGGAGTGCATCCAAGCCCTAAGTTACCGAGTATGGGAACTTGAGAAGCTCCGGCACAGGAATGCCCGACACTTCACCCAACTGGACAACATAACTCGTTGGGACAAGCAGGAACATCATCAGAAGTTCGAAGAGATGAAGAAAGATATCAATGAGCTACGGAGAGAGCTCAGAGAAGCCAAGAGGAACCGTAGGATCTAGGGTGTTTTATGTTGAAGTCATGTAATGGATGTTTTGAGGAAGTTTTCTTTTTGAATGTAAAAAGTTTTAACTTTGGAAATGAATAAAATTTTGCATTAAGAAGAATGTAAGTTGTGCTATTTATGGTGATTAATGAAATTTTTTATGACCCAAAAATGGTCGGACGAAGGAACCGCAATGGCGAAGGACACAGTGGTGAGAACAATGGACTCGACCTGGTAACAAAACTGGCTCGAGTGTAGCAAACCTTGAATGCTTTCACCACAAATGTTGCTAGGAACACTAGGGCGGGACCAATAGTGCAAGTCCCTGAAGCAATCAGACTAGTGGAGTCGTTCAAAAGAATGAAGCTGCCTGTGTTCGAGGGCCAGGCCAATCCAGATGCAGTAGACGACTGAATCAGGCAAATTGAGAAGGTCTTTGAAGTTTTGGAGACTCCTGAGGCGAGTAAGGTGAAACTGGCCACCAACCAGCTGGAAAAATGCACAGGGGTCTGGTGGCAATCATTGAAGAGGACCTTGGGCAATATGCAGATCACGTGGGAGGAGTTCCTGGGAGAATTCCGAAGCCACTACTTTCCTATGGACGTACAGGAGAAGAAAACCATAGAGTTCTTGGGCCTGCAACAGGGAGGCATGACGGTGCGAGAGTGTGAGAAAAAATTCAATCAACTCTCCAAGTATGCACCGGAGATGGTTCTTGATGAGGCCGAGAGGGCACGAAAGTTCGAGCAGGGATTGAGGCCAAGCCTGAGGTCTCAGATGATACCCCTGGGTATCCGAAGGTTTGAGAAGCTGGTCAGAAGGGCGGCAGCCATTGAAGTCGACATCAATCAGTACCAGGCGGCACAGAACAAGAGGAACACCTAGAACACTGGCAAGAAGTTTGCAGTACCCAGCAATTTCAGGGGACAGTCCCCAGCACAGAGGTTCAAACCCATCGGAGCCAACATAGTTGTTGTAGCAGGAATGCCAGGTACTTGTTTCCTGTGTGGACAGAGTGGCCACTACAAGACGGAGTGCCCAAACAGGAGAAACTTAACCTGTTTCAACTGTGGGAAGGAGGGCCACATCAAGCCAGACTGCCTTCATTTCCAGCGGAGAAGGTCGAGTCAGAAGCAGGTTGATCCAAGGCAGAAGCCATACCGGCAGGGGCGAGTATTCGCTCTGACTGAAGCCGATGCAGATGATGCAGACAATGTCATCACGGGCATGGGAGTAACTGATTAGGGTCCTCTGTTGATATTTCCAATTTATGTAATAAGCGTTATATAATGAGAGTACTCTTTATGTAACAGGAGAAATTCAGATAAATAGAATAAAAGCAACAATTTTATTTGACACTGGATCATCTTATACTTTTGTGTCACCTTCATTTGCAAAATGGTTGGGAGTCGAACAAAAAAAATTCCCGGCAAAGTTCTATCTGTAGCTACTCTATCAAGAGAAAATTTGACTATCTACCGATATTATGAAGGGTGTGACCTTGAAATCGGAGGCATAATCTTTGGCATCGACCTCATTGAGTTGGCAGTTTTTGGGGTCGACATCATCATTGGCATAAACTGGATGTCAATCTACAGTGCCACAATCGAGTGTAAGAGTAAGGAGGTAGTGGTAAAGGCACAAGGAGGACCAGCAGTTATATTTCAAGGGAAGAGGAAGTGCAAACAGTTGGTGTCAGCTCTGACTAAATAGAAGGTTCCTGAATAAGTGAAGCAGATTTCCGTTGTCCGGAACTTTCCAACAGTGCTTTTAGAGGATCTACTCGGACTTCCACCTCAGCGGGATGTAAAGTTCAGCATCTCCGTTCAGCCAGGGAGTGAACCCATTTCTAAGGCACCGTACAGAATGGCACCGGTAGAACAAAATGAGATCAAGAGGCAAATTGAAGAGCTGTTAGGCAAGGGATTCATCAGGCTGAGTGCGTCACCTTGGGGAGCACCAGTTCTTTTGATAAAGAAGAAGGATGGGTCAATGAGGATGTGCATCGATTACAGAGAATTGAACAAAGTGACAGTGCAGAATAAATATCTGATTCCTCGAATCGATGATCTATTCGACTATCTATAAGGAGCAGTTTTTTTCTCTAAGATAGATCTACGGTCGGGTTATCACCAGGTCTGAGTAAAGGAAGAACATGTGCACAAAACGGCGTTCAGAACTCGACATGGTTACTACGAGTTTCTAGTCATGCTGTTCGGAGTAACAAATGCACCTGCTATCTTCATGGACATGATGAACAGAGTCCTGCGACCATTCATCGATTCTTTTGTCATTGTGTTCATCGATGACATTTTGGTCTACTCAAGACAAAAGAAGAACATGCTGGGTACCTAGCAGAGCTATTAAAGAAGTTACAGGAGCAGAAGTTATATGCGAAGTTGTCTAAGTGTGACTTCTGGAAAACCGAAGTCGCCTTCCTAGGTCACATCCTTTCTAAGGAGGGAGTGGCCACTGATCCGTAAAAGATTGAGGCAATAAAAGATTGGCCAAGACCAACTACAGTCAAAGAAATCAAAAGCTTCTTGGGTTTAACTGGCTACTACAGAAGGTTCATTCAGGGCTACGCCTAGATAGCTGTGCCACTCACGAGGCTTACCAGGAAGAACATGAGTTTTAAATGGTCAGAACAGTGCGAGGCTAGCTTCTAGGAGTTGAAGGAGAGGTTGACTACCGCTCCCATTCTGGCTTTGCCAAGAGCAGGAGTCGACTATGATGTCTACAGCGATGCTTCCCATCGCAGACTAAGCTACGTGCTGATGCAGGAGAGGAATGTAATAGCTTATGGGTCCAGGCAGCTAAGACCACATGAGAAGAATTATCCAACCCATGATCTGCAGTTGGTGGCAATCATCTTTGCACTAAAATAGTGGAGGCACTACATGTATGGAGAAAAGGTCCATATGTACACGGATCATAAAAGTCTGAAGTACATCTACTAGCAGAAGGATCTGAACCTTAGGCAGTGGAGATGGTTGGAGGTATTAGAGGATATCTGTCCTGAAATAAAGTACCATCCAGGAAAGGCAAATGTGGTGGCTGATGCGCTTTGTCGAAAGAGCAGTTTGTCTCGATTGATCATGACCTAGGAGAAGTTGGCAGAGGAGCTCGATCGAGCTGGTATAGAAGTGTTTTTACAAGGATTGGGGGCATCCTTGGCCTAGTTAAGACTTCAACCCACATTGAGGGAAAAGATTATTGACTGTCAGAAGGCCGATCCAGAGATTCAGGGGATGAAAGAGAAAGTTGGAGCCGGTAAGTTAACAGAATTCCAGATGAAAGATGAAGTATTGTGGTTTGGGGAGCGGTTGTGTGTGCCGAATCAAGCAGGACTGAAGGAGAGTATTTTACAGGAAGCACACACCACTTTACTATCCGTACATCTAGAGAGTACCAAGATTTACACGGATATCAAGCAGTATTTCTGGTGGTCAGGAATGCAGCGGGATGTAGCCGAGTTTGTCGCTAGATGTGCAGTCTATCAGCAGATCAAGGCCGAGAATCAGAAACCCAAAGGTTTGTTGCAGCCATTATCCATTCCACAGTGGAAGTGGGATAATATCAGCATGGACTTCATTACTGGATTACCCAAGAGCTCCAAAGGGAACGATGCAATCTGGGTGATAGTGGACCGACTCACAAAATCTGCTCACTTTTTGGTGATGAAACTTGCTTGGTCTATGGAGAAGCTGGCTGAGTTGTATGTTGGAGAGATCATAAGGCTACATGGAGTTCCTTTATCTATTGTACCCGACTGAGATGTGGGATTCACTTCGCATTTCTGGAGAAGTCTTCAGGCAGCTTTGGGGACGAAAATCGATTTCAGTACTGTCTTCCATCCTCAAACTGATGGTCAGACTGAGAGGGTCAACCGGGTACTGAAGACATGCTAAGGTGTTGTGTGTTGGACTTTGGCGGCAGTTGGGAAAGGCATTGAGCTCTAGTGGAATTCGCCTACAACAACAATTTCCAGGCAAGTATCGGTATGGCACTGTATGAGGCTCTATATGGAAGAAAGTGCAGAACTCCGGTGTGCTGGTATGAAGTAAGGGAGCGACAGATGTATGAGCCGAGAGATTGTGCAACAGACCTCAGAAAAGATCGAGCTGATCAGGAAGAGGTTAGTTATTTCGACAACCGGAGGAGAGATCTGGAGTTTGAGGAAGGTGATTTTGTCTTCGTGAAGGTTTCTCCAACCAAAGGAGTAATCCGGTTTGGAAGAGGAGGGAAATTAGCCCCGATGTACATAGGTCCTTATAAGATATTGAAAAGAATTGGGAAGACAGCTTATTGGTTAGAACTACCGGAAGAGTTGGTCCAAGTACACAATGTCTTCCATGTGTCTATGTTACAAGGCTATATTTCGGATCCGAGTCATCATTTGCCCGAAGTGCTAGAGGGTCTGCAGTTGGATTTGAACTACACTGAGCGTCCAGTTGTGATTGTGGATCCCTGGAAGAAAGTCTTGAGAAATAAGACTATACCTATGGTCAAAGTTGTATAGAGAAATCAACTGGTTGAGGAGGCCACTTGGGAATCAGAGAAGAGGATGTTGAGAGATCACCCTGAACTTTTTGATTAAATTGTAAAAAAAAATTCTTTTGTTTTCTCACTCTTTAAATATAGTTCTAAGGACGGAACTATTCTAAAGAGGGAGTGCTGTAACATCCTGTAGTAAATTTTTAAATAAAAATACATTTTTCATTTTTGCACGTAAAACGCACGTGCAATTTTATCTCATTTTGTTCTAAATATTTTCCTAAGTTATGCATAAGTTTCCTTTTATTTATTTTTTCTTGTTTATTTTTCTTTCTTAATTTAAAGTCCATAGGCCTAAAAGACTAATTTAAGCCCATTGGAATAAATAAAGAAAAAAGAAAAAAAAAATAAGAAGCCCACTAATAAAACCTACATCTATTTTGTACACTTTTTCTACACTTTTCTTGTAACAAACTAGTAGCTACTAATAAATGAACAAAATATAAAATAAATGAGAAAGCGTGTGCATATGTGTACTACATGTGCATGTGTGTGTGTGCATGCATAGTGTAGGCCGGTTTTGGAGAAGTGGGAGAGTGGAGGAGTGGGGTGAGTTCATGGGGTAGTGGAGAAGTGCTAGGCAATCGGTGTGGAACTAAGAGCTTTCATTCTAGGAGTTCTAATTTCGTTTTCTTCAAAAAGGTGGGTGATTTTCCTTACTTTCTAGATAAATTTGTAGTATGCATGCTTAACTAGTTGTGATGCTTTTGTGGCATGAATTTTAGACTTCTAATATGGTTAATTTGCTTGTGGTATTGATCTTGTTAGAAGCAAGCATTCTAGATAGAATGATCCTTTATAACTTGTCATGTTAGTAACTTGAAAATACACATAGAAGTTGTGGAAGTATTGTTGGATGCAGGTTAATATGCCATGTTTGAGTTGCATGAATTGAAATTGATCTTTATGCACAAATTGTTAAATCGTATAAACAAGTTGGGTAAACAATAAGGAGAATTGTAGATTAATGTCAAATAATTTATTCTCATGAAATGGATAAAAAGATGGAATGAAATTGAGAAGTTTTGAATTGAGGTTGAAAGAAGTATTTTTACTAATAAATGAAAGTGTATGATTATGTTTTTCTAATAATCACAATTTTACAATATGTATGTATAAAAAAATAAATTATATTATGGTTAGAATTAATAGATAAATATTTCTGGAGATTGTAGACATAAATTGTAATCTATTAAATTGGGGAAACAAATAGAGTTGTAGAAGAAGAAATTAAGATAGAAAGATGAATAGAGACTGGAGTTAAAAATAGTTAAACCCATATACAATCAGTTTCACTTGTCCTGAGTGGCTAGAGCGTGCGCAGTGCGCCGCGTTGCTCCATGTCGCTCGGGGGTCATGGGTTCGTAACTGCATATTAGCACATAAGTGCATTTTTAAAAAAAATATTTTATTGTTTTCTTTTGACTTTTTGAATTCCGAAAAAAATGCAGAATAAATTCTAAATAGTATTTAGACAATTAGAAATATTTTCTCACTAATTTGAGTCTATATTTGTAACGCCCCAAATTCCAAAATACTGTAATTCGTAGCTCAACAGGATCTACGCTTCTCTTCGTACAATTTTACAATGAATTTTGAAACTTTTATTACAACATTTTCCTTTTACATCAATAACTCAAAGGAAAATAAATGAAGTACAACAATGATAAATATACAATTGTAACAACTTTAGCATTTAAGTAATCATCAGCATCAAATTCATCTTTATATCTTATAAATTCCACGTCCTGCATATGAAACTGTGGGCACGTCAGTTGCTTACAACCGATGCAATATTATAAACGGCAATCCTCACTATGCCGTAATATAACGATTCTTTAATACTTTAACAACCAAAAACTTGTATGCATAACAAAGTGTAAAAGAGTGACTATCCTAATCATGTCAGTGTATGCAATGACTTAATGTTTAATGCAGATGTTTACGCCAGGATGACACTAATGCATACTTGTTCGAATTCTATGCATCGCATACTACATAGGTCCGAGGGCAAGCACCTACGTACTCCACATTATAGGGTTAGAACCATCGCTATGCAACCTACTACGATGACTACTACAAGATTTAGACACTTTGCAAGTATTGGCTCTCGCCCTCGAAATACTGGAGACCAATCCCTCTCCGTGGATCATTCTGTGGCCCTTACGTCCATCATCCCGGAGTACTGGGGATCGTCTCACTCCGCAGGTCATTCAGGAGCCCTCATTGCACAAGTATCCCATGAGCGTCGCTCTCGTCCCGGAATACTGGAGATCATTCACACCCCATGGATCATTATGTGGCCCTTACGTCCATCGTCTCGGAATACTGGGGACCGTCTCTCTCCAAGGATCATTCTGGAGTCCATAACTCACGTTTGCACTCATTTCTTCATATCACCAAATAGTGCATGTCCTTAAGTTTAGTTTACGATTATTAAAAACTAGAGTCTAGCTTACCCACCAGTCTTAAACACAAATACTGAGACAGTCAACCAAATACTGGTTACTTCTCTCAATTTCATAAATTTCAACTGCCGGTAATCTGGGCCTCGCTCACCTAGAATAACAACTGTCTCACTTGAGACCACAAAGGTTACATCTAACCTCATCAAGATAATTCATTTCTTTATTCACAATCTATTTCATATTCATTTTCTTTATAATCTTATAACATGAATTAACTTACTTCAACTTCCATTATCAATTTAATCACATATAGCCTTGTATTCAACTCAATTATTCTTAATCAAATACTATCGTTTCATTAAGAGGATTCTAATTGCATTTCAAAATTTATCTTTCTTTAATCATACAAGAGTCAAATTTTAATAAGAATTATTAAATTCTTCACCACATTGTTTGGTGTGAATTCCATTTCCAATTCTCACAAAATGTTTCAAAATATTGTAGAAATATTTTATGAAGTATAGATAATATTTCGTCATATCACCAAATAGTGCATGTCCTTAAGTTTAGGTTACGATTATTAAAAACTAGAGTCTATCTTACCCACTGGTCTTAAACACAAATACTAAGACAGTCAACCCAATATTGGTTACTTCTCACAATTTCATAAATTTCAACTGCAAGTAATCTGGGTCTCGCTCACCCTAGAATAACAACCGTCTCAACTGAGACCACAAAGGTTACATCTAACCTCATCAAGATAATTCATTTCTTTATTCACAATCTATTTCATATTCATTTTCTTTATAATCTTATAACATGAATTAACTCACTTCAACTTCCATTATCAATTTAATCAGTTATAGCCTAGTATTCAACTCAAATATTCTTAATCAAATACTATCGTCTCATCAACAGGATTCTAATTGCATTTCAAATTTTATCTTTCTTTAATCATACAAGAGTTACATTTTAATAAGAATTATTAAGTTCTTCACCACATTGTTTAATTTGAATTCAACTTCCAATTCTCACAAAATATATCAAAATATTATAGAAATATTTTATAAAGTCGAGATAATATTTTAGAGAACTGATAGAAATTTTCCTCAAATTTTATGCTTTTAAGAAAGCGGCTAGTGCTAGAAATTCATTTGAGTGTCTTATATACAAGTGCACTGTGTTATTGGAAAAAATCAAATTTTGGAATAAAACAGAGCCTCTAACAAGACTCGAACCCAAGACCATGGGCGCTATTCATAGGACTCTAATCCCACACCGAAAACCAATACTCCCAAACCCATTCTCTGTTATAATGAGGAGTAAAAATCTCTTTATACTTCCTGTCTGTTTATAACGCTTCTTTACAAATTTCGATTTCTCAACTATTTTGTATCATTCAAATCTATTTTTTTTCAGAATGTTTTCTTTTCAAAATACAGTGTAGTAGAATACTTTCGAACTTACAAAAATTCTTATTTTCGACAATATAATAAAATATTCCTCCCAAATTGCATTGATGAACTCCTATTACCAAATTTTAATAAAATATTGTCCCTCTTCAAAACACCTTTATAAAAATTCTTTGTACCAATAGAAATATACACTAGTGAATCTATTTCCATATTTCTTTACTATAATAGAATTTCGAAGCTTTTTCATACACCTTGCATTATTTTAATTACCATTTGAACATTCTAATATGCATCAATTAGAAGATTTTCATTCCAACAACCCACTAGATGTTACTTTCTTTTTCTCTTTTTAATTAACATGAATTCTAGCCATTAAATTGAACACAACATCATTTCTACAAATCATGACATAATTAAAATAATATAGCAATCTGCATTCGTCATATTAATCAAAATTCTACACTACTCATATGTCAAAACTAGCATGCTTCATCCTACAAAATTTAGAAGCATTCAAGAAACACCCACCTCAATGAAGATTGTAATGTAGAAGAAAAGCTCCTAGCTCCAACACGATTGTCTAACACTTCTCCTCCTAGCAAGATCAACTTCATGCTCTCCAATGCCAAAAACCGAAACCCCTACTAGCTCTCTTTCTTTTCTTCTCTCTTTTGATTCTTAATTTTGGGGCAAAAGACAAACAATAGGGGGGGGGGGGGGGGGGGGTTATATAGGGGAAAAGTATGGCTATGATTTACTCCAAGTAACTACCCACTGCCCCACTCTCTCCACTCTCCCTACTAATGGCCGGCCAACCCCTAAGTGCAAGCACGTGCACGTGTAGTGCACAAGTGCACACTATTCTCATTTTTTATATTTTTATATTTGTGTATCTACTAGTTGTTACATGACATGTGTAAGAGTGTGTACAACTAATTGTAGGATTCTCTTAGTGGGTTTCATTTTGTGGGCTTGGTTCATTTTTATTTATTTAATTTATTTTAATGGGTTTAGAGTCATCTATTAGTCCTATGAGTTCTAATTCGGAAAAAACAACAAAATAAAATAAATGAAGGGGAATTTATGCATGACTTAATAAAGTTTAGAATGAAATAATGAGATGAAATTGCACGTGCGTTGCACGTGAAATTCAATATTCAAATATGAAATCGATTTTACCAATGGAAAAATATTTATAAATAATCAGAATGTACATACAAAAATATATTTCATTATACATATACCATAGTGTAATCAATACGTACGCAGAAAAACACGTGCACCGCACGTATACAATGTTTTAATCAAAATATGAGGAAAAGAATTTCCGTTTATAAAACGAATTCGAAAAAGTCATAAAATAAATAATTTAAACACATAGAAAATATTACACATAGTCGTGAAAAAATACGTAATCGATACGTGCATCTATAACACGTATAAAGCACGTAAAAACACAGAGATTGGAATTTTATATTTGAGTTGACTCAAATAGGATAAAATAAAATTTGAGAAGATGGGAAATGCAAAAGAGAGAAAATACAAAATACGTATTGAATTACGTTACAGATATTACTCGTGACTGTACAAAATACACGTGCGTAACACACGAGGGCAAATTTGTCATTTCTGATTTTGTAGGGTGTTACGATATTGGAAGCCTAAAGTTTCTATTTATGTTAATGATTTAGAGATTAATATTATAAGAAACAAATTGGGTTGGATAAAATTGATTAAAGAAATTGAGTACTTTCAAGGGATATTGTAACCCCTGTTTTCTTAAATACGTATTTTCTAAATATTTTTGTTTATTTAAAATTTGTAAATTTAGTATTTGTTAAATTCGGCTTGAACTTTACATTGAGAAAATTTTCTTGAACAATTGTACTTATTTCTAATAGTGGAATATTTCAATCTTATTTGCCGTTTCCAAATGATCGACTATTTAGAATTTAGTCCAAATCTATTATGTTATTTCGATTTTGATTTTTTATGAATCAACTAAACTCGAATCTTATTGTTGTATTCATATTATTGTTATCGTTACTATTATTATTATTGTCATTGCTTTTATTATTATTATTTTTGTTGTACTAATATGATTAGTAGTTTTACTTTATTATTGTTATCTTTGATTATTTATTGAAAATCCAATTTGGTTATTATCATTGTTATTAGTATTATTATTTATGTTGATATTGTTATTATTATTTTTATTACTATTAGTTTTAATTGTTCATGATTTAATGAATATGTATATATATATATATATATATATATATATATATATATATATATATGTATGTTTTGTAAGCCTATTCTATTAAATTATCTCCTATTGGATTTTTGAACCCAAAACCAATACTCATCTCTTATTGGATCCAAATCCATCTAAACCCAAACCCATAACCCACTATATTAATACCCTATTAACCTATCCTATACCCTAATTAACCCTACCTATTGTACTCATCAGCCGCAATATGTATATTTCTCCTTACCTTTTAATCTTCCCATCTCCTATCCCGATCTCCCTAACCCATCGTTAAGCTCCCGACCTCCCGTCCTCTACCTTGTGACGCGCCGTCCTAGCGACCCCAGTCGCATTGCCCGACCCCCGAGCACGCCCCCCTGTGCTGCCTCCATCCCCCGCACTCTCCATGCCGTGACACAGCCACCAGATCGCCAACTCTCCAACTCCTCCCTGCCTCCTATGGCGACGCAGCGCGACCACCATGCCGCCTGGTCCCCCACCTTCCTGTCGGTGCCTCTGTCGACGCGCAACAGGGACAGTAGTCGTCGACGGCCAATGTAGCCACTGCACCGTCCCACCACTCCGATACCAGCCCTCGTGCCCTGTGCACCTCCCCTGCGCGCTTGAATCCGACCTTAGCGACGCCAGTAGACCACGACCCTCCGTCGCCGGTGCCGTTCCCCCTGGCCGCCGTCGTCCCCTCCCGTTGCGTGCACACACACCATTCCCCATGGCAGCCGCTATCTTTGTGTGCTCCCACCAACAGTGCACATGGATCATTATCAACCATTCGATCGGATCACCATCAAGTGATCCTGGACCGCCCGATCTCCTCCCGATTTGATCAGATCATCATCATCAGTAGCAGCTCTCGATCTCAGCTGTCCGATCTTCCATTTGATAATCACCATGCCATTGGATCTAGGCCGTCCGATCGTTGATCATCGCGATCGTGATCATCGTCTCCATCATCATCAAGATCTTGATCTCGACCGTCAGATCTCTTTTGATCATCGCGATCGTGATCATCATCTTGATCTTGATCTTGATCCTCGATCTCGGCGGTCGATTTGTTGATCAACTCGATCTCGGCCCTTGATCGTCCTGATCGTCTCGTTCGTCTTCTACTTGGTAAGTAAATCATTTGATCCACTTTTGTCCTCATTCATCAAGTTGTCAATCATGGTAAATTTACACTTTTAGTACTCTTATAATTCGTACACGTTTTATGTATGTTCGATCTCGGCCGTTGGGTGCTTGATCTTCAACTTGGTCATCATCTCGATTATCATCGAGATCTGTGATTTGGGATCGTGATTTTGATTTTGATCGGGTGATCGTGATTGGTTCGGGTGTCCGTGTTGGGATCCATCTCCTCTACCCTCCGTCGGAATCAACAATCGTCATCCTCAAGGCAAGTATTCCGCTTGTACACATTTTTGTTCTAGTACAAGCATCCCTTGAAAATACTGCAAATAGTTAGAAATTGTGACTCCTTTTTGACTCATCGTTGTTGATCGAATATTAACCCCCATAAATTTCATAATCTTAAGAGTCACAATAATTTTATTGTATTATATTATAACTATTTGGACTCATTTTACCCCCTGAACACATGGACACATGAAATTAAGGAGTCCTAGATTTGTAGGCATATGTTATATCTTGTACTTGATGATCTTGTAACCATTTGGCTTGAAAAAAAAAAATTATTACTTGCTGTTTTGACAACCATTATCCTGTATTTATATCACACATTAACCTAGACGCCTAATAACCAGTTTTCAGGTAACCTATACTAGTAAGATATTTCCACATGTTGCTGTCCTGAATCTTATTATGCTTTTTTGACCCCTTTAACATCGAGCCCTGAACAGAAAATATATCCCTGGATGTCTAGATGTCGATAGCCTCCGTAATTTTCGAATTCGGAGTTATGGTCTAGGAGTTATTGCAGTTTTACTGCAGCTGTGTCGGTGGACGAAGAATCGAAAAACTGCCGCACACCTTTACTTTGCGAATTAATTTAACTATGTTAATAACAATCATTTGACTTGAAATTTTATATGCGGTTGCTAGGCACCCCAGAGAACCTTTCCAACTTTTCTTAGAATTAATCAACAACATTTCGACACTGTTTCGTATGTATGAACTCAAATAAACAAATTCTGCCTGAACACATTAGCTGTGTTGTTGCTATTTTGACACCATTACCCTAAACTTGTTCCATGTCCATGACCATGCTTTCTTGACTTGTTTCGTACACATGTATGCTTGCTTGATAAGATAATAAAAAGTAATAAGCCGGGGTTAAGGGAAAGACCATAGTAGTGGACAATATAGGTAAGTGTACTCGGATGGGGGCCCGTGTTTTCCAACTTGATACATGTCTCATGAACTAGTATATTATAAATCGATTCATGGACTAGTATATTATTGATCCATGAACTAGTATATATATATATGATTCATGACTTGTCTTGCTATGACTCGACACATGAATTATATGATTACCCGATTCATGAGCATGACTTGCTTGATACTTGATACTTGATACCTGAGTACGCCGCCCTATAAACTCCATTACTAGGCCTAAACGAAATTGTTTTGACTGTAGCAACCATATAGTTTAAGTATGGATGCATGAAGTGCTACCTAGATAGTAATAACTACAAGACTTGAATGTGAAACATGCTTACACGATACCTAACAACTTGATACATGAAGCTTGATACATGAAACTTGAACTCGATACTTGCTCACTTGATACTTGTACTTGATAACTTGACACTAGACTTGAAAACTTGACACCCGACACTTACTAGATGCTTTTCACTTGATGTTAGATACCCCTACAGGTTCACTTGTCATGTGTTTTGCCATTAGCAATTGTTATCCAGCCCGTTTACTAAGATGTCCCTCTTGCTAGCTAGTTCTTGGTTTTTCCATTACTTGTGGTATTCCTGTTACATTCTTGATTCCAATTCTTGTTCCCCATTACTTGTACTCGTTTTTCAATTCTTGTTTTCCATTACTTGTACTCGTTTTTACTATTTGTGGCCCTAACTTGCACTAAGGGCATTTTCTCTTGTTTTTCCCTATGTTTCCCTTTTATATTTATTAAGTAAACTTTGGTGACGAGCTACCCACTGGAATTGGTGAGCAAAGGTTTTAGCCTTCAAGTGGAGAAAGGACTTGATTAGAATACTTATTTCTTGAATTAATTGTTCTTCTTGGATTACTATTTCTTGCTACTTAAGAACTTATAACGGACTGATGTTTCCGAGTTTTAACTTGATCCAGACTTGAAACTTTGGATGTTATTATTATATTTTCAATTATTTCTGTTGCTAATAAATTGTTCATGCATGCTTGGTTTTATATATATCTCTCTTGTTATATTCTTGTTGTGATGCTGAGTCGATCCTACAGCTTATGAATGATGTTAAGATCATTCGCTGGGCTTCGTTACGCACTTGTATTCCGTATTTTCGGGAAGCGGGGCATGACAGATATGGTGAATACGACTTTTTGGGTTAGGAAAGATAATGGAATAGATTGAATAATTGAATGAATAATACGAACGATGAGCTGAAATCGAATTCCTAACAAATTGTTTTATCAAGAGGTTTTTATAGAATTTGATATTAGAAATGAAAGTAGTACTCACACTATGGATAATATGAGAAGCTTTATTAAAGAAAGAATGTGGGAAATGGTTAAAGTAATTATTTTCGACGAATTAACTAAGTGTTGGTCTTCAAGAAGTTGATTAAAAGAATTGTTTCTTAATGATATTTAATTATTACATGATCAAAAATTGTGAAGGAAACGAATTAAGTGAATGGTACTTGAATAAAGAATAAGAGATTTATGTTGAAGCTATCCGTGACTTAATCTCTATTAATGAGATGATTGTTGTAATTTAGATGCTAAATGAGACTCACATACCGACAATTGTTGAAATGAGAAATTAATTTGAGACGTGGCCAATGTGGGGTCATCGTTCTCAGTGTTTGTTAAGCCTGGTAGGAGTGTGAATCAGCATCTAGGTTGTGATGATGTTAATTAAACCTAGGAAAATGCACTAGAAGAAGATATGATAGAAACAACGACGAACATGGTCGGTAAAGGACATGCAGCTCCTAGGGCTCCGAGATGGAGGAGTACGACCGGTAAATCCATGTAAATGGGCTAGGGGTACATCTATCTATCATCGGAAAGGCCGGTAAAGAGACTGCAATTCCTAGGAATGTTCGGGACGGACAGGATATGCCCGGTAAATCCACTGAGGTGGGCTAGGGGTAGTCCTGGTTCGTAGTTGCAAGAGATCCACTTGCTAGGGTTTGTGGCTGAGGATACGCCCAATAAATCCACTGAGGTGAGCTAGGGGTAGGCCGGTATGATCTAATATCCTGGGGATGTGACTCTTCGGTGACTACGCATTGGAGTATGTTCATTGGGTTAGGTTGCGTGGCGTGGGATGTAAACCCCTATAATGTGGAGTACCTGAAGGGCTTGCCCTCGAACCTATGTAGTATGGGATGCATAGAATCCGAACAAGTATGCATTAGTGCATCGTAGTGCAAACATCTACATTAGGCATCTAAGGCATAGCATACATTGACATGTTTAGGATAGTCACTCTCTTACACTTTGATTTACATTCAAGATTGTGTTGTGGTTCCTAAAGTAAGTAAATCATTATATAACAGCACAGTGAGGATCGCTGTTTTATAATATAACGTCGGTTGTAAGCAACTATCGTGTCCACAGTTTCAAATGCAGACATTGGATTTGCAAGAAGTTATAAAGATGATTGATGCTAAAGATTACTTTATATTTTAAGTTGCTGATGTTTAAATTGTACATTTATACCATGTTGTACTTTATTTAATTTCCACTGCATTGTTATTGTAAAAGAACTTGATGTAATAAAAGTTTCAAATTCCTTGTAAAATTGTAAGAAGTGAAGTAAAGATCATGTTTTGCTACGAATTTCCATATTTTGGAATTCGGGGCATTACGAGGTGCTTTGCGGTGGATGGTGATACTTCAATTGGAAGGGATGCGGCACACAAGGGTAAGATTCGTTGCCACTATTGTAGAGGAGTTGGGCATTACAAGAGAGACTATCGCAAGTAGTTGAGTCAGAAGAGTGTTACTAAAGAAGAAAACAAGCCCATATAGTCAGCGCAACTGAGTCAGGAAATAATGATGACCTATGTCTTCTTATTTCAAGTTCTTCATATGTGGATTAAAGTTGGTATCTTGATTCGGGAAGTTCTTTCCATATTTGCTCCTAGAGGGAGATGTTTTCTACTTACAAGTCGTCAATAGGCCGTAGTGTGAGAACGAAGAGTGGTTAGATTTGTAAAGTAGTGGGTGAGGGAACAGTTGAATTGGAGACGTCAGATGGTGAAGGGTTCACACTAGAAGAGGTCATGCATATTCCTTCGATACAGCAAAATCTTATATCCTTGGGGACTCTTGATGCTCGTGGCTGCAGGTACACAGCTCGAGGTGGAGTTTTGATAGTTTGGGATAGTCGTCGTAAGGTAATGAAGGGTAAGAGGGGAATTGGCCAGGGTTAACACAACCTCTACCAGTTTTGTGGAAGAAGAAAAACTCGGTTGAGAGTATGGAAGCCAACTGTTCCTAAAACATCATCTAGTAAGCCGGTCACTAGAATTACCGAATCGAGACTGCAACGTTCGAATACCGTTGGAAGGTAGAGAAAGCCTTGAAGTAGGTGGAGTTCGTGTGGAGGGTGACACCTCCATGATTACATCTACAGAGGTTTGCACTGAGGAGAGCATACAGCTGGTGGAAAATAGGTGGAGGTTTGTTCAATTAGCAGAAGAAGCCATAAAAACGTGTTGTTTACAAAGCGGAGAAGAAATGTCTAGAAGAGTTTTAAATCACACAGGTATGGATTCATGAGTATGCAATCCAAGGTGGAGATTGTTGGGTTTGTATGTCTTGCATACACATGTCCGATGAAGAAGACGATGAATTGTTGAGATCGATTGAAGTGAGGCATCGAAGAAGAAGGAAAGTAGTCAGCAAAAGCAAACAAGTGGAGTTGCGGTCGACCGCGCTTGGGGTCGGTCGACCGCTCTGACTGTACAGGTTCCCGAGAGGGGAACGGTCGACCGGCTGTTGTGTACGATCAACCGACCGTGGCGCTGATGGGTTATTTGGGTCGGGTCTTAGAGATTTGTGAGAAGCCAAACTGCGTCTTCAAATCAGAAAGTACGGCTCCTAACGCGGGGTTATCTCTTTAGTAGTAATCAGATGGTTAATGTATCAAGTGTATCAAACTAGAATTTCTCTAGATTTATAAATACAATGTAAATGACTCATAAAACGATATGATTCTATTGAGTGCCGAATAGAAGAAGATAGTATTTCATATGAGAGCGTGAGAGAGTTTCTCCATTGTAAGCAGCAACCAAGGTCCAGTTAGGCATGAGAGAGGGTCGTGGTGAGAATTGTAATATTCTTGTATCTTCTCTAGTTAAAATAACATCTCCGTTCTTCCTCCTCCGGATTAAGCCGAAATCCCAAACCGGGACAATTCTTATGTGCTTTGTGTGATTGGTGCGATCTAGTTTTGCTTTGTGGTTTGTATTGATTGTGTCAAAGACTCAACAAGATCCTCAAAATTTTCTACCAGAACGAAGAGTCTTGTTTGAAAATTTTGAACTAAACTTGCCATTGGGAATGACGAATTTTTCCAAAAAAATAAAACTATGTCCGCTGTTCTCAATGGCGAGCACTAAATAACTAAGCTCTCTGTTGTAAACGGCGAACGTAGTTGTTGAGTCCACAAAGCTTCTTGAAAATCGTTTCATCTCCCATAGGGAACTCTAGCTCTTTCTTTCAATTATAGGAATTGGCTCTACACAATAAGACAAACTAGTTTTCATATAAAAGCTTCAAGATCCTTCAAAAGCATCCTCTAGTCCAAGGTTTTTTTGAGGGAAAATGTGGAATATGGCCACCCGGTTTCATTAATAAGAGTTTAACGAAACAAACCCAGAGTACTGGGCCCAAATACAAACTACAGACAGAAACTAAAACATACATGAAGCAACATGACGCGTACAAACAACAAATCCCTCCAACAACCCTGAAGGATGGGCTGACAAATCAGCTCGGTCCAGCAAAATTGTGAGTACGTCAGTTTAGCTTCGTATAGTGCCTCCACATGCACACCCACTTGAAACAAGTCTGGCAGGATTTTATCACCCGCAGCTCCCTGCATTCACCTCGCTGGGGGGACCCCATCTTTTGGCCCAAGCCCCGCAGATCGAAAACTGATCTCACAGCACATGCACAGCGATCGCACCCTCCCACCAACTCCACCACTCATCCTACAAACGTGCCAGCTGCTCCTACAGCCGCTACCAAAGAGATAGCCGTGAAGAGGATACCTTCACCTCTCACACGATAGCACTTTTCTCAGGCAATTTCTCACCAAACAACTATCTCGCTCACCCCACCTAACACCACGCTCTAGGAGAGAGCCATGGAGAGGATACCTTCACCTCTCTCACGCTCAAGCTCTCTCCGGCGATTTCTCACCACACAGACTTATCTCAACTCAAACTTCCAATCCGAGGGAAGAGGCAACGCTGTCACGAGGCAGTAGCCTAAGCAGGAGGAAGCTCAATAGCCAGATAGTCGGTGCTGTGGAGACTGCACCGACGACATCGTAGGACGCTCCCGACCAGCCACACCCCAACCCCACACCCCCTCACCCCCTACACACCAACTTCACACACTTGAACCCCAAATCCATGGTTTTCGCGACAACAGGCGCGGGAGGAAGCTCTGGCGCGACACAGGCGCTCCGCGACAGTTGAAACAAGCACCCTGGAAGTTGAGACAAGTGAGTGCACATCACAAAGGGACCCCATCTTTGGGCCCAAGCTCCACAAACGTGCAAGACAACCTAACTCCCGGCATCTTCACACGCACTACCAACCCTCGCAGGTTGCCATGAATGGCCCTGAGAGTGTGGACATGGTGGCAAGCGCGCAGAACATCCTAGCACACAACTAGCAAATCATGGAGGGACCCCATCTTTGGGCCCAAGCTCCACAAACGTGCAAGATAACCTAACTCCCGACATCTTCACACGCACTACCAACCCTCGCAGATCGCAATGAATGGCCCGGAGAGTGTGGACATGGTGGCAAGCGCACAGAACATCTGGGCACACAACTAGCAAATCATGGAGGGACCCCATCACGAGTCCAACCCCACAATCGAACAAACCTACTTCACACCCCCAACCACAGCAAAAGCAAGCACTGGCCCAATGCTGAATCACCGGCCTCACCCAGTGGGCAAATCATATCTGGGCCAACAAAGTGGTGGTGTTGGGGGGGAGGGGTGGGGGCGCACAGCAACTTGGCTGGCCCCATACCGCACCGCCCTCACCTGGCTGAGGTGGGCCGTCACGTGGGGGGCGAAGCATCTCCATCGGCGAAAAATCGGTAGCGTCGAAGGCCAACCGTCGGAATCGCAGCATCGGGGAAAGGGCGGAGCATCTCCGTCGGCGAAAGGGCAGAGCATCTCCATCGTCGTGGAGCTTCGCCGTACGTGGAGTATCGCATTGTTGAGGACCATCGTCGCGTCTCCGTGGAGGAGGGGATTCGTGGAGGAACCGGGGGGGGGGGGGGGGGGAAGAGGGCAAACCGCTGCCACCCCAAGGTTGTTCAGATCTAGGGTTTGGCTCAAGAGAAGGGAAGGTATATAATCTTATCGACACCAAATGTTTGTCTTTGATAACTTCCCTCTAGTCCAAGGTTGATCGTGCTACCTTCTACTTTGGAATTTTTTCTCAAATTGTCCAACTTTTTGAATGTTTTTCCCAAACTGCCCTACTTTTTTTTAATTCCCAAACCATCCCACTCGGTCTTTGAACGACCAAGTTTAGTTAAAACTAACTCGGTTTTTCAAAGACCGAGTGTTAGTTTTAGATTTTTCGAATTTTAACACTCGGTCTTTGAAAAACCGAGTTATTTTTAACTAAACTCGGTCTTTCATAGACCAAGTGTGTCATTTTGGTAAATACTTTTGAAAGTGGGTCAGTGTGGTAAATACTTTCAAAAAGTGGGTGATTTTGGTAACAATGTAGGACCCCGTATTTTCAAATATTATTTTAAATATTTGAAAATGAATTAAAATGATTTTCTGCAGATTTAATAAATATTTTCTAAAGAGTTATCTTTTTGCACGTGCAAAACACGTGTAAATATTTTCTTGAGAGGTTCAAAAGTCAAGTTCTTTTCATGAAAAATAATTATTTAATATTTGGAATTTATTTATTATTTTTCCAGATTTTTCTGAAATTAAATGGACCTATTTGCAATTTTTGAGAAAAGAAGGACCTTTTTGCAAATTTGACAATTTAAGGGTTAAAATGCAAAACCTATTTTCTAGACGTTTTGAACAGTACCGGTTGATATTAATGAGTGTATTTTAATTTTAAATCCTAATTTAAATGATTTTTATTGGGTTTCCAAGAATAGAACTATATATGTAAAGTTATGTTTTGGAAGGAATATTTTGCAAATGCATTTCTAAACCCTAAAAACAATATTTCCGGCATGTATAAAAGGGATGTGCAGCCGTCATTCGCTGCACAACTCAAGTTTCATTAAGTTATTAATTTCTTGGTGATTGGAGAGGAGGAATTTGGATCTCACAAAAGAGGGGCTTCTTGTTGGATCTCTTCACTTCTAAGGTGAGTGATATTGTTTTATTTTGATTTGTTTTGTATGTGATATGAACTTTGTTTTGTTGATTGATTTATGTGAATGATCATGTATTGTTTTGTTTCGATATTTTGTATCTTGTATGTGGTCGATGCAATAGTTGTTATTTTTATTATGCATATGAAATCTATGAATGTTTAGTGGATCTTGATTGACAAATTCCTTATTGCTTGAAAACATGTTAAGATTTGAGTATGGTTATGATAATAAGGAATTGGATGGTTGAACATCCGGATCTTGTGATTATAAATCAGACTTGGTTGTAAGTTGTGGAAGAGATTTAGTATTGAGAAATCCTAATGGAAGAATTATGAGTTTAGAACATGAGAATTTGAGATTTGAGAAATTGGTTGATTTGAGTAATGTATCCGAACTGGGGATTATTTGAGACTGTCGTTTTATTGAAATACAAATTAATTTAGTAAACAATGTTTTCTTTTGGTAAACCCTAATTTTGATTATCCTAAACAATCAAAACTATGCAGACTGTAGGACGACAGTCGACTGGCAGACCTATCAGTCGACTGGCACGACCCAGCTGCTGTATCTTTAGTTTTCTTGAAAATTCATTCTGGACAGTCGACTTAGACCATTTTCAGTCGACTGGTACACTTAGAATTTATTTTTCAAAGTCATCTTAGATTTTTCTCTGGTAAGTCGACTTATGACCTTTTAAGTCGACTTATATTGTATTTTAAGTCGACTTATGACTTTACAAGTCGACTTATAACACTTAGAATATTTTCTTAAAGATTTCTGGAATTTCTCTCTGGTAAGTCGACTTATGTTTTTATAAGTCGACTTATGAAAAAATAAGTCGACTTATGTCTCCCTTAAGTAGACTTATGTTTTTTATAAGTCTACTTATGATGTTATAAGTCAACTTATGATTTTTATAAGTCATCTTATATTGTTGGTAAGTCAACTTATGATTTTTATAAGTCATCTTATATTGTTGGTAAGTCAACTTATGTTTTTATAAGTCATCTTATGTTTTTGGTAAGTCAACTTATAATACTTAACTCATTTTCTGAAAGTTACTGGATTTCTTTCTGGACAGTCGACTGGTGAGTTTTGCAGTCGACTGTAGACACTTAGATCTTACTTCTTAAAGATGTTAGTTTTCAATCTGGACAGTCGACTGGTGACCTTTTGCAGTCGACTGGTACTGATACTTTTCTAAGGTGTTTTGATGTTCTTTAAAAGACTAACTCTTTAAATGTTTTGGACCTATAATCTACTCTTATAAATATTATTCTTCTATAGAACATACGCTTTCAATATATATTATGGTTGGATTTGGATTATGGAATTTACTAAAGACTTGAGCTTGATTGAGTGGAGAGATTTTTCCTTTGATCGTTTGACGATGGAATAGTGAGTTATGGTCATATTGCGGTCTCTAGGAGTTGAGTGGGAGTTCTGCGAACCAGCAGGCTACACTAACTCTAGAGATAAGGATTTTTGGTGTATTTGATCGACGTAAGTAAAGGCTCATGATTTGTTAGTCCCACTAGAGGATATTTAGGTGTTCGCGTGTCGAGGGTCTACGGGCCTATTCACGGAGCATGCAGGGTGCATTTGCATATCGAGGGTCGGCAGACCTATTCACGGAATGTATCGGGTGTATCTGCACGTCGAGGGTCTTGAAGGCCTATTCGTGGGGTACATAATATTTAGGTGTTCGCGTGTCGAGGGTCTACGGGCCTGTTCACGGAGCATGCAAGGTGCATTTGCGTGTCGAGGGTCGGCAGACCTATTCACAGAATGTATCGGGTGTATTCGCACGTCGAGGGTCTTGAAGGCCTATTCGTGGGATACACAGCAGGGAAATGATTCTCCGATTGTTGTTGTTGTTGTTGTTGTTGTGGTTGTTCTTGAGCTATCTTACTTGATGTTTGCTCGTCGAGGGCGGTGACGCCTATTCGCGGAGTATTCTGAATCTTGTTTTCCATCACCGTAGTGGGATTAGTTGCATATGGAGTTGTGTTTTCTTAACTTGGTTTTACGCATGTGTTTTCCATTTTTCCTACACTTGACACTTAGACTAGATTCACTTGTTGATTCATTCCATGATGTTTTCATGCTTTACATCCTTTGTTATTTCTCATTCATTTATCCTTATTGTTAATACATGCTGTTGATGATTTTATGTTTTATGATTAAATTATGTTGTTTTGTTTTTATATCACTCACACCATTTATGGCTGACCCCTTTAGTTTGGGGGTTAGGGATCATCTCTAGTCTCACGTGTTACAGGTTGTTACTTAGAGTTTGGAGGCTTGGATGCTTGAGTTAGTTTTGAGATAAACTGATGTAATAGAGCTTTGTGTAAATTTGTGTAAAAAAGAAGTATTGTGAAAAGAAAGTTGTAATTCAAGGTGTTTGTAATTCCGCTGTGTTTGAAAAAGATTGATGTAATAAAAGCTTGGAATAAAATTATTTGTGTTTTGAGCTATGCGTACTATTACATTGAAGTTGATGCTGGGATTGTGCTAGTATTTTCTAAGTTATTATATTAGAAATTCGGGGCGCTACAAACAAGTTCCACAATTGGAGGGTGGTGGTGCCTTATCAAGACAGAGAAGAAAGTGGATATCCTTTTAGCTTTTCCCTTGATTTAATACCAAATGGAGATAATAAATAAATACACAAGATAGTTTTCCCACAAAACCTATCATAATCAAGATTTGTTAGTACTAATAAATCTAACTACACTACATAATGTCTAATATTCTAATTCGGATTTCACATCAGTCACTAATAATTAAGATTCTTGTATTTCATATTTTCCCTTCTATAATTCATTTCTTGCATATGAGAACACATCCGTTCTCATTCATTCATGTTTATTTTGTTCATTTTTTCGCTATTTAGAATAAATATCTTTTACTTTTTAAGCTGAGTTATGCGATGGAGGAAACTGTGCAGCTTCTAGATAGTACGTATGTTGCATGCGTCTCTTCATTTCACATACAAACTTTAAGTAATAACATATTTTGAAGATATTGGGGAAATCGTCTGTGTATATATATACTAGTATAATGTACTTGAGATGCACATCTAAAAAGTAAAATGATCAAATTAAATGAATATATATTGAAAAAGAAAAAAAAAGTTTATATTTGAATGTTTTGATTTGGGCTACACGTGCGGTGTACATTTATATTTGTTGGATATAGTTTGGACGTGTATTATACGTGTTTATATAGTTACAAAGTTAGGATTTGTTTGTTACAAACCCCAACTCTCCCATTAAAATAGTATGTATATATATATATATATATATATATATATATATATATATATATATATATAGAGAGAGAGAGAGAGAGAGAGAGTCCCCTTCGGTTGCACACTACTTTTGGTGAGCACTCCGTGAGCACTCTCGAACTAGAGACCCTATGAAAAATCCGAACCGCTCATATTATTCTATATGCCTTAGATAGCCTAACAATAACAAATCAAGTAATTTGAAGTTCATTTGCCCATCCATCATGCTGTTAGAATTTTCAGCCATACATTTTTGTGATGATGTAAATCATGGGTAAATGATTTTACCACTGCAGCAAATTCGTTTTGATATATGTATAATTTGCATTTAGCTATTTTTTAGCAAACCACGACTGTGTATGCTCTAAGGGGGACTAAAACTATTTTTCCATTTCATATATATTTTTTAATTGTATTTTCTTTGTTGCTACTTGCTACTTGTTACCACACCACAGACGACTAGGACTAAGATTCTTAATGAAGGATTTTCCATTCCTAACTCTGTCATATTAAAACAACTAAGAAAAATTTTTAAAAAATCTGAAATTTTTTTTATTCATAAATCTTGTTTGGTTGCATCTAATGATAAAATATTTTACTAAAAGAATATTGTGTAGACGGAAGAAAAGTTTGTTTAAAAAGTTAAGAAAATGAAATAACTTCGAAGATAAAATAAACAATAATAATTAAAAATATATTTCCATCGTATCCCGCACTTTTTTTAAGAGGAAACATTTTAATTAAAAGATGAATGCCACTTCATTGGTGGAAAAGCTATCCACCAATTTTTTCTCATCATACAAACACAAAAATATACATAAAAACTAAAATATTTCACGTATTCTCAATATATTACATCCATCCACAGACCCGCGGATGTAAATAAACATATTTAATTAGTTAAAGAGTTGTTGACACATTTAAAAGTTAAAAAATCCCCTTACAAATGCCATATCTAAGGGGACATATTATAAATTAATAGGGAAAATGAGAGGGGTGAGAAGAGAGGAGGAGAGAGAATGGCAGCTTTGGAAGAAAAAAAATTCTTTTTCTCAAGTCTTCATGGCTCCACGTACTCTCTCTCATCATTATCAACCCAAACCTCTTCGTTTCTTGCACCCACCTCAAAACCCACACTTCCACGCCACACTCCACCGTCACTTCATCTCCCTCATCCACCAAAATTTGTTTTCCCTCCTAAACCCTACCCACTCAGAAATTCTAAAATCACAAATCCCATATCCACGAAGAAGAAGATGGAGCATCGTTGCATGAAATGCAGAGAAGATGACCACCACACGGCGGAGTACAAGAAGAGCATAATAGACTGTTTCAATTGTTGAATGTTCGGCCACAAGGTGAACAACTGCCCCTTCCACAACCATACAGAGACCCTCGCTATTGAAATCCCCCACAACTCCGATATTGCAGTAGCCCTCCCGACACTACATGTGAGCGCCTTCCTCCACCTCATTAATGTTGATTCTTGATTTTGATGATCACAACATACTGCACATGTATCTATGCTAAACTTACAGGTGCTATACACAAAGGACTTACTACTATACAGCTGAAACAAATGAACAAGCACAAAAGTTCCAGATAAAGACAATGGTTAAAGCTTCATTCAAAACTCAAGACTCAAGACTCAAGACTCAAGCTCAAATGTGTCAATAAATTGTCATGTCTTGTAAACAATGTAATTTTACTTTTGTTGAGTCTTAGTATGTTGTAAAGCCTTGTCACACACACATACACTCACTATTTTATAATGTGTGTTTTTTCAAAAACAACAAAAAGAGTCAAAACAGTTTAAAATAATTTAACTGTTGAGTACCAGTCGACTGATGCTTCTGACAGTCGACTGGCAGTACAAAACTGTTTAAATTTATTCAAACTCTGACTAGTCGACTCATTATGGCAACCCAGTCGACTGTTCGAGTGCTTTTGACCATTTTCTGTTTTCAAAATTGATTTTTCAAATTCAAAAGCTTTAAGATCCGTTGGTTGACAGTTGGAATAACTGTCTCCCAACGTCCAGGAGTTCTAACTCTATAAATAGAGTTCAGAACTCACTGAAAAAGATCTTACAACACTTTTTAAGATCTCCAAGCATTCTTGAGCATTTCTAAGTGAAAAAGAGAAAAAACTTTCAAGTTTCAAAATCTCTGGTTCTCTACACTCAGTCCAGTATAACATCGGAATTCGTTCTGGACTGGGTATAGAAGTCGACCTTTGTTTAGCAACGTTCTACAACACATAACACCAACAAGGCTATAGGTTGACTGTAAAGTTTTTCTGTTTTCTTTTTGCTCTCGGTTGGAGAGTTAGACTCTAGGGTGTAGAGTCGGTCGTTTCACTCTTGGTAGTAGAGTGGGTCTGCTTTCTCTGGTTGAGAGAAAGGACTATGGGTTAGACAAGGTTGTTGTCTTAACGCCGTAGGGTATTCTTGTAAACTTGTTTTCAAGAATAGTGGAAATCTCAAGTGGGTTGCTTGGGGACTGGATGTAGGTCAGAAGGACCGAACCAGGATATATCGGGTGTACTCTGTGATTGCTTCTCTTGTCCTTGCATTTACTTTTTGTTTACTTAAGTTCTGTGAAACTTGTCTGGACAGTCGACTCCTTGCATTATCAGTCGACTGGTCAGTCTCGTATAAGTGGTATATTCACTGTGTCTTCAGTCGCCTGTCTCAACTTTAAGTCGACTGCACAGAGTTGTTTGTATTTGCTTTTATTTGGTCATATCAGTCGACTGGTTCACAACTAAGTCGACTGCACCAAAGAAAAAATTATTTATTCCGCAGTTTTTTAATTAACACTATTCACCCCCCCTCTAGTGTTTGTTAGCTCGCCTACAGGATCCAACACTTGGTATCAAAGCAAGGTTACAGGCTATGGCAACTACTTCAAATGCTAATCAGTACCATGAAGGCCAATCTACACAAAGGCCACCGCTATTCGATGGAACTAACTACAATTATTGGAAGTGCAGAATGAGAATCTACCTCCAATCAATCAACTACGAAATATGGCACATGACGGAGACGGAATTCACTGCCCCTACTATACCATATGCACAATGGAATGATGATCAAAAGAACCAAACTATGAATAATGCCAAAGCAATGAATGCATTATTTTGTGCACTCACAAAGGAAGAGTTCAACCGTGTATCAAATGCTACAACCGTACATCAAATCTGGCATACA